>CM066031.1:1261826764-1263026764 GCA_033557465.1 Ichthyophis bannanicus | reverse complement strand
AAAGCCTACCCAGTCTTTCACTAGTTCTCTTCTCTACTCATGTCCAGCTTCTCTTCTCTCTTCTTCTCCCCATCCAACATTTATCTCCTGTCTTGCTAGTTCCCCCTATCCCATGTCCAATGTATCCTCTCTGTCTCCCCCATGCCCAGTATCTACTCTCTGTCTCTCTAGTTCTCCCCATGTCTGGCATCTTCTCTGAGTCCCAAGTTCCATCTTCCTATGTCCAGCATCTCTTTTCTCCCCTTTCCTCCCATGTCCAGTATTATCTCCATTCCTAGGGCCAGCCCAAGGTAGAAACCCCAGTCTTGCCACCCCCTCCGCCCCCCACTGCCACTGCCCCTGCCCCCCACCTAGCTGCTGCCGATTCCATCTCAGGAGGGGGAGGTGGGCAGTGGCAATATTTAAAAAAACGGTTGCTTTTTGCCACTGCTTTCTTGCCCGTGGCAGGCCATGTCCTTCAGCACACATGGCCTGCCACTTCTGATCCCCTTCCAAAGCAACATACTGTCAGAGTAGGGTCAGAAATGGCACCATGTGTGCTGAAGGACATGGCCTGCCATGGTCAAGTAGCGGCAAAACGAAGCTGCTGTTGGAAATATTGCTTCTGCTGCTGCCTGCCTCCCCCCCAATGGAATCAGCGGCAGCTGGGGGGTACGGCACGACCAGTCATGTGTGCTTCTGCTGCCATGCCCCCCGGGCTGGCCACTCTAGGTGGCCGCCTAGCTCGCCCAGTGGATGGACCTAGCCTGTCCATTCCCTTAGTACTCCTTCCCAACATCTAGCATTTCTCCAGGACTAAGCAGGAAGTCAGTCCTCACATATGGGTGACGTTGGCGCCGATGGAGCCCCCATGCGGAGCATTTCCCCAGCTTTCAAAGAAAGCCTTTGGGAATGCAGCGCGCATGTGCGGTCCCCTTCCCGCCCAAGGATGCCATCTTGCTCAGTCTTCTTTTTTCCGCGGAGCCCAACGGAGGTGTGTCGTGGTCACCCATGAAAAAGTTGATTTTTTTGGTGTGGATCCGTGTGATTACTCGGTTCGACGCCGGTTCCCTTTCCCACCTGGGCCCGGTACACCGGTATCGAGCCCGGACTTCATTTTTCAGTTTTTGTCCTTAGAGACTAGCGTTCGCGCCATTTTTTCATTTTTCCCTGGCAGCCCAGTCTTTTGACCTTGCAGGGGCTCTTTTTCCCCCGATGGCTGCCAGCGGGTTTAAGAAGTATGATCGGTGTAAGAAATTGATGTCTCTCAGCGACACACACGACTGCTGCCTCCGATGCCTCGGGCCCGACCATGACCCGCTGGTCTGTGTTCCATGTGGCAAAATGTCCTCCAAGGCATTGAGGAGCCGGCAGCATCAACGCGAAAGGATCTTCTCTGATTCCACGTCTGGCCGAGCCCAGACTTCGTCAGAGACCTCGACGTCTCAGGAGTCCGACCCCGAGCATCGTCAGGGCTCCTCTGAGAGGGGGTCTCCTTTGCGGGAGCACTGCAGGAAGAAGAAACCCGCGAGGGTGGCGTCGGTGGACACTCTTGGCTCCTCGAGGGCCAGGTCGCATAGCCCCAACCGCCGTCCCGGGTCTTCGGAGTTGGAGAGACCTGCTAAACAACCTCGTGTAGAGACGGAGGCCCCGAGTCACGTGAGTACTGTAGTCCTCGTGGACTCTCCTCTGGGGGAGCCAACTTCGGGCCCGACACCGTCAGGGCCCGAGTCAGAGGCTGCTGGGTCTCCTGAGCTCGGACTCAGGTTGACGGCCTTGGAGAGCAGTTTGGCTGCCTTCATGGAACAGCAGCGGGTACTGATCGCCGGTTTCACTGGTGCATCTGCCCTGACAACAGGGACCTCGACGTCCAAGTCAACCCCGGAGGCCGAGCCGATCCTCGAGTCCATGAGATCTCGAGTCGATTCTCGGCCGCGGTCATCCTCGATCTCCCGTGCGGGGCCGAGGTCGTCGATGCCAGTACCCTCGGCGTCGGGGCGGATGGCATCGGTGCCCAACCGACCGGAGCTGCTCGACTCCTCCTCGGAGGGGTCGGGATGGGAGACGGAGGACGAGGAATCCCCGGACACTTTTCGGACCCAGTGCGTCCCTTCGGACTCACCGGAGTCTGAACCTCGGAGAAGGTCCCCCCTGGAGGATACCCAGTTCTTGGACTTCGTGAGGGACATGTCCAAGGCCTTGGCCTTCTCTGTGGACCCCGAGGAGGAGCTTCGAGCCGAGGAGCTCGAGGCACTGCAAGTATGACTCTCCCCCCAAGGAGGCCTTTACTATACCGGTTCCTCCGATGCTGGAACGGTTGCTCTTCCGCATGTGGTAGGCACCGGCCTCGACGCCGGTTCTTAACAAGCGGGTTGATTCCATTTATCAAGTCCGCAAGAGCCCTGGGTTCCAGAAGGCACAGCTGCCGCACCACTCCATGGTTGTGGAATCGGCCATGCATCGTCTGAAAAGTCAGAAGATGCACTCCTCGGTGCCTCCTGGCAGGGAGGCCCAGAACCTGGATGCCCTCGGTAGAAAGTGCTTCCAGGGATCTATGCTTGCTTGCCGTATCCAGACTTACCAGCTGTACATGGGCATGTACCTACGAGACCTGGCAAAGGATATTGCCGGGTTCTCTGCTGGTCTCTCCGAGGAAACTTTGCAGAGGTTCACAGCCTTGTCATCTGGGATCCAGGAGTGCTCGAAGTTTATATCTCGAGCAGCCTATGATGGCTTCGAGGCTTCGGCCCGAGTAGCCGCGGCCGGCATCGGTGCACGCCATCAGTCCTGGCTACAGTCATCAGACCTCGAGCCATGGGTGCAGGCAAGTTGGTCGATGTCCCTTGCCTAGGTGAAAACCTCTTTGGCAAACCCCATGGCTGAAAAAGTTGCAGTACTCGGGTCCGAGACTCTCACCAGGACAAGGCTGTCCAGGAAGACCTCTGCCCCTTCTCAAAAGAAGAAGGGCTCGGGGAAAAAGTCCTTTTACCCGAGGAAGCCCTCTGCCTACAAATCTTACCCTCAATACCAGGCCTCCACAGCTCCCCAACAGGGTCAGCAGGCCAAGGGGCAGGGACATAGGCCCCGTAGGCAGAAAACCCCCAAGCCACCAGCTCCGGCTCCTGCACAGCAGGGAGCGGGGTTTTGACTCCAGTGGCATAGCCTCTCCTCCTCAGCTGGCCCATCTCAGCACAGGAGGCCGGCTGACCCTGTACGCCCACAGGTGGTCAGCCATAATAGGGGATACCTGGGTGCTCAGCATAGTCCAAAAGGACTATTTGCTCCACTTCAACCAGTTACCCCCCTCCTACTTTCCAGGGGAGCCTCCAAGACTCCCTCTGCACAGGAACTTACTCCTTCAGGAGTTGACAAGTCTTCTAAAGGAGCAGACGGTGGAACCGGTGCCCCACCACCTGAGGGGGCAAGGCTTCTATTCCAGGTACTTTCTGGTACCAAAGAGGACAGGAGGCCTCAGGCCCATCCTAGACTTGCGAAATCTCAATAAGTTCCTGGTGAGGGAAACGTTCAAGATGCTTACCCTTGGAATACTGCTGCCCTACCTCCAGCAGGGAGATTGGCTATGCTCCTTAGACCTAAAGGATGCTTATACTCACATCCTCATTCATCCAGACCACAGACAATATCTCAGATTTGTAGTGGGGGGAAATCATTTTCAGTACAGAGTACTTCCATTTGGCCTAACCTCCGCACCCAGGGTTTTCACCAAATGCCTGGCGGTGGTAGCGATCTATCTCAGGGTCCAGGGCATATTTGTTTTTCCATACCTGGATGACTGGCTCATCAGGGGTCAGTCTCCACAGGAAACCAGACAGGCCACCCTCCGCACTGTCGGCCTTCTACAGCATCAGAGGTTTGTGATAAACTTCGCAAAGTCCACTTTGCACCCCTCACAGAACACAGAGTTCATAGGAGCAAGACTGGATACCCTTCAGGCAAAGGCTTATCTGCCTGTGGACAGGGCCCACAGACTGATGGACTTGGCCAGACAGTTCCACAGCAATTCTCTGGTTTCCGCCAGGCAATTCCTGAGACTATTAGGCCACATGGCATCCACGGTCCATGTTACTCCAAATGCCCATCTGCACATGAGGCCTGCTCAGTGGGGCCTCAGAACTCAGTGGCTGCAAGCCACAGGACACTTGAGAGACAAAGTAAGGGTGTCCAAACTGCTGGCTGCCTCCCTGCAATGGTGGCTGCATCTCCCGAATCTAGTGGGCGGAGTGCCTTTTCAGCCACCACTGCTGACAACAGGTGCTTCTCTTCAGGGTTGGGGTGCGCATTGCCAGGGGGCATACACCCAAGGCCTCTGGTCCCCTTGGGAGGCCACACAGCAGATCAACCTCTTGGAGCTGAGAGCTATCCACTTGGCTCTCCAAATTTTCTCTCATGCCCTCTCTCACCAGTCTGTTCTGGTTCAGACAGACATTCAAGTCGCCATGTTCTATGTGAACAAACAAGGAGGCACAGGATCCCGACTTCTGTGTCAGGAGGCTCAAGCCCTGTGCTCATGGGCAGTCCAACAGGGCATGCTTCTCAAGGCGGTTTATCTGCCCGGTCAAGAGAATTACCTGGCAGACAGGTTGAGCAGGATTCTGCAGCCACACGAATGGCAGTTGAATCCTCTGGTGGTCCAGCGGATCTTCCTAAGATGGGGTCTTCCAACCATCGATCTCTTTGCCAGTCCACTCAACCGTCAACTACCCAGGTTTTGCTCCAGACAACCTCATCCTCTGAGAATAGCAGCAGATGCGTTTCTAATCTCTTGGTCTACGGGCCTACTGTATGCGTTTCCTCCCACGCCTCTAGTGGCCCGGACCCTTTTCAAGGTGCTTCAGGACAAGGCCTCGGTGATCCTGGTGGCCCCCAGATGGCCGAGGCAATCGTGGTTTCCACTCCTTCTGCAGTTGGCTGTGTATACTCCACTCCCTCTTGGGGTGCAACCCAATCTCCCCTCTCAGGATCAGGGATCTCTCTTGCACTCCAACCTCCAGTCCCTCAATCTGAAGGCCTGGATGCTGAAAGGCTAGTTCTAGCTCCCTTACTGCTACCTAGAGAGGTGGAGGAGGTGGTCTTGGCCTCTAGGAGGCACTCCACTAGAAAATCTTATGCCCTCAAGTGGCGTAGGTTCTCCACCTGGTATGCTCAGCACAAGGAGGATCCCTTTTCGTGCCTGGTGCCAGTGGTGCTGCAATATTTGCTTTACCTGTCCGACCTGGGCCTTAAATCCAACTCTGTTCGGGTCCACCTCAATACTCTGTCAGCGCACCACTCACCGGTGGAGGGTCACTCTCTGTCAGGCCACCCTTTAGTGGCCCGCTTCCTCAGAGGCCTCCTTTTGCTCAAGCCTCCAATTCATCCACCTGCACCTGAGTGGGATTTGAATGTGGTCTTGCAACAACTTACTTGACCACCATTTGAGCCTATGGCTACTTGTCCTTTACGCTTTCTTTCCTGGAAGGCGTTGTTTTTGGTAGCTCTTACCTCAGCCAGGTGAGTCAGTGAGCTACAAGCTCTGGTCTCAGAGCCACCATACACAAGGTTCTGTAGGAACAGGGTGGTCTTACGGACTCACCCAAAGTTCCTTCCAAAGGTTGTCTCCTCCTTCCATCTCAATCAGGAGGTGGTTCTTCCTTCTTTCTTTCCCAGGCCGCATGCCAGCCGGGCTGAAATGGTCTTGCATACCCTGGACTGTAGGAGGGTGCTGTCCTTCTACCTTGACCGTACGCAGGGACACCGAAAGGCTGTTCAGCTCTTCGTATCTTTTGACCCTAATAAGCTGGGGTTACCTGTCTCCAAGCGTACCTTGTCCATCTGGGTGGCAGACTGTATCGCCTGGGCGTACAGGGCAGCCAGCCTCCCCTTGCAGGGTCGAGTCACAGCCCACCGTGTCAGGGCGAAAGCCGTGTCAGTAGCTCATCTCCGCTCTGTTCCGCTGGCAGACATCTGCCGGGCCACTACTTGGTCTTCAAGCCAGACATTTGCGGCCCACTACTGCCTCGAGAGGGAGTCCCGTAGGGACAGTGCTTTCGGACAGGCGGTACTCCGTAATCTCTTTGAGGTATAGGCAACTCCTACCCTCTGGCCCTGGTGTTGGGCTACCGTACGGGGGTGTTCTCAGAGAAGATTCTTTCACGCATGGAGTGGAGGAGTGGCCTAGTGGTTGGGGCAAGGTACTTCAGGCCGGAAGGTCGGGGGTTCAAATCTCACTAGAGGACAGCAACCTCGGGCCGGAAGGACTGGGGTTTCTAGTCCCACAGGTGCTCCTTGTGGTCTTGGGCAAGCCATTTAACCCTCCATAGCCCATGTTCCCTGTAAAAAAAAATAGTTATCTCCAAGTTATAATGCCCTGTTCAATGTAATTTCAGTTTGTTCAATGTAAACCGCACTGATGCAGAATAGCGCGGTATATAAGAGAATGTAAATAAATAAATAAATAAAAAATGCTGGGGCTCTAGAGGAAGCTCATTGTTCAGCTTTGGGTCCCCGGTAGCCTGAAGCTGGAGAGTCCCATATGTGAGGACTGACTTCCTGCTTGGTCCTGGAGAAAGAGTAGTTACTCACCTGTAACAGGTGTTCTCCAGGAGCAGCAGGAATCAGTCCTCACAACCCTCCCTCCTCCCCTGGGAGTTGCAGTCATATTGTTTGTTTTTTGCTGTCTTTTAGCTATGTCATCAGACTGAGCAAGATGGCACCCTTGGGCGAGAAGGGGACCGCGCATGCGCACTGCATTCCCAAAGGCTTTCTATGAAAGCTGGGGAAATGCTCCACATGGGGGCTCTGTTGGCGCCGACGTCACCCATATGTGAGGACTGATTCCTGCTGCTCCTGGAGAACACCTGTTACAGGTGAGTAACTACTCTTTCCTCTCTCCCCAGTCTTTGCCCTCCTCCGTTTCCAGTATTCCCTCTGTCTCTGGTCCAGTACCTCCGACTGCATCTTTTTCCCTCCTTCCCCCTCCCTGGACCTGCATCAGTCCAGTACTCTCAACCTCCTCCCAGCACCACAGTCAATCGCCACACAGCTCAAGGTATTGCTCCCAGCCCTATAGCAGCAGCCAGTATCTGCAGCAGTAGTACAAATGAAAAGTGCAGGGATCTTGAGTATGGGGCTATACAGAAAAATTAGCCTCAGCTGCATCCTGCCTCCCACAGAAACAGGAAGTCTACAAAGGGGCATGATATGGCTGAGACCATGTTTCTGCGCAGCCACAAGCTCGAGGCCCTCATGCTTCTCATTTCTACTACTACTGCAGATACTGGCTAGGAGCAATACCTTGTGCTGTGTTTTGATCAGCTGCAGCTCACGGAACTGGAAGAAGGGATTGAGGGTAGCAGTGCAGATAGGTGGTGACAGCGGCTCCGATCCCAAATGACGATTTTGCGCCCCCATTTGAGAACCACTGTTCTACATTAAATCTTGTTATGTATTGCTATCTAATGTTTGTTTATTTATTGCAATTATAGTTATTGTTTTCTATTGTTGTTTGTATCTTTAGGAATACCCTTTGAAACACCTCACTTACCTTCTCACCCAATTTTGTACATTAGAAACATAGGCCATGTAGTCTTTTTCTGTTGTCATTTTTCTATATTTCTATCTAGTCTGTCCTTCCATATCAACAACTACAACAGTCCCCTTTTTTCCTTTAGAGATCCTCTGTGTTTGTCCCATGCTTTTTTGAATTCAGTTACTGTCCTCATCTCTACCACCTTCACTGGGAGACTATTCCACAGATCCACCACTCTTTTGGTAAAGAAATATTTCCGCATATCACTCCTGAATCGATCCCCTTTCACCCTCATCCCATGTCCCCTCATAGCAGAACTTGCTTTCAATCGAAAGAGGCTCTCCCCCTGTGCATTTATGCCACAGAGGTATTTAAATGTCTCAATCATATCACCTCTATTCCGCCTTTCCTCTAAGGTGTACATATTTCAATCCTTAAGTCTGTCCTCATATGCTTTATAATGAAGACCACTAACCATTTTAGTAGTCACCCTCTGTACTGGCTCCATCCTGTTCACATCCTTTTGAAGGTCTGGTCTCCAGAATTGCACACAATAATCCAAATGAGGTCGCACCAAAGACTTATACAGAGGCACTATCACCTCCTTTTTTCTGCTAGCCATTCCTCTCCCTATGCACCCAAGCATCCTTCTAGCTTTTGCTGTTGCCTTTTCTACCTGTTTAGCTACTTTAAGATCATCAGACACAACCACACCGAGGTCCCGCTCTTCTTTAGTGGACAAAAGCACTTACCCCATATACTATATTGCTCCCTTGGATTGCTGCATCCCAAATGCATGACCTTGCATTTTTTAACATTAAATCCCAGCTGCCAAATTCTAGACCATTCTTCAAACTTAGCTATATCCCTCCTCATGTTATCTACACCTTCCTGGGTGTCTACTCTATTGCAGATTTTGGTATCATCCGCAAAGAGGCAAACCTTACAGAACAGCCATTCCGCTATATCACTAACAAAGATGTTAAAAAGAATTGGACCAAGGACATTGCGGGGTGGTTCACCTTTTTTTTACATTTGTAATACTTTAACATATGATATGAAAGAGATGTTCTTAGTGACGTTTGTCATGGTCACTTTATACAACTACAACTACACTTATCCAAAGACATGAACATCTAAAAATCCCCATTGACATTATATATGAACTCACTGAAATTGTTCTCACAATTTTTTTTAAAATTCCAAGTCATAAAAATTGTATTAAAAGGAATAAGTGAAACTCTGCAATGCCGTGAGACACAGATTTAGGGTTGCTTTTCCGGTCAGCTAACTTGTTTGCTGATGTGATTTTATACTTGAGTTATATGTTTAGATTTTTCAATTATTAGCCTTTTTATTTATTTGCTTGCTTTTATTCACTCTGGGTATTTTTATAATCATTTTAATGTTATTTGTATTGTTGATCTTTTGTCTTCTCTCCACTTTAGTTGTGCTTCTTTAGTTCCCTGCAGAGGATTAGCCTCTCCTCTGTTTTTCAATCTCACTTTCAGCTATCAATGAAAAGGCATGAGCTAAATCAAATAAATGATAAACCGGAAGGAAATAGAACAGTGAACAGTAAGTAATCCATAATGGCTGGGTTCCTAACTCTAGGCTGTACTATGGTGGGTTGAGAAAATTGAATGACTGTTTAGAAAAGGTAGTCCTTAAAGTTGAACACTTTGAAGACAGAGGCAATGGGGGTCATTTTAGAAGCCCTATTCGTGCTTTGGATGCCCAAAAACAGGCATAGAGATGTCCAAAGCACAGAGACTGTCTCCAGAGCTATTTTAGAAGCCAGCTCTGGGTATGTCCAAATTGTGAATGGGGGCATGGAGGGGCATTCCTGGGAAACTGAAGGCATAGTTGGAGCATTCCCAGGAACCAAGACGTCCCTGCCTGATCACAGAAACGTCATGGATGTCTGGGATCACATCTAACTTTAGACCTGTTCCGAGGCACAAACAAACATCTGAAAAATGCCTGTTTTAGCTGAAAAACATCCAGAGCTGTAGAGAGGAAATCACTCTATCATCCCCAGTACTCAGCACAATTTCAGCTGTAGCAGCAGCAGGATTGGAACCCTGGCCCTAGTCTACTCTTCTAACCATTATGCTATCATAGACATCTGGATTGTGAAATATTGGTTCTGGGGATGTCTAAGTAGATGCCCTTGTAGATGTTCCTATAGGGAATGTCCAGGTTTGTGAAATCACATCCTCGCCTGGACATGCCTACCTTTTTTTCAGACGTTCTGGCTTACATGTCCCAGATTGCACTTGGACAGATCTAAAATACTCCTCCATGTAGATTGGTGGTACTCATCCTAAAATAGGCCAGGATATATGGTTCAAAGGAACTTGGATTCAATGCATAAATCAAGTGAGGAATCTTAGAGTTTGGTGAGACTCTACATTAGGTCTATGTCATCAAGTTTCAGCTTTGAGCCAGTCCTCTTTTGTACAGTTACATTAATTGTGCTAGCTATAACCTTACAAATTTGCTAAACAGGTCATAAAAATAAACAAAAAACATACTTCAAAATGTCTGTATACAAATGCTATAACCCTAAAAAATAAGATGGGAGAGTCAGAATCTATAGCATTGGTGAAAGCAATCTGGTGAAAGGGGGCGGAAGCGGTTGCTCATACAAGCCGGGAACTGCAATGCATCGCTGGCGAGATTAGGTAAGTACTGCATCATGGTTTTAAACTCATTGCTGCAGCTACAGACCCCGGGGAAAGATGGCAGCAGCAGAAATGGAGTGCCTCTGGGATGTTGGCGCTCTAGGCAACCATCCAGTTCACCTAATGGTAGCGCCAGTCCTGACCATTGGCAAGTTAGATGCAAAGCATTGATAAGGAAGACAGATAATTTAAAAAGAAGCCTGGCGTAGAGATAAAAACTCATAACAAAATCATGAATATCCGATGTGGCGATTTGCTTACTCCCAAAGATTTTATCGTTAGGCATTAGCCCTGAAGATTACATTTTATTCAAAGTATTACCATACTATAATTTTCAATACTTTTTAAAATCCCTATATGTTCGATGTCTTCCCCTTTGGCAATGGTTACCTAGCAACATAAGGAAACAACTTTTGGTGCCAAACATGCCCCTTTAAAAATGGCTTTGGTGACTCATACTGTTTTTTAAAAAGACCGAATACAAAGTTGGCAGCCTGATCCGCTACGACAGTGTCTGCTCTTTCTGAGGTAAGACTAATCAATTACGTGTCCAATAATGGGCCACAAGGTTTTATGAATGTTTAAGAAAAGACTTCTCATATAATTCTGGTATTTGTTCTCTGAAGTGATTTACAGTTGACCATGTATCCATAGTCATAGCGACACACATACCTCATAGTGCTGGTAGCGTTTTACAGAATTAAACCTCTCCTTTTCTCAAAAAACTTGAGAGCTAATGTCCCTGATGTATAAGAAATATTTATATTCCTCATAACTGGCTAGAATTTTCTTCAGAGATGTTTGGCACTCCCAACTGTTACTGAGACGCTGCCGTCTTAGACTCAGTTTATGCCATTACTATTAAGTAGAACCTGGTTTTACATATTGTCATCTAAATACACAGTTTGCTTCTGTTTCCCTTAGGCAGAAATGGGGTTTCACCTAATATTATTTGAACATATAGTGGGTAAATGAGTCCATGTCGGTTTACCAATGATGCTCACTTCTCCACTATTAGGTTCCTCTCTAGGTACGCAGTATCTAGCAATCTCTAGGCGATAAGATACTATAAGATAATGTAGAGCAGTATCACAGACTTATCCAACATCATATGTGTCACACAAACATTGGCCTTCCACATACGTGAGTTTTATGTTTCTATACCTTTCTCTATTTGCACATTCGTATACATACACAGATTGATAGGACTAATAAAGAGATTCTGTGAGTGGTCTTTTTTCCTGAGGCACATCAATTAGTCACCATAGATTTTTAGGTTTTTATTTGCTGGATTTAATGGACTTATAATTATCACTCTCAGATTCTTTTGTTTGCTCTAAAAACAGGGCATGTGAAGCTTTTAAATATAAGTATTATTTTAAGATCAAGGAATTGCATAACAATTTATAATTTATTGATGATAATAATTTCTAGAGTGTTGCTAAAGATTCATAATTTATATCATTCCTTTTTAGTAAGTGTTTCTCTTTTGAGATGTCATTTATAGATATGGGATAATTCTGAGCCACATTTAGCAGGGATGGATGTCCAGGTCATAAGAACATAAAATATGCCATACTGGGTCAGACCAAGGTCCATCAAGCCCAGTATCTTGTTTCCAACAGTGGCCAATCTAGATCATACGTACCTAGCAGTTTCCCCAAAAGACACAGGTTCCGCAATGCTTGTACTGGGTCAAGCATTGATATCCTGGGTCGCTTCTTAATAATGGTTTATGGACCTTTCCTCCAGGAACTTGTCCAAACCTTTTTTAAACCCAGCTACACTAACAGCCTTTACTACATCCTCCGGTAACAAATTCCAGAGTTTGATTACACGTTGAGTGAAGAAATATTTTCTTTTATTAGTTTTAAATAGTTTACCCTGTAGCTTCATTGCATGTCCCCTAGTCTTTCTATATTCTGATAACGTAAACAATCGATCTACGTTTACCCGTTCCACTCCGTTCATTAATTTATAGACTTCTATCATATCTCCCCTCAGCCGTCTCTTTTCCAGGTTAAAGAGCCCTAACCTTTTTAGCCTTTCTTCATAGGAGTACCCTTCCATCCCCTTTACCATTTTGGTGGCTCTTCTCTGAACCTTTTCTAATAACGCTATATCCTTTTTAAGATACGGTGACCAGAATTGCACACAATATTCAAAGTGCGGTCTCACCATGGAACGATATAGAGACATTATAATATCTTTTGTTTTATTTTCCATTCCTTTCCTTATGATACCTAGCATTCTATTTGCTCTCTTGGCTGCCACTGCACACTGGGCTGATGGTCGGATGTCCATCCATGCCAAACACTGAAACCATATCCCCTGCCCAAAGCTCCCCGCACAGGAGATGTATGGGGAGCTCTGGATGGGGGCAGGAGGGGGTGGACCGAGGGAGAAGCAAGATCGGGTGGTGGGCAGGGATGCGACCCTGGATATACAAGATTGATCCTGAGGTCTGCCCTATATGTACGGAGTTACCAACATGGATGGCAGACTTATTCTACCTCGGAGGTGGAATAAGTCCCTCTGGATGTCAGGAGATGGTGGCGCAGGGCCAGGTCAGTGGGGCGAGGGTGTACAGGAGCTTCCCCATATCCTGACCCTACCTTTGGAAGGCCGCATTGGGGGTCGGGCTGCAAAGAATGAACTTTGTAGTGGTGGCTGGGGATCGCGGCTCCTTAATGAAGCCATGGTGCCATGGCAGGAGCCAGGGCAGGCCTGTGTGAGGAAACGTTTAAACATCCAGCAGCACAGAATTGTGGGACGGCCTGCCTGTCCAGGCACAGGCCAGCCGTCTAGATCCGATTCTGATCCCGTGGGAATGTCTAGCTTCTGCAGACTCAGAATCTGGGACTAGACCGGCCTGTTCAGATCATGGACATCCAGGCAGGCAGGACGTTCCCCCTTCGGAATCGGGCCCATATTGTTTTTAATGTTTTTATTTGAGAGATTGTATTATGATTGTATTATGATTGTATTATGTATTATGAAGTTCCTTTTATCATATGTGTGTGTGTGTGTGTATATGTGTATACATTTTATTTATATTTTTCAACTTTTTACATGTTAGTCTACCGAAGGGTCCCCACATGCCTGATGAAGGCTTGTGCCTTAACACAGTCTGCACAGAGTAGACCTACAGACCCATCACAATAAAGGTTGGACTTCTGTGGAGTACATCGCTCCCTCTCCCAGTGAATGACCTATGCCAGAAATGGTATTTAATGGTAATGGTTAGAGGAAATTAAATAAATCTCATTAAATCTGGAAGATATAAGAAGCCAAACTGATAAATTAAAGAGGAGTACATCACCTGGATGAGATGGTATACACCCGGAGTGCTGATACAACTCAAATAAGATTGCAGATATACTAATAGTGATTTGTGACCTATCATTAAAATCGTCTATGGAACCTGAAGATTGGAGGGTGACCAGCAAAAGGCAATTTTTAGCAAACTTAAAATGGCACAGATCAAAAAGTGTGACAAAGTGGCACATTTCCCCTTCCTCCATTTACAAACTCATGCATTTCTGAAGACAAACTGAGTGTGAAGAGGCATGATAAAGTCCGTCTCAGTATAGTAGCAAGGTCTATGTAGCTCTTCTGTAAGTGGTTTTGTGTGTATATTTGTCTCTATTATCACGGTGTTGATGTGCATATATGAAGGGAGTGAGTCAAGCGGATGAATATGTGTGTGGACGTGTGTGTGGGATGAGGTGAGGAGCTGGGTGTGTGTGTAAGAGGATGCAGAATGAAAGGATTGAGGTGTGTGCATGAGAAAGAGAATGGGGGTGATGGACTAGCATGGGGTGTGCATGTGTGAGAGGATGTGTGGTCAGGGGCTGGCAGGATGTGTACATGCATGAGAGGAGGTGGGGTGAGGGGCTGGAGGTGTGTGTGTGTGAGATAGGATGTTGGGTGAGAGCTGGGGGTGTACATGCATGAGATGATGTGCAGTGAGCAGATGTAGGGGTGGGTATGCGGTGATAGGCTGTGAAGTGAAGGGCAAGTAGTGTGTGAGAGGGTGTGGGGTAGGGAGGGTATAGAGGGGTGTGTTGCATATGTGTATGCATGTATAAAACTGGGCATCCAAATGGTAGATGAAATGTAAATTGGTCAAGTTCAAACTGATGCACATAAAGAAGAATAATCCAAAATATAGCTACAAGATGCTAGGCTCCACATTAGAAGTCATCGCCCAAGCAAAGGGTGCTCATGTGCAGCATTGGCCAAAAAGCAAACAAAATATTAGGAATCATTAGGAAAGGAACAGAGAATAAATCAACGAATATAATAATGCCTCTGCATTGATTTATGGTGTGACAGCACCTTGAGTATTGTGTGCAATTATGGTCAACGCATCTCAAAAATAATTTGGTGAAATTAGAAAAAGTACAGAGAAGGGCACCAAATGATAAATGGGATGGAATGATTCTCCTGTGAGGAAAGGCTAAAGAGGTTAGGACTATTCATGCTGAAAGGAGATACGATAGAGATCTAAAAATTCCTGAGTAGACTGGAGCAGGTTGTAAACTACCTTTGGCAAGCATACAAAGCAGTTTACAAAGCAAAATTTAGAAGAAAAAGAAAATGGAAAGGAACTACAAAATATGTTGATAGAAGAGCAGCATAAAGGAAAGGGACAGAGATCAGTGGCACGAGAAGGTTAATCCTGGGGGTCGGCTTCTTCAAAGAGGAGAGTCTTTACATTTTTTATAAAATTGTCCTCAAGGAGGGCTGGGGTCCAAAGTGAGGGGGCAGGGAAGTAGAAAGCTGAATGTCTTGTACAATCATACCAAGTCTTGGTGGGAGGGGGACTGACTAGTCTGTTGCCATGCAAAGAGGCACGAATCACACCTAAACACAAATCAATTGTTTATTCTTTCCAGCAGTACATAGACTAGGAGATACATCATGAAGTTACAAGACAGTAGATTTAAAACAAATGTGAAAAAGTATTTTCTCACTCAACACATAGAAACATAGAAATATGACGACAGAAAAAGACCACATGGCCTATCTAGTCTGTCCATATTTAAGCTTTGGAACTCATCGCCAGTGAATATGTTAAAACGGGCCTTGACAGATTTTCTTGGAAACTAGAAGCCAGCCTAAAAAATCAGGGGGGAATAGTCAGCGGCGGCGGCTAGCGCTTGTAAAGAATCTAGCCATCGCCGCTGAGTACTAACCCAGGATATTCAATGCCAGGGTCATATCTGGCCACCGGCACTGAATATGCAGGTCACCATGTTAGTGTCTGAAAACCATGTAAATGCCTTTGAATACCCCCTCCCCCCCTTAAAAACCGTCCACTAAGACCTAGGTCACAATACGCTCCTCCACCAAAAAAGGTGTACCACAGTTTGCTTTTTAGGGCTTGATTTCCTAAAACTGTTTTTACATTTACTATGGGAAAAGAAAGCTGAATGGAAATTTCTTCAACTGGCAGAGTCTGGAGAGCATTTCCTACCCCTCGATTGCTATTCCCTTGCTCTGGTTCCACTGGCGGGTCCATGGCCTGGTAATATGCAGCATGGCACTGTGCATTGGGCTCACTGGGCAGGGACTCAGCCAACTCCATCTCCAAAGGAATTGCTCTGATCTTGTCAGGACCTATTTTAACTGGGAGATTCTTGGATATCCTTGCTGCTGTTTGGCAGTTCTCAGCTCCCCACCATGCACCTGTCTATTTTTGTTTCTTTGAGCTGGCATATTCTCAAACACAGTCTCTTATTTTTCAATCCATTTGCACCCACACAAACCCCTACAGACAGCTCTGATTCACCTGGCTCTGGTGCTGTTTGTCTCAGTAGAAAACCCAACCAGATCACTACACTTTCCGCATCTCAGCCCAGTTCCTCAATACTCTGCAAAGAGGGCATTCAGCGTCCTGTAGCACTTGTCCACTCTGAACTGCCTAAGACGTGCCATGATGGCTTCTGCTTAAAAGCACCTCCCACTTCACTGGGATTCACCTATATGGCTTTAGTGCCGTGACATCCCTTCCTGTTCAGCACACACTCTTTGCAAGCTTTCAGGACCAAGGATACTAGGAAATGGGGCTTCTTCTCACTCCATTTTTGCTGTGTTTTGATCCCTCATTTGTCAACTGTGGCAACTATGTCCAATTTTAATTGCATTGTTACCAAGGCAAAACGCATTTAATGGATGTCACTTTAAATGCATCTACATGAATAGGTGCAGAAACAGTGTATATTTGCTCTAAATTCATTCGAGCCCTAAGCTGGTTGGGTGCAGGTTTATTAAACTCTTGTAATATGGGGTCATTCAGGTTCAGGTGGGGGTTCTTTTTCAAGGTGGTCAGTCAGATGGTATAGTGAACCCGTGGTGAACTTTCCAGATAAGGGGCCAGTCTGTAAGCCCACTGAAACTTTGGCCATCCTACAGAGTGTGCCACTTTCTCAAAAGTCACTTAAAAATACCTTAATTTATTTAAGGCTATGGAGCCAGTAGTACTTGGTCCTAACATCCCTTCCACAGCTTCTGTGTTGAACTCTCCTTTTCCCCCAGGTTTTCTCTGTTCCAGGAGTCATTTTGCGGCTTTCACATGTTCCTATGGTGAGTCCAACAAAGGCTGCTGCTGGCATTGGGTATTTTCTATTACTTGCTGCAGCATTTTCTGTTTCCTCTTGCTGCTTCTGCAACTGTTGAGCAAACCATTGCCATGCCTCTTTGTCTAAAAACCCCCAAGACAAAAAATACAAGTGCACAAGAACAAGAAAAATCTTCCTCCTCCTCGGTTTGTGCTCAGTGCCCCATCCCCTTTTGGCTCTACTTACCAAGGAGCTTTTCATAAAGTATTTTTATTTTACGGAGAGCCCCTGGCTACCAGACTGCACTCCCAGTAAGCCTTAAACATCATTACCTGATGGGACAGCCAAATTTGCATTGCTATGGGTCTGTGCATCCCTTGATACCTCGGTCTGTCTCCCTAAGTGGCCCTTCTGGAGTCAACGCTGCATGTGGTCCTTCAGATTCCATTCTTGACATCCGCTGTCACAAGGTGGTGCATATCCTCTCAGGCACTGGACTACTAGAACTGATTTCAGTCCTGTTCCATAGCACAGCACAGTTCCATAGCATAGCACAGTTATTATCCTTGCAAATCAGGACGCCCCCTTTAATTCTTCTTTTGCCTAGTAGGGCACTTAGAACAGTATCAGCTGAGCAAAGAGAAAAAAAACACTTTCAGTATTCCAGACATTAGAAATGGTGTTGAAATGCCCCAACGGATTCTGGGAAATATGTCTTCTCTCTCTCTCTCTGAGTCACTGTAGTCACCCCCAGTCAGGTAGCAGAGAGGGCAGTCCAGATCCAAAACAGTGCAAATAACTTTCAAGTACTTGAGTAAAGCAAGGTTACTTACCTGTAACGGGGGTTCTCCGTGGACAGCTGGATGAGTCAGCCACACCTGGTGACATCATCCGACGACTCCATAGACGGAAGTGCTCACCTTTCTGAGCATGTGTCTAGTAGCCCTACCCACTGGCCTGCCCCTAGCTGACCCAGTTTCACTTCTTCCACCTTGCCAGAAAGACGGACCCTCATTGCTCTCCAAAAAAACTTGAATAATTAATTAAAAAAGAAAAGGAAGCAGGAACCCACAGACGAAAATCTAACAGAAGAAGAGATTCCGGCAATCAAGCAGAAGAAGCAGGGGATGCATTCAGCGAATCCTTCCCTTCCAAAGGGTCTGCTACCTCAGAGCCCCTCTGCCTACCGGCCATGTGCTCAGGCCCAACATGTGAGAAGCCCAGACCCTCATCTGTACTGACTCACATCAGCATGGTAGAGGCTCTGCCTGTAATTTAGGGAACTAAATTTTGTCTCTAAAGCAGCATAAAAAGAAAAAAACCCCTCAGTTGCCAGGGGCGGCCCAAGGGGGTGCGGGGCCATGTGCGGAGACTCGGTGCGGGGCCTCATTTGCATAAATGGCCTTATTTGCATAAATATTTGCATAATGTTACCATACACTGACTTTTAGTAAACATGTCTCTTAATGAGTGTATGGATAAAGAAAGACTAAAAGATTTCTACATTACTATAATCCAGTGCCAACCGCCAGGCACATTAGGAACTACTACAAACACTGCCCATTTAGAACCCATAGCAAACCCGCCGTATCCTGACAGCATTACCAGGACTCACAAAGCACCATACCCTACCTATCAAAAGGCAACACTGCAAATATTAAACCAATACATTTCAGAGAATACTGGGGAAAGAGAACAAGTGGCAATGTCAAATAGGAATTACATAAACAGAATACCTCAGCTCAGTTACACATGCAGAACATAGACCATCACCAAACAAGGAATCACAATTTAGAAACAGGAAGGCAATAATTAAACTGGGAACCCCAAAAGCCAAACTTGGAATGTACAACAACACTGTAGAAATAAAACTATAAATTAATTTCCTCTTGTACCAAACAAAGCACAGACGTTAATGATGCACATTTCCCAGAGCTTTCATATTCCAGTTAATAAATTCAAAATAAAGAGATATCTTTCTACCTTTTGGGCATTTTTTTTCAGTTGCAATTGGTCCAGCCACTTTCTTCTGGTTTCTTCATGTTTTCTGCTAACTCTCCATCATCTGCTGTCCATTTGTCCTTTCTTCTCTCTTCTAGTTTTTTTTTCCATTCTCTCTCTCTACATCTGCTTTAACATACTAATCTTTCTCCTTTTGCTCTTTCCTCATTCCTATTTCATCCTCACAAATTTTACCCCTCCATCCTCAATCCCCACTTACTCTCCCAATACCCGGCCAATTATAGATTTTTCATCCCTCCCACACAAAATATTTTTCCCCTCTCCATTTTACTCTCCCAGCCCCATCCCATTCTAATCCTCCCCCAACATCAGCTCCCTTCTAGTTCCAGTCTCACCCAGCATCCATTCCCTTCTAGTCCCTGCATCAGCCCATTTCCAGTCCTAGCCCCCCATCAGCCCATTTCCAGTCCTAGACCCCCATCAGCCCATTTCCAGTCCTAGCTCCCCCATCCATTTCCAGTCTGAGTCCCTTCATCAGCTCATTTCCAATCCTAGCCCCCCCATCAGCCCATTTCTAGTCATTTCCTAGCCCCATCATCAGCCCATGTCAAATCATAGCTCCCCTCCACTCAGCCCAATTCCAGTCCAAGCCCCCCCCCATGAGCCTACTTCCAGTTCTAGCCCCTCCATGAGTCCATTTCAATTCAAGCCCCCACCACAGCCCATTTCCAATCTTAGCTCCCCCCAACAGCCCATTTCCAGTCCTATCCTAGCTGCTCCATCAGCCCATTTTCAGTCCTAGCTCCCTTCCCTCACAGCCCATTTCCATTCCAAGCACCCTCCCCATCAGCTATTTGCAGTTCAAGCCTCCCCTTCCGCTCAGCCCATTTCCAGTCCTAGCAACCCCCCAACCCATTACCAGTCCTAGCCCCCCATCAATCAACTTCCAGTCCTAACCCCCATCACCCCATTTTCAGTTTAAGCTCCCCCATAACCCATTACCAGTCCTAACCCCCCATCAACCCACTTCCAGTCCTAACCCCATCAGCCCATTTCCAGTCAGCCCCCCATAGCCCATTGCCAGTCCTAAACCCCCCATCAGCCCACAGCCGATTACCAGTCCTAACCACATCAGCCCACCTCAAGTCCTAACCCCTCCCCATCAGTCCATTTCCTGTCCTTGCCCCCCCACAGCCCATTGCCAGTCTTAACCCCCCATAGCCCATTACCAGTGCTAACCCCCCATCACCCCATTTCCAGACAGCCCCCATCAGCCCACAGCCCATTGCCAGTCTTAACCCCCCCATAGCCCATTACCAGTCCTAACCCCCCATCAGCCCACAGCCCATTACCAGTCTTAACCCCCTCCCCATAGCCCATTACCAGTCCTAACCCCCCCATCAGCCCACAGCCCATTACCAGTCTTAACCCCCCCACAGCCCATTACCAGTCCTAACCCCCCCCATCAGCCCACAGCCCATAGCCCATTACCAGTCTTAACCCCCCCCCATAGCCCATTACCAGTCCTAACCCCCCCATCAGCCCATAGCCCATTACCAGTCTTAACCAACCCCCCCCCCCACCGCCCATTGCCAGTCCTAACCCCCCCCCCCCCTCGGCTCATGGAAATTAAAATAAAAAAAAAAGCTGGCCCCTGCCGCCGTGGCAGCATGAAGTGTCCCGCGGGGCCCCCTCTGCCCGGCTGAACTCTCCCGGCGCGGCTGAAGCCCTCTGCTCCGGCGTGCAGATGCGCGAAGGGAGAGTGTCTCCCTCGCGTCTCTGTTAAGCCTGTTTTTTTTAAATATAAATTTTAACTTTTGACTTTAAGTTTAGGAATATTTAGATTGCCTACATTCCTTGCATAGCCTTTAAATCAGATAGCTGAGTGTGCCCTCAGTTCATATAAAGTCTACTGGCCAGGGACACTTTTGATATATAGCTACTTGAAATTGATGTACACATTTGTTTTTAGATTTGCAGATACCTGGCCTTCTATTTAAGTCTCTTACTTAATTTTGCAGCAAAGGTATACATTTTGAGGTTACGGTGTCCTTTGATTAGTGGTCTGATACATAGCAGTAAGATTTCATTTCAAACTTTCAGTTTCCATTATTCTGTTACAAGCCTGCTTCACAGGGTGTGGTTAATTCAATCAGCTCTGCAGCCTGAGCAAGCTATCTGTTCCTCTTCTGGTCATCACAGCTCTAAGAGATTTCAAAAGCTAGGCTTTCAGACTTTACAATTGCCTTTTTTAATATAAATTTTAACTTTTGGCTCTAAGTTTAGGAATATTTAGATTGCCTACATTCCTTGCATAGCCTTTAAATCAGATATCTGAGTGTGCCCTCAGAACATATAAGGTCTACTGGCCAGGGACACTTAACTTCCCACCCACCCTACCTCTCACCCCACCTGCCTCAGGATTGCATTGCCTATATAGTCATCATATACATTGACATCTGTCCTTTTTTTTTTTTTGATAACTTTCTTTATTAACCAACAGCAACACAACCTACAAAACAATACATGTTAGAAAGCCACCGAGGAGTGGTATCTTATCTCCTCTTAGGCCAAGACAATAACAGTTATGTTGCCGTGACAAAACACAATAAGGAAAAAAGAACCGAAGGGCAATCATGGTTAAACATTTTCCCCCATTTATGTCTTCTTACCCCCCCCCCACCTTACCCCTTTCCCCCCCCCACCCCCCTCCCCCCTTAGCTCCCTATCCCCCCCTCCCCCCTCATAGCACCCCGAACTCCACGGCGTCACCTCTGTACTTTACTCAGCAATGTCTTGCACCGTCTCCACACCCTGTGGGCCATACCTTAAAGTCCCACATTCACTATTTCGCTCCGGCAACGGGGGCCCAAATTCTGGATATAAGGTTCCCAAATCAGCAGAAAAGTGGACCACCGCTTCACTGAGCCCCTAGCCCTCCAGCGCTCTGCCAGCATCAACTGATGGAAATTATTGCGCCACTCCGTAAACGTGGGCGGGTTTCGATCTCTCCAGCTATGTAAGATAGGACCCTTCCCCACCAAACATGCCTTGCGCACCAATAAGCGCTCCCATCTCCCTGTAGGCAGGGTTGGATGCAGTTGATCCAGAATGACTAAACCACCCGTCCAAGGAAACCTTTGTTGTAATAGGCTCATAATATAGCAGTGGATACGGGACCAGTACGGAAAGATGCGCCTGCACTGCCACCACATATGAGTTAAAGTTGCCAGTGGCATAAGACATCGGGGGCAAGACCCATCTTGCATAATATGACTCCGTAACGCTCGTCTCGGAGAGAAATGTACTCGAGTCAAGGCCTTATATTGGACTTCCCTCCAACGTGCTCCCTCCGCCAGTTCTATTATCCGCCCCACTGCCATACAGATCGTGCCTGGTGGGATTTCACGGCCCAGTTCTCCTCCCCAGGCTGCCTCCGCCCTCCCATAGTCCGGCACCACCCCAAAGCACTCAAGCTTAGTCCTCAACCCGGCTATCGTCAGGGGTGAATCCCCCACCAGTTCCAGAAAATCAATAATCTGCTTCGACCGGTCCTCCCCCAGTTCTTCCCGGGGTAACGTTGCCACATAATGCAAGAGCTGATGATACGCAAAATAGTGGGTACTAGGTAAGTTATACTCCTCTCGTAATTCCAAAAACGGCTTGCATTTACCCGTAAGGTCTACTGCGTGCCCTAAGTAATGTAGTCCCTGCCGATGCCATAACTTAAACGCACTCGAGTCCGAACCTGGCGAAAAATGTACGTTGCCTTGTATCGGTAGCCAACTGGATACCTGCCAATTGTGTTGCCAGAAACCATTTAGTTGTTTCCAAGTGCGCCTCATCGCATTCAACAGCACATTCCACGTAAGTCGCAATGGCAGATACTGACTGTCCACGTGCAAGGTCCCCACTAGGGAGAAAGGCGCCACCAGCGCCCCCTCTAGACCCCTAGGTGTGTAGACGTCTGTTCCCCCTAAGTAGTCTCCAAGATGCCGCACCTGGCAGGCCAAAGCATAGAGTCTTAAATCCGGCAACCCCAGGCCCCCCTTACGCCACCCACCAATCAAGGAAGAGATCAGGATCCGCGCTCGGGCCCCCTTCCACAGAAACCATTGTATCTCCCTCTCCATTTTATGCAAGTCCCTTCGTAATAACCAGAACGGCAAAGTTTGAAGCCAATAGAGTATCCGTGGTAGAATCACCATTTTAACTGCCGCAATTCTCCCCAATAATGCCAACGGTAGCGGGTTCCAAGCTCGCAGTTGACGCTGCATCCCAGAGAAGACTTTCTCGAAGTTCGTATAGTATAGATCCTGTGGCAATCTGGTTAAAATAATACCTAAATATTTAAACCCATGCTCCGCCCATTTCAGAGGAAAACCCTCCCCCCCATCCCTCCCGTAGCCCCCCCAACACATCCAAAGCCTCCGATTTATCTGCGTTTATCCGTAGACCCGCAAAACTACCGAACCTCCGAAACTCAGCCATCAGTCTCGGCAAGGATTCTCGCGGCGCCAGTAAATGCACGAGCATATCGTCAGCAAAGGCCGACACTTTGAATCCCTGGGCACCCACCTTTATCCCACAAATCAATCGATCCTGTTCGATACTCCGTATAAGAGGATCTAAAGACAAAACAAACAATAAGGGAGATAAAGGACAGCCCTGCCTAGTGCCCCGGTGCAAGGGGAAGGGGACTGATAAAACCCCATTACATAATACTCTAGCCATCGGAGAGTCGTATATGCTCTTCACCATAGCACAAAAAGTCTGTCCAAGACCATACATCGGTAACAAATGATCCAAATAGGTCCAGTCCACCCTATCAAACGCTTTTTCCGCGTCGAAACTTACCAAAAGTGTCTGCATCTGACGACTGTGTACCCACTCCAAGGATGTTAAAATTCGGCGCATGTTCCGAACAGCATACCGACCGCGCACGAAGCCCACCTGATATTCATGCACTATGTCACCTAATACTGCTGCTAGCCGCTCCGCCAAGATTTTTGCCAACAATTTGGCATCAAAATCTAACAAAGAAATCGGTCTATAAGAAGCCTCCTGCAGCGGGTCTTTAGCTGGCTTAGGGATCAATGTAATGTAGGCTTGGTTCTCTCCCCATAGCCTACCACCCCCATCGATCCGCTGCTGGTAAGTATCCACCAGCAACGGTCCCACCCCATCGGACAAGAGTTTATAAAACTCAACCCCAAATCCATTGGGACCTGGTGCCTTGCAGCAGCTGGCCTGAGCAATTACAGACTGGACCTCTGTTAAGGTAATTGGCTGTCCCAGTTGAGCCCGTTGCGCCCCCGTCACCTTCGGAAGTTGCAGCTCCTGCAGATAGGCCTCCATCATAGAAGAGTCATTCTCTTCGGCCATATAGAGTTTTTGAAAGAAGGTTTTGAAAAGTGCACTAATTGTCTCACGATTCTGATGAAGCTTACCATGCTCGTCCCGGAGAGCCGCTACCCCCTTCCCCCCCCCCCCCCCGCGGACCCCGCAAACAACGGCCTAGGAGTTTCCCCGGTTTGTCCCCGAAACAATGTAGCCGATATTTATAATAAAGCAAAGATTTCTTAGCGCGCTGATGAAGCAATTCGTTCAGGGCAACCTGAAGCTCCCATAGTCGTTTTTTATTCATCACGGTAGGGGAATGACCACTAAGCACCCGCGCTTGAGTGACTTGTCGCTCCAACCGAACAATCTGTTCTGCCAGCAATCTGCGTTTCCGAGCAGCAAAACCAATGATATCACCTCTCAATACCACCTTGGCGGTTTCCCAGACCAACTCTGGGTCCTCCCGATGCACCTGATGATTTAATTCAAAATCACGCCAGCGGTGTCTCAGAAATTGCCGGAACTGAACATCTTTGTATAATTCAATGGGAAATCGCCATAGACGGGACGTACCCCCTCCTCCCCCCCATTGCATCTCGACCCAAACCATGGCATGGTCCGATATCTCCAAAGGACCTATCTGTGCCTCCTCCACCTGTGCAAAGGCTGTCGTAGATAATAAGACATAATCTATTCTCGCGCTCGTCCCATGTGCCCTCGAAATGTGTGTGAAGTCCTTCTCTGATGGATGCAAGACTCTCCAGGGGTCTATCAGGCCCAGGCGCCTCCGAAATCGTTGTAACACTTGAGAGCTAAGTATTCGGTCTCTCGTCCCCCTCCCACTGGAGGTATCCAAACTCACTTCAAATACACCATTAAGATCTCCCCCCACTACCACAGGTACATCTGGCAGTAATTCCACTTTGGCCGCAAGACGATCAAAGAATTCCCTGTCTAACATGTTGGGACCATACACATTGCCTAATATTATCTCACGGTCTTCCAATATGCCCCATAATAATAAGAATCGTCCAGCAGGGTCAACCACCTGCCTATTCAACGAGAAGCGTACCCTCTTATGGAGTAGAATGACCACCCCCCCTTTCTTCCCCTGTGCAGGCGCACCCCATACCTGGCCTACCCAGTCCCAACCTAATTTAGCATGTTCTTCCGCTGTTTGGTGGGTTTCCTGGAGTATCGCAATATCACAGTGTTGTCTAGCCAGCGCCTTCAGGACTTTGTAGCGTTTTATCGGGCAACCTAAACCACAAACATTCCAGGTTATGATCTTCAGAGGATCACCGTATGCTTGTGGCCCAGCTGCCAGCAAAGCGTATTCAGGGAGACCCTCCCAGCCTGGAGCCTCCCATCCTTATGACCCATTAAATTAGTGCCCTGTCCGTACGTGGAGTTCAGAGTGCCATGACCCCTCCCCCAACCCCCCCCCCCCTGAGTGACCTCGCTCCCATCTCCCTCTTCCTCTATCCTAGTCTTCCCCAATACCTTCCCCCTAGAATCCCCCCTCATTCCCCTTCAACCTACTCCACCTACCTACAGGACTCCTAGCACCTACCCCCACCCAAGGAGCCCTCCCGAGACCCCTCTGAGCGTACCCCATAGCCACACCCGTAAAATAACCCACAAGACCACACCCCAGCTTTCACAATCCTTTTGCCAGAAAAGAATTACACTCTCCCCCTCCCACCACCTACACATCTAAGTTAAACAGCATACCACCTAGTCTCCCCCCACCTCCTCTCAAGACAGTCCAGCCGTGAGCGACCAGACCCCGAATCGAGTAGGCATTCGCTGGAGAGAGCAGGAGGGAGGGGCCACCCCGCATGGTACCATGGCCGAGCTCAGTCAGTCAACTGTATAGGCCCCACCAGGCATGCCACACCTATCCCCAAGGCCCAGGGCCGCTACACATCGGACTCCTTCCATCTTCCATCCGACTGTTAGCCCTCTCTCAGCTCCCGCACCCCCCCTTTACCTTTGCCGCCTCCTGGGGTCCGGCAGCCACGGTCTCCTCTGAACCCGTCCAAGACGTCAGCAATTTTGCAGAAAAACAAAATGGCCGGAGGATCACCGACAGCTATAAATCGTGCCAGGGCAGCCAATAAACGCCCTCCCCCCACCCCCAACAGACCCCAGCAAATATTACAAGGTTAAAAAAACCCCATCTAAAGCCCCATGTCTCAGAATTTATGACGGTATTATAACAAGCATTGTAACCCCAACAGGGAACAAACTAAAACAGACAGGAACAAAAAAGACACAAAAGTAACTATGAAACTGGCAACTGTGTTATCCCTTCCCAGCTAAGGCATTCTGCGTCCCTGGGGGGAGCGAAAAGACACAAAGTTACTCAGGGTTGGCAACTCCGTAGCGAGTACAGATACTAGCTATTCATTTTGTCCTTTACAATAGTAAGTGTCCCCGCTCCTCACAAAGTAAGAAGTGGTGTCCGGTTTAGCAAATTTCGATGAATCACCTGGGGCTTCATCTAGCAGGCGACGACCCTGCTTTCTGTTGATTGCAGATCTGCCGGACATAATCCTCCGCCGCCACAGCCGACTCAAAAATACGGTGGGCGCCCTCACATAGCACATGGAGCCTGGCTGGATACTGCACTGAAAACCGGATGCTGGCGTCAATCAGCTTACCACAAAGAGGTGCATACTCCCGCCGTTTTCTACTCAGCGCCATAGAATAGTCTTGTGCCACGCGGATTTTCGTTTTATTATAATACACTTCCCCTTTCTGCCGTGCTGCCTTGAGGATTAGTTCTTTTTGGGGGTAGTGGAGAAATTTGGCCAGCACAATACGAGGGCGAGGATCACGCGTCTGTTTGGCTCCTACCCGGTGCACACGTTCGATATGCAGAGGGCCTCCGAGTTCCTCTTCACCCATTATATGGTGGACGAGGGCCTCCAGGTATCCTCTCAGGTCTTTATCGAGGACAGTCTCCACGATCCCCAGGAAGCGTAAGTTATTTCTGCGCGACCTGTTTTCCAGATCGTCGATCTTGGCCTCCTGGAGAGTTATTTGGGACTTTAAACCCGCCACCTCTTCTGCCAGCGTCTCCGTCTTTTCCTCCACCTGACCCACACGTTTCTCGGTCTCACGTAGCCGATTGCCTAGCTGGTCCACAGATGAATGCAACCCATCTATTTTAGCGTGAAGGGCATCAAATTGTGGCATTAAGGCTGTTGCTACCGCCGAAGACAGCTCGTCCAGTGTGGTCGGCGATCTGGGTGAAGCCGGCAGCGAGGCCGAATCTGCCATCTTATTTGAGCCGGCTGCTCGCTCCCGGTCTCTTCTCAGCGATTTTACCGCCGTCGCCATGCAGTCGAAGCCCCCGGATCGCACAAAGACAATCTCCAAGCACTCTGGAGCGAGGGAACCAACTTCTCGGCAGGGAATTGTGGATATTCACGGTAATATATTGCCGGTTTGGGCTGAAGGCAGTGGGACACGCTCAGGATGCGACCTCTACCTTGTTCGCATCACGTGGTCTCTGACATCTGTCCTTTAATTTGGTGTTACACCCACCTTTTCTCCTTTTCTCCTTCTAGGACCACTTTATGATAGTCTTAATCAGCATGCTGCATATTCAATGCAATAACTGTGGTGCTTTCATTCTAAGAAGAACCATTTGGAGCTTAACAGCTTGCCCTATATGCCTCAAGTTATCTGCTATGCATAAATAATTGACTCTACTAAGGGAAGAATTAGTTGCAATTAAACACACCTCTTTTAGGGTGCAAACTGAACAAAATCCACCACTGCTCCCACAAAGAATCAAACAGCCCAGGAACAAATGGATCACAGTGAGCTCTGGTAGGTTGCAACCTGTAACAGGGAGACACCCTCTACATCAAGAGATATCCCTCCATAATGCCTTCTCTGCCTTGGATAATGAGGGTGCCCAATCCATGCAAACTGAAGTGCCCTTAAATGAGTCAGAGCCCAATCTACTGATAATGCACCAAATATGAAGAAAAAAAATCACAAATCAGAAAACTACTACTACTTGAAGATCCCATCATCAGAGGCACCAACTTAGAATCACAGTTCAAAGGAGAGAAGATGGTCAAATGACCCCCAGGTTCTTCAGCCAGCCAGAATATAAACCAAATTTTTGGTATAGTTAGTGTAGAAAGTGAGCACTCCAAAATTGATGTTGTCGTCCACTTGGGTATAAATGACTTGGCTAGAAACAGTGCCTCTGCAGTTCAAAGGGACTTCCAGGCTCTGGGAGAGAAACTTAAGCCCATTGTTAACACTTTAGTATACTCAGAAGTTCTACCTGTTCTTGGTAAGGGGGCAGAAAGGCTGCATCGCATAAAGAAATTTAATACATAGCTCCAAACCTGGTGCAAAAAAGGATTTAGCTATATAGACAACTGGGGAAACAGATGGATCAACAAGAGACTATAATGTGCTGATGGACTATATCTCTCTGTCGCAGGGAGAAGGATCCTAAGTGAAAAATTCAGGCAGTATGTGGAGAGACATTTAAACTAGGGAAAGGGGGTGATGGATGGAGAAGGACAAGTTCAGGACTTCACTCCCAGCAAAAGTATAATAACATTGGAAACAGACGCATTATTAACCCACACATCAATGTCAAGCGGGAAGAGGCGTGTAGAGCAAAATCCATGCAAAATACAGGCAAGCCAGTCAACAAATGCTGAAAAGCAATGAGCACAAATGCTTGAAGCCTAGACAACAAAGTTCCTGACCTGGAAGCCCTAATGGTGGAAAAAGACTTGAACATTGTGACCATTACAGAACCAGGTTTAACAAGTCACATGAATGGGATATAGCCGTAGCTGGCTATAATTTATTTAAGAGAGACAGAGAAGGCAGAAAAGGAGGAGGAGTAGCCCTATATGTCAAAAGCACTATTAAAGGTGCTGAAATGCAGGGGACTTGGGAAAAAAGAAGCACTGTGGATTGTGTTGGAAAGAAGAGATGGCACTGTCATCCATGCTGGTGTAGCCTACAGGCCTCCAACTCAAACCGAAAAAATGGATAGAGACTTGATTACTGATATTGCAAAGATAGCCATGAAGGGGGAAGTGATCATATTGGGTGACTTTAATCTACCCCATGTGGACTGGAGTATTCCTTCTGCAAATCTGGAAAAAAGTAAAAAAATCATGGATGCCTTCCAGGGCTGTACAGAGGGAAGATCGTGCCCTGTGCGACTTGCACATCGGGTGCGCGCCCCCCCCCCCTGCGGTGGGAGAGAAGAAGGGAAAGATCTGCTTAGCGTGCCGGCGAGAAGGTTTAAGGGGCACATTTCAGCTGTCCTGCCATTGCCTGCCACCGCTGAGAGAAGTGGCGATGGCAGGCAACGGAAGACAGCTAAAATGCGCCCCTTAAACCTTTGCACCCTGTGCGGCCGCACCGCTCACACAGGGCTAGGTACGGGCCTGATGCCTTCCAAGATGCATTGCTTAGACAAATGGTGATGGAACCAATCAGGGAAAGTTTGATGCTGGATTTAGTACTCATCAACAGAGAAAGAGTGTCAAATGTCCGGGTGGGTGCTCATGTGAGCAGCAGTAATCATCTCATGGTATGGTCTGAGATAAAAACCAAGGCAGAGTCTCCTCACAGTAAGCTCAAAGTCATAGACTTTAAAAACACTGACTTCAGAAAGATGGCCAAGTGCCTGAAGGAAGAGTTGGCAGGGTGAGAGGAGGTAAGGGAAGTGTAACTGCAGTGGGCTAAACTAAAGGAGGCAATAAAAGGGGCAACAGATACATATGTAAGGAAAGTAAACAAAAACAAGAGGAAAAGCAAACCTATTTGGTTTTCTAAAGGAGTGGCTGCACAAGTAAAGGCAAAAAAACAGCTTTCACAAAATCCAGAAGTTTGCAAACAGGAACACAGAAAAGAATACAGGATAAAGCTAATAGAAGAAAAAGAAATAAGGATAGTAAATTCAAAGGCAGAAGAAAAGATGGCTAAAGATCTAAAGCATGGTGATAAAACTTTTTTTTCAGGTATATTCGGGAGAAGAGGAAGATCAGAGGCGAAATTGCAAGACTCAAACGTTCTGAGAATGGATTTGTGGAAAGTGATGTTGAAAAAGTGAAAATGCTAAACAAATATTTCTGTTCTGTTTTTACTAAAAAAAAATCCTGGAGAAGGACCACCTGTGATTGACAAATATAGAAATGGAAATGGAGTAGATAATGTACCATTCACAGAAGTTGATGTGTTAGAGCAGCTTGCAAAACTGAAAGTGGACAAAGCCATGGGACCGGATGGGTTACATCCCAGGATACTAAAAGACTTCAGAGAGATTTTTGCAGGGCCTTTAAAGGATGTTTTTAATAGATCCTTACAAGCAGGAGAAATTCCACAGGACTGGAAAAGGGCCAATGTGGTACCTCTTCTCAAAAGTGGTAATAGGGAAGACGTGGCAAACTACACGCCAATGAGCCTTACCCCTGTGGCGGGAAAAATAATGGAGGTGCTCCTGAAAGAGAGAATAGTGGACTTTCTCAAAACCAATAGGTTGCATGATCCTAGGCATGATTGAATTTTTTGACTGGATGACCAGAGAACTAGATCAAGGGCATGCGATGGATGTAATCTACGTAGATTTCAGCTAAGCCTTTGATACTGTTCCTCATAGGAGGCTTATCAATAAACTGACCAGCCTGGGGATGGGTCCCAAGGTGGTAAGCTGGATCAGAAATTGATTGACTGACAGATGACAGAAGGTGATGGTAAATGGAACTCACTCGGATGAAAGGAAGGTGATTAGTGGTGTGCCTCAGGGATTGGTCCCAGGGCCAGTACTGTTCAATCTATTTGTGAGTGAAATTGCAGAAGGACTGAATGGAAAAGTCTGTCTTTTTGCAACAGCTGGACTCCCCAGAGGGAGTGGATAACATGAGGAAAGATCTACAAAAGCTGGAAGAATGGTCTAGTGCCTGGCAGTTAAGATTTAATGTGAAGAAGTGCAGTGTCATGCACTTGGGATACAGAAATCCAAAGGAATTGTATGAGATAGGGGACAATAGGTTGGTGTGCACGGACCAGGAGAAGGACCTCCAAAGTGGTGAAAGAGTATGAGAAGGCGGTGGCAAAAGTCAGAAGGATGCTGGGTTGCATACAGAGAGGAATTACCAGTAGAAAGGAGGAGGTACTAAAGCCACTGTACAAGTTGCTGGTGAGGCCTCACTTAGACTATTGTGTTCAGTTTTGGAGATCATATCTCACAAAGGATATAAAAAGACTGGAAACAGTTCAGAGGAAGGCAACCAAAATAATTTGGAGCCTGAGCCAGAAGATGTATGAAAAGAGACTCTAAGACCTAAATATGTACACTCTGGAGGAGAGGAGGGACAGGGGAGATATGATACAGACCTTTAAATACTTAAGGAGTATTAATGAACAAATAAACCTTTTTCAAAGATGGGGAAGCTATAAAACTAGAGGGTATAACATGAAGTTGCAAGGGGGTAAACTGAAAGGCAACGTCAGGAAATACTTTTACACTGAAAGGGTGATGGATGCTTGGAATGCCCTCCCAATGGAAGTGGTAGGGCAAATACAGTGACAGAATTCAAAATGGTATGGGACAGACACGGTGGATCCCTTTATAGAAATAGGATAAAACAAAATAAACTAAACGGTCTCTGATATCTCAACAAGTAGAGTTGACCTGCATGGAGCAGCAGGTGCACCTACTCTTTATTTATTTAACTAAGTTTATATACTGCTTTTCTATTAGTCAAAGCAGTGTATGTTCAGGTATTGTATATATTTTTTTCCTGTCCCCAAAGGACTCACAATCTATGTTTTTGTACCTGAGGCAATGGAGGGTGAAGTGACTTGCCCAAGGCCACAAGGAGCACCTGTAGGGCTAGAAACCCCAGTCCTTCTGGCCCAAGGTTGCTGTTCTCTAGCAGGATTTGAACCCTGGCCCTCTGGACTGGGGTAACTTGCCCCAACCACTAGGCCACTCCTCCCTACACTTTTGCCACCTTGCTGGGCAGACTAGATGGACCGTGCTGGTCTTTATACTGTTACTATGTTACTCTGTTTTATTGTTGGGCTACATTGTTAAAAAATATACCTGAACTGGAGCAACCTAGGGTTGGTACGAAAGAAGGGCTTCCTCCTTTGACTTTGCTGTCATCTGTTGGGAGGGAGGGGTCCCTGTACCTGCGGTGCTTTTGGTATTTGTTGCTGCTACTCCCTGAATGGGTAAGTACAAGCGGGACAGAGAAAGTAAGAGAGAGAGCCTGGAGTTGGAGAAATGGGAGACAAGAGATAGTGAGAGACTTCATAGAAAGATAAAAGTTAAATACGTTTTTCATGCCAGGTTGTGAGTTGAAGGAATATGATGCCGCAACCAGGCTTTGAGACTGAAGGAGCATAATATTAGGGGTGTACAAGCCGAGGATTTTTGTTTTTCTTTGTTTCATTTGATGTATTTTTTGCTTCAGTTTCTTTTTCTTTTGTTTTCTTCCAATGTTCTTTGTTAGGCATGTGTCACATGAGTGCTAGCGCCTTGTGTGGAGACTCCAACAGGCTATGCAGAATACTGTCTGTACGCATCTGTTTGTGCATATGCAACAGATGTGTATGCTATCACACCCCACCGCAAAGTTGCTGGTTGAAGAGCTGCGGGAGTCTCCGGGTCCCGCCGGCATGAAGAGTGGAGCTGCAGTGTAAAATCAGCGGGAGTCCCCAGGTCCTGTTGATGAGAAGAGCAGGGCTGCAGCCCCTGGGGCCTGCTGGTGTGAAGAGCGCTGCGGCCTGACTGCCATAAAGGAGGGAAGAGGCGAGTAAGGGGGTGGAGCATGAATAGAAGGGGTGGGGTTTGAGGAGGAAGGAAGATAAAACATAAGGGAATGGGTGAGGCTAGAGAAGAGAGAAGGAGAAGAGAGACGGAGCATTGGTGAGGGGCAGGGTTAAAGAAGGGAGTGAGAGAGAGTTCAGGAAGGGACACTGAGTGCGAAATTGGTTGGGAAGGGAGAGGGAGAGTGCAGGGCTGAGTGAACAGAAGGAAGGAGCATGCAGGAGGGAGGGTATTGAAGCACTCAACTTGCTGCCGCATGTAGGAGACCTACTAGGGACAGGGTCAGCACTACATATTAGGTGAATGAGGTGGTCACCTAGAGCACCAGGCTTTTGAGGTTGGCCCACTGCTGCCCCTCTCCAGAACCTGCAGTGGTGCAATGACATTAAAACAGCAATGCCGTGCTTACCCTAAGCCAACAAGGCTGCGTGCTGTTGGTGCCACACTTTGACCAGCGGTTTCTGCCCCCATATCTCAGAGGACACGGATGTGTGTGGTCAAAGAGCTGTGTTGTTGTTTTATCATTGCTACCGCTGCAGGTCCTGGAGAACAGCAACAGTGATGGGGGTGGGGGGAGGAGGCAGGAGGAATGAGGGTCTGCCTAGGATGCCTCATATCCTTGCACCGGCTCTGGGTAGGATTGATGGGAACCAGCTACAGCAAGTAGAAAGAGGTGAATAGCTACCAGCAGTCGACAGAAAATTGGCACTGGCCTGCTATTTAAAATCCAGCCAGCCCAGCCAAATATCAGCTGGTTAGAAACCCTACATCAGAGCCGGTGCTAGGATTTCTACACCCTCCCCCCACCCATCTGCAACCTATAAATTGTTGCTCTTATCTCTCATTAGCCGATGACCTCTGACTGCATCCACAATGCTGTTTTTGGTAACACCTTAGTTTTTAATATTGCTTTCGCATTTTGCTGTTTTCTTTTTCTCGTTTTTTTCTTTTTCATTTCCTCAATTTATATTTTTCTGCATGTTGGCACCCTCCAAACATTGGCGCCACCCTGCCATGTTTACCTTGCTTACTGTGTTGCGCCAGCCCTGCCCTACATGGCAGTGCACAGCACTTAACATCTGAGGCACTGGGTCAACTAAAATGGGGAATTCTTGCTAAAATAAGTAGGACCAACTGTAAACTTTCTTCCTCCTAAGCAGCTGACTTTTTAAAACTCCCATTGGATGCAGTTAGTGAGCTATATAAACACCCCATGCCTGGAATGCTCTGTGTTCTGTGGGCTGTAGCTTGTTTTTCTTTCCATGCCATTGCGGACAATTTCCGGAGTAGAACTTTCAATAAGGTCTTTAGATGAAATAGCCAGAGGTATGCACAGGTTTTACCAATTATGTCAACACCTTGGCACGGCGTATTTCTGGGGTGGAGGAGGATGGAAACTACCAAATATGATAATTAAAATACAAGCTGACAGGTTGACAAGAATAGACTGCAGAAGCTAAGTCAAGAGAATTTTGTCCTGTAAATTGGTTCCAGTCTGATTGGGCTCAGTGTCTTGGAAAAAACATTTCCCAGGGTTATTGTTTGCACAAAACAGGTTGATGATGAAGCAATATTAGAGAAGAGTCTGTGCAGAGATACTGCACAAATGTCTGATTTTTTTTTTACATCAATATGTACATAAATAGTCAAAACATTTATGGGGTTGGAGCTTCTCTGTTTATTAATGAAATTAAAAAAATAATAATTTTGTTATCGTTCTATGAAACAGTTCATGCAGGGCTGTGAAATGCCCAGCTGGGCTACCATCCCTTTTAATGCCCTGGAGCACTTGCTCATTGCACAGCTTCGACTTTCAGATGTGCAGGTAGTCTTTTAAATTATTCCCCAGACTGCACTAAGGTTCTTATACAGTGTTTGGAAACTGTCCCAATGTGTAACTGATACTCCAGCCTCTCTAGGAAAGCTGCCTTTAAACAATGAGTCCCGCAGCACAAGTCCAAAAAAAAATCTTTTTCCAAAACTTGCTAGTGAAAGGCCTCTTACTCAGTTCATAAACCACCTCCTCCCTTTTGGTTTTTGGTATGCTCAGGGGGCACGATTTATGCAGCACTCCACCCTCCGTAGCAGCAAAGTACAACCCTTCTATGACAACCCGCAGTGCCTTAAAAAGAAAATCTCAAAGGTATAAATTTGACAGCCAGCTATCAAGGCAGTCCGGTATCTTTCTCAATTTATTTATTTATTTATGTAAAACACTCAGTCTGAGAAACGTGGTGGTAAAAAACAAGGATACTTTATTAGTTACTTCAAACCTGAGAGCCCGACACGGGCTCTCAGGTTTGAAGTAACTAATAAAGTATCCTTGTTTTTTACCACCACGTTTCTCAGACTGGGATCTTTACCTAACGTGGTCAAGTGCTCCTTGGTTGGTTTATGTAAAACACTTACATGCTGCTTACCCGCCTCTTGCAACTCAGGTCCTATCAGATCCCAAGGTTTGCTCTTACTTGCCTTGCTGAAAGGTATTCCTACTTGTAGGGGCTGAGAGCCGCTCAGAATTACCAGTGCTTCTATTCTTGCTCCCATCATCACTACAGTGTGCACACATATAAAATAATCTTGTCCTTTCTGCAAAGCGCCACATACATCTATCTTTAGCCAGCATTTTATATATATATATATCTATATCTATATCTATATCTATCTATATATATCTATATCTATCTATATATATATATATTGTCGTGCACCGCCCTGGTGGCCAGTGGTCGTAAGGGTAGGTGGGACACAAAAATTATTTTATTATGAGAGGAGGGTCTTTTAAGAGCCAGGTGTAACCTGGTCTTAGCAGTTCATCTCCTAACTAAGAAAAATTGTGAATGCAGAGTAGAGGGTTAACAAGGCATTTATTTCCCTTTACGCATAAGATTCAGCTGGGTTACAACCTAAAGAAAAAGTCCTTAACTTCAGGAATGAAATCAACTCAGGTTAACGGAAAAACTGTTATGCTTCACAGTTGTAACAATGCTTAGTTAAGCTTTCCAGAGTAAAGCAAATGTTTCAGCACTCTTCTTTCATTTAGCAAATGAATAACACACCTTTGTATATAGAAGATAACATATATCATTCACAGGTTTAACAGTGACTCTGCACTGCCTGAAATACACAAAGAACAGTCCATCTCTTCCTGAGATAAAAGGCTTGGCTCTACAATTTCCACTTGCATCGGCTCAGAATTATCTCTGTCTGTGTCAGTGGTTTCACTGGCTATAATTTCTGGCCAGGCCCTAGTCCTGTTCTCTGGATGTTTAAAGAGTTCCTCTAGTGTTTGCCAATGAGCATGGCCTGCCCTCGGGCGTTGGCTACTTGGCTTATGAGAGGTAGCTTTGCTTTCCTTTCTCACAGGTTTAGCATTACTTTCAAAAGGCTTTTTATAAGGTAAGGTTTTCTTCATAGAAACAGAGTCAGCATACCTTGGCTTCCAGCAGCATATAGAACTGGGATTTCCTCCTTCCCGCAGTTCTTCAGGAACACAATCCCTGTGCCAGTCTCCTCTCTGAAAGCTTCTGTTACCTTTCAGTTTAGCCGCAGGTTCCTCTGGTACAAGCAGGCTTCTTTCTTTCACTCTGCTTTGCCTCCAAAGGTGATTGTTCCTTTGCCCAGCACTAGTTTCCCAAGTGCTTCTTTCTGCTTGGTCCTTGCTTGTGGTGCTTCTCTCTCGTAAACCTTCAGCTTTACCTCCAGCTCCACACCTGCAAGCGCTGCTCTGCTTTCTCCAGTCTCCAGTCTTCCGTTTATAAAGCTGTCCTGTGTTTGAGCTTTCCGGGCTGACTGTCAGGTGCTCTCGATTAGCTAAGTGTGTCCACTCAGGCTCTGTGAGTGCACACCTGCTCCCTCTAGCTGTTCTGTGTGGATATTGCATCTTGTGCACATCTTTTTCCACATGAAAAACAGCTTCTTCTCCTGCATTTTTGCTTTCATCAGCCCCTGCTGCATGACAATATATATATATATATATATATATAAATTATAAAAGATGCAGCATTTGCTGAGCCTTTTATAAAATATTTGCCTACTTTTCTGTGATCTAACATATTATACAGAGGCATTATAATATCCTTGGTTTTGTTCTTCTTTCCTTTCCTTATGATTACTAGCATTCTGCTTGCTTTCTTAGTCGCCGCTGCACATATTGTCCATGATGATGCCTAGATCCTTTTCCTGGGTAGTGGTTCCTAATGCGGAGCCTTTCATTGTGTAACTGTAGTTTTAGTTGATCTTCCCTAAGTGCATCACTTTGCACATGTCCACATTAAATTTCATGTACTATTTGGACGTCCAGTCTTCCAATTTTTTAAGGTCCTCTTGCAATTTTTCACAATCCTCTTCTGTTTTTTTACAACTTTGAATCATTTTGTGTCATCTACAAATTTGATCACCTCACTCATTATTTCCAGTTACAGGTCACTTATGAATATGTTAAAAACAGCAGATTCAGCCCAAATCCTTGGGGTACTCCATTATTCACCTTTCTCCATTGAAAAAATTGTCCATTTAACCCTACTCTCTGCTTTCTATCTTTTAACCAGTTCCTGATTCACAATAGTACACTGCCTCCTATCCCATGACTTTTTAATTTTGACAAGAGTCTCCCATGAGGGACCTTGTCAAAGCTTTCTGAAAATCCAGATATTTCAACATATTACTCCTGAGTCTATCCTCTTTCACTCTCATCCTATGTTGCCTTATAGTAGAATTTGCCTTCAATTGAAAGAGACCCTCATGCATTTATGCCACAGAGGTATTTAAATGCCTCTATCATATCGCCCCTATCCAGCCTTTCCTCTACAGTATACATATTAAGATCTTCAAGTCTGTCCTCATATGCTACATAATGAAGACCACTAACCATTTTAGTAGCCACTCTCTGCACTGACCCCAACCTGCTTATATCCTTTTGAAGGTGTGGTCTCCAGAACTGCAACTAGTACTCCAAATGAGGTCGCACCTGAGACTTATACAGAGGCATTATTACCTCCTTTTTCTGCTGGCCATTCCTTTCCCTATACACCAAGCATCTTTCTGGTTTTCACATTCACCTTTTCTATCTGTTTAGCTATTTTAAGATCGTCAGACAAAATTATGCCCAGGTCCCGCTCTTCTTTTGTGGACAGTAGTACCTCACCCCCTACACTGTAACACTCCTTTGGATTTTGCAGCCCAAATGCATTACCCTGCATTTTCTAGCATTACATTTCAGCTGCCAAATTCAAGACCGTTCTTCAAGCTTAGCTAGATCTCTCCTCATGTTATCTACTCTTTCCTGGGTATCTTCTCTATTGCAGATTTTAGTATCATCCACAAGCAAGCACAACGTACCCAGCAGCCCTTCTGCCATATCATTAACAAAGATGTTAAAAAGAATCAGACCAAGTATAGATCCCTGCGGCACACCACTGGTAACCTCCTTCTACTCAGAGTGGGCTCCATTTACCTGTACCCTTTTTTGCCTCCCACTCAACCAATTTCTAACCCAATCAGTAACTTGAGGGTCCATCCCTAGGGTGCTCAGTTTGTTTATAAATTGCCTGTGCAGAATGGTGTCAAAGGCTTTACTGAAATCTAAATACACCACATCTAGGTCTGTCCCTCAGTCCAGCTCCCTGGTCACCCAGTCAAAGAAATCAATTGGATTTGTCTGACAAGACCTGCTTCTGGTGAATCCATGCTGCCTCAGATCCTGCAATCCACTGGACTTCAGAAACCTCACTATTATCTCTTTTAGTAGCCTTTCCAATAGTTTACTAACCACAGAGGTAGAACCAGTCTGTAGTTCTCAATGTCATCCTTACATCTGCTTTTGTGTAAAGGGATCACATGTGCCTTTCTCCAGTCCTCTGGCACCACTCCTGACTCCAAAGAGGCATTGAAAAGATCAGAGAGTGGAGAAGCTGGAACATCCCCAAGTTCCCTCAGTATCCTTGAATGTATCTCATCCGAACCCATAGCTTTATCTACTTTTAGAACACAGTCTTCTGAAAATTGATCAATTATCATCCATTTTAGATCTTCAAATGAATGCCCTAATTGTATACAATGAGATACCATGGGAGCTGTAAATACTTTTGAATTTATCCTGGACCTATGTTCCTGAAGACATCTTTTCATTATTCTTGTGAGTCTACCTATATATTTAAGTTGGCGAGGACAAATAACTAAATACACAACAAGCGTGGTTAAATAAGATGTCCTATAACGAATCGGATAAGCAGTATCAGTAGAAGAGTCTTTCCAATCCAAACCAATCAATGTATTTTGACAAAATTCACATGTTAAGCAAGCAAAATTACCTCTTTCTTGTCTTTGGATCACGCTATTATTCTGCTTTAAAGCTGTATGAACAACTAAATCATTTATATTGCGCCCCCGTTGATAGGCCATCATCAATTGTACTTGAAAACAGGAATGGAGGGCTAAAATATGCCAGTGTTTCTTTAGAATTGTTGTCACTGCCGCTGAATTTGGCATGTATGGCAAAATTCCTATAAACTTAGTAGGGGCCTCAATTGCTGTATGTTGTTTATACTGATTACACCACCACTCCAGGGATTGAATCACACTCTTTTATAAGCCTGATATACTAAAGAATAAGGATAACCCCTGTATATTAATCATTGAATCAGATCTTTTGCATGTTTTTGAAATTCCATTATAGAGATACAGAGCTATTGAAGCCTCAAAAATTATCCTAAGGTAAGCTTCGGCATAATGGACCTGGGTGATAAATTTGTTATTGCAATAAAGTATTTCTTTGCACCACCTTTCAATATAAAGTTGTGCATAATCTAAATTTCTCTTTATATATCCATAGATCCAGAAATTCTATCTGTGTTGTATGCTATTTTGGTTTAAATTGATTATTTGGTTTTATAGTCTTAATCTATGCAAAAAATCCATTAAGATCTGCCTCAGTGCCTATCCAAAGGAAAAAAATGTCATCCAAAAGCGTTGTCCAAAACGGAATATTAGAAAACCAATCAGATGTATAAATGTGAGATTCCTCAAAATGAGATATATATAAAATGGCCATTGATGGGGCCACTGTGGCCTCCATGGCTACCCCAAAGGTCTGAAGATAAAAAGTAGAATCATAAACAAAATAATTCTTCTTAAGCACCATCTGTAATAACCCTAATATAAAATGTTTAGGTATCCTTGATGGAGATGATAATGGAAATTGTGCTATGACTTCTAGTGCCTCCTGTTGGTCAATATTTGTATACAAGGCAACTACGTCCATCGTTACCAAACAAAAGTCCTAAATTTAACACCTTAATTTGTGCTTCTGTTAATTTTATTCTTGATAGATTGCTACTTCACCTCCCTGTTCCCTTTAGTTTTGCACTTGAGCTTCTCAGCTGTATAACGTACCTTGCCTCTCTCAACTAACTGGATTTTGTGTGGTAGCCAGGTTAACTGTTGCTTTAAATTAAATATCTCTCCCTGCTCTGTCCCCAGAACCTGTTGTGTTTTAAACTTTTTTTCCTGCTCTAGCCTACCTGAGGGACTACTCCCCTCCCCCTCTGCTGAGGGTACAGGACAGGGTACCTTGTAACAGCCCTCTTCTTTTAATAGTGTATGTCCAAATGGTTATCTCCGGATGCAGTAGATGCAGCAATTTCCACTTATCAGGGATTGATTTTATAGGATTTGTCCAGATTGGAGCAATCACCTCAAAAGTTGTTCTTCAATATTTCATCGATTCAGTATCAAGCTCTATTAGAATTAGGGGCCAGGCAAGACATAACAATCCATAGTGCAGACAAGGGTGGAGCAATTGTGATCAGGATACAAAGGTATATCATGATACTGTCACAAGCACAATGCCCGAAGCCACTTGCCTCTAGTGGTCGAGGGGCGTGGTGGTTGAGGATTCCTTCTTCTATCAGCTCCTAGCAGCCTATTTCTTCGTGTTGGCTTCTGGGAAGTGTAGTACTGCTAAAATATGTTGGTGCCTTAAGTAGAAGGTTTGTAGTTGAAGTAACCGAGGGTAAGGCTTGTAACAGAAAGTTTATTTCCATAACACAAAACACAGCAGGTTCAAGGTATCATTTACAGGATTACAACTGTAGGATTTGCTTAAGGTACAGCAAATAATGGCAAACAAACCAAAAGAACTCAGAAATGGCTTTTCAAAGTCCTCTTACTTGCAGAAGCAATTGCCTTTGGAAACTAGGCTGCCACTTTCCTTTTTAGTCCTTGTTAATCAGAGCATAAAGAAAAATTCAGGCTTAATTCTTCTACAGCAGTTTGGTTTCTGCCAGCCTCAAAAACCTCTCTAGGCTGCATTTCTATGTGAAACCAAACTTAGAACAAAACAAACATTCCAAGCTGTTATCAAAACTCTTAGCAGGCTTTTCATATAGGAGAGGAGCAAGCAAAAACTCTTATAGCAGCTAACTTGGCTTTTCTTGCCGATGCACAGTTCAAACACAGGTGACAAACAAGCATGAATCAGAGCTTCCTGATCAGGCTTACGTTGCAGTACATTTCCCTTTTAAAACAGACAGGAATTTACCTCCACATTGCTTCTGCCATATGGTTAACTTCCAAGGAGAATTACTTCTTTCAGGGCTAGCTTTTCCTCAAGACCTACTGTCTAGAGCATGGCATAGAGAGCAATCCATAAAGCAATCTTCTTCCCCCAACTCTGACACTGGTTCTCCCAACTGCATGGGTTCTGACTCACCGACCTGGTCAGACTGCTCCCAACTGCATGGGTTCTGACTCACCGACCTGGTCAGACTGCTCAGCTGACAACCTCTCTGGTGGTCTGAAAGCTTCTCCACTTCCTGGTCCCCACCTCTGTTGCCAACCTGTTGCAGGGAATTCAGTTCTCTCAGCTCTGGGTAGCTCAGCTCTTCTCCAAGAATCCACTCCTCTCTGCTTCTGTCTCAGCTGCTCTCCCCTCTCGTCTCCCCCTCTCTGCATAATCTAACCCAGGCTTATACCTCCAGGGTCTTAACCCCACCTCTTTCTTTCCCAGATGTTGGTAATCCCCCTGCCTTCTGATAGTAGAATAATCAGTGCACTTGTTAAAGTAAGGGCTTTGGTCCTCATGCTTGCAATCCCTCTTTCTTACTTTATCAGTCATTGGCTGAAACCTGTTCCAGCTGGGGTTTTTCTGTCTTTGAAACCTGGCTGTGGCTTTCTCTCCCTGCACTCCTAGAAGGGGACCCTTAACTAGGGTGAATTTGTTATGCTTCTCACCTCCCCCACTCTCAGGATAGCTGACTTTGCCACAATACTTTATTAGATCATTTAAATAATTTAAAATATTATCAGTTATTACAAAGTGATCCTACTAACGAATTAAAGCTTGAAATAAAACAATGCACAACTACATCTCTTTTAAGCAATTGGATTACCAAGAAAGAACATGAATTGTTAAATAAAAAATTTCCTAGTATTCCCATCATGTATATGGTACCCAAAGTACATAAATCACTAGATAGGCCACTGGGCTGCCCAATAGTCTCTTGTAGGAATTCTGTTCTAGAACCTTTGTCTAAATTTTGTGACAAGTTCTTGCAACCAATTACCTTGAGCATAAGATGCTATATAAAAGATTTGTTTCATTTTATATCCTTGCAACATGAAATAAATATGGATTTGAATGGAGTAATTTTGGTAACAATGGATGTAGTTGCCTTGTATATGAATAATGACCAACAGGAGGCATTAGAAGTCATAGCACTATTTCCATTAGCATCTCCATCAAGGATTCCCAAACAATTTGGGCCCTATTCTGAGAAAGAAGTCCAGGGCGGCAGTATACATATAAAATGTGTATGTTCAAAATGTAGACACAAGGTTAGATGTGCAGCCACACGACAGAATACGGAGTTGTACGTCTAACCTCTAAACGTGCAACTCGCGAAGAGCGGTGCTCCATTTACGTGTAAGTAACATGTGTAACCCTCGACAAATCGTGGACGTGTAGTTCCGAAAATGTGTCCATCTGCACAGTTGTCCACGTACGACAGGAAACAGGATAGAGTAAGCCTCCCTCTGCCGCTGCCAGACCCTTGGAAAATGGCCACCAGGCACGTAAACGTTTCGGAGGCAGAGACCCATCTACTCTGCAGGATGGTCATAGGAAATGAGGCAGCCCTGCTCCTCCATTTAAAACTCTCCGACACTAAATTCAAATCACTTCTTAAAACCTACCTATTCAACTTAGCATAAGATTAGTCCCTCAGTGATACAGAAGCCTGCTTCCTTCCCTTCACATGGTACCCCATTCCATATACTCCCCTCTATAATACCTTCCCTTATGTCTCACTTTTGATGTGAATGTGTCCATCCTCTTTCCTGTCTGTTATTGGAGTTCCTTTCCTACTTTTAATAAGATTTTACTATGTACCCTGCTCTGCTGAATCAAAGGAAATATAATAAACCATAAACCTGGCATAATAAGCCTTTCATTCACAACTACCCAAGGATTTTCTCCCCTGTTTTATCTGTCTCCCCAACATACCTGGTAATTGTGATGACTGTCCTGGGACAGGGGCCATCACCAGAGCACCTGCTGGAATCCTGCAGTCATGAGCCTTTTATCTGACCACTAGATGTCACCTCAAGCACTCATTATGACTTGCTGCCTATGGGCTATAAACATTTTGTGTCTTATGTTTTATATACTTTTTCTTTTATGCTATTGTGTTTGCATTTGAATGTATTTTATGTTGAAATGTAAACCATTTTGAATGGCTAGTCAGCAAAATGGTATATAAAAAATTATCAATACATAATCCTGAATTCAAGAAAGCATGGGAGAAACACAGGTCTCTAATGTCAAAAAAGGGACTATACTAGTTGGTATGGAAGGGCAGACTGGATAGGCCATATGGTTTTTTTCTGCTTCTATGTTTCTATCCTGAATTGAGGACCCAACTTGGGGCTGTAACCAGGGTCCATCCACAAGAGTAGTGTACAGCACAGCCCTAGTTTGCCTCAAGCCACTAAAACAATTTTTTGGTACATAAATGTAAAGTACTTTTAGGTATCAGACCATTGCGTGGGACTTCCTCATATTTCTTATAAACTACCCACCTGTTGTGCTCACTTCTACTACCATGGAAACAAATTTTGTATATTTGCCTGCTAAGTCTGGTAACCTTACAGCAAAAGCAGGTATGCTGCTGCTGCCATAGGAAGTGGGATACCGTGAGCCACTGCAGCATTTGTCTATGCCTCACACAGCATCAGCAATAGGGCAGTTATTTGTTTACTCTCCTCCCCCAAGCAAAAGGTGTTTGCTCTGCTACCCTTAGCTGCTGCAACACAGATGGTAAAAACTCCATATGCATGCAATGGCCTATGGTGCCTATCTCTTTCTTCCTCTGCGGCACGTGCTTGGAAAACGTTCTGTGTGACAAGAAGCAAGTGCCAGCAGGAAGAAGCTATAAAGGTGGGATGTGGTTCTTTCAGGGTCATTGTGACTATGCACGTGCTCTGCAAACAGCTTGATTGATTGGAAGATGCATTGAATCAACCAAACGCAGCAGGTTTGGCAGTTTCGGAAGTGTCCATAAGCTGAGTAAAAAAAAAAAAAAAGGCGAGGATAGAGGGAGGCTGTTCCATGCATCCACCACCCTTTCCGTAAAGAAATATTTCCTCAGATTACTCCTGAGTCTATCTCATTTCACCTTCATCCTATGACCTCTCTTCCAGTGCCTCCTTTCTCGGCTGATCTGAGAAGCTAATCAGTGTCAGGTCTGGCTATTACTTGGATGGAAACCACTTTGGAAGACCAGGTGCTGTAGTCTTATTGTGCAGAAGAAAGTCCTGGTAAACTACTTCTGGTTGCATCTTGCCATGAAAATCCAGGTACATCTATCCATGGGGTTGCCAAGAGATGGCGCACAATAACAACTTCATCATCATATCACCCCTCTCACACCTTACTATCATCACCAGGAGACAAAAAACAACATCAACATAATATCACCCCTCTTACTCGTTTCCTCTAAAACAGGAGTTTTCAAAGCAGCCCTCAGGACACACTTAGCCAGTCAGGTTTTCAGGAGAATCACAAAGAATATGAATGAGAGAAATTTGCATGCACTGCCTCTATTATATGCAAATATTTCTCATGCATATTCATTATGGTTATTGTGAAAATCTGACCGGCCACGTGTGTTCCGAGGACTGGGTTGAGAACCCATGCTGTTATGATGCCCAGTTATGCATTTCTATAGGCCTGTTGTGGGATTGGGGTGGTGTTGTGATGATCATGATTACTGAATTTAATGATCAAACTCTGGGGAGGAATTTGGTAAGGGTGTAAGGGTGATGGTTTGCCTAGGCCCCCAGTATCCTTGCACCAGACCTGTTGGTACATCCTAGTTGTAACAGTGGAGAAGGAATATGTTTAGGGATCTACAATAAGGATAGGAAGGAGAGAGATAATTGTTACTAAACTGTCCTCCTCAATTAGTGGTTCATAGTGCAGTAGGCCCTTTTAATAATGGTGCGAGGATCAGTGAAAATATGTGTAGAACTCTTATCATAAACCTCTCTATACTGGATGACCTATAAGTAAATGTTTCATTTTTTTTCTTGACCTCTTCTAACAAGACAGAGACATCAAGTGCAGTGGCTGTACAATACAGATTCAGTATCTACAAAGAAGTCTCCTATAGCATTCTAAGAATACATGGATATTTTGAAGTAGATGCCTTTGTAGATCATTGCAAAAAAGCTTAGCAATGTTTGAAAGAAAAGCGACCTGATCACTAGAATAAATTCTAATATAGAAAATCATTGCTTGCTGCTTTTGTCTGCTGAAGATAGACGCCAGCAGCCGAGCTGCTTTATTTCCATTTTTGTGGTTGATTCTGCTTAATAAGATGTTCAGTATCCACAGTAAGCAAAGAATTTAATGTACCTCTAAGGGCTACTAAATTTCCAAGCTTTGAAGGATCTCCAGTAGCTTTATGAGGTTTTTCAATGGTTGCCAATTTGGTACATAGTGAGTACTTTTGAGATGCTAGTGCTCTCTTCATTGCTAATGCTAAGGTAATTATTAGTATTTTCCTTTAAAGCAATGCTTTTAGAGCACACCGCATTTTATAGAATTCACCATAAGCTTGCTGCAGATCTGGGGATGGCTGGCTTTTAATAGCAGGCACGTTGTCTTTCAGAAGCTTAGTATGCTATAAAAGTGCATTCAGGGCATATCTCTGCCTTTTGAGCATTACAGGTAGGAAGGTGCTCAGCAGGGGGCCTTTCTATGACACTTTGGGGCAAGGAAGGGAGCCAGGCCTAAGAAGCTTTAATTAATTAAAGAAAAATCACGTTCCTCCAAATAATGGAGACTTTCAGTGGAGACCCAGGTGAAAAATGGGTTATTTCTGATAATTAGGGCCAGCACTACCTTTAGGTGAACTAGGCAGTCGCCTAGAGTGCTAATCTTTAGCGGGCGGCCCATTGCTGCTACTGCTGCCCTTCTCTGAGCCCTGCAGTGATGGCAATGACTACAAACAGCTAAGCAGCGTTTACCAGAGCCTCTGAACCTCTGAGTACTGTTGGCGCTACGCTCTGATCTGCCTGTTCCACCCTCATGAGGAAAGGAAGCCCGTGCCGAAGGGTGCAGATCTGGCTGGTCAGAGCACAGCACCAACAGCATACAGTGCCTCAGAGAATCTGCTAAGCACTGCTTTGATGTTTTATTGTCACTGCTAATGTTGTAGGTCCTGGAGAAGGGTAGCAGTGGGGGGGGGGGGGGGGGGGGGGGGCAGCAGGAATGAGGGTTCACCTAAGGCATCTCATGTCTTTGCTGCTAATATTAAAGATATACGCTTTGGTCCCATCATGGATTTGGAAGTATTTCACAGCTGGTTGATTTCCTTGTGAACAAGTAGAGGGCAATTCTGCATGGGGCACATTTGGGCCATTGGGCTATCCAAAAAATGGATGGGCCCATAATGGATCCAATTCTGCAACCACGGGAGCTAGACGTTCCTGCAGCTGCAGAATCGGGCACTTAGATGGCCTGGGCTGGCCCCGATTCAGCAGCACGGTACGTCCATTGCCCTGCCTGTCCAGCCCCACCCTATGCTCCTACTGGTGTGCCAGTGCCATGGTGTCCTGTTGCCAATGCAGCGGGATGCCCAGCAGGAGCACAGTCTGGCTGAAATGGAATGCGGTGCCTTTTCCCTGCTGCCAGACTCTCGGCAGGGTCTGCCAGGGCTGGGATCGGGCAGATGGGCCTCAACGGACACTGCTCCCTGCTTTGGGGGGCCTGCCTGGCCCAATTGCCGCTGTCTGTGGGACTTATTCCACCTCCAAGAATAGGCCCTGTATGTCCGGGTGAGTCAGCCCACCCCTGATCTGCTCACTTTCCGCCTCCTGCCCTCCCTCTCCCACTCCCATCCAGCACTCCCCACACAAACCCTCTGTACATATGGAGAGCACTGTCCAGGGCCTGAACGGGGGTTGGACATCCATCCTGCGTGTCCAATCCTGCTATTCAGCCCACAGAATCTATCCCATAATGTGGTTGCCATGTTAGTTCACATGAAAGCCCTGAAATAAAAATGAACAATTAAAAAGCATAGGAGTGACCACTTGAATAGAGATGTGGGTAGAGATCCAGGGACACCGGGATTCAAATCCTGCTTCTCCCACTGATACTCTTTGGGCTGGATACTCAAAAGGGTTTATACTGTATATGCAGCATCAAATGCCTGAAGGCATATTTTAGATAGGACATGGAGATCAGACTTGAGACGACAAAGACAGGATGTCTGATGGTAGTTTTGAAACGGTTCTGCCGAATGTGGACTCTTGGAGCTGTTTCTAAAATACATAGTCATATGCAGTGGGAGGAGCCATTTCACAGAGTTCCACATGGGAAACCTGTGAACTCACATGTGCAAATACCGGTGTTTCACAGCTTGCACGTGTGAATCTTGGCACTTACATGAGCAGCAGAGCCATTTTGCAAATATAAACATACAGCTGCTGCTACTTAATTATAGAGGCTGCTATTTTTGTCTAAATACAAGTTGGAGTGAGGAATAAACTAGGGAGGAGGGGAAGGATTAAAGGGGACTATCCCCTATCCCTTCTGTAAAGGGCTGGCCAAAATGAGCACTTTTTAAAAACCTGTGCATGACGGGGAGCAGATATAGATCACGACGTGCGCTTTTATTGTAGTCATTCATGTGTCCTGCCTATCTGAAATGGAGAATACACAAGTAGTCTGCTGACCCACAATAGCCAATCCCTAACCACACCCCTGACATGCCCCTGTATAACTACACATGATTGGGGCAGCCACATGTAAACCGAGCCCTTTCTAATATGACTGCATGTGGATGTCATTTATATGCCTACGTGCTGGCACATATATGTGTAAAATGCGAATAAGGCTTCTAAAATAACCCCCTAAACGTGTAAGTCCTCTATTTGTGCATTTTCCTCTGACCGTTCTGGAACTATCAGCGAGGACATTCCGCCTTACTATACAAAGAGCGGAGATACCCAGCCACTATCTGCAGAGTTAAGTGGTTTAAGTTAGGATAGAGAAAACGCTGTCATCTTCCACTTAAACTGCTAAGCCAGACATATAACCACTGGATATTGCCGCTCTATGTGCAGCCAGCGTTCTCTAATAATTCAGCGCAGCCGCCTATCCGGATGGCAGTACTGAGTATTGTCATGAGGTAGACAGCACAAAACCTGGAATATTAAAGGGTAGTGCAGAGGAAGAGCTTACTTGTCAGGAGCTAGACAGCACTAGGCCTGAAACATTAAAGAACAATGCAAAGGAAGAGCTTACTTGTCAGGAGCCAGACAGCACTAAGCCTGAAACATTAAAGGACAATGTGAAGGAAGGGCTTACCTGTCAGGAGTTAGAAAACACAGACCCTGAAATATTAAGAAATAAAATGGAAGAAGAGCTTACCTTGCAGCCTCAGGGGCAGTTGCAGCATTCACAGTGCAGAGAGGCAGGAAAAAGGAAAGCAAACTTTCCACAGAGTTTGTGTGACGCAGTAAGAATTGAGAGTGCCAATCAGGCTCACCTGGACTCAGACTCACGTTCCACGTTAGATGAGCTGAGAGATAAAAGCAGGTGGGAAATCTCACAGATGGAGGCGGAGGCTGAGTAGAAGATTGGAAATGAGAAAGAGAATTGGAAGCAGCAGAATGAGCATTGGCAGTGGAAGCTGGAGCCTGAATTAGGGCTGAGGCCAGAGCTTGAATGCCAGGTGGAAAGCAGAGACCAAAGGAACTCTGACTGCTGTTTCAGGCAGGCTTGGAGAGAAGGTGAGAGTAGAAATCCCAAGCAATTGCAAGAAGACACGGTACCTTGGAGAACCAGGGCTGGAGAAAGGCAGGCTGACCAATCCAGGTGGGATAAGCAAAGCTGCAGCAAGGTCTTCCCAGCCAGAGAGGTCCTCATACCAAGGCAAACTGCCCAGTTAACAGGAGGCAGAGGTCACGTCCAGAGGAGCACACTGGGAGCAGGAAGTGAGTTGCCCTCAATCTCCAGGAACAAGCAGGAATAAGTCCTCACATATGGGTACGTCGGTACCGACGGAGCCTGCGCGGGAAAGCTCCCCAGCTTCCTAGAATGGAAGCTTTTGGGACCTCCCACTGCACATGCGCACTGCCTTCCCGCCTTCCTGAACAGCTCTCCTCAGTTTCTCTTTTTCCGCGGAGCCAGCAGGTCGTGTATCCTGTCACCGCTGAAGAAATTGTAGTTTTTTGTTTTGTTTCTTTAGACCGCGTACCTGCCTTCCCATACCGATACCGGTATCGCCGGTCTTCCTTTTTCTTTCTTAAAAAAATTATTTTCTTTTATTATTTTTTTCAGCACTTGGTCACTTCAGTTAGGCCTTCAGGCCTACTTTAATTCTCCACATGGAGAAGCCAGCCCCTGGATTTAAGAAGTGTACCAAGTGTACTGCTGTAATATCAGTCACAGACACCCATGAATAGTGTCTTAAATGTTTGGGGCCTGACCACTCCATTCCGGACTGCCCTTCCTGCTCCCAAATGTCTAAGCGTGGGCTGCAGAACCGGGCCAACAAATTCCATGTGCTGTTTGCTTCAGAGAATCCAACATCACAGTCATCCAGGTCATCATCCCCGGATGGATCTCAGGTAACCAAACCTTCTGTGGGCAAGTCCTCAAAGAGCAAATCTCCTTCAAAGCATCGAGAGGCTCTTAGTTTTGAGGACCCTGCCCCAGCCAAACAGCCCCGGCGGGAAGCCCTACCTTCCAAAACGCCAATACAGGGGCTACAGGTTGACATCGATGGCACGGCCTCGACAGATCACCTGTTGGACTGCTCTGGGGTACCGGCCCATACCGGTACCGACATCCAGGCAGCCGTGGCGTCTATGGGCAATACTGTCCAATCCATGCAGCAGGCCGTCATGGCTTTCATTAAAGCTGCAACGCCATCGGTACCGCTTCCAGCGGTTCCGGGCCCGGTTCCGGTATCGTCCGCCATGCCGGAACCCAGGCCTTCCTCTTCTAAACGCAAATCGGTACCGTATGGGCTTTCGCTCCATACCGCTTCCATACCCGGTACGCCCGATGTCGATACCGATCGGTATGCGTATCGTGCGTTGGAGGAAACTAGAGAATACACCGATTCCTCTGAGGATTTTGTCTCCTCTGATGAGTCTGCAGAGCTCTCCCTTGACCTTCCTGAGGAACCTTCTTCTCCAAAAAGGAGAATGTCTCCTCCAGAGGATTTGTCCTTTCAGGACTTTATTTTAGAAATGGCTAAAGGCCTTTCTATCACTACCTCCTCTGAAAGGGAACCAAGGTCAAAAAGATTGGATATTTTAGGATACTCTAAGTCTCCTAAAGAAGCAGTTACTCTGCCTATCCATGAAATCCTTCAGGAACAATTGATGGATTTCTGGGAGAACCCTTTAACTCTGTCTCCTTATTCCCGTAGGTTGGACACCATGTATCGGGTCCCTCCTTCTCCTGGTTTTCAGAAAACTCAATTGCCTCACCACTCCATTGTGGTAAAGTCTGCAATGAAAAAGATCAAGAGTACTAAAAGGCACTCTTCTACACCTCCATGAAGGGAATGTAAGACAATAGACTCTTTTGGTAGGAAATCTTCCAGGCTAGTATGCTTATAGCCAGGATTAATTCCTACAGCCTCTATATGGGCATGTTCCTAGGGGAACTTGCCAAGAGAGTACGGCATTTTGCCTCCCTTATCCCTGAGGATAAACAGGAGGACTTCCTTTCTGTTGTGAAACAACTTTTCGATGTTTCTAAGTTCTCCAACAGAGCTGCCTTTGATTCCTTCGAAGGAGCCAGCAGAGCTTCTGGCATTGCTATCGCAGCCAGACGTCTGGCCTGGCTCCAGGCTTCTGATCTGGAACCCTGGGTTCTAGATGGCTTACGGAATCTGCCCTGTACAGGTGAGAACTTATTCGGTGCAGAGTGGCAGGTTAAGGCCACTCAAATGGACGCTGAAAATGCCACCTTAGAGAGACTTTCTAAGTCCACTTCTACTCCCACTAAGAAGAAGTCTTTCAAGAGGCCTTATTATAAGAAGGCCAGATATGCTTCCAATACTGGCCAGCAATCTTCTCAACCTCGTTTTGCGGCTAAACGTCAGCAAACGAAACAAGCAAGAGCAAAGCCTGCAGCAGCTACTGCAGCTCAACAGGCTCCACCCCCTCAGGGGTTTTGACTTGCCCCTAGAGAACTTGCCATTCCTGGTTCTGGACCAACCAGAACCTCTCACCATACCTGGAAGGTTAGCTCACTTTGCTCCCAGATGGGAACAGATCACAACAGAGCAATGGACCCTCTCTATCATCCGAGAGGGTTACAAACTTCATTTCTCCAGCCTTCCTCCTCATCACATGGTGAGACCCTTCAATTCTCCATCTCCTCTCCTAGCCCTGTTGGATCAGGAGATCTCTTCTCTGCTTGCCCAAGGGGCCATAGAAGAGGTTCCTCTTCATCAACAGGGGTCAGGTTTCTACTCCCCCTATTTTCTCATTCCAAAGAAGACAGGGGGATTCAGACCAATCCTAGATCTGAGAGAATTGAACAAATTTCTGTACAAGGAGACATTCAAATGCTCTCTTTGGGCATTCTCCTTCCATACCTTCAGAGTCAGGACTGGCTTTGTTCTCTAGACCTGCAGGATGCGTATACACATCTACTCATCCATCCCTCCCACAGAAAATATCTTCGCTTTCTGTTCAGGGGAAGTCATTACCAATACAGAGTACTTCCCTTCGGTCTCGCCTCTGCCCCAAGAATCTTTACCAAATGCATGGCAGTCGTAGCCGCATTTCTCAGAAGCATGGGGGATTTTCGTATTCCCATATCTGGACGACTGGCTCATTCGAGCTCCAACTCAGTCGCAGGCCCAGATTTCCCTAGACCGCACAAGGAACCTTCTGCAGTATCTGGGACTGGTGGTAAACCTTCCCAAGTCTCAACTCAGCCCTACTCAGTCTCTAGAATTCATAGGGGCCCGGTTGGACACCACCACTGCAAGAGCCTACCTTCCACTGGTTCGGGGTCAGCGTCTGCTGAGCTTGGCCTCCCAAGCCCAGTCCAGTACTCACTTGACAGCCAGGGAAATGCTACGCCTCCTGGGCCATATGGCCTCCACAGTACATGTGGTGCCCTATGCTCGTCTTCATATGAGAGCAGCTCAATGGACCCTGACCACCCAGTGGACTCAGGCGTCGGGAGCACTCTCAGACCAAATACAAACCTCAAACCGTCTGTCTTGGTCCCTCCATTGGTGGATATCCACCAAGAATCTGTTGTTGGGGGCTCCCTTTCAGCCCTTGCTACCCCAAGCAACCCTCACAACAGATGCCTCCCAATTGGGGTGGGGAGCCCATCTGCTAACTCTCTCCACTCAGGGCACTTGGTCTCCACAGGAGGCCACCCTTCATATCAACCTCCTGGAACTGCGAGCAATTTACCTTGCCCTCAAGGTCTTCCATACCCTCCTTGCCAACCTGACTGTCCTGGTTCAGACAGACAATCAGGTGGCCATGTTTTACATAAACAAACAAGGAGGAACGGGCTCTCTGTCGCTTTGCAACGAAGCTCTCAGATTATGGGCCTTCGCCAGAGAGCACCAAATTCATCTGCTAGCAGTGTACCTTCCAGGAGTTCAAAACTCTCGAGCAGACAGGCTCAGTCGAGTTCTGCTGCCACACGAGTGGTCCCTACACGTGGACCAGATAACCAGAATCTTTCAGGAATGGGGGACCCCGGACATAGACCTCTTTGCAAGTCCGTGGAATGCCAAACTTCCCCGGTTCTGTTCCAGGACTCCATGTCAGGAAGCTCAGGCCACGGACGCCTTTCTCCTCCATTGGGGTCAGGCGTTCATAAATCCCTTTCCACCCATTCCCCTGATTCCCAAGACTCTGTTCAAACTCCAGAGAGATCACGGCTCTATGATCCTCATAGCTCCACGCTGGCCACGCCAAGTGTGGTTCCCTCTGCTTCTACAGCTCTCCCAGGGATCCTCCCTGGACTTAGGAGCTGCACCAGACCTTCTGTCTCAGGAGGACGGGACTTTGTGGCACCCAAACCCCAAATCCCTACATCTCCGAGCTTGGTTACTGAAGGCTTAAGTCTTCAAGACTTTAATCTTTCTCAACCTGTGAAAGATATCCTTCATGCCTCTAGGAAACCTTCCACGAGGCGGTCTTATGCTTTCAAATGGAAACGTTTTTCCATTTGGTGTGCTCAGCAGGGCCTTGACCCTCTGGCACTTCCTTTGACTTCCCTCTTAGACTATCTCCTGCATCTTTCCAATGCAGGCCTTAAGACGAATTCTGTAAGAGTCCATTTAAGTGCTATTTCAGCATCCCTGAAACCTGTAAATGGACAACCTATCTCCTCTCATCCTCTTGTTGCAAGATTCATGAGAGGCCTGACCCTCACTAAACCTCCCATCAGACCCCCCCCGGTCGCATGGGATTTGAATCTAGTGCTTGGTCAGCTTATGAAGTCACCTTTTGAGCCGTTATTTTCTACCTCCTTGAAATTTCTTTCCTGGAAGGTATTATTCCTAATTGCAGTCACTTCCGCTCGTCGCATCAGCGAACTGCAGGCTCTAGTGGCTAATCCACCTTATACAAGATTTCATCATGACAAGGTGGTCCTTAGGACGAATCCCCACTTTATGCCTAAAGTGGTCTCGCCTTTTCATCTTAATCAAGAGGTATATCTACCTGTATTTTTTCCGGCTCCTCATGCCTCCAGTGCAGAGAGGAACCTTCATACTCTGGATTGTAAAAGAGCTCTAGCCTTTTACCTTAATAGGACTCAGCCACATCGAAAGTCTTCTCAACTTTTCGTGGCTTTTGATCCTTCACATTTGGGACTTCCAGTCTCCAAGCGTACACTTTCCAATTGGATTGCTCAGTGTATTTCCTTTGCTTACCAGAGTAAAAACATTTCTCTGGAGGGCCATGTCACAGCTCACAATGTGAGAGCCATGGCAACTTCTATGGCTCATCTGCACTCTGTTTCCATTGATCATATCTGTCGAGCCGCTACCTGGGCCTCGGTTCATACCTTCACAGCCCATTACTGTTTGGACAAAGACTCCCGCCGGGATGCCTTGTTTGGCCAGGCTGTCCTCAAACACCTGTTCCATTCTTAGACAACTCCTGCCCACCTTCCCAGGATGGATGCCTGAGATCCATACGAAGATGGCGAACCTTGACAGGGGATCCCACGCATCTAAGCTAGGGAGTCCCCATATGTGAGGACTTATTCCTGCTTGTTCCTGGAGATAGCACAGTTACTTACCTGTAACAGGTGATCTCTGGGAACAGCAGGAATTAGTCCTCACAACCCACCCACCTCCCCTAGGAGTTGTATCTTTTATCTATCTATCTTCCTGTCCTCTCTCTATTGACTCAGCTATAAACTCGAAACTGAGGAGAGCTGTTCAGGAAGGCGGGAAGGCAGTGCGCATGTGCAGTGGGAGGTCCCAAAAGCTTCCATTCTAGGAAGCTGGGGAGCTTTCCCGCGCAGGCTCCGTCGGTACCGACGTACCCATATGTGAGGACTAATTCCTGCTGTTCCCAGAGATCACCTGTTACAGGTAAGTAACTGTGCTGTCAGGCATCGTAACCAGGCTTCCCTCAGTAGAGCAAGCTACAGGGCAGAGAGAAAGCCTTGGCTGGAAGCAGAGGGGTTTGACCTCATCTTCCCCAAAGGAAAAGATAAGTACCCTGTTTTTACTATGGGGAGAAAAGGGAGTCTCTGGGATAGAAGCCAGGCTTATAACCAACAAGGGAACTCTTATTTGTCCAAGCCGTGGGAAGAAATCCCCAGCACAGCTCCTGATATCCGGGACCCACAAAAGCAGCTCCCACTGGTGGCAACTGAGGTTTTCCCAGAGCAAGACACAGAGAGCAGCTTCATAGGGGCTCTATGTCCTTATACAGAGACAGGTTATAGCCCTATGCAAGGGGAGCACAATAGCACAGAAAATATCCCTGTACCCATGAAATGTGCTGTGTACGTGACTGATGATATTGAGAGTCTTTGTTAAAAGAAAAGAGCAAGAAAGAAACTGTATGTTGCACAGTGAAAAGTGCTGGACTGTAGTACTGAAAAGAAGTATTATTATTATTGGTTAAACATCCTTTACCCTGGTGAAATCAACTGTTCTTTATGTTGTCCCTTATTCTACGACATCCTAAAGGGAAGGGGAATAAAACCCAACTTTAATTTCATTTGGATCACGACTACAGTGTCCTTTATTTACCACAACTCCAGGCTATCCCGGGTCTAGGCAACCGCCTAGGACCGGCATGGTCTCACAGTATATGTGTATCTTTTAACTGCCATGTCTGGCCTTCTTAAAGAAATGCTTGCTACAGTGTGTTTAAATACTGAGCTGTTTGTGGCAGGTCGCCTCACTCTCCATTACCTCAGCTATAACTTAGATTGTAAGCCTTGAGCTTGGATTTGGAAAAGGGTGAGTAATGGATCTAAAAATCTAAACCTAAAAAATATAAGCCGATACCTGTTTTGTTGGACCATTCGATGCATGTTTTACTAGTTTTCAAGGCTAACATTCCCTTCCTTAGTTCAGAGCAGATCAGCAGAGAGGCTGTTTCGGTCACAAGCTTTGAATATGCCGCTGTCAGGAGACAGACTCAGAGCAGTGGAGGAGGTGTAACAAACAATGGCCACTTCTGCTCCCGCTATGGGTAAGGAGAAAGGGGGATCTGGAGGAAGGCAGGTGACGGGGAATGGGGAAGGAAGGAACTAGAAGGCAGATGCTGGGAATGAGGAAGGGGAAGATGGCAGCCAGATAGTGGGTAATGGGGGGAGGGGGGGGGGAGAGAGAGAAGAAGACAAAAGCCAGAGCAGACACCAGGTGTTGGAGAAGAGGGGAAGGTGGAGGTAAGGGTTCCAGATGTTTTGCTGTCAAATCTGGGACACAAATCTGGGGGGGGAGGGGGGAGAGTAAGGGGGAGAAGAGAAGAAAAGGGAGGAAGGTACACCTTAGTTCCAGGTTTGAGCAACAAGACCTGAGGGAGGGAAGAGGAATGATTACCTTGTTCCTCCACTCATCCCATGACAGCAACAATATCACGTCCAAGCAGACAAATTGACAGAGAAATAGGAACAGTGAAGCATTTCCCCTGTAGTGTGCAAAATATAAGGATAATGGATGTAAATTCTAAAATCTGACATATTCATATCACTAAATTAAAAATAACATTTTTTTCAACCCTCTCTGCCCACATCACTCAATGTCTAATCAAACTCTGGAATTTTTTATTGGAGGATGTAGTAAAGGCTGTTAGTGTAGCTGGGTTTAAAAGAGGTTTGGATAAGTTCCTGGAGGAAAAGTCCATAAACCATTATTAAAGTGGCCTGGGGAAACCCACTGCTTATCCCTGGGAATCTGCATGGGATCTGTCTACCTTTCGGGAATCTGACAGGTTCTTGTGACCTGGATTGGGCACTGTTTGAAACAGTATACTGGGCTTGATGGCATATCTTATGTTCTTATATGTAAGGACTGGGATCAATGTTAGGTGTTGCCACTCAAGAAAAAGATCTTGGAACCATGATGGGTAACAGTGAAACTTTCAGACCAGTGTGCAGTGGTTGCCAACAATTCAGACAGAATGTTAGGGATTATTCGATAAGAGTGAAGAGCAAATCTGATTATCGTTATGCTTCATGCTGCGATCGCAACTTGAGTATTGTGTGCAATTCTGGTTGCCCCAGGTCAGAAAAGATACAGCAGAGTTGGAAAAGGTTCAGAGAAGAGCAACAAAAATGATGGAGGGGATGGAATACTTTTCTTAGGAAGAAAGGTTAAACAGGCTAACAACTGAAAAAAAGTTCATAAAATAGTGAATGCGATTGAATGGCTAAATAGGGGACTATTGTTTTACCTCTGCAAAAACACTTAAACAAGGGGACACTCTATTGAAGCAACAACCAGCAGCCTGAACACCAGTCATAGAAAGTATTTGTTTACACAGTATATAAGCGAGCTGGGGAATCTGTTGCTGGAGGACTAATGTAATAGGATTCAAAAGAAGTTTGGAGACGTTCATGGAGGGAAACTTAATGAAAATGATTAGCCAGATAGACTTGGGACAGCATCACTTATCCCTGGAAATGAGCTATAGCAAATAATAGATCTTCCAGGCACTCATCATCCATATTGACCACTGTCAGAGATGGGTGCTGGGCTCAAAGCAGAGGGGCCTTAGGGCTGCTGCATGGTAGTGGGCACCACTGTTCCCTCTAAGCTGTGCGCGTGTGCGCGCGCACACACCTCGCCGAGCGAGCGCACATACTTTTACAAGAGAGCGCACAAAAATTACGGTTCTGATTCTGATAGAAAACAACACAGACATCTTAAAATTTAAAAGTTGTTATGTATTTATGGTTTTCACAAGTTTACAATGTTTTCTAGTGCAATCAATGTGGTGTACATACTGTATTCTGATGTGTAGTCAAATTTTAAAGTATATAACTCCGAATGTCGTTATGTGGCGCACAAAACTTTAACCTTCTTTCAAAAGCTGCACAGCTGATATTTTGTGCGCACACAGGCTACAGAAAATTAGAGGGAACATTGGTGGGCACGCTAGGAAAACCTTCAGTTTTACGCCACCCCTTCCCCCACTGAGATTTTGATAAGTAAACTCAACAATCCTGATCAACTGAACACCACCCTTCCAACATCAATCCTGTAAAGATGCATAATTGGGCAGCATGCTTTAAATATTAAACTTTGCTGTGTATGTGTGTGTACCTGCTCTTCCTGCAGGTAAAAGATTGTGCTGATGGCTCATTGAGTTTGTATGGCTGTCAGGATCTGTCGTTTTGCTTTGACAGTTATTGGTCATTGCCGCTGTCCCTAGGCAACTGCCTAGTCTTGCGTAATGGCCAACCCCTGATCCAAAGACCTTGGTCTGACTCTTATCCCCATGCAGTTTCATAAGATTCATTTCCATGTGTAAAATATGCTTTACATGGGGAAAATGCTTTAAAATATGTTCATAAAGTAAGCAAAGGAAAACTAAATGCTAGAAGCCAAAATAAAAGTGCTCTTGGAGTGTTCCGTAGCATGCACGGCTTTTTGTCAACTCTGCTTGCTACTTTTCTGATTACTGGGCACAGATGCAAAGTCTGTCACTGTATATCTGTCACAAGTAAATGGGCTGCCAGTCATGGCAAATACTTACTCATCTTTAATGTGATGGTGCTTCTAGCAAGCTGTACCCTTCACCTGACTGCAAAGTCAAGTGCAAGGAAGTCTTGTGTAAGAACACAAAGTGGCAACAGAACTCCCTTGCCCTAGAGAAGATCGAGCCCAGAATAATGACCAAAGAGAGAGCAATGTCGGAAACTCTGTTGCCTGCTGCATTTCTTGTTATCCTGCTGGAGACCTTTGCTGGAGATGCAGGTTCATAAATCTGATAAACTAATAGGACTTGCAGTGTCATGTCTGAAGATGCAGACAGAAGCAAACTGTTCATACCCTCGAAGGTTTCCCATCCTTAAGCGACAAAGAGCAGCTTTACACCATCTGGCTCATTACAGCAACACTTTAAAAATAAGCTGCTGCTACTGCTAATATGATGCTCTGTTAAAGGAACACATTGCAACGATGACTCATTTTCTTTCCAACCTATTATATTAGTTATGTGTCCTGTGAATTTACAAGGCTTTTCTTTGGTGGTGGCGGGATGGGGGAGGGGAGGCGCATGACAAAGAGGATGAGGTCAGTTGTCTTTTCCTGTCCTAACTTCTCAAAGTTATACCGCTAGTGTGGGCTTGATTCACTCTCTGAGGCTGAAGAGGAAGTGAGGCAAATAGCTATTCAGGATGACTGGCAAAACAAAGAAACTATCATTTTGAGTTTGAGCAGAGGCTGCTGTAGGGGCCAAACAGAGGCAAACAGGGCAATAATGAGGCATTTAGGGCCTGCATTGCTCCAAGCGGATGAATTTATGAATTTATGCCATCAAACCTGTTTCAACTATAAATAGTCTGTAGATCTGTAAAATGTCCTGTAAATAGTTTTCCCCGGTTCTCCACTAAGCTATTACCCTGTTCTCTGTAAGCGCACTGTGTCGTTGATGCATTGTAGCATTGTTCTGTTCATTGTGAACCGCACTGATTCTTAAAAGCGCGGTATATAAGAAATGTAAATAAATAAATAAATGATTGGCCTCATTATAATATGCATGGTACTTTACTCCTTTTTGGACATTCAAAGTCACTGAAGTGAAGCAACTTGGAGAAAAGATGGGGAAGCGTCCTGGTGGTGTCACTCAGAGGATGGCTGTCTGAGGAGAGCGCTTACTTTCACACCACAAAATAATGCAGCCTCTTCCACAGCAAACTAAAAATGCTGGAAAAACATTACTGGAAAAGGTAATCAATAAAGATATGGCAGCAAAAATGAAACAGAACAATTTGAAGGCAGGAGATAGCAACATTAAAATCAGGCTGCCACATATACAGCTAAAAGTGCGTGGGGGGAGGAGGAGGAGGTACAGAGAGATGACCTTGTAAATGGACGGGACTCTGGCAGGAACCAGAAGGCAGATGCTGGGAATGAGGAAGGGGAAGATGGCAGCCAGATAGTGGCTTATCTAAGCTCAATGCTCGAGGGCCACAAATAGGCCTGATTTTTAGGCTATCCCTAAAGAATATGCATGAGAGAGATGTCAATACATCGGAGGTAGTGCATATCCATTAGGGATATTTTAAAATCTGGCCTGTTTGCAACCTTTGAGGACTGAACTTGTACAAGCCTGTTCTAAAGGAACTGAAAAATGATACCAAAGAAGTGCAGCAGAATTAAATCAAGACATGGATTGATTAAAAAAAAAAGGCACTGAGATTAGTATGAAAGTGAGTAACTATGAGCAAAAAAATGGAGAAAAGCAAGAGGTGGTGAACAACCTAAATTTAAATGAGTATGCTGAAACTGAATCACTGATACTGAAGATCAACAAAATAGAAAACAAATCCAGACGAAAATGAGGAGGGTTCCAGAAGGCAATGTGGGTGATTTTTCCTCAGGTTCACCAACAAGTTACAACTGAAAGGAAAAGATTCATAACTGACTAGGCTGCAATGCTAGAATCAAACTATTCTGGGCCCAAATGGCAAGCTGAAGGTACAATAATCCCAGCGGAAACACAGATGCTCATGTTTCATTTTATCACTATGTGAGAATGGGAAACCAGAGCAAAAGATATAGTTGCACTGAAAGACAACCATAAAATCATATACTTCAAAAGTAATTTTTTTGTCTGATAATTTGTACATGGGGGAGTTCCGCCCCTCGATACAAATTTTCCAGATTTAAAAATAATGTGCTTGCACTTATCTGTTCCATGTGAACAGTAATGACTCTTGCAAGCAAATGTCCATGTAAATGGAGAATATAGGCATTCTTGCAGAGACTGTGTGGCAACTGAATGGAGCCTTATAGTTTACACATTCATTGCTCAGCAGTTGCTCGATGAAGCATCCCGTTTCAAACCACAAGGTTTAATGGATCTGCATTAGGACAAATTTTCCAAAAAGGTCCCGGCATCAGAAGAATTCACCAAGTCAGCTGGTTAACATGGGGAATTCCATGGCACCGGGCCTGCTAAAAATGTAACACTAGTCAGAGGCAGGTGTTCAACTTCTGGCATTAATAAGCCACCGAAAATAGAATGTAAGAGTATACCAACTCTTTACCGTGTATATGTTAAAGCCTCATTTGCATAAGATGTTCCTTCATTTACAGTTGAATATGTGCTGATTTTAGTGTGTACACATTAAGCACCGAGGAACCATTTTAACCTAGCACACCATTTTTAGCATGTACAAAAGAACTTTAATTTACACATTTAGGAGTTGATTTTAGAACATTTGTGTGCAAATTGCAGGGCCGGTCGCCTTGAGAGCCAACATTTCCAGAGCAGTCCATTGCTGCCACCGTCACCCCTCTCCAGGACCTGCAGGGGCGACACTGACTTTAAAAGAGCACTGCAGCGTTTACCAAAAGCCTCTGACGCTGTGTGCTGTTTGTGCTTCTGCTCCCTCCTGCGCAGACGTCCTGTGTGCATGGGGGTGGGGGCACTGCAGTGCTGTTTTAAAGTCATGGCTGCCGCTGCAGATCTCCGGAGATGAGTGGCAATAGGGTGGGGGTGGGAATAGGGGGCATCTCGTATCCTTGCACTGGTTCACTGGTCCTGCCCATTTACATGTATAAGTAATGGACTCACACATACAAAATGGCATAGGCGTGCAGGCAGAGATCTTACATGCAGGGCCGGCCCGTCCATTGAGCAAGAATGTTTTTTGCACAGGGCCCCGTGTTTCAGGGGGCCCCGCGCAAAAAACATCTTGCATCAGCGATCAGCCCAGCTAGATTAAAATAAAAACACAAACTGGCTGCTGCTGCCGTTGCCGCCATGGCAGCAGCAGAATCGAGCACCCCACGGGGCCCCCCTGCCCTGCAGAATCCTCCTTTCAGCATCAACTCCCTCAGCGTCGGCTGCCAGAGCCACGAAGGGAGAGCGTCATCTCTCGCGGCTCTGTTAATCTCACCATGGGGCTGGATTAACAGAGCCGCGAGAGGAGAAGCTCTCCCTTCGCGGCTCTGAAAAGCCCGTGCTATGGGTGCTGATGCTGAAAGGAGAACTCTGCAGGGCAGGAGGGGCCCCGCGGGGTGCTCGATGCTGCTGCTGTCACAGCGGCAGCAGCAGCCAGTTTGTGCTTTTTTTAATCTAGCTGGGCTGATGGGGGGGGGGGGGGGTTAGGACGGGTAATGGGCTATGGGGGGGGGAAAATAATGAAAGGGGGCTGATGGGGGGTTTGGACTTGTAATTGGATATGGGGGGTTAGGACAGGTAATGGGCTATGGGGGGGGGCTAAGACTGGAAGTGGGCTGATGGGGGGGTTAGGACTGGTAATGGGCTATGGGGGGGTTAGGACTGGTAATGGGCTATGGGGGGCTAGGACTGGAAATGGGGTTATGGGTGGGTAAGGACTGGACGTGGGCTGATGGGGGCTTAGGACTGGTAATGGGCTATGGGGGCGGGGGGCTAAGACTGGAAATGGGCTGATGGGGGGGTAGGACTGGAAGTGGGCTGATGGGGGGTTAGGATTGGTAATGGGCTATGAGGGCTAAGACTGAAAATGGGGTGATAGGGGTTAGGACTGGAAGTGTACTGATGGGGGCGTTAGGACTGGTAATGGGCTGGGGGGGTTGCTGCAAATAGATGATGGGGATGGGGGCTTGGAATGGAAATGGGCTGAGTGGAAGGGGGCTTAAACTGCAAATAGCTGATGGGGAGGGGGCTTGGAATGGAAATGGACTGTGAGGGGAAGGAGCTAGGACTGGAAATGGGCTGATGGAGGGGCTAGGATAGGTTTGGAAATGGGCTGTTGGGGGTGCTAAGATTGGAATGGGCTGTAGTGGGGGCTTGAATTGAAATGGACTCATGGAGGGGCTAGAACTGGAAGTAGGCTCATGGGGGGCTTGGATTGGAAATGGGCTGAGTGGAGGGGAGCTAGGATTTGACATGGGCTGATGGTGGGGCTAGGAAAGGACTAGAAATGGGCTGATGGGAGGCTGGGATTGGAAATGAGCTGATGGAGGGACTCGGATAGGACTGCAAATGGATGGGGGAGCTAGGACTGGAAATGGGCTGATGGTGGGGCTAGGATAGGATTAGAAATGGGCTGATGGGTGGAAATGGGCTGATGCAGGGACTAGAAGGGAGCGGATGCTGGGTGGGGCTGGAACTAGAAGGGAGCTGATGTTGGGGGAGGATTAGAATGGGATGGAGCTGGGAGAGGGAAATGGAGAGGGAAAAAATATTTTGTGTGGGAGGGAAGACATATCTACAATTGGCCGGATATTGGGAGAGTAAGTGGGGATTGAGGATGGCGGGGTAAAATTTGAGTGGATGAAATACGAATGAGGAAAGAGCAAAAGGAGAAAGATTAGTATGTTAAAGCAGATGTAGAGAGAGGATGGAAAAAAACTAGAAGAGAGAAGAAAGGACAAATGGACAGCAGACAATGGAGAGTTAGCAGAAGACAGGAAGAAACCAGAAGAAAGTAGCTGGAGCAATTGCAACTGAAAAAAAATGCACAAAAGGTAGAAAAATATCTCTTTATTTTGAATTTATTAACTGGAATATGTCAGCTCTAGGAAATGTGCATCATTAACGTCTGCGCTTTGTTTAGTACAAGAGGAAATTAATTTATAGTTTATTTCTACAGTGTTGTACATTCCAAGTTTGGCTTTTGGGGTTCCCAGTTTAATTAATGTCTTCCTGTTTCTAAATTGTGATTCCTTGTTTGGTGATGGTCTATGTTCTGCATGTGTAACTGAGCTGAGGTATTCTGTTTATGTAATTCCTATTTGACATTGCCACTTGTTCTCTTTCCCCAGTAGGTCATGTATTGTTATTCTCTGAAATGTATTGGTTTAATATTTGCAGTGTTGCCTTTTGATAGGTAGGGTATGGTGCTTTGTAAGTCTGGTAGTGCTGTTAGGATATGGCGGGTTTGCTATGGGTTCTAAATGGGTAGTGTTTGTAGTAGTTCCTAATGTGCCTGGCGGTTGGCACTGGATTATAGTAATGTAGAAATCTTTTAGTCTTTCTTTATCCATACACTCATTAAGAAGCATGTTTACTAAAAGTTAGTGTATGGTAACAGTATGCAAATATTTATGCAAATGAGGCACCTTATGCAAATGAGGCCCCACACTGAGTCTCCGCACAAGGCCCCGCACCCCCCTTGGGCCGCCCCTGCTTACATGTACAGTCAGAGTGATACAGGCTTTCAGATGTCTGCAGAGATGGTTTAGAGCATTTCTTTAGCCGACACCGCTGAACTTCAGACCTGGATATTTAATGCCGGAAGCTAACCGGGCCATGGTGATATTTAGCTGCTGCCCAGTTACCTTCTGCGGTGGAGGTTAGGCCAGCGGTTAAAGCATCTAACTTTCACCACATAGCAATAACCAGGCAGTGGCTCGATATCACCGTTGCCCAGTTATTGCTGGGTGCTGCCTCTGCTCTGCCCTTGGAACACCCCGATGCTAGCCAGCAAACAAGGGGACATAAGTTTGCCGAGGATGCACGCGGGGTGGGCACTGCATGGGAGGCTGCTGTGGGGGCATCATGAAGGGATTGACATGGGCGGAACATCCACTCCAGGAGTCACATAGGCTAGATAAGCCGCTGGAATAGACTGGCATAGCATAAAGAGGGGACACAAATCCAGGGCTGCAAATTATTATTACTGTAGTTAAAAGTAGAAGTCCTATTAGCAAACAGAGGTCCTCTGGGGACTGGCAGAGGGAGGCCTTTAAACTAAAAGAGTTACTTAAATAAGAGGCGTATTCCTGCAAAATGTGTTCTGGCAGAGTCTGTGCCTACTGTTCATATTGCTAACTTTGAAAGAGCTAAAAGGTGTCGCGTTATTTAAAGTTTATTTCTATTTTTATTTTATCATGCCTGCTTATTTTGTCTCACCTTACCATCCCTTAATAAGATTTATTCAAAATTGTACCATTTCTGGCTACTGCCTAATCCTTCCCTTTCCCAAAGAAACTGTTTATTTTGCTAAAGTTTTCTTTTATAGTGCCAGCCCCTCGCCTTTATCTCTAGGGTAGCCATTCATGGCCTCAGGGCTGGTGCTATCATTAGGCAAACTAGACAGTCACCTAACATTCTGGGCCTTCAGGGCTGCTACCTCTCTCCAGGGCCTGCAGTGGTGGCAATGGCTCCCAAACCGTAATGCAATGCTTACCAATACACTTCAGTGCTGAGTTGCAGTTCCTTTCTTTCACTAAGTGCTGTTTCTGCCCACTTTCAATGAAGAATTCTGGTTTATACAAACCGGAAGCTGTGTTTGAGGGGGGTGTAAATGGCACTTAATGAAAGGAAGGAACGCAATGCATTGCCAAACTCTATTGGTAAGCACTGTGTCATGGTTCAGGAGCCATTGTCACCACTGCAGGTCCCACAGAGAGGCAGCAGCTGCGGCAATGGGGGACCCTCCAAGGGACCTTCCAGTTCTTGTGCCAGCCCTGCGTGGCCGTGTCTAACTACATTATGGAGGAGTGGTGGCTTTTTTTGCCCTGCCAGGTAGGAGGGTTGGTGCCCAGTGGTTTTGGCTTTGATCCAGTGATGTAAAGGGAGCCCAAGCTAGCAGCCTCACCCGCACAGGTGCATGGGTTACACACTAGTCTTTGAAGAAGAGGAAATCAGGCAGTGTAGCATCCTAAATTTGTTGTTATAGGTCTCTATCATGCTGAAATTAGGGAATCTTCTGTAAGAAAGAGAAGATATTGCGTCAGGCAAAGGAGACTTAGATGTGGTGTAGGTTTTGACACAATCTTTTCTTTCCTATGCATTCTTTCAGCTGCATGTACAAAATGTTCCATGTGCACCAAGAATTTTGTAAAATACATGAGAATGTTAGGATGCGCCAGCTTAGTCTTATTCTCTTAGGGCCCAATTCCATTTTGGACGTGCCGGACCTCTGTGCGCCCGGTCGGAAATGGATGCACAGAGTGAGCCGGGATTCTGATCCCGCAAGGCAAAAAACCTGTGAGAGTCAGTTGGACCATTAGTTGATAGAGGGGTAAAAGGGGCACTAAGAGGGGACAAGGCCATAGTGAAGAGACTGAATGAATTCTTTGCTTCAGTCTGTACTGAAGAAGATGTAGAGAAGTTACTCATGCCTGCAATGATACTTAAAGGTGATGCATCGAACGAATTGAAAGAAATATCGATAAATTGGGAAGATGTATTACAATGTTTTGATAAACTGAAGAGTAGCAAATCACCTGGACCAGATAGTATACATCTGAGGGTATTAAAAGAACTGAAATATGAGATTGCTACTATCTGTGAACTATAATTAAAATCATGTGCAGTACCTGAAGACTGGTAAATGGCCAATGTAATGCCAATTTTTAAAAAGGGTTCCTGGGGTGATCCGGGAAACTACAGACCGGTGAGCCTGATGTCAGTACCAGGCAAATTGGTAGAAACCAGTATAAAGAACAAAATTACTAAACATGTAGATAGTCATGGTTTAATCAGAAAAAGCCAGCATGGATTTAGCCAAGGAAAGTCTTGTCTTACTAATCTGTTATATTTTCTTGAAGGTGTAAATAAACAGGTAGACAAAGGTGAGTCAGTTGATAGAGTGTATCTGAATTTTCAGAAAGCCTTTGATAAGGTTCCCTCATGAGAGACTCTTGTTGAAGTTAAAAAAGTCATGGGATGGAGACAACATAAAACTGTGGATCAGAAAATGGGTAACAGATAGAAAGCAGAGGGTAGAGCTAAATGGCCAATTTTCTGAATGAAGAAAGGTGAATAGTGGAGTGCCCCAGGGATCTGTGCTTTTTAACATTTTCATAAATGACCTGGAAATGGGAATAATGAGTGAGGTGATCAAATCTGCAGATGATACAAAATTATTGTAAAAAATTGCAAGTGTAGCTTGATAAATTGGAAGGCAGGATGTCCAAATGGCAGATGAAATTTAATGTGGATAAGTGCAAAGTTATGCACATGGAAGCAGATTCCAGAACGTGTATGTCTGGTCTGTAAGCATTAATAAACTCTAACAACTACAACCCTTCACTCTAATTACTAAACACACCCTACCTATTGAGTGAAACCTAAGTAACTCATATCTTAGTTTTTTTACTTTTCTGCTTTTTTTGTCAGAGGTTTTTGCCTTGAGAGATCTCTCCCTCTTGAAGCGTAACTTCCCTTTTATTCACTTTGGTGGTAACCTAACCACTGTATAAAATATTGTGAGGTAATCGCATTCAACCTAATGCTACATCACAATCACATCTCCATATAAAATTCACCCTGCATATCTCAACGGACACAGCACTGCGTTTAGAACCGCACACTTCTTTTCGGCTCTGCTTCAACGCTTAAAATCTGCTAACACATTTACTCATCTGATTCTTGTAACCAGCCGAAGAGATATTAAATTCCCCGCCTTTCCTCCGAGCTTCTCTTCTTCTTTCAGCTCTTTTAATCAAGGCTATAATGATATACATCCCTCTTGTAGACTGGACTTCTCCATTAATGCAGTCATACTTGCTGATCAAACCCAAAGGAACAGCGAACAGGTTTTATAAACGAACATCCCTCCCCTATTCTGACATCATATCAGACTCATCCAATCAAGCTCTAAATTCAGCCCCTTCGGTTCTAAAGAGCCAATCCGAAAAATCCAACTTTGTTCTAACCACTGAAGACACTGTTCTCTGTTTCCTCCTCTCGGATTCGCCGGGGCATAATCAATTATTCGCCAGTGAAAATCAGAAAATGAATGATTAAACTCTATGCAGTGTTGAACTAGAGGAGCTGAATTTACTCTATTTTTTATTCGCGAAGCATGTTCTTGCAGACGAAGTTTTACCTTTCGTATTGTCCATCCAACATATAGCTTCATACAGGGACAGACTAGTATGTAAACTGCATGAGTGGTGGAACAGGTGGTAAACCATTTAGATGTCTGTTTTAACCCAGAATTGGGAATATGCCATTCAGGACCCTCAATTGTACGATGACAAAGATCACAAGACGAGCCTTTTGAACAGGCATAATGACCTTTCAAACCATCTTCTGATGTTTGTTCCGATCCCATCTGTGCCCTAGTGATCAAATTCCCTATATTTGGGCCTCTGGTGTAAGCTATCCATAATGGCTTCTGAAAACAGGAATGAAGGGCTAAAATATGCCAATGTTTGTTAAGAATAGATCTGATCTTAGAAATATTTGACATATAGGGCAAGATGCCTGTTATCGAATCAGAGTCAGCTTGTTTGGCCATAGGTGCTCTCAGCCATTCTCTATGGGTATAGTGTGCTCTAATAAGGGCTTGCTTCACTATAGAAAAAGGATAACCTCTATGCAATAGCCGATATTTCAAATCTTGAGCATGATATTCAAATTCTTGAATGGAACTACAAATGTGACGTAAGCGCAGAAACTGACCTTAGGGTAAACCCCATTTTAGGCCTGGAGGATGGAAACTCGAATAATCCAAAAGGGTATTTCTTTGAACTGTTTTTCTGTAGAGTGTTGAACCCAAGCGAGAGCCCTGTTTAAAAATTGTTACATCTAAAAACTCTAATTCTTGTAAATGGAAATGTAAGGTAAATTTTAGGTTGGTCTTCTGAGCATTCAACCAATCTATGAAAATATGTAGAGCTTCTTCTGTATCATTCCAAAGAAAAAAGATATCGTCAAGAAATCTGGCCCATAATCCTATCTTAGAATACCACTCTGAAGGAAATATTGCTTGCATCTCAAAATCTGCTAAATAGAGTGTAGCAATCGATGGGGCTACAGTGGCCCCCATTGCAATTCCATGAATCTGATAAAAAAAAGTCTCCCTCAAAATGGAAGAAATTCTTCGTCAAGACCAATGACAACATTTGAAGAAAAAAAATCTTTTGGCAGACGAGAAGGTAAAGGAACCTCCAAGTTTTTAATCACTTCCAGAGCTCCTTCCTGAGCTATATTAGTGTATAAAGCTACATCTAGTGATACCAGAATGGTATTCTCAATAGGTTGTACAATAGAATCCAATTTTTCCAAAAAGTGAGATGTGTCTCGTATGTAAGAAGCCACTTGTTGTGTGCACGGTCTCAAAAAAATGTCGCAAAATTTTCATAGATTGGTTGAATGCTCAGAAGACCAACCTAAAATTTACCTTACATTTCCATTTACAAGAATTAGAGTTTTTAGATGTAACAATTTTTAAACAGGGTTCTCGCTTGGGTTCAACACTCTACAGAAAAACAGTTCAAAGAAATACCCTTTTGAATTATTCGAGTTTCCATCCTCCAGCCCTAAAACGGGGTTTACCCTATGGTCAGTTTCTGCGCTTACGTCGCATTTGTAGTTCCATTCAAGAATTTGAATTTCATGCTCAAGATTTGAAATATCGGCTATTGCATAGAGGTTATCCTTTTTCTATAGTGAAGCAAGCCCTTATTAGAGCACGCTATACCCATAGAGAATGGCTGAGAGCACCTATGGCCAAACAAGCTGACTCTGATTCGATAACAGGCATCTTGCCCTATATGTCAAATATTTCTAAGATCAGATCTATTCTTAACAAACATTGGCATATTTTAGCCCTTCATTCCTGTTTTCAGAAGCCATTACGGATAGCTTACACCAGAGGCCCAAATATAGGGAATTTGATCACTAGGGCACAGATGGGATCGGAACAAACATCAGAAGATGGTTTGAAAGGTCATTATGCCTGTTCAAAAGGCTCGTCTTGTGATCTTTGTCATCGTACAATTGAGGGTCCTGAATGGCATATTCCCAATTCTGGATTAAAACAGACATCTAAATGGTTTACCACCTGTTACACCACTCATGCAGTTTACATACTAGTCTGTCCCTGTATGAAGCTATATGTTGGACGGACAATACGAAAGGTAAAACTTCGTCTGCAAGAACATGCTTCGCGAATAAAAAATAGAGTAAATTCAGCTCCTCTAGTTCAACACTGCATAGAGTTTAATCATTCATTTTCTGATTTTCACTGGCGAATAATTGATTATGCCCCGGCGAATCTGAGAGGAGGAAATAGAGAACAGCGTCTTCAGTGGTTAGAACAAAGTTGGATTTTTCGGATTGGCTCTTTAGAACCGAAGGGGCTGAATTTAGAGCTTGATTGGATGAGTCTGATATGATGTCAGAATAGGGGAGGGATGTTCGTTTATAAAACCTGTTCTCTGTTCCTTTGGGTTTGATCAGCAAGTATGACTGCATTAATGGAGAAGTCCAGTCTACAAGAGGGATGTATATCATTATAGCCTTGATTAAAAGAGCTGAAAGAAGAAGAGAAACTCGGAGGAAAGGCGGGGAATTTAATATCTCTTTGGCTGGTTACAAGAATCAGATGAGTAAATGTGTTAGCAGATTTTAAGCGTTGAAGCAGAGCCGAAAAGAAGTGTGCGGTTCTAAACGCAGTGCTGTGTCCGTTGAGATCTGCAGGGTGAATTTTATATGGAGATGTGATTGTGATGTAGCATTAGGTTGAATGCGATTACCTCACAATATTTTATACAGTGGTTAGGTTACCACCAAAGTGAATAAAAGGGAAGTTACGCTTCAAGAGGGAGAGATCTCTCAAGGCAAAAACTTCCGACAAAAAAAGCAAAAAAGTATAAAAAGTAAAAAAACTAAGATATCAATTACTTAGGTTTCACTCAATAGGTAGGGTGTGGTCTGTAGGCATGGCAAAATTGAAGACAGGGCTGATCTAGATCCGATTCCACAGCCATGGAGTTTAGACGTACCAACAATGGTGGAATCTGGGAGATAGACAGATATGCGCTCACCAGATCCTACAAAGTTGGATGTAAACAATCCTGCCTGTCTCCACACAACCATGCTTCTGCTGTTGGTGTTGTAAACTAGGTTCCCCTTTTTGTAAGATTTGTGTTGTCAATGAGTGTTTCCTGAGTGGCAACCCTTGCATTCACAGTCCAGTCTACGTTTAGTATGCGAACATTGACAATGTGATCTATATGTCTTTAGATTTACTCCTATTCTGGAACTGACATGGTTTCAGATCTTGCCACCATGTCACAACTGTAGATTAGCAGACTTCTGCATAACAGAAGCGTGCCTTCCATAGAATATGCAGTGGTGTTCTGTATTCATGGTTACCATCCCCTTTTCATTGCGGAACTAAATTGCAAGTTCAATAGAGGCCTCTGATTACCGGTGTCCAATCGTAGGCACTGTCGGATATGGTCAGGTTTGTGTCGACAGGTGCCACAGCCAGCTATCGCTATGGGACGCATGACAGATCAGACCAAATTAAGTACTAAGTCCTGCCCTTATACCAAGTTCCAGAAGGAATAACCTGTACATCCGTTGGGGTGCTAGGGAATGTTCACAGGCCATTTGTGAATATGCTGTGTACGTCCCGGCACTTGGCCATACCCTCACACCGCCCCCTCCTGCCCACGTTCAGCGATCCCCACACAAGTGCTGTGTATATGCAGGGTGCAATGGGTACTGCATATGCTCCAGGACGTTATTGCCACAAACACATCTGAGCCACATGTACATCAGCCCTATTCGCCATCTGGAATAACCTCTTTAAGAAATAACAACTCAAACTATGGTTACATGATGCAAGGTTCCATAATAGAAACCACCACCCAGGAAAAGGACTTGAATGTCATTGATGATACTACATTGAAACCCTCAGCCCAATGTGCAGTGGCAGCCAAGAAAGCAAATAGAATGCTAGGAATCGTAAGGAAAGGAATGGAGTACAAAAACCAAAGATATTATAATGTGTTTGTATCGCTCCATGGTGAATATTGTGTACAATTATGGTCAACATATCTTAAAAAGAATATAGCAAAATTAGAAAAGATAGAGAAGAGCCACCAAAAATGGTAAAGGGGATGAAATGATACCCCTATGAGGAGAGGCTTAAAAGGTTAGGGCTCTTGAACGTGGAAAAGAGATGGCTGAGGGGAGATATGACAAAGGTCTATAAATTAATGAATAGAGCGGAACAAATTGACATAGATCAGTTGTTTACTCCTTTAAAAAGTAGAAAGACTAGGGGACACTCAATGTAGCCCATTTAGGACTAATAAGAGAAAATATTTTTTCACTCAACAAGTAATCAAACTCTGGAATTTGTTACCTGAGGAGGTAGTAAAGGCAGTTAGCGTAGTTGGGCTTAAAAAGGGTTTGGACAAGTTCCTGGAGAAAAAGTCCACAAAGCATTATTAAAGAGGACAAGGGAAATTCATTGCTTACTCCGGGATAAGCATTATGGAATCTGTGTGCCTTTTTGGGAACTTGCCAGGTATTTATGGCTTGGAATGGCCACTGTTGGAAACATGATACTGGGCTTGCTGGACCTTGGGAGTCTGACCTAGTATGGCATTTCTTATGTTCTTATGTTCTTAGATCGCACTGGAAAGGACTTTAAACTGGTTGTGTTTGCTCTAAACAAACAGAAAACTGTATTGTTTGAAATTGGTTATGTAATTGCAGTACTTATAGAAGAAATAACAGATAATTTCATATTTGTTTTTAAGGAAGTAAATTAATCCATTTAAAGATTTAACAAATATAACAGTTGTGCAATATAATTTAGCATTTTAACTATCAATTGTGGGGAGCATATTCAGCAGCGGCAGCCAGTGCGATGAAAGCGGCTAGCCATTGCCACTTTACTCTATGCTCTGATATTTAGTGCCAGGGCTATGTCTGGCCAGAGGCACTGAATATCCAGTTTACCCAGGTAGTGATTTAGCTATCAGGTCAGTAGCAATATTCAGTCACTAGCTGGTTAGCTAAACTGGCTAAAGTTGGTTCAGCTTTTTTTTGGCCTTACTATAGCCATTTTAGGTTAGCCAGGTAGCAGCTCAATATTGCCACTGACTGGTTGACCTTGGTTGCCACCCTCGCTCTGCCCCCAGAATGTCCTGACATTAAACAGTTAGCATCAGGGCATTAAAATGGGCTAAGAGGGTTGACACAAACCGGGTATGTACCACGGAATATTCAGCTCAGCAGGATTAGTGTGGTTAGCAAATCTGTTAACCAGGTCAATACCTTTTGAATATGCCCCTCATATTTATTACATAATAGCTATTTATACTTAAATTAAAACGTTTTATTTCTTAGGATAAAACAATTGTAATCTAAAGTCGCGTATAGATGCAAAGCATTATGCATTGCAACTTAGCCTCAAACGTTTTGGCCTAGTTGGGATGTGTTCGCGAATGGCCTGCATGCATCCTACATGTGCACTACGTGCATTCGCGTCATGCTCATTCAAATCCAAATTTTATCAGTTTTGCCACAAAGGGATGCGCGGTGCCATTTGGAACGTTGTTGTGGCATTCCTTTCAACTAGCAAACACAAGGAAGAGCAAGAGCTCTCGCAGAAATACACAGGAACACACAAAGCGAGAGACGTGTGTTGGTCACAGGTGCCTTTATTGATAAACCCCAACGCGTTTCGGCAACGCCTTCCTCAGGGGGTATGCAGCTCATAGAAAATAAAAACATATATCATAATAAATAATAAGAACATCTGTATTAAAAATAACATACAGATAAGAAAAAGTTGGATAAAAATGACCAAACTATTATAAACAAAATAATATCATTTTAAAACTATATGGAAATAAACACATTAAAACCATATATAAAACAGAACATAATAATATAGTAATTACTAAAAAACAGAACATAATAATATAGTAATTGCTAAAAAACTAAAAAACGTAGGGCAGAGGATGGCTACTAACAACATGGGATGGACCATAAAATCCAGGTGGAACATGCAAATGCAAACAAACATTGAAAATATGTGTAAATAAAACAAATTGAATGATGAACTTAAGAAACAGGAGAAACATATAAAAGCAAATAACAAATAGAATATATGTTACTATGTTACTATGTAGGTGTCTTTTCAAGGATCCATCTCACATCCACGATAATGTCTCTCATTCCTTGCCCTTTCCTGAATCTTGCTTGCACTTCAGGCAGTTTTTGTTCTAGGTATGGTTGTAGTCTCTGCTGAATGATCTTGAGTAGAATCTTGTTGATATGTGGGATCGGAGTGAAGGACATAAATTACTACAAAAAGAATCTGAAGGAAGATACATGGAGGGAAATAGCCACCGTACGTGGGCAAACAGAAGATAGGTGTGACCTTGGTGTGATTATTTCTGAGGATCTCAAGGTGGCAAAACAGTGTGACAAGGCAGTGGCAAAAGACAAAAGGATGTCGGGCTGCATCCAAAGACGGGGAAGCTGTAAAACTAGAGGGCATAACATGAAGCTGCAAGGGGGTAAATTGAAAGACAATGTCAGGAAATACTTTTTCACTGAAAGTGTGGTGGATGCTTGGAATACCCTCCCGATGGAAGTGGTGGGGGCAAATACAGTGACAGAATTCAAAATGGCATGGGACAGACACAGTGGATCCCTTTACAGCAACAGGATAAAATCAAAATAAACTTAATTATCTAATTTCTCAACGAATAGGGTGTCCTACACAGAGCTGTGGGTTCACCCCTAAACAAAGACATGGAGAGGGGTGGCCTGCATGGAGTGGCAGGTGCATATACTCTTGCCATCTTACTGGGCAGACTAGATAGACCATACTGGTCTTTATCTGCCGTCATTTACTATGTTACTATGTAGGTGTCAAAACAAAATGCTAAGTTTACTCTCATCCAACCGAAGACAGAGAGCAAAGGAGAAGAAGCCCAAGGGGACAGGAAAAGTTAAATAAAGTGATTTTATTAAAAAGCTTTTCATACAGAACAATTAGAATCACATTCCAGGTTTTAATAACAATTTTAACACTTTAAAGGTGCATCAGATGCTTACTTATTCAATGATTTGCATATGAAGCGCTTTGTTTCTTGAGAGATAGGGATAAGCCCAGAAAGCACATACATACAGTGAGAGATAACAATATAATTAAGCATATTCATGAGGCCATGATATAACTCCTTCTTTTACACAATAATTAGCTAGCTCATCTCTTATTTTACAAAGAATAGCAGGAGATCTTCTAGGTATATTCCTCAGGGGCAACATGGAAGCCATGTTTTGATTACTGCACCAGGAACTTTCCATTAATACTCCGTCTTGCTCATAGTCCATTGATCCTTGTGGAGTATAAATGTTGCGTGAATACCATCTAAGATAATTATGTAAACGAATAATAGCCATCACAACTGTTTCTGCTGTCTCGGGTTCCAAAAGAATTGGTTTTCGTAAAACTCTAAATACCGTACTTATTATGCCAAAAGCATTCTCCACCACTCTGCAAGCTCCACTTAATATATAATTGACTATTAATTTAGTAGATCCACGTTCATGATCTCCTGGATTTGGTTTCATGACATTTTCACTAAGCACAAATGCACTATCCGTAGCAAATAAATAGGGCAATCTTGTATGCTATCCTGGAAGTTCCGCCAGTGGAGGTAATCCCAAGCTGCCATCTTGGATCATGTTGTGTAGTTTAGTATCTTTAAAAACCCCACCATCTGAAATTCTTTCTTAACATCATGCGTCTGCAAATAAGAAGTTGTAATCTCCATCAACTAATGCAAATAACACAGGGCTAAATTGTGCTTTGTAATTATAAAACTCAGTACTAGTATTCATTGGTGCCTGTAATATAACATGTTTCCCATCCATAGCCCCAACACAATGAGGAAGGTGGCAGATGCCCTCAAATATCTTGCTTATTTCCATCCAGACAATGGGAGTAGTAGGAAGCTGGAAAAGCAAAATCTTTAGCATACATTTCTTTATTAATTTGATTATTCATTTTCAGGAACAAGGTGAAAAAAATAATGAAGAACAAGGCGAAGGAGAAAATGAGAAACAAGACAAAGAAGGCAGCGCAGATCGGCCACATTCAGCTGAGTTTGTAGCACCAAAAATTCCCAGAACCAAAAAAAGAGATGACAGTGCATTGATAAAGGACGCTCTGGGGATTTTAAAAACTGCAGCAAAGAGGAAGTGACATCACCCAAAGGAATTGCGGCATGAGTCGTGAGCTCACCAAACCTCCACTGCAATAAGGAGTGAATACACAGCCAATCATAAGCAAAATACCGGCAGAGGAGCACTCTGAGAGGAGAGTAGCACAACTCACATGGCGAGGAAAACGAAAGTTGATATAAAGGACTTTGCCTATACAAAAGTGGTGATGCAATGCAGAGAGTCTAAGATGACGTAAGGAGAAGCCACACGGAGCCGTATGTTGGTTGAGATCACTGAGCAAGAGAGTGAGTCGGAGATGGAAGAGAGAGCAGGGCTGAGAGATGGAGAACTCAAAAGCCTACTATTGGAACTTAAAACAGAGATACAGAGCCTCAGAGGAGATTTTGACAACATGGCCGCGGACCTCTGAGCAGAAATACATGATGTTGTAAGACAGATGGAATCAGTGGAGGAGCAGGTGGCTGGGCACAAATCCATGGTGGAGGAGCATAACACAAAAATTGCAGAGTTAACAGCCACCCAACAGGCACTAGTGGACAAAATTGAGGACATCGAAAACAGACACCGTAGGTGCAATCTTAGGATCCTCAGGGTCCCTGAGGAGGCTGCCTCTCAGGATTGCATAGTAGTGGTGCAACACCACATGCAGCAGCTATGGCCTGAGGGAGAATGCCCTAAGGTGACTCTAGATAGGATGCATAGAGCATTGGGACCACAATAAGAGAATCAAGGGAGAGACATTGTGGTGTGTTTCCATCACTACACAATAAAAGAGCAAGTTCTGATAAGGGCTCAAAAAGCAGGCAGAATGAGCTGGAACAATCACCAGGTGGAGATTTATGAGGATCTATCACCAGTCACCCTAAGGTGCAAGAGAGAGCTTAAAGATATTACCAGAAAGCTACGTGAAAAAAGGTTTTGGTAGAGATGGCAGCTCCCATTCACTCTAGCTATATCAAAAGATGGATGCACCATCCACAGTCACATGAGGGCAGAAGTAATTGCAGCGCTGAAGGAGCTGGACATAGCAAGTGACATGGAGTTTCTGGCTGAGAGACCAGCTGAGCAACAAAAGGCTGCAACGTGTCAAAGAGTGGATGGCAGGAAGCGACTGCAATGATAAAGAACCCCAAGATGCCAAAAAAAGCATAGACACTAATGACTGATGACTTGGTGAGGGGAAGAGAGAGAGTGGAAAGAATGGAAGGAGTGCTGAGTGGAAAGATGTGAGGAAGTGTGAGTGAAAAGGGGAAAAATAAGGGCAAGTCATAGGGGGTACTGGGATTAAATGAGGGATAATCAAAAGGGCTGCAGTAAGTAAGATAACACCAAAAAAAAAGGGGCAGGGATGCTTCGGGAGAGGAAGAGAGGGAATGAATGTCACTTGTTCATGGGAGTGGAGCTGCCTGGAGGTTGAGGGCAGCATGGATAGAAGGGAAGAGGGGAGGGGGGAAGAGGGAAGAGGGATGGGAGGGGGAGAAGTGGACACGTCTAAGACACGTTTATAAAGACATAGAGGGGAGGGTAAGGATAAAACATGATGGGGTTAAGGGTGGGCACAATAAATGCCAAAGGACTGCATGCACCAAGGAAGCATCAGTTACTATATAAAGAACTACATAGAATGCAAATAGAAATAGCCTGTATACAGGAAACACATTTAAAACTCTGAGATCACAGATTGCTGCAAGAAAAGAGCTATCACTGATACTATTGTGCTTCTAAGAGAGGAGGGGGAAAATCAAGGAGAACAGCTATAATAATGCGGAACTCAGTTCCATTTGAGGAAATGGGAGTCCTGAGAGATACAGACGGAAGATTTGTGGCACTGAAGGAATAACTGCAGGGTCAGTGAATCACTCTACTCAGCATCTATGCCCCAAATTCAAACCAAGGGGAGTTCTTTGAATGACTAGGGTTGGAGCTCTCTGTTTTTTTAGAGGTAGCGGTGGTACTCATGGGGGATTTTAATACTGTCCTGTCCGTTAACTTGGATAGCACAGGAGGGCGGAGGTTTGGGAAGCGGATGGCCAGGAAGTGGTTGAGAGAGCTAATGCACTTATGGCAGTTAGTGGACAAGTGGAGGGAGACATACCTGGAGAGTAGGGTTTTCTCCTTTTACTCTACACCTCATGATACATACGTATCGATTTGATTTTGCTGCAGATGGCTCTCATGTCAGTGGTTGGGAGGATAGACTATGAGCCTATATCATGGTCAGAGCATGAAATGGCATGGGTCGAACTAAAGGCTGGGGTACACAAGAAGGAGTGAAATATTGGTGAATGAATGATAGTTTATTGAAGGACCAAGTGGTAGTGAAAGAGGTAGCCCGAGATATAGATGAATTCTTTCAGCATAACGAAGGGGGGGGGGGGGGGATGTCAGGGCAGAAGTGGTATGGGATGCATTTAAAGTGTATCTAAGGAGGCGCTTTGTCAGAAGGAAGAGATTGGAAATAGCATTGCAAATCTTAAAGAACCTAGAGAGAAGTCAAGGAAGGGGAACAAAAGAAAAGTCTTCCGGAGATGTAGCAGCAGCAAGGTCATGGGTGGATGATTTATATGCAGAATTAATTGCATTCCAGCTTCAGTATGCCTGCCAATGCTTTTATGAGCATGGAGATAAGCCAGGGATATTACTGGCTCGAAGTCTTAAGAAGCAGCAGGTAGAGCTGGCAGTGGGGAATATGGAAAAGGGGACAGGTGGATGGGCCTATAGTGAAGCAGATTAAGAAAGGAGTTTCAGAACTATTATTAAAATCTGTATAGAGCGGAAAGAGATCCAGAAGCAGATAGAGTGGGGAATTAGTTGGAGTCAGTGGAGATTGCCAGACTAACTAAGGAAGAACAGGACCGGCTCGATAGCTGCCAATTTTAACCGTCAATAACCACCATTGAGAAGAAGAGGTGGAATGGGCGATCTCAGCCCTAGTAAACGGTAAGACCCCCGGCTTGGATGGTCTTATCGTACTGGTATATAAAAGCTTCAAAGCACAAATTGCCCCAAGACTCCTACAGATTTTCAATGGGGTAAGGGAAGGGGGGAAGTTGCTGGTCTCCTTGGGGCAGGCAGAAATTAGCTTCCTATTAAAACCATTGAAGGACGCTTCAAAGTGCAAGTCGTATCGACCCATCTCCCTCATCAATCTTGATGCTAAGATACTGGCAAGGATTTTGGCAGCAAGGTTGGGTCAGCATTTGCCACATTTAGTGGATTCTGACCAAACGAGGTTCATTCAGGGGAGACCTGTAGCAAATAATATAAATAGGATGGTTACCCTGTGTAGATATGTGCAGAATGAGCAGATAACAGCAATAGTGGAGGCAATCGATGCCGAGAAGGCATTTGTTAGGATGGACAGGGAGTTTCTATGGGCTACTATGCGTAAAGTGGGCATTGGGGAGAACTTTTTGGCATGGGTTAAAGCCCTGTATGCATAGCCGGTAGTGGCTGTGAAAGTAAATGGAGGTACTTTTCATTTTTTTCCTTACATCGAGGGACACGACAGGGATGCCCATTATCTTCCCTGCTTTTAGCTCTGTCGGTGGAACCATTTGCAGCAAGAATCTGTAACAGGGATAAAATTGTTGGAATAGAGGTACGAGGTCAGAAATACAAAATTACGCTGTTTGCGGACAATATCCTCCTAACCTTGACTGAGCCAGAACAATCACTAGAAAATGTAGTAGAGGAATTGGAGATATACCATTGAATAGCTGGGTTTAAGACCAATATGGATAAAATGGAAAATTTAAAAATGACACAGAAAAGGAGCAATAGGTGATAGAGCAGCATTTCCCATTTAGATGGACCAAGGGGCTAGTGAGATATTTGGGGGTTCAATTGACGAGAGAGGTGTCCCAGCTATATAGAATAAACTGTGTACCCCTATGGAAGAAAACAGATGATTTATATAGATGGAAGAGTTGCCCAGTGTCATGACTAGGATGGATTGCAACCATCAAAATGGTGGTATTGCCTAGAGTGCTATACTATTTCCAAATTCTACCAGTGAAAGTACCAAATAAAGTGCTAGAGAGGATTTAACAAAAGATCTTTCATTACATCTAGAATCACTGACCCCCGCGAGTGGCATGGCGCATACTATATCGCTCGTGTGAGGAAGGGGAGTTGGGAGTCCCAAATCTATATTGGTACTATGTAGCAACCCAGCTTTCTAACATATTGTGGTGGCAAGAGGAGAAACCGAGGAAGTGGGTCCAAATAATACAGGCAGAAGCAGTGGAAAGTCCCTTACGATACAGACCATAGTTAGGCAGGAAACAAGCGAGTAAGGAGTCTATTCTCACGCATATTGATCACCTATGGAGACTGCCTCGGCTAGGGGGTAAAATGTATCGGAGAAAATCATTGTTGCAACCAATACGGTATATTATAGAGTTCCCCCCTGCGAGGGAGGATCCTCTCTTCAAAACATGGTAAGCCAAGGGCTTACACACAATATATCACTTGTGCTCTAAGGGAGCCCTAAGCTCATTTGAGGAATTGCAGGAGAAATTTGGGCTGCCGGGCAAGACTTTTATGGATACCTACAGGTACGCCACTGGTTGGGGGAGGGAGGATAGGGACAGGCCATAGTGGAAGGACTAACGGAGTTTGAAAAAATGGGCTGGCTCATTCATGCTAAGAAAAAAGGACTATCAAACATTTACCAAATATTGAGAGAGGGAAGGAGTGATGGGCGGGCATCCTTTAGGCACCAGTGGGAGAGAGACCTGGGGAACACCATGGACAATAGGAATTGGAAAGAAATATATAAGGGGATGTCAAAAGGGCTAGTGGCGTCTCGACATATAGAACATAAGAACATAAGAACATAAGATATGCCATACTGGGTCAGACCAAGGTCCATCAAGCCCAGTATTCTGTTTCCAACAGTGGCCAATCTAGGTCATACGTACCTAGCAGTTTCCCCAAGGGACACAGGTTCCACAATGCTTGTATTGGTTCAAGCATTGATATCCTGGGTCCCTTCTTAATAATGGTTTATGGACCTTTCCTCCAGGAACTTGTCCAAACCTTTTTTAAACCCAGCTACACTAACAGCCTTTACTACATCCTCCGGTAACAAATTCCAGAGTTTGATTACACGTTGAGTGAAAAAATATTTTCTTTTATTAGTCTTAAATAGTTTACCCTGTAGCTTCATTGCATGTCCCCTAGTCTTTCTATATTCTGATAAGGTAAACAATCGATCTACGTTTATCCGTTCCACTCCGTTCATTAATTTATAGACTTCTATCATATCTCCCCTCAGCCGTCTCTTTTCCAGGTTAAAGAGCCCCAACCTTTTTAGCCTTTCTTCATAGGAGTAGCCTTCCATCCCCTTTACCATTTTGGTGGCTCTTCTCTGAACCTTTTCTAAAATTGCTATATCCTTTTTAAGATACGGCGACCAGAATTGCACACAATATTCAAGGTGCGGTCTCACCATGGAACGATATAGAGGCATTATAATATCTTTTGTTTTATTTTCCATTCCTTTCCTTATCATACCTAGCATTCTATTTGCTCTCTTGGCCGCCGCTGCACACTGGGCCGAGGGTTTTAACATGGTATCCACAAGGACGCCTAAATCTTTTTCTTGGGTGGTGGTTCCTAATGTGGAACCTTGCATCGTGTAACCATAGTTTGGGTTGTTCTTCCCTAGGTGCATAACCTTGCACTTCTCCACATTAAATTTCATCTGCCATTTTGATGCCCAGTCTTCCAATTTATCAAGATCCTCTTGCAATTTTCCACAATCCTCCTGGGTTTTAACAACTTTAAATAGTTTTGTGTCATCAGCAAATTTGATAACCTCACTCGTTATTCCACTTTCCAGGTCATTTATGAATATGTCAAAAAGCAGCGGACCCAGCACAGATCCCTGGGGTACACCACTATTCACCTTTCTCCATTGGGAAAATTGGCCATTTAGCCCTACCCTCTGCTTTCTATCTTTTAACCAGTTCCTGATCCACAGTAGTACACTGCCTCCTATCCCATGACTCTTTAGTTTTGCCAAAAGTCTCTCATGAGGGACCTTGTCAAAGGCTTTCTGAAAGTCCAGATACACAATATCAACCGACTCACCTTTGTCCACCTGTTTATTCACTCCTTCAAAAAAACATAACAGATTAGTAAGACAAGATCTTCCTTGTCTAAAGCCATGTTGGCTGTCTCCCATTAGGTCATGACTATCTATATGCTGAGTAATTTTATTCTTTATGATGGTTTCTACCATTTTTCCCGGTACTGATGTCAGGCTCACCGGTCTGTAGTTTCCCGGATCACCCCTCGAACCCTTTTTAAAAATTGGTGTTACATTGGCGATCCTCCAATCCTCAGGTATTAGAGATGATTTTAATGATAGTTCACAGATTACTGATAGCAGGTCTGCAATCTCAAATTTCAGTTCTTTCAACACCCTTGGATGTATACCATCCGGCCCAGGTGATTTGCTACTCTTCAGTTTATCTAATAGTTGTAAGACATCTTCCCGATGTATCGATATTTCCTTCAATTCTTCCACACCTTTAAATACCACTTCAGTCGTGGGTAACATCCCTACATCTTCCTCAGTAAAGACCGAAGCAAAGAATTCATTCAGTCTCTCCGCTATCGCCTTGTCGCCTCTTAGTGCTCCTTTAACCCCTTTATCATCTAATGGACCAACTGACTCTCTCACGGGTTTTTTGCTACGAATGTACTTGAAAAGGTCTTTATTTCGCGTTTTTGCTTCCGCAGCAAGCTTCTTCTCAAATTCTCTCTTTGCCTGCCTTATCAATGCCTTGCATTTGACTTGCCAGTGCTTGTGCTGTTTCCAGGTTTCATCATTTGGCTCTTTTTTCCATTTCTTGAAAGATGCTTTTTTGGCAACAACAGCCTCTCTGACCTCAGCTTTAAACCATGTTGGCAATTTTTTGGACTTCCTTCCACTTTTCTTAAAGCGTGGAATACAGCTGGTCTGGGCTTTCAAGATAGTATTTTTCAACAACACCCAAGCTTGATGTACGTCTTTAACCTTTGCAACTGCTCCTTTTAATTTTTTCTTAACTGTTTTCCTCATTCTATCATAGTCTCCCTTTCGAAAGTTAAAGGGTAGTACTGTGGATTTCCTTACTATCCCTCCTCCACTAATTAAATCAAAGGCGATCATGCTATGATCACTATTGCCAAGTGGCCCCAACACCCTTATCTCTTGCACTACATCTGGTGTTCCACTAAGGACTAGGTCTAATATTGCTTCCCCTCTGGTCGGTTCATGAACCAGCTGCTCCAAGAAGCAGTCATTTATTTCATCTAGGAACTTTATCTCCCTAGCATGTCCTGTTGTGACACTGACCCAGTCGATGCCGGGGTAATTGAAATCACCCATTATTATTACTGCACTGTAACTTTTGCTAGCTTCCCTGATTTCTTTGAGCATTTCATCATCCATTTGTTCATTCTGTATAGGTGGTACCTCACTCCAGTTGGACTCCGTAGACTAGAATGTAGTGAAAGGATACAATGCTTCTGTCACATGTGGTGAGAGTGCCAACAGCTATGCCCCTACTGGAAAGCAGTAAGAGGAATAGTAACACAGCTACCGGTAATAGGAAAGGAAGTAGAATGGGGTAAGGGAAATGTGCTACTCGGGGTAAGAGGGAAGGGGTGGGAGGGAGAAAGGGGATTATTGATAAGGTTATGTGTGATTGCCAAACAATTGATAAATACCAGCCCATTGACTCTTGAATTCTGGAAAACTTGCATGCATGGGATATATTGCCTGGATTGGTTGGCAGCTTTGAGGCGTGATAGGATGAAAGAATTTGAAAGGATATGGCAACCCTTCATGGACTGGGCAGAAGTGGGGCCAGAGAGTAAAGCCCAGAAGGATCATAGACATTAGAGTGATGACACCCAAAGCTAGATGAAAAGGGTGTGGACTTTTCAACCTTCTTTTTCCGCTGTTGAACTATATATGGGGTATGGGATGAAGGGTAGAGACAGAGGGGGGAAGGGGGAGGGGGAGGGAGAGGGGGGAGAAGTTTAGAAGAGGTTCTTTTTTGATGATGTGCTATATGCAATTGTAACATATTTAGAAAATTAATAAAAGTGGTTAAATTTTTTAAAAAACCTGCAGCAAATAAATTAGAAAACTCTTCCTCTGTCGATGAAGAGATAAAATCATCCTTTGCTTTTGTGGCAACCAAAATGAATTTGTATTCACCACAAACTATGAAAAGTGTTCAGCATCCTATATTTGACATCATAGCAAAAGCAGACAGCGGTTTTTATGATTTCCAGCAACAGAACTATTGGTTCTATCAACAACAACGACCAGGTCATACAATGCAAGTGCCATACCCAAGCTCATGTCCACAAATGCAACATTACAACAATCTTCATATCAGTCTACTCATGTATTGTCATATACACCACCCTCGAAATCCCCTCCACAACAATCCACTTGCATTCCGTCTCCACATCATTCCACATACACTCCTTCTCCTCAAGCATCCGAATTTTCTGATGATTTGTCTGATTATGTATGAGATTTGATTTTATAAGTGATGAAGTGAAATAGTTATGATTCAGCTAAATGGAGAAAAGAAATTAAGGAAATATGTGTGTACTTACCTTAATGTTTCCTTTTAATTCTTCAGTAAGTACTGCAGAAACCTCTGGAATTATTCTTCCAATAGACAGTTTGGATAGTCTGAATAGATACTGAAGGCTTGTGTATGAATCACCAGTGGCTAGGTACCGCAGTTACAGCTAATCTGTCTTGAATTGAAATGGGTGTTTGAAAACTTGTTTCCTTTTTTGCAGTCCTGTGTCCTATCATATTTAATGTTTTCAAAGTCTGTAGGTGACATACGGGTAACATTTTTCTACTGCCCACTCACATGTTGAAACTTTAAACCTTGAAGTAACTCTGAGCCAGATCTTTTTTTAAATAAATTGGTGTGCCACCAACATTGAGGCTTTCTCTTTTTTTTAAACTCCCGATTTCTTCTTGAGAAGATCTGCTCGCGCTGACAGCAGCAGCCCACCCGCAAACAAGGCGGATCACACTGTGGGCAGCCTGTCTCAGCAAATATGTGCTTGGCGCATGCTCTGCATCCCAAGTAACAACAGTTTTATTGCATTACATGCTCTGATCGTCCAGTATATATACACCTTAAGGGATATGTCTACTTAAGGGCATTAGGCTTTTGCAGCTAACACCGGGTGTTAGTGTGAATAGCACTGTGTTAGCTGCAAAAGATGGATGTTATTTGTTAGAGGCGTGCACATCAATTAACCTGCAGATAACGCCATGAAAATGCAAGGACAGTAGGGCAGCAGTATTGTAGCAAATGCCAGGTGGCGTTAGCTTCACTCACGATGCTGCAGAAGGTGCAGTTACTGGGTTCTGTGAATGCACGTGGTAATTGCACTTTGTTGGCACTACCACTCTCCGTCTATACACTCTGCCCAGGCGTAGCTACCATGTGATCTGCACATAGCACAGAAAATACAGTGTAGCAAGAGTTAAGGCGTTACAGATTAAAACTTAGGTGATAAGTGATATTCTGTTAATTTCTTATCTAGTAACTCTCACCAGTTCTGTACCATGTAGTGAAGGGGCACTCCTTCAGCTTCCACATTCACCTGCCATCGAGTCAATGCTGGGTTTTCTTGGCAAGGTATGACCAGAAGTAGATTTGCAGACCTTTCTTCTATGCAGTAGCTCTACAGCACCTGATATTTCAAAGTGGTCACTCATCCAAGTACTTGCCAGGTACTTGCCAGGCCCAAATCTGCTTAGCTTCTGGAATTAGACCAAATCAGGCTCATTCAGGGAGGCAAAACCACAGTACAAAGTTTTGTTTTTTTATTTTCTTTGGGAAGTGGTTTATTACTTACAAGGACTACAAAAAGGGACTGCTACTTCTGGAGAGAGATCTGCAATTGTAAATATTTACTTCTGGGAATTTTTCTAAATCTTGGTGAAAATGTAATTCTTTAGATTAAAGCTGATTAATCTGTGAATCCAGTGTATTTGTTAAATCAGTCAGGGCCTAGTATCAGCAAAGAACTTTTAGGTAGGTTTCAGTTAAGTTTAAAACCCAGCAGAGAGCTTTCTGGTTAAATTTAGAACCCAAGACTCCCTCTATCCAAGCAAGGGCTGTGGGACTCCCCCTGGAAATTGGTAACAGATTACCTTAGAAGCACAGGACAGGCTACTATATAGAAGCCAGCTTTTAATAAGTCTTCTTTCCCTGCCTCCTTTCCTGACACCCACCCAGCCCTGGAATAATCGTAGTTTATAGGTGCTTAAATCTCTTAAAGGAAAGGAGATGCCATATTCACTCTCAGGTGCTGCTGTTTATCCTCATCAGGCATACATTAAGGACCTGAGATTAATTAAGCTTCAGGTGAACAAAGTACATTAAATGTATTAGGTATAGTTTTATTAGTATAAGTATCCCTAGCAACTCTTAGTAAGTAAAGAACTTAAATACCTAAACACAACCTTAAAACTAAGATGCAGACAGCAGTCCAGCAGCAAGATGGGGGTTTTCCAGTCTTTTGGATCGAGTGTCACATGTATGATTTTCTCCCAGTTGGAGAGGGATCTTATGTGTGCACTAGGTACAAGGAGCTCTTTGCTCTCAGGGAACGAGTCCGATCTCTGGAGGCTAGAGTAGTAAACTTGGAGGACATAAGGAAGACAGAGAGGTACATAGACTAGACCTACAGGGATGTAGTACTGAAGTCCCAACTCCAGTCTGGCAGTGTTCCTGTTACCATGGAGGAGAGAGGTCATGTGACAGGAGAGCATCACCCTGGTGTGGCAGGAGGTGATCCAATATCTAGGACCTGTCCTCCAGGGTTAGGACAGCTGTTATAGTTGGTGATTCGATCATTAGGCATGTAGATAGCTGGGTGGCTGGTGGACATGAGGATCGCCTGGTAACATGCCTGCCTGGTGCGAAGGTAGCGGACCTCATGCACCACCTAGACAAGTTCTTAGATAGTGCTGGGGAAGAGTCTGCTATCTTGATACATGTTGGTACCAATGACATAGGAAAGTGTGGTAGGGAGGTTCTGGAGGCTAAATTTAGGCTTTTAGATAGGAAGTTGAAATCCAGAATGTCCAGGGTAGCATTCTCCAAAATGCTTCCCGTTCCACGCGCAGGACCCAAAAGGCAGGCACAGCTCTGGAGTCTCAATGCGTGGATGAAACAATGGTGCAAGGATGAGGGTTTTGGATGTTAGGAAATGATGAACATTCTGGGGAAAGGAGGGGCTCTTCCAAAGGGATGGGCTCCATATTAACCGGAACAGAACCAGGCTGCTGGCATTATCCTTTAAAAAGGAGATAGAGCATTTTTAAAGCTGACAGTCACCCATGAGCACATGGTTTGGAACAATGTATCCTTGAAGGATACTAGCAAAAGATTAAAGTTAGGGCATATCAGTAGAAAGGTTCCAATAAAGACAAAAGTAGCCCAAATGCCCTTGAGTACAGAACAGACAGAGCTTAACGATTCCAAATTACCCCTGCCTACCGATAGCCAGATTAATATGAATAAAATACAGTCTCTAAAATGCTTGTATGCAAATGCTAGAAGTCTAAAAAATAAGATGGGAGAGTTAGAATATATAGCACTAAATGAGAGGTTAGATATAATTGGTATCTCAGAGACATGGTGGAAGGAATACAACCAGTGGGATACTGTGATACCTGAGTACCAACTATATCGTAATGATAGAGCAGATCAAATTGGTGGAGGGGTTACACTCTTTGTTAGAGAGGGCATTGAATCACAAAGGATTAAAGTTTTGCAGGAAACAAAATTCAATGTAGAATCTCTATGGATTGAAATTCCATTTAAAAGGGGAAGGGGAAGGCGATGGCAGTGGGGGTGTACTATCAACCGTCTGGCCAGAATGAACAAATGGATGATTAAATGCTCAAAAAAATCAGGGAAGCTACCAAAGGTTACAACACGGTAATAATAATGGGTGATTTCAATTACCCCAGTATCAACTGGGTCAGTGTCATCGCAGGACATGCTAGAGAGATAAAGTTTCTAGATGAAATAAATGACTGCTTCTTAGAGCAGCTGGTTCATGATCCAACCAGAGGGGAAGCCATTTTGGACCCAGTCCTTAGTGGAACACAAGATCTGGTGCAAGAGATAAGAGTGTTGGGGCCACTTGGCAATAGTGATCATAGCATGATAACTTTTGATTTAATAAATGGAGGAAGGACGGTAAGGAAATCCACAGTACTACCTTTTAACTTTCAAAAGGGAGATTATGATAAAATGAGGAAAATAGTTAAGAAAAAACTAAAATAAGCAGTTGCAAAGGTTAAGAATTTACATCAAGCTTGGGTGTTGTTTAAAAATGCTATCTTGAAAGCCCAGACCAGCTATATTCCACACTTTAAGAAAAGTGGAAGGAAGTCCAAAAAACTGCCAGCATGGTTTAAAGTTGAGGTCAGAGAGGCTGTTATTGCCATTTCAGGAAATGGGAAAAAGAGCCAAATGACAAAAACGGGAAACACCACAAGCACTGGCAAGTTAAATGCAAGGCATTGATAAGGCAGGCAGATTGGAGGATGGCCAATGTAATGTAAATTTTTTAAAAAGGGTTCCAGGGGTGATCTGGGAAACTACAGACCAGTAAGCTTGAAGTCAGTACCTAGAAAAATGGTCGAAACCATCATAAAGAATAAAATTACTGAACATGTAGATAGTTATAGCTTAATGGGGGACAGCCAACATGACTTTAGCCAAGGAAGGTCTTGTCTTACTAATCTGATGTTTTTTTGAAGGTGTGAATTAACAGGTAGACAAAGGTGAGTCTGGATTTTCAGAAAGCCTTTGACAAGGTCTCTCATCAGAGACTTTTGGCAAAATTAAAAAGTCATGGGGTAGGAGGCAGTGAACTATTGTGGAACAGATACTGGTTAAAAGATAGAATGCAGAGGGTGGGGCTAAATGGTCAATTTTCCCAATGAAAAAAGGTGAATAGTGGAGTACCCCAGGGATCTGTGCTGGGTCCAATGCTTTTTGACATATTCATAAATGACTTGGAAATGGGAATAATGAGTGAGGTTATCAAATTTGCAGATGACACAAACTATTCAAAGTTGTTAAAATCCAGGAGGATTGTGGAAAATTGCAAGAGGATCTTGACAAATTGGAAGACTGGGCATCTAAATGGCAGATGAAATTTAATGTGGACAAGTGCAAAGTTATACACCTAGGAAAGGAAAACCCAAACCATGGTTACACGATGCAAGGTTACACATTAGGAACCACCACCCAGGAAAAAGATTTAGGCGTCATTGTGGATAACATGTTAAAACCCTCCGCCCAGTGTGCAGCGGCGGCAAAGAGAGCAAATAAAGTGCTAGGTATCAAAAGGAAAGGAATGGAGAATACAACAAAGGATATTATAATGCCTCTGTATCATTCCATGATGTGATTGCAATTGAATCCTACACGGTTTACCCAAATACTCAATTCATGCCTTACAAATGGCACAAAACGCAGCAGCACGACTAATCACCAGAACTAATAAACACGCCCGCATTACCCCCATACTCAAATCTCTCCATTGGCTCCCCATAAGTTCACGTATAAAATATAAGGCAATAATGATGGCATTCAAAATTCTGCACAATCAATCTGCCAGCTGCTTAGAAAACTTAATCAGAAGAGTCCCAGACAACAGATCAAGGAGGACACAGCACCAAAACTCCCTTGCAACCTCTATGATACCGACAGGCACCTCTCAGAATGCACTACATAGTCTTCGAACTCTACTTACCATCCCTATGGAACTCTCTTCCACACCAACTCAGAGCAACCAATGATATTACAGACTTCAGGAAATACTTGAAAACACATCTGTTTACTGAGCACTTTAATACCATACTACTCAAGTAATTGTACCGGCTACTGCAGCATATAGACAATTGGTCACTAAGCCTCTGTTGACCTTGAGCTCCTGTGTAAATAGTTAAAATGTTATCTGTTATCTGTAAGCACTGTTGATATTTGACATTGTAAATAGTTCTGAGGAAAGGTTCCATGTAAGAAAAGTTATGTTCTCTGTAAACCACCTTGAGAATCTGAAAGATGGTATAAAAAAATGTTAAATAAATAAAATAAATGTGACCGCACCTTGAATATTGTGTGCAATTCTTCTCACCGTATCTTAAAAAGGATGTAGCGTTATTTGAAAAGGTACAGAGAAGAGCCACCAAAATGGTAAAGAGGATGGGAGGATACCCCTATGAAGAGATGCTTAAAAGGTTAGGGCTCTTCAACCTGGAAAAGAGACGGCTGAGGGGAGATATGATAGAGGTCTATAAATTAATGAATGGAGTGTGTCGTGAGCCCTCTCTGTGTACCTGCCGGTAAAACAAGGTACTGCACTGGGCCTCAGTGTAACTGGCCTTCTGGTAGTTGTAGTTGCTGCCAGTTACAAATTAGTCATGGAAAACCGATGTAAAGTTAAATAGGGCTTTATTTCCCTTTCCCAATAGGATATCTCAATATGTACAAAAATAAAGAAACATAACCCTTCTTGGGTATAACAGAAAGAAAACTGTAACAAAAATGGCTTTCTTTCAGCTTCTTAACAAAACAAAATATATTCAAAACACAGACCTGTAGCAACCAGGAATAAGGCCTTCCCTTCACCTTGTCAGGCTTCTTATTCCTCTCTATCTCAGTGAGACTATGTTGTCTGCCAAAGAAAGGCTACAGTCCATTTGTTCAATGGTATCTTCTGTTATAGATGTCTCATATTGCATAGGTTCCTCAAGAGGAATTGACACCTCTTTATCTTCCTCCTGTGGAAGCTTGGCAAACAGTTCGTCCTGGCTGTGACGTACTTTTCTTTCACTAGGGTAAAACTGTTTGCTGTTACCACATTTACTGAGGTTTTCCTGGTAAGAGCCTCCCCTCTGCTGATACCTGTTAGGCAAGTTAAAACATTCCCTTGCCCAGCTTTTAGAAGGAATTACTTCAGCTCTAGGCTCTGCTCTGCTTAGGACCCTGGAAACAGCTGGAGCTTCTAACGGCAGCCCTTCTGAAACTCTGTGCCTCACGTATCTTTCAGAGTGGTTTACTTCTGAAGGTAAAAAGCCTTTCTCTTTCTCTTGTGTATGATAAGGGTAAAGAAACTTCTCTGCTTCCCTTAAACTGGCTTTGGATGGCTTCTGGACTTCCACAAACTGTCCTTTATAGCCAAGCCCTGTGCTTCCCCTTTTTGTACAAGAATAAAACTTCCTGGCTTGTACCTTTTTCCTTCTGGCTCTGTTCCAATCTGGGCTGTTATCTTCACTCTCACTTTCTGTGTCAAGCTGTCTGTACTTTTCATTCAAGCATTCACCGGACTCACTCAGACCTCCGTTCAGGCTTCCAAAGTGGTAATTAGACTTGCTCTCTTCACAGCTTCTCTCGTCCTCTCCATTCATCCAGCTCCTTCTATTTCTGTTTCCATTCAGAGACCTAGGCTGTCTCCCCTTCTGAGTCTTAGCCTGGTTCTGGTTCTGAGTCCTATCCTGGGTCTGCCTAACTGCTTGTGAGCTGAGCTTATCTAGGTGTTTCCTAGCTGCACCACCCCCCAGCTGATTAGAGTCAGGTGAGAATCTCCTGGTTTCTCTACTGGCTGGGTGTGTCTCCCTAGCTCGTGACCTCACTTGCTTACGTTGCCCATGGCAACTTTCTATCATGTGCTTTCCCCAAACGTTAGTATTTTCTTGAACTGCAATTTCATCTGTCTCCACAGGGGTCACTAATGAGTCTGCTCTGTGACAGATTCCCCCCCTTAAAATATTACGGGCTGCCGCAAAACTACACGGACAGCACGTAATTCTGCCCGGGGTGCGCCTGTAGTGCTCCCTGTAAACTAAATTAGCTTGGGCCTCCCTCTCTTTCCAAGGCTTTAACACGTTAAGGTGATAAACCTGTCTACGTCCCCTATCGTTTTCTATTAGATAGGAAACAGGCCCAACTCTTTTTATCACTGTACCCGGCCCCTTCCAGTGGGATTCAAATTTGGGACCCGGATCTGCTACCTGGATGAGGACCTTATCCCCGACTTCTAAGTGTCTGGGTTGTGTGCCCTTATTGTAATAGCGCTTCTGACGCTGCTGGCTAGCCTTGAGATTGTCTATCGAGGCTTTAGAAGTCTTCTCTAAGCGCGTCCTTAAGTTGTTTAAGAATTGTGGTACCCCTACCTCCGGTATTTCGGGTTCCACCCATTCTTCCTGCAGAATGTCTAATATACCTCTCGGGGCCCTGCCGAACAATAGCTCGAATGGGGATGCCCCTAAGGACGTCTGAATATGCTCCCTGCATGCGTACAATACGAATGGGAGCAAGGTGTCCCACTCTGCCATTTCTCCCTTCCTTAAACCTCTCCTCAACAGATGTTTAATGGATTGGTTCATTCGCTCTACTAATCCGTTTGACTGGGGGTGGTACACCGCAGTCTTAATGTGGCGAATGCCAAATGCTTCCCACACTCTAGCAAGGTATCGTGACACAAAGTTGCTTCCCTGATCTGTTAAGATCTCCTGGGGAAACCCCACTTCGCAAAATAACTTTATTAGTTCTTGCGCTATAATCCTAGCTGAGATGTTCCTAAGGGGAATTGCCCACGGGAACCGCGTGGCGTGGTCTACAATCACTAGCATATATTGGTAACCCCTAGGTGTTTTTATTAGAGGGCCCACTATATCCATCCCCATGCGTCTAATGGGTGCCGAGATGGTAGGCAAAGGCACCATAGGTACGGCCTTTGGTCGTGCTATTGAGACCCTCTGGCAGGTAGGGCAGGAGTCACAGTACTGTTTCGTCTCTTTATATACTCCTGGCCAGTAAAACCTCGCCAGTATCTGATCTAGCGTTCCCTGAACACCTTTGTGACTGCCTATCGGGTGGTCATGTGCTAGGCGTAAAACAATAGCCTTGAAAGTTACTGGTACTACCAGTTGTTTCCTGACTGCGTCAGTATAAGGGTCTATACTTTCCCTGTATAGTATGTCCTTATCTAGTAGGAATCTAGGGAGTATGGGTCGATCTTCTTGTGCCCATTCAAATGCTCTTTTGAGCGCAGGGTCTGCCTTCTGTTCCATTGGGAAAGAAGGGAACTTCTGAACTAGGGCTGCAGGTACCCACGGTAACCCTTCCCCGGCCTCTAGTTCTGCTCTTCCTCGGGTCCTTTTATTTCTCTCTTGGCGTTTCCTAGCCTTGGGTTTTTTCTCCTCCTTATTTGGAACCTGAATTAACTCGTCATGATCAGGTAGTGTGTTAGCCTCAACCTCTTCTATCTTTTCCTCGGGCTTTTCCTTAATTTCCTCCCCCTTAGGTTCCTCTGTTCTTTCAACAGATGGTTCCTGGGTTCCTGAGGTTCCAGCCTGTGACCTGGTTGAAACAAGGCCTGTCCTTGTACCTAAGCCTTGCATCAATCCTCCCTTAAATGAAGGCCAATCATGCCCTAGGATAAGTTCCTGGGGTAGCCCTGGGACTACTGCCACCTGGATTTCTCTTTCTATTCCCATCCCCTTAACCTGTACCTTATACAGGGGATATGGAAGACGGGTGCCATGTACATTTTATCTGTACTTGGTCCTTTCTCTGACCTGAGGCCGCAGAGCGAGACTGCTCCATGGTCTCCCAAAACTTCAGAGAGACCATGCTCTGTTCTGCACCTGAGTCCAGCAAAGCTAAGGCGTCTTCTCCATCTACCAAGACCTGGAGAAAAATGCCTTTCGGGACCTGTTTCTCAGCCACGGCTATAAAGACCATTTTTATCTTACAATTTTTCTGGTAGTGTCCTACCTTCCCACACCTATAACATTTTCTATTACCAGCCACTTTACCAACAGTATCATCATACTTGGTGAACTGTCTCATAGAAAAATTAGAACAACTGTTCAGTGCTACTTGCGGCATTGTAGGCAAGTTCGCTGCTTCATTGTCCTGCGGCTTCTTGACCAGAGCCTCCAACGCTTCCACTAAAGGTCGCTGCTGCTCTCTCATAGCGTCCATGTACTGTCCTTGCAGTTGCTGCATAAGCGCTGCTTGTCTGTCCAACTGCGCTTGCATCCAGGACTGGACGTCGTGTGGATCCATCTCTCTGGAGCTGATCACCTGCAAAAGAAAAAAAAGACAAGACACACCAAGTGCGGTACTTCTTTTGCCCACTTCCTGCCTAGGAATAGCGCCCCCTTTCTCACGGTTGTCCTTCTACTTTTCCCACCCAGGTCACCGTTACCTGAGTTTTCTGGTAGACTTCAGCATGTGAGAAAGGTTTCTTTTCTTTTCTGGCCGACCTGCCAGCGAAATCCTCCACAGGTAGTGCTTCTGCGTGGTCAGTTGTTCCTCCAGCGATGTCCTCCCTTTATTTCTTCCTTTTTCTCTCCAGAAGAAATCACGTGGTACACAAAAATTGATCCTAAAATACTACGCCATTATGTCGTGAGCCCTCTCTGTGTACCTGCCGGTAAAACAAGGTACTGCACTGGGCCTCAGTGTAACTGGCCTTCTGGTAGTTGTAGTTGCTGCCAGTTACAAATTAGTCGTGGAAAACCGATGTAAGGTTAAATAGGGCTTTATTTCCCTTTCCCAATAGGATATCTCAATATGTACAAAAATAAAGAAACATAACCCTTCTTGGGTATAACAGAAAGAAAACTGTAACAAAAATGGCTTTCTTTCAGCTTCTTAACAAAACAAAATATATTCAAAACACAGACCTGTAGCAACCAGGAATAAGGCCTTCCCTTCACCTTGTCAGGCTTCTTATTCCTCTTTATCTCAGTGAGACTATGTTGTCTGCCAAAGAAAGGCTACAGTCCATTTGCTCAATGGTATCTTCTGTTATAGATGTCTCATATTGCATAGGTTCCTCAACAGGAATTGACACCTTTTTATCTTCCTCCTGTGGAAGCTTGGCAAACAGTTCGTCCTGGCCGTGACGTACTTTTCTTTCACTAGGGTAAAACTGTTTGCTGTTACCACATTTACTGAGGTTTTCCTGGTAAGAGCCTCCCCTCTGCTGATACCTGTTAGGCAAGTTAAAACATTCCCTTGCCCAGCTTTTAGAAGGAATTACTTCAGCTCTAGGCTCTGCTCTGCTTAGGACCCTGGAAACAGCTGGAGCTTCTAACGGCAGCCCTTCTGAAACTCTGTGCCTCACGTATCTTTCAGAGTGGTTTACTTCTGAAGGTAAAAAGCCTTTCTCTTTCTCTTGTGTATGATAAGGGTAAAGAAACTTCTCTGCTTCCCTTAAGCTGGCTTTGGATGGCTTCTGGACTTCCACAAACTGTCCTTTATAGCCAAGCCCTGTGCTTCCCCTTTTTGTACAAGAATAAAACTTCCTGGCTTGTACCTTTTTCCTTCTGGCTCTGTTCCAATCTGGGCTGTTATCTTCACTCTCACTTTCTGTGTCAAGCTGTCTGTACCTTTCATTCAAGCATTCACCGGACTCACTCAGACCTCCGTTCAGGCTTCCAAAGTGGTAATTAGACTTGCTCTCTTCACAGCTTCTCTCATCCTCTCCATTCATCCAGCTCCTTCTATTTCTGTTTCCATTCAGAGACCTAGGCTGTCTCCCCTTCTGAGTCTTAGCCTGGTTCTGGTTCTGAGTCCTATCCTGGGTCTGCCTAACTGCTTGTGAGCTGAGCTTATCTAGGTGTTTCCTAGCTGCACCACCCCCCAGCTGATTAGAGTCAGGTGAGAATCTCCTGGTTTCTCTACTGGCTGGGTGTGTCTCCCTAGCTCGTGACCTCACTTGCTTACGTTGCCCATGGCAACTTTCTATCATGTGCTTTCCCCAAACGTTAGTATTTTCTTGAACTGCAATTTCATCTGTCTCCACAGGGGTCACTAATGAGTCTGCTCTGTGACAAGTGGAACGGGTAAACATAGATTGTATACACCATCAAAATATAGAAAGACTAGGGGTAATCTATTTAAAACTAATAAGAGACAATATTTTTTCACTCAACGTGTAATCAAACTCTGGAATTTGCTACCGGAGGATGTATAAAAGCTGTTAGTGGTTTAAAAATGTTTGGACAAGTTCCTGGAGGAAAGGTCCATAAACCATTATTAAAGTGGACCCAAAATATCCACAGCTTGCCCCAGTACAAGCATTGTGGAACTTGTGTCTTTTGGGGAGACTGCTTAGGTACTGTGGCAAGGAGGCCTATCCGGAGTCTGGGGGAGGACAAAGAGACAGGGAATTCACCCTAGTAAAGGTCCCCCTTTCACCATATCAGGGTAGGAAAGCCATTAACACCTCCAGGAATCAGAAAACTTCCACGTGGCCAACATTTCATGCTCCCCCTAGTGGAATGAAGGGGAGAGGATACAGGGCCCAGAACCCCTTAGGCAGGGAATGCTCCAAGCACTCAGGTGCCCGAAGTCAGGCTGACTGCCATCACCTGAGTAGGGAGGAGTTGGAGCTAGAGCCCTGGAAGTATAAACCTAGGCCAGAGTATGAGAGAGGGGGAAGAGAAGCAGGAAGCCAGGCTGACACAAGCAGAAGCACAGATGCAAGCAAGGGAAGCTTGACTGGTGCTGAGCAGAGCAGAGGAACTGAGCTTCCAGGAGAAGAGAGTGCTAATTGGCATATAGCACGTCTGCAGGAGAGTTTGGAGCCAGGAACAAGAGAGACTCCAAGATCCCCCGGGAGGCTGATAGCTGAGCACTGGGAGCAAGACGGGGAGTCAGAACCCATGCAGCTGGGAGAGCCCGAGGTGAAGCTGAATGATGAGGACACTCCCATGCACTGTTCCTTTTGCCAAGCTTTAAACCTGGGAACATAGAGAAAGCAAGCCAGTCTTGAAAGAAACTCTTCCAGGAAAAAGGTACCCGTAGTCCACAAGCAGGGTGGCTGTGATTCCCACGTGTTTGTAAAGGGGAAGTTTACGGGGACTAAGGAGCAAGCCTGGAACTGTGATAAGCTTGTTAATCACCTGCTGCTGGAATGAGGACACTGGGGTAAGCTAAAATAGCTATTATAACAAAGCTTTCTTTTGCCCCTGGATTATATCTGTTTACTTGGAAGGTAGCCAAGCAAGGTTTGAAGCTGAATAGAAGCTAAACTACCACAGACTTTAAATGTGATTTTGTTTTTGTGCTTTAGCCAGCAAGGCTAAAAAGGGGAATGCAATATCCTTGCTGTTAAAGACTGTGTATCCTGAACTATAGAGAACCTTTAACAGCCATTTTGTGTTTGGGTTTGGTTTTGGACAATGCTCTGCTTCAAAGCGTCCTGAACAACTAATCCTGTATGTGGTATGAACGAACCATTGTGTACCAAATAAATTTCTGTCATTTGCCTTACCTCTTGGAGCCTATTTACAACTTTTTGCCTGCTGCACCCATACAGCTAAACAAAGACTACATTTCCCAGAGGGCACTGCGGGGAAATAGTTTGAAAAAGCTGAAAAAGTGGATAGCAGAAAGTTCCTCTATTAACCACACCCCTCTAAGCTAGAGGCGAGTGGTGGTGGCGTGACAGCACTTGTGACCTAGATTGGCCAGTGTTGTAAACAACATACTGGGCTTGATGGACCTTGGTCTGATCCAGTATGGCATATCTTATGTTCTTAAAAGTACTCCACAAAGAAAATAAAAAACCCCCAAATACTATAAAAATCATTTAAGCACCATATAAAGTATTTATTAAAAGGGTTTGAGCAGTAGCATGCACTCTCTCCTCCTCCATCCATTCCCTATTACCCTTTCAATCTGCTCAGCCAGTGTAACTCTCCCCAGCCATTTCCCAGCACACAGTCTCTCCCTCCCCATCCAGATCCCAGCATGCTCCCACACTCCTTAGCTAGTGTATCTCTTCCCATCCATTTCCCAGCACACATCCTCTCCCTCCCTATCCGGTCCCCTATCACACTCCCACTCTCCTCAGCCAGTATATCTCTCCCCAGCCATATCGCAGCACACAATCTCTCCCTCCCATCCAGTCCCCAACACACACTCTGTCCCTCTCTATCCAGGTATCTGCCTTAAAGTTGATTTCATGCTACAGACATAAACTCTAATCTTAAAAACAACTGAAAACATTTTAAGAAAAGCAGACACATCACAGAAACATTACACTGTCTTTTTTGACATGAAAGGCAGCTTATAAGTTTAGAATCTGCTTAAAGAAAGCAGTTCTAATTTTTAGAAAAAGTGTGCGATATTTTGGTACATTTATATGCTGGATTTGGCATAGTTCTTGACCCCATCTATAAGTACAATAGGTTTTAAGAAGAGCCATCCTATCCCTTGCCCACTTCCTCCTTCCATTCTTTCTCCCTCTACGTCTGAGCATCTCTCTCAATACCCAGGACAGAGATTCAAGATGGGAGCTTGGTCAGGCCTGGCAACCAGCCCCACAGTGCAATCCCCTTCTGGCTATTCCCAACAGTGGCATTGCAATCCCAAGTTAGGAGACAGCAGATACAGCAGTCTGCCCAGACATTGCTTATCCCCGGCAGCCAACAGGGAGGATCAGAAATCAGTAGTGACTCGTATTCGGCTCTTCTTGGGTTGAGAATCAATTGGGAGTCGGGGCTGAAATTCATTCAGGTGAATCAGGAATGTCTGGCCCAGGATGGAAGTGGGAACCAAGAATAAAACATGTGCAAAATTCGTGTTGCAGCAGGACAGGGAAAGGTCGGTGGCACAATTGAAGCGCATATTCCGAATGAGCTTCTCTACTTCTTCTGCGGCTGCACTGACCATGCAGCCCTGTGGCAGTCACCAACTGACGGGAAAACTGGACATTACAGAGCCAAAGGGACCCAGGGACCTGAGTGCTACTGCAGCCACTGGTTTCCTCTGCCCGGGAGTAGGATGACCAACTGTCTGGTTTTGGAAACTCTTGTACAATGACAGGCTTTCCCAAAACCAGGCAGTGAGTCACCCTATGCCAAGATGGAGGAAAGCAGCGGCTGCGGTAGTGCTCGGATCCCCAGGTCCCTTTAGCTCTTCTCCCTGGAGCTCTCTTACCTATGGAAAGGCTCTGTCCTGCCATTGCTCACTGCAGTGTCCCATATCTCCTCCCCTTGGTGCTGTGATCATCTATCCCAAGAAGGGTGAATTCTGTCCTCTACTGTGATTTTTCTAAAAGTAAGGCAGCAGCAGCATACTACAGCTGTGGGAATGAAGAACAACACCTCTGTGGCTGTGAAGAGGTGACCTGGTGAGGCAGGCTTTCAGTGCCCTTACGTTTGGGTGCCCTAAGCCAATGCCTCTTAAGCTAGCCGTGAAAATGCTGCTGGATAATTTTCGGCTCTTGGAGCCTATGATGGAGTGGGGCTGTGTGCGGGCAACATCCCAAACAGGCCTTGGACTGGCTGTTTGTGTGGATTTAAGTGTGGTTATGAATGAGAGGACTGGCATGAAGGTAGGGTTGTGTGTGGATCTGTCTTTATCTAGAGTGTTTTGCTTCAATATAGAAGTATCCTGAGTACTCACTACTGTTAAATGACAGTGAACTCACTGGTACAGGTGTGGAATTGTGGCTTAGATCTTGGAAAATGTTGGAAGAGGATCTGGCAGAAAACTCTCGGTGTGTCCATTTACTGTATATCAAAAAGACAGACTTAATAATCAGGCTGTTGCACAGTGTGTATTGCATACCCATCTTTGCTAAATTTGATGCATAGTTGTCTAGCTAGTAAAAACATAACAATATAAGAACTGTCATACTTGGTCAGACCAATGGTCAACCTAGTCCTGTATCCTGTTTCCAATAGTGATAAATCCAGGTCACAGATACCTGGTAGGCTCCCAAAAAGTAGGAAGATTCCATGCTGCTTATTGTTGGTGGGGGTTTGAGAGGAGGAGCACCTTTTTCACATGGTGGAACTCCCAGGAAGTCTTTCAGTTCTGGAACTTGGTGGAGGGTGAGATCTCCAGAGTGGTGAATTATCCCCTGCAGATTATTCCTATGTTGGGGAGAGTTAGGCTATTGGAAGACATTGTAACATGCCATCCTAGTATAACTCTTTGATTTCTCAATTGCTATAGGCCACCCAGATCATAATTGCCTGGAGTAAGAAATATACATCCTGAATGCCATTTTGGTGTGAGCACTCCAAAGAGATCACCTTGAGTGGGCAATTGTCAGCTACTGTTAAGAAGGTTCTGATAAAGCCTGACTGTATATGGGGTCCCTGTTTTGCCTTTTAACTGTTATCGTCAGAGGCTCTCTTTCCGGTTAAAATGTAGCCCATGATAGTGGAATTGGAGGACAAAATACAGTATAGGGGGATTTCTAGGCTAAGCCTGCTGTTGCTTTTGATTTTGCCATCTTCCTATGTTGTTGTTGTTAAGTGCCGTCAAGTCGGAGTCGACTCATGGCGACCCTCTGGATAGCTATCCTAAATTGTGTTTGGTCTTCAGACAGGCAGCTCATTGTTGACAGACTGGTACCCGTAGCTGCTGTTATTGTATCGATCCATCTCATTGTTGGCCTTCCTCTTTTGCGTTGACCTTCTATCTTGCCAAGCATGATGTCTTTCTCTAATGATCTCTCTCTTCGTATGATGTGTCCAAAGTATGAAAGTCGAAGTCTTGTCATCTGAGCTTCTAAAGAAAGCTTAGGTTTGAACTCCTCTAGTACTGACTGGTTTATTCTTCGGGCAGTCCATGGTATACACAGTATTCGCCGCTAGCACCATAATTCAAAGGCATCAATTTTCTTCCTGTCTATCTTTTTCACTGTCCAGCTTTCACATCCATATGATGTTATTGAAAATACAATGGCTTGAACAAGTCAAATCTTTGTATGGAGAGAGACATCTCTGCTCTTGAGAATCTTATCTAGGTCTTTCATAGCCATTCTGCCAAGAGCAATGCGTCATCTGATTTCTTGACTGCTTGTTGCTTCTTTATTGATAGTTGATCCAAGTAGGTTAAAGTTGTTCACGATTTCAATTTCTTCTCCTTGAATGATGAACCTGTTGATTATGCCAGTTGTCATGATCTTTGTCTTCTTTACATTAAGATGCAGGCCCATTTTGAGACTATGTTCTTTGATTGTGAGAAGCAAATGTTTCAGATCATTTTCACTTTCAGCCAGTACTGTGGTATCATCAGCATAGCGAAGGTTGTTGATGAGTCTTCCACCAATCTTCACACCTCTGTTTTCATATAATCCTGCTTCTCTGATGATTTGTTCTGCATATAAATTAAACAGGTAGGAGGAAAGTATGCAGCCTTGTCTTACACCTTTGCTTATTTTAAACCATTCTGTTTCTCCTTGTTCCATTCGAACTGTTGCTTCTTGATCAATGTACAGATTGTGCAAAAGTACGATCAGGTGTTCTGGTATACCCATGCTTCTTAATGTGGCCCAGAGTTTCTCATGGTTTACACAGTCAAAAGCTTTGCTATAGTCTATAAAGCACAAATAGATATCCTTTTGGTATTCTTTAGTCTTTTCAAGGATCCATCTCACATCCGCAATGATGCCTCTCGTTCCTCACCCTTTCCTGAACCCTGCTTGCACTTCAGGTAGTTCTTGTTCCAGGTATGGTTGTAGTCTCTTTTGAATAATCTTCAGTAGAATCTTGCTGTCATGTGAGATCAGAGCGATTGTGCGATAATTTCCACAGTCAGTTGGATCACCTTTCTTTAGTATTGGTATAAACACAGATCTTTTCCAGTCAGCCATGATGTTGTCTTCCATATTTCTTGGCAGAGCCTTGTAAGTACGGTAACAGCTGCATCAGATTGCTGTAATACTTCTATGGGAATGCTATCAATGCCTGGTGCTTTGTTCTTTGATAAGGCTTTCAATGCTGCTTCAACTTCTTCTTTCATCACCAATGGTTCCCGATCATAAGGTACAGGTTGAAACGGCTGTTAGTTCACTTGATCTTTATCATATAAAAACTCTGTATATTCCTTCCATCTTTTCTTGATCTTCTCAGCATCATTCAACATAGAACCTTGAGCATCTTGTAACATTCCAATTCGAGGCTGGAACTTTTTCTTTAACTCTCGTAGCTTTAGGAAAGCCGATCTTGTTCTTCCTCTAATAGTTTCTGCTTCTATTTCCTTGCATGCGTCATTGTAGTAGTTTTCCTTGTCCTGTCTTGGAAATCTCTGAGTTCTGTGATTGTCTTTGTTTCTCCTCTGGCTTTAGCTTCTCTGCATTTCTGGGCAATGTTCAGAGTTTCTTCCATCATCCATTTTGGCCATTTTTTCTTTTTCACCTTTTGTAGAGACTTCTCGCTTTCTTCCAACACAACCTTGATGCCATTCCATAACTCTTTTGGAGCTCTGTCATTTGTATCTAAAGCAGCAAATCAATTTTGCAGGCAGTCTTTAAATTCCAGTGGTATATTCACAAGGTCATATTTTGTTGCATTCCTGAGTGGTTTGCTCTTTTTCAACTTTAGCTTGAGTTTGCATACTAGTAGTTGATGATCTGTACCACAGTCAGCTCCAGGTTTTGTCTTTGTTGATGTTATAGAGCTTTTCCATCGTTGACTTCCACAAATGTAGTCAATTTGATTTTTATACAATCCATTGGGTGAAGTCCATGTGTGCAGTCGCCACTTGTGTTGCTGGAAGAAGGTGTTTGAGATGAATAGATTGTTGGTCTTGCAGAATTGTATCAGTCTTTCTCCAGCTTCATTTCTCTTGCCAAGTCCATATTTTCCAACTACTTTGTCTTCTTCTTTGTTGCCAACTTTTGCATTCCAGTCACCCATGACTATCAGGATATCCTGTTTGCATGTTCTGTCAATTTCAGCTTGTACTTGTTCATAGAACTCTTCAATTTCATTCTCTTCTGCAGCTGTTGTTGGGGCATATACTTGAATTATAGTTGTGTTGATAGGCATTCCTCGTAGATGAACAGAGATTAAGCGTTCGCTGACTGCATTGTATTTCATTACAGTTCTTGCAAGTTTCTTCTTTATTATAAATGCAACACCATTTCCTCTTTGTCTTTCATTTCCAGCATAGTAGACCATGTGATCATCTGATGCAAAGTGCCCGATGCCAGTCCATTTCAGTTCGCTGACACCCAACAGATCAAGTTGTACACGTTCCATCTCATTCTTGACCACCTCCAACTTCCCTTGGTTCATGCTTCGTACGTTCCATGTTCCAATGTGTAAGACATCTTTACAGCTTCTGACTCTCATTTCATGCGCAGCTACATCAGCAGTCAGACGTCCCGAGGGCTTTGATCCAACCACATCATAAATGCTGGCTTTACTCTGAAAAGTCTTCAGCTCTTCCCCAGTAGCTAGTTGAGTGCCTTCCGACCTGGGGGTCTCGTCTTCCAGCACTATAGCACAATTTGTTTTGTTGTAACTATCCATTGGGTTTTCATGGCAAGATACAGAAGTAGATTGCCGGGCCTTTCTTCCATGCAGTTTAAGTTTGGTGTTGTTGCCGTTATCACAGAAATGTGATCCTCTGCCGTCAACACTATCCCATTCTGCTGCTGCCCAGATGGGTGGTTTGTCTTGGTCTGACATCGCAGCTGAGACCTGTCCATCTGCCAGTAGTTAAACTATCGATAGTTTAGCTCTCAGCATCACTGATGCACACAAGCCCTCACAGCAGTGTTTTTCAGGCTCCTGGATTATAATGCTTTGGCGTGTGATGTCCTTTTTCTCATGTTGTCACTGGAAATAAAGGGGGGAGGGGAATTCAGTGGTTGCAGCGAGTACTTGTTGCTTCTGAACTCTGCACATGGGTATTCAGTGTCAGGGCCATATCCAGCTACTAGCATTGACTATCTAGGTTGGCCGGATAGTGCGAAAGCTAACCAGACAGCAACGATATTCAGTCGCTGCCCAGTTAGCTTCAGTGGCAAAAGTTAGGCCAGCCTTTCAGGTGCCTCCCTTTCCCGCTTTGGGATAATCAGCTAGCAGCTGAATATTTCCGCTAGCCAAAGAGTTTTAAAAAGAAGCTCATCTCCCCACAAATTCCAACCCTAATCTAACCCTGTTGGTGCTTCTTTGCCCCATGCCCAGGGGATTCAGGGTTTTCATACCACTGTGTTCTTTCCACTCTAGATATTTATTTCCCCCCCTCTCAATGCCTTGGGGTCTTCATTCCACTGCTTTTGCCACTTTGCCTCTCTCGCGGTGGCTCGGGTTGTTCGTGTCACTCTTAGTGATTGATTTTTTAAAGAGCCGCATAAAGATAACGTGATATTTAAGCGCACAAGTCACCTATTTTTAAGGACTTAGACATGTGGATGGCACATAAGCAGGCTCATTAGGCGGTCACTCTTGTTTAAGCGTGTGCATAAATCCTATCAAGTGTGCTGTTAGTGTGGGTGTGCACAGGGGTGGAGTATGATAGAGCATAGGTCGAACACAAATTTACGCAAACAAGTTATAAAATACTTTAAGTTACAGGTGTTTCTGAAAATCCTAGGCCTGCCGCAGAGCAGCCATAACTACTGCAACTATTTTGATGTGCATTCTTATGCCCCTATTTTACTTTGCTTTATAAAATAGGCTCCAAATATGTGCATAGTAATGTGCGTTAAGTCTGCAGGAGTTTATAAAATTATCCTCTCAGTTCCCTATGCTCCTTTTTAGATGCAATGGGGTCTTCATGCAATTCTTGATGTCTTGGTGTATTGTTAGTAGCCAATAAATTGTAATCAAGTTTCACTACACCACCCTGAATGAGCCTAATTTCTAGAAACTAAGCAGGATCAGGGTTGGTTAGTACTTGAATGGGAGACAACCTTAGCATAGCAGTTGCTGTACTGAAGAAAGGCTTGGCAATCTACTTCTGGTCACACCTTGCCACAAAATCCCAGGGGCTGAGTTGCCAGATATCAGCATTGACTTGGCAACACACACATGGTAAAAATGAATGGAAAACTCTACTGTTAAATTGATTCCCTCATTGACTTTAATGGAACTGAACAATTTTTTGGGACTCCCCCCAAAAATGCAATGGAAATTGATTTGAAAATGAACCAAAATGAAAATAATCTTCCTCACATACATCCCTAATTGTACTCTTTGTAAGTTAGAGAAGCCATATATGTCTCGTTACTATGAGTTATGTGACCTTTTAGGTATATGCCAATAAAGTAAGGGGGGAGATATTCAGCGCTGAACTTAAACCCTGGATAATCAATGTCAGGGCCATATCTGGCTCTGGTATTGAATATCTGGGTTCACCGGATTGCCACAAAGTTAACCGGCAGCGGTGATGCTGAGCTACTGCCCGGCTAGCCAACATGGTGAAAATTAGGCCAGGGTTATCTGCACCTGACTTTTGCCACATATTGCTAACCAGGCAACAGCTCAATATTGCAGCTGCCCAGTTAGTGATAGGTGCTGACTCCACTCTGTTCTAATGCCAAGTGCTTAGCATTGGGGTGTGCAGCGGGCACCTGGAGATAAACCATGTTAGCGCCACTGAATATTCCACAGAGTAGCATTTGCAGGTACAAAAATCATGTAAATGGCTTTGAGAATACCCCCTAACTTTTTTAAAAAGGCAAAAAGCTCACCTTGGGCTACCCCTGAAAAGATGCTAGCTAAATTAAAAAAATAAATAGATAAAGCTGTCATCATAAGAAGAAAACAGGATCTTGGGATTGTTCTTTTCAAAAATATGACTTTCTCATTATAGTACAGATGATGATATAACAATGCTCTGATTTAGCAAAGTTACACAAGGGCTACATTGTACCACCCCAGAAGCAATTATGATACAAGGCTGCACACATGCCGCCCCAGGTGTGGTGATAATTCACAGAAGCACAACACCCACTTTTCTTATTAGCTAATTATATCTTTGTATGTTGCCGTCCCATTCAACAGAAACTGCCCAAATGTATAATCGCATTTCTAAAATTGGCATCAGTGAAAAAAACTGAAAGGAATGATAGCCAGTGTCATATGTAAATATCGGCACCCCACTCATTAATGGATGTCTATACACAGTGACTACAGAAAGACTATCTTCACAGCTCTATGTCTGTTCACATTTTCCACAAACAGAATCAGAAAGCAAAATTCTTTCAGAACAAGTTGAAAAAAGCCAAAAGTTCATTAAGTCATACTTGAATGCAGTGAAACTCAAAATAGGTCTTTATTTTGTTTGATGCCAAAATATATTTCTATGTTTTTTTTGTTAATGTGCATGATGTGTAGTTTACATGGAGTCTAGTGAAAACCTAGCTGCTTTTCTCTTTATTCCTACCAAAATGTACTAGGGTAGTATGCCTACCAACTAGATTGGAGGAGTGGCTCAGTGGTTGGGCCAGGGTTCAATTTCCAGGTAGGGACAAGGTCCTAGGCCAGAGGGACTGGGGTCCCTAGTCCCATGGCCATTCCTCGTAGCCTTGGGCAAGCCACTTAACCCTCCATTGCCTCAGGTATGCTTAGACTGTGGGCCCTTCAGGGAATACAAAGTACCTGTTACAATACACCTGTAAACTACTCTGATTCACACAGTTAAAGCCAGTGTATCAAGTGTCTAAAACCACAAACCATGTATTTCTGTAGAATACTGATAGGGGTCAGGAGGAATGTGAGGACAAGAGCAGGAAGGAATTCTAGACACATGAAAGAACAATGGCTCTGCTGTTTTCCTACCTTTTATCTTTCTCATCGCTGCGTCTTCCTGGCGTTTTGGGGTATGAACAAGCCCTGAGGAAACGTTCCTTCTCTGAAGACTTGGTTAAAGGGAAAATTCAGAATATCCGACTATCTGTTTGTTATAGCTTTCATAGTTGTGGGACCTTCACTTTTATGTGTTTGATGTACTGTTCTGTGAGATTTCCAAGGTTTAGTAGCCTTGTTCATGCAGAGTTTGCTACCCATGCAAATGTCCTGGGTAGTAAACTTTCACCTGAAATTTCGCTATGGGGAACTGGTCTGTTTTCCACAACCAATCAGTGGTAATTTTCTGGAAAAAAAAAAGAAAAGATTGTACCAAGTTGAGGCCAGCAGGGATGCCATCTTCCACTCCAGGCAGCAAGTTTAAAAAGATTCCAGAAAGACGAAAAAAGGTTTCAGGTTGGCACCCTTGCAAGCAATATGGGCACTTATGTGCCTTTATAAAATAGGTCTCCACAAAGCTCCCATACAAAGTTACACCTGCACCAAGGCATGTATGAGCCATCAAACCTGGTGCTTATATTTCTATTTATTAGGAGATAAAAGCAGAAGTGTTGATTCCGTCCTCGTTCCACCCATTCTTCACACTACGGAAATGTATATCACATAAAAATACGACTCTTTTGTCCTGGTGCCTACTTTAATGCATGTACATATCAAGACAATTTTATAAGCACCTACTCGACTATATAAAACGCTGTTCTACTTATTCAAGTCGCTTATAACATTACCGCCTATATTGCAATTGTTTTATATTATAACCAAGTTGTCATTTTTGTAAGTCACATTCTGCAACTGAAATAAATCAATAAGGGACACATAGGCAGCTATTTCAATACTGGAATAATGGAGTATATTTGAGTTTGCTATAACTGATAGGGCATAAATGGAGGAACTGCAAGGGCTTACCTCGTCCCCAGAAAGATGAAATAAGAGAGAGAGGCTAGACTGGCCCATTTCACGTCATCACAGTGTAAGTCTGTTTGTCCATCTGTCTACATGCATCTGCTTTTAGGTGCGTGCACAGTGGCACAACTTGGCATGAAGTGCTATCAGGATCCCCAGCTCCTACCGACAAAAAAAGGAGGATTCGGACTGATAACAACAAGGTGCCCCTGAGGTGAGAGAGGATAAGAAGGGAAGAGAAGGAAATGGAGAGAGGAGTGGAGTGAGAAGAGGGCGAGAAAGGGGAGGAAAGAGAAAGGAAGGAGAGGGGAAGGGCTGACTCCCCAGCTGCTCATACAAAACCATCCAGCCATTCACATACAACCAATGCAGTCATGCACTCACACATTGAACCCCACCCCTCACCCACTCACTTAGCAAAATACGCCTTTGTGTAATGCTTACAGCATACACTTTTCAGTTTGTTTATATTAAGTTTGCGGAGATGCCTGGGGCTCCACAAAGATATTTTTATGTCTGTTTTGAAACAGGGAATTTGTCAGAGCTGGGAGGTTACTACAGTTTATGTAATATTAGGAGTGCTGCCTATTTTCAAATGTGAGACTGAAAGAACCCAGGGCCAGATTTAAGATTATGGTGCCCATAGACAGAGGATTGGTGGGGAATGCAAGTATCCTAGAGAGTAGGGGGTCCTGAGCCTCAGTTTTTTGGCACTTTTAGAATGTGGTGCCCTAGGCATGTGCTTTATGTCGCCTATGCCTAAATCCAGCCCTAAGAGAAACCTAAGTGTCATTACCAGAGAAAGGGTCATGGACCAGAAGAGGGATCCAGAACCGAAGAGAACAGTGCAAGGTAGCCAAGGGGGCTGTGCTCTCAAGAACTCCTGAGGAGGGGAAAAGGCAAGCCTGTTGCCTGCCCATTTGGAGAGAGTGTCTTTCCTTTTGCCTTTTGGGGAAAATCAACAACAGTATCCAGGAGGGTTAGGATTCCTATGCCAGTGGGATAGGAGCCCAATCTTGCAACTTTGGTGCATGCTTCATGCTCCAAAAAGGAACAATGTCGATACACTCCAGCCTCTTCCTGATATTCGACATCACTTGCTTTCACCATCAGTGAAGAAGAAGATCAATCCTTCCTTTTCTTTGGGTAGGATTCAGTGGCTACCAAAGGTGGTCAATGAACTCTCAATGCCGATGCATTCCCAGCATCCAATGCAACGTCTGGACCTATTGGAATCGATTCCTCTGAAAAATTCCTTCAAGGTGCTGTTCATGGCCATGAAGTCCTTTCTTTGTGAACAAAAATTATAATGAAAGGGATCATGGTTGAGCCACAGGCACTGCAAGCACCAACTATGGGTATCCTTAACAGATATGTTCTTGCCACTGGGGAAATTTTCCATAGGACATGTCCTCAAAACAGACAGCTGCAGTGAAATCAAACCACTCAGTTTTGAAATATAATCCTGACCAGGATGCCCAAGGCCCTTAAAAACAGGCCTGATCAGACAAACATGGAAAAAGAAATAAAACTTGCAGTGCATCCGAAAACTTATCTAAGGAACTATGAAGGGCACTGTGAACCCATACAACAGCACCAAAAACTCTTGAAGAAAAGAATTTTCATTTTGAGGGGAGGAGTGCCAAAGGATGCAACTGTTTGGCTTCGCAGAAAAGCAAAGTCTGAGATAGTGTGACAGCGACAGCTGGGAAGTAATGCACATGCATGGTGAACCTTCTCAAAAGCTTCAAGAAAACGTCTAAGCTGAAGAAGCTTTTTCCCATGCCCAGCTCTGTCAGTGATGTTATCTACCAGTAAGAACTTGATATCCTGCCTGTCCTCAGAGAATAAAGCTATTCTCCCCGGCTATTACTGGTTCCATCCCATGAACTTGTTTCCAGACACTGCAGTTGGTGATTTTTGCCACAGTTCTGACGTGCTAGGGAGAGTACAAAAATTAGAAAAATGAGAAAGGATCTGAAAAAGCTTCAGTAGCCGAAAGAGTGACATCTTAAACATAATGCAAAAAAAAAAAAAAAAATGCAGAATCATGCATTTGGAGTATAAGAACATAGGCAATCAGGAGTGGCCCAAGGGTCCTTGCTGCCCTAGGCAGGCCCAATGTGCTGCCCCCACCGCACCACCTCAATGTCCCTGACATCCATCCTCTCACCAGGGTTTGATGGGCTGCACGGTGCTCACCTCTTTGAAGCCACGGTGGGCCTTAATGTGCACACTCATGGCCTGCTGATCCTGCTCCCTCCAACTTCCTGTTGGAGGGTGCAGGAGCGGCAGGATTCAAGGGTGCGCATGTGTGCATGTTAAAGATTTCTGGGGCTTCAAAGAGATGATTGCCGTTCTGTCCATCAACCCCCAGTGAGAGGATGGATGGTGGGGGTGTTGTGGCAATGACACATCAGGACTGTCTAGGGCTAAACTGCCCACCAGGGTCTGCCATTCTAGGTGACCACCTAGTTTTCCTAGTGGATGGGCCGGCCCTCTAGGCAATCAGCATGTGAGAGGGATAAGATAGCTTTTGATAAGTTCCAATTAGAAGATGTATACAGGCATAATTGTACCTATGGACTTTTGGCAGTCAAACAACTTGGCATAGCAGTACTTTATTGAAATTTTCTTGTCTCTATGTGTTTATAATCTTAGTTCTATCTCTGCTGTACACTGCTTAGTTTTAAAATTTCACTGGCATGGAAGAATCATATTGAGGGTTCCGATGAGGTGATACTTGAAACACTGACTATCGCTGCATGACGCGAAGGGCTGGTAAGAAGCTATGCCTGAACTGGCTGAAGACTCAGAGAACGTAAGAACATAATATATGCCATACTGGGTCAGATCAATGGTCCATCAAGTCGAGTGTCCTGTTTCCAACAGTAGCCAATCAAAGTCACAAGTACCTGGCAGGGTCCCAAAGGTAGAAAGATTCCATGCTGCTTATCCCATGGTAAGCTCTGGATTTCCCCAGTCCATTTTAATAATGGTTTATGAACTTTTTCTCTAGGAACTTGTCAAAGCCTTTTTTAAACCCAACTACACTAATAGGTTTTACTATATTCTCCAGTAATGAATTCCAGAGTTTGATTACATGTTGAATGAAAAAATATTTTCTCCAATTCGTCTTAAATGTGCTACATTGTAACTTCATTGTGTGTCCCCTAGTCTTTCTATTTTTTGAAGGAGTAAACAATCGATCTACATTTACCCGTTCCACTCCATTCATTATTTTCTAGAACTCTATCATATCTCCCATCAGCCGTCTCTTTTCTAAGTTGAAGAGCACTAACCTTTTAAGCCTTTCCTCATAGGGATATCCATTCCCTTTACTATTTTGGTGGCTCTTCTCTGTACCTTTTTTAATTCTGCTTTATCCTTTTTAAGATATGGTGACCAGAATTGCACACAATATTTAATGTGGGATCACACCATGGTGCAATACAAGGCATTATAATATCCTTGGTTTTGTTCTCCATTCCTTTCCTTATGATTCCTAGCATTCTATGTACTTTCTTGGCTGTTGCTGAATGATGGGCAGATGGCTTCAACATATTATCCATGATGATGCCCAGATCCTTTTCCTGGGTGGTGATTCCTAATGTGAACCTTGCATTGGGGAGCTGTAATTTTGATTGTTCTTCTCTAAGTGCATAAATTTACACTCATTCACAATGAATTTCATCTGCCATTTGGACTGCCAGTCTCCCAATTTCTCAGGGTCCTTTAGCAATTTTTCACAATCCTCTTGTGATTTACGAACTTTGAATAGTTTTATGTCATCTTCACATTTGATCACCTCACTCATTCCCTTTTCCAGGTCATTTATGAATATGTTAAAAAGCAGTGGGACCAGCACAAATCCCTGGGGTACTCCACTATTCACCTTTATTGAGAAAATTGGTCATGTTTTATTTTTATTTATTTAACTGATTTTATATACCGCTCTATTTTGCGGTCAAAGCAGTTTACTTACAACAAAAACAGTGAACAAAGATTGTTTACATGGAACAGGATTTAAAACTTGGAGAATTTAACAAGATAAACTATGTATTATGAGGCATGAGGGGTGAGAGTGATTTTGTGTGTGGGCAGTTCAGATCAGTAAGTATAATCTTTATGGGATATTGTCATAATATAGCTGGAATAGGTGTATATTTAGAGATCTGTGGAAGTTAGAGAGATCAGAATTGGATCTGAGCAGGACCGTACCGAGCCAGAATCGCGCCCTGTGTGACTTGCACATTGGGTGCGCACCCCCCCTCCTCACCATACTTCCGTCCAGCTGCTGCCTACTCTTGCCCTGCTGCTGCCTCCCTCTGTTTTCTCCATGGTGGAGCTGGCAGCAGGGCAAAAGCAGGCAGCGGCTGGACAGAGGTATGGGCAGGAGGGGGGGGGGGGGCACGCCAACAGCAGCAGCAGAGCAGACCTAACTTTAAGCAGATCTGATCCCTCCCTGCTCTGATGTTGTGTCAGAGAGGGAGGGACCAGACCTGCAGAGAGACCTGTGCAAAGGCTTAGGGGGGTGCATTTCGGCTGCCTGCTGTTGCCCTGCCGCCGCTGATAGAACAAAAAGTGGCGGTGGCAGGGCAACAGCAGGCAGCTAAAATGCGCATCCTAAGCCTTTGTGCCCTGTGCGGCTGTACCGCTCGCACAGGACTAGGTATGGTACTGGATCTGAGTGAATCAGGTAGCATGTTCCAAAGGGTGGCAGCATAATGAGAATGCTCTGTTGCAGGTTGACTGGTTGCTTCTTGTAATTTCCGTGGGTGTTGAGAGGGCGATTCACATTCCATTTTATCTTAGTCTGTTATCAGGAGTCCAGTGGCTGGTGGATGTGAGGGAATCAGCAGATAATTTGTGTAAGATTTTAAATATCATGAGCAGGGCCTTGTATTATATTTGACGCACTATCAGTATCCAATGTAAGTGTTTTAGTGTTGGTGTGATGTACTCTGATCTGCATGATCCTTGTAGAGTACGTGCTGTGGTATTTAGCGCCATTTGGAGTGGATGCAGGGTGTATTTCGGTAGGCCTTGATAGATAATATTACAACAATCAAAATGTGGAAAGATGAGAGCTTGGAAGACGGTTTGGAAGTCAGTTGGGTCAAGTAGCGGACTCTGAGGTGCATGACAATTCCTTTGCTGCATTGGGCCTTAAAAGTGCCCGTGCTGGTGTGCTCACAGCCTGTCACTCCTGCCCACTCCTACATGAAGTTGTGTCGGGGGGGCAGGAGCAGCAGGCCATGAGCACGCCAGCACGGGCACTTTTAAGGCCCATTGCAGCAAAGGGATTGCTGTGATGCTCTTCTTCCCCAAACAAGAAGAAGAATGCCAAGGAGAGGCAGCATGGCGGGCTAGACGGCGTCGCAATCGTCGGTGGCAGAAACCTCAGGTTGGCCCTGAATTGTTGTATAACATATTCCAGGATTATCAAGATTTGTTTTATTTCCTTGGATACATCACCTTTAAATATCATTTCTGGCATGGATAACTTTGCTACATCTTTTTCAGTAAAGACTGAAGCAAAGAATTCATAACCTTTCTCTGCTATGGCCTTGTCTTCCCTTACTGTCCTTTTATTCTCTATCATCTAAGGGTCCAACTGATTCTCTCAGAGGTTCTTTGCTATGAATGTACTTGAGAAAGTTTTTTATTAGTAGTTTTTGTTTTCTACACAAACTTCTTTTCAAATTTCCTCTTTGCCTGACTTATCAATGCTTTGCATCTAACTTGCCAGTGTACTTATATTGTTTCTTAGTTTTGTCATTTGGCTCCTTTTTCCATTCTCTGAAAGATGCTTTTTTGGCTGTAGCAACCCCTCTGACCTCACCTTTAAACCGTGTAGCATTGTTTGGCCTTCCTTCCACTTTTCTTAAAGTGTGTAATATATCTGGTCTGGACTTTCAAGATGGCATTTTAAATAACACCCAGGCCTGATGTAAACTCTTAACATTTGCAGTTGCTTCTTTCAGTTTTTTCTTAACCATTTTCCTCATTTTATTATCCTCTCCCTTTTGAAAGTTAAATGCTAGTGCAGTGGATTTTCTTGCTGTTCTTCCTCCATTTATTAAACTAAATGTGACCATGTTATGATCACTATTGCCAAGTAGCCCCAACACTGTTACCTCTTGCAGCAGATCCTATGTTGCATTAAGGATTAGGTCTAAAATAGTTTTCCCTCATGTCTTTTCATGGACTAGCTGTTCCATGAAGCAATCATTTATTTTGTCTAGAAAGACTGGGAGAAATTCAAAGGCATTTACATGGTTTGCAGGCCTGTTTGACTTAATGTTCTCTTTAACATATAGCATAACCCCTCCACTAATTTGATCTACTCTATCATTTGTAGCCTTGTATCACAGTGTCCCATTGGTTATCCTCCTTCCACCAAGTCTTTGAGATGCCAATTATTATCTCCCTGTCATTCAGTGCTATATATTCCAACCCTCCCATCTCATTTTTTTAAATTTCTAGCATTTGCACACAGACATTTCAAGGTTTATTTTTTTTTTGTTCATATTAACAATCTGGTTATCAGTTGACAGTGGTAATTTGAAATATTTGAGTTCTGTCTGTTCATTACTTAAAGGTACCTGGGTTATTTTAGCCTTCATTGAAACCTCTCTATCGGGTTACCCTATTTTCCCTGTTTTGCTAGTATCTTTCAAAGATACTTCATTCTAAAGCATGCACTGTGGGTGGCTGCTAGCCTTCCCCCATTATTTAGGTAAAAGCTGCTCTCTCTCTTATTTAAAAGTTAATACCAGCAGCCTGGTTCCACCTTGGTTAAGGTGCAGCCCATCCTTTCAGAAAGACCCCTCCTTCTCAGAAGGTTGTCCAGTTTTTAACAAATCTAAAACCCTCTTATGTGTACCATCATCTCATCAATGCTTTGAGATTTTAGAGTTCTGCCTGCTTCTTGGGGCCTGTGCATGGATGGGAAGCATTTCTGAGAATGCTACTCTGGACGTTCTGGATTTCAACACTCTAACTAAAACCCTAAATTTGGTTTCAAGAACATCTTTCCCACACTGTCCTATGCCACTGGTACCAACATGTATCTAGACAGCAAGCTCCTCCCCAGCACTATCTAAAAATCTTATCTAGGTGGCATGTGAGATCCACCACCTTTGCACCAAGCAGGCAAGTTACCAGGCGATCCTCACATCCACCAGATACCTATCTATCTACATACCTAATGACTGAATCACCAACTATAAAGACCATCCTAATTCTTCCCTCATGGGCATATGGTCCTGGAAACACACCTTCCGTGCAAGAGGATAGTATATCATCTGGAGGACAGGTCCCAGCTACAGGATCACTTCCTGCCACACCAAGATGATGCTCTCCTTTCAGGTAGCCTGTTTCCTCCATGGTAACAGAAAGGCTGTCAAACTGGAGGTGGGACTTCTCTATTATGTCCCTGAAGGTCTCCTCTATATATCTCTCTATTTGCCTCAACTCCTCCAAGCTTGCTACTCTACCCTCCAGAGATTGAACTCATTCCCTGACAGCAAGGATCTCTGCACCTAGTACACACATAAGACCTTTCAACAACTGGGAGATAATCATACATGTGACACTCAGTGCAAAATGGTGCAAATGACTGGATAGCCCCCATCTTGTGACTGGACTGCTGTCTGCATCTTTAGCCATTTAAAATTGTTCAGTTATTTAAAGTTGCTAGAGGATAAATCTAGGTGTCTGTTCAACTAAAACTTTCTGAAATGTCATATACAAAAGTATGTTTCATATTTAGATCTGCCTTCTTTTTAATTTCATCAATTGCCAAGAAGAGTTGAAGCAACATGTCCAGGACTCCATCGTCATCATCATGTGCCTGAAATATTGGCAGGCATGTTCTGTGCTTTCGAAAGAGAAATACTGCATGAAAATGAACATTGAAACCATTACAGCTCTTATGACATTTTCCCAGGCAGACTTAAAAAAAATAAGCAATGAATATCATGAATGGGAACATAGCCAGTTCTGAAAAAAAGGAATGCTTTTTGGGACCATTCCATCAGTCTAGTTGTTTGGATGTTATTTTAGGGGACTGAGAGGGAAACAGTAACCTTTTGTGGGCTGTATAAAATTTGTAAGACATGACATTCCTCGAGCCCACAACCTTCCCGCTTCATGTAGGTAAAAAATTGCCCACTATCAACAAAATGTCTTATTTTCAATTGAAATAGTCTCTTACCTAGCTTTTCATCTACAGAAAAGAAAAAACATAGGACTTTATTTATTTCCCTTCTATTTTCTTCAGTCTGGCTTTGTAAGAAATTCAGTTTTCTGGAGCTCTTTGTTCAGATCCTTGTCCTTTGCGATGTAGGGATGTGCCTCTTAGGGTCCCTTTTATTAACAATTAGCTCATGCTATCTGCTACATAGCCTATAGGAATAACATGGGCCGTGCAGCAGACACCTTAAGCTACGTTTAATAAAATGGGGCCTTTATTCTTAAGACAGCACTAGCCCAAAAGGCTTCTTTTTTTAATAAACTGACCAAACTCTGTTTTGGATCAACAAGAGGAAGGGCAGGCGTAACCATTAGGCAAGGCAGGCAGATGTTCAGACTGGCAGCTTCTAGGATGTAGCTGCAGTCAAAGCAAAACAATAGGTCCTGATGTCACACTCCTTCAAAGAAAATATCAGTGTATATATGGAAAATTTTCAAATAGTCAATTTATCTGGATAAATGGCTTTTGGAAACTGCCTTTGTGGATGGTAATTTTTTTAACAGACCACCTATGTGTCTTTATTTTATAAAAGGCAAAGCGGCAGAAATCATGCCTAGACTGAAGCTGTGGACATTTATACCTGCTCAGGAGCAAGTATGAATAACTGCTTATAAAGTATCTGTGCTCATGCATATTTTTTTATTCCAGCCTTACTAATTTTTCTAAGCTGCCTAGGTGTCATTCTTGGAAGCGGTATTATGTTAAGTGCTGTTGAGTCAGTGTCAACTCCTGGCGACCCTCTGGATAGTTGTCCTAAACTTTGTCGGTCTTTAGTCAAGCAGCTTATTGTTGATAGAGTGGTATCCATAGCTGCTGTCATTGTATCGATCCATCTCATTGCCGGCCTTCCTCTTTTACAGTGACTTACCTTGCCAAGCATTATGTCTTTCTCCAATGATCTCTCTCTTCGCATGATGTGTCCAAAGTATGAAAGTCGAAGTTTTGTCATCTGAGCTTCTAAGGAAAGCTTAGGTTTGATCTCTTCTAGTACTGACTGGTTTGTTCTTCGGGTAGTCCATGATATACACAGTATTCGTCACCAGCACCATAATTCAAAGGCATCAATTTTCTTCCTGTCTTTCTTTTTCACTGTCCAACTTTCGCATCTAAATGATGTTATTGAAAATACCATGACCTGGACAAGTCAAATCTTTGTATGGAGAGAGACATCTCTACTCTAGAATCTTGTCTAGTTCCTTCATACCCATTCTACCACAAGCAATACATTGTCAGATTTCTTGACTGCTAGTCCTTTCTTTTTTGACTGTTGATCCAAGTAAGTTAAAGTTGTCAACTATTTTGATTTCTTCTCCATCAATGATTTTGCCAGTTGTTAGGATCTGTGTCTTCTTAACAGACCCATTTTAAGACTATATTCCTTGATCTTGAGAAGCAAATATTTCAAATTGTCTTCACTTTCATCCAGTAATGTGGTATCATCAGCATAGCGAAGGTTGGTGATGAGTCTTCCACCAATCTTCACACCTCAGTTGTCTTCATACAGTCCTGCTTCTCTGGTAATTTGTTCTGCATATAAATTAAAGAGGTAGGGGGAAAGTATGCAGCCTTGTCATACACCTTTGCTGATTTTAAACCATTCTATTTCTCCTAGTTCCATTCAAACTGTTGCTTCAATGTAAAGGTTGTGCAAGAGAACTATCAGGTGTTCTGGTATACCCATGCTTCTTAATGTGGCCCAGAGTTTCTCATAATTTACAGAGTCAAAAGCCTTGCTGTAGTCAATAAAGCACATATGGATATCCTTTTGGTATTCTTTTGTCTTTTCAAAGATCTATCTCATATCTGTGATGTCTCTCGTTCCTCGCCCTTTCCTGAACCCTGCTCGCACTTCAGGCAGTTCTCGTTCCAGGTATGGTTGTAGTGTCTGCTGAATGACCTTGAGTAGAATCTCGCTGACATGTGGGATCAGAGAGATTGTGCAATAATTTCCACAGTCAGTCGGGTCACCTTTCTTCAGTATTGGTATAAACACAGATCTTTTCCAGTCAGTTGGCTATGAATTTGTCTTCCAAATTTCCTGGCCGAGCCTTGTAAATATGGCAACAGCTGCATCAGATTGATGTAATACTTCAATGTGAATGCCATTAAAGTCCGGTGCTTTGTTTTTTGATAAGGCTTTCAATGCTGCTTCTACTTCATTCATCACCAATGGTTCTGAATCATAAGGTACAGGTTGAAACGGCTGTTGGTCCACTTGATCTTTATCATATAAAAACTCTATATAATTCTTTCCACTTTTTCTTGATCTTCTCAGCATCATTCAACATGGAACCTTGAGCATCTTGTAACATTCCAATTTGAGGCTAGAATTTTTTTCTTTAACTCTCATAGCTTTAGAAAAGCCAATCTTGTTCTTCTTCTAATAGCTTCTGATTCTATTTCCTTGCATGTATCATTGTAATACTTCTCCTTGTCATGCTGCACGTTGGAAATTTCTGTTGAGTTCTGAGATTGCCTCTCTTTCTTCTCTGACTTTAGCTTCTCTGCTTTTCTGGACAATTTTCAGAGTTTCTTCAGTCATCCATTTTGGCCGTTTTTGCCTTTTCACCTTATGTAGAGACATTGTTTTCTTTCAACACAGCCTTCTTGATGTAGTCCCATAATTCTTCTGGAATTCTTCATTTATATCTAAAGCAGCAAATCGATTTTTCAGGCAGTCTTTAAATTCCAGTGGAATATTCTCAAGGTCATACTTTACTATATTCAAGAGTGGCTTGCTCTTTTTCAACTTTAGCTTGAGTTTGCGTACTAGTAGTTGGTGATCTGTACCACAGTCAGCTCCAGGTTTTATCTTTGTTGATGTTATCGAGCTTCCTCAGATGTAGTCAATTTTATTTCTGTACAATCCATTGGGTGAAGTCCATGTGTACAGTTGGCGCTTGTGTTGCTGGAAGAAGGTGTTTGAGATGAATAGATCATAGGTCTTGCAGAATTCTATAGTCTTTCTCCAGCTTTGTTTCTGTTGCTAAGTCCATTTTTTCCAACCACTTTGGCTTCTTTGTTGCCAGCTTTTGCATTCCAGTCACCCATGACTATCATGTTCTGTCAATTTCAGCTTGTACTTGTTCATAGAACTCATCGATGTCTTCCTCTTCTGCAGCTGTTATTGAGGCATATACCTGAATTATAGTTGTGTTGATGGACTTTCCTCGTAAACAAATAGAAATTAAGTGTTCACTGACTGCATTGTATTGCTCTACCTGCATTCTGTCAAAACTCCACATATGAATATGCCTATGTGCAGGTTGTGTAAAAGTACATGCTTTCTTGGCACCACACATACCTTTACGAGGTAACCCCCGGGATAATTTTATGAGAGGAATTTGATGTGTAAAAAATGCTTTCAGAATTAACCCATAGTATATATACTGAATATATGAAACATAGCTGAACACTGACGTAAATGTTCAGCTATTCATTTTTACAAGTTTGTTCTGACAGGAGTAGTGTTAGGGTGATCATAATTGTTCAGGCTAGGGGACTGAAATTTAATTGAAGTGGGTACATGAGACCATCACAGGAGATCCTCCAGAAGGGAGACCACCAAAATAGAGCTGTTGAGAAAAAGAGCAGGCTGACATCACCTCTGAGGAGCTCTTCTCTAAGGCTGCTACTTACTGCCTGATCAGAATGGGATGGATCATGGTTAAGGTTACCAGAGGTCCCTAATTTTAGGGGATTGTCCCTGATTTTTTATTATTATTAATTTATAAAGTTTAACAAATCAAAAACAGGCAACATTTGACAAAAATGATCATAAAATAGAAAGCAATAAAAGAAAAAGAAATATACACTCATAAATTGCCACATCAACCACAATATATAGAGTCAAGTAGAGAAAATAAGAATCTCGGGTTAAAAGAAAAAATATCAATGCAGAGACAGAAGAATGTTCCATAACAGCCAGAATGCACACCTATGAGACCTCAAAAGAAGTCCTTCCCTTCACAGGAAATTAACAAATCCAAGAGCTATTTTGGCTCAACAAAGAAATAATCCTTTACCTCAATACTTCATAAACAAGGAAATTTTAAAGCCCAAGAACCACCCAAGGTGAGAATCTCGGATGAAGAGCCAGGAATTCCTAAGAGTGGCCTTAGAAATATCAGGAAATATATGAACAGAAGCGCCAAAGAAAGGCTCATTTATATGCTTAAAGTAAAGATGCAAAACAGAGTTCCTGTCATGTTCAAAGGCAAATGTCACCAGCATAGTACAGTGAGCGTTCACCAGTTCCAAAGAACTTTCCAAAATCCCAGTCAAGTCCTGCTGAACCTGTTGTTCTGTGGGGCCCTCAACAGTAGTAGCACCACTTGCCAGTGACACATAATATGCACGGGTAATAGGTGGTAGGTTATCCAATGCCAGCCCCAAAATATCAACCAAATACTTCTTCACCATTTTCACTGGACTCAATAAGGGCAAATGTGGGAAGCTCGGGAATATCAGATTGCTCCTTTGAGTACTCCAACTTCCTCCAGAACACCAAACTCTCTTTAATCCGAGCATCTTTAACTGCTCCTAATCCTTCAATTTGCTATTTCAGCCACTCGAGCCAACTACCATGTTGGGCAATAGCCTCCTTATGAATGCCCATGAACTCTACAAGGGAATCAACGTTTGCTCAAAGTCTGTCCAAGTTAACATTTAGGGAAGCATCCAGGGCCCTAATAGAGTCCCATAGAACCTTCAAAGTTATCAGAGAGCCAATGACCCCACCATCAGAATTGCCCAGACCCTTCCCAGAGTGATGATTCCCCGGCATACCTCCCTGCATCAACACCTTGCCGGGTTCCCCAGGAGAGCATCTCATAAGAGGGGAGCAAATCATAGCTCCAAGCACTGTGAGTACTTTCACACCCTCAGGCAAAGCACTTCACTCTCCCAGAGGGCCACTTCCAGGTTGTGGGGGCAGCGCTCTTTCTTCAGGACTAAGAGATACCTCATCAGTGCTCTGCCCCAGACTAATGTTGCCAGAGTGGTCTGAGGTTATGGAGCTATCCTTACATGGGCAAACTCCAACTTGTTACAACATAAGCTGACCCTTATCTTCCAAGCCCACCATCCTATGGATGAGCTGAGTTCTTGCTTTTCCTCTTCAGCAGTGCTCGAGGTAAGGAAGAGTCACTCGCAGGACACTGCAGAGCTCATCACTTATCATCTATATTTGGCTGCTATCTTCCCTCTGGACAGTGCTTTTCCTTGTCCCCGATTTTAGAGCTGAGTCCCCAACTACCACCTGCTTGGCAGCTTCCTGTCCCCGATTCTAGCAATGGGGAGGATAGAAAAAAATATTTTCAATTTAATGATTTTCATATGTCAGCTTTTAGAATTAACATCCATTATCTTTATACTTTGCACAATACTGGGGAAATGCACACTGTTTCTATTTCTCTGCAGATTTGTCTACTTGGAAGTAATATTGTTGTTATCATGGGATGGATGGGGGGTGGGGAGGGCAGTGGACAGGGTAATGACTCCTCTTCCCTCCTCAATGCTTTGTTGCTCAAACCTGAAACTAAGGGGTCCCTTCCTTGCTGCCCCCATCCCCCACCATCTACACACATGCACACACACACACACAAACACACAGTGTCCCAGATCTGCCTGCAAAAATGGCACCACCAAACATTTGAGCCCAGCCTCCACACATGCTTCCTGATCTCCGCCCAACCTGATCACCTCCCAACCCATCTTCCTGCTATAGCAGTCAGCAGTGACGAAACTGTGGGTCCTTCTGATTGCCATGTGTATTCTGCTTCGGTTGACTAACTGTTGGTAATGCTGTTACGGGCACTACTTGTACCATCTACTTTGCCATCACTGCCATCTCAGAGTACTTCCCACAAGCTCCCCTGCAGGCTGCAGCAAGAAGGTTGACACCAACGCTGTTTTCATTTGGGATTTCCCCTGCTGCTCACCTCCACTGCAGAGAAAATAGGCATCTGCTGCCAGCTTGGCTCTCTGCATTATTACATCAAATTCAGATCAGTAAAGGGAAAAAAGACTAAGGAAGGCAGGAGGAGATGAGGTGCCTGGATAAGATGGAGAAAGCATGAAGAGAGGGAGTCTGGAGGAGACAGCATATAGGGAAAGCCTGAGCACTAGAGAAGTGAGGATATGGGAGGAGACCTAGGGCCTGGAGGATAAAGCATGGTGAGGAGGCCTGGACATTGGAGGAGAGAGCATCTGTTGGGGGAGAGGCCTTATTGCTAAATGATAAAGCATGTGGGAGGAGACCTGTGTGCTGGAGGAGAGACTGTGTGTGGGGGAGGGGAGATTAAGTTGCTTAAAACAGAGTTGCCAAGTTACCCACCTCCAAGAATGGCCATTGTAATTTGTATTGCAATGCAGTATGGTATTTGTAGTCCCTGATTTTACCCACCGGAATCAGTGCTGCAGGTCCCATGCATCAGAATAAGGTTGTCAAAAATCCACACTCTAGTATGTATTTTGTAGGGACCTGCTGTAGTCCATCTTGTTTTGTTTTCCCAGTAGAAAGTATATTGGTGTTCCAGACCCTGGTTTAATATCTGTAAAACCACCTCTTGCTAGAGGTAAAGTTGCTAGGTAAAATGTTTGTTCTCAAGTGTAGTTTCCAAATGAGTTAATTTTGAGCACTAATGAGGTATCTCTTAGTCATGAATGCACCGTTTCCTAGAATACCTGCTTTCTATATACTGTATTGCCAAAAATTCATAAAGCTTTAGTGAACCCTCCTGGAAGACCGATCCTGTCAAGTAATGATTCTCTATTAGAACGGGTGGGGGTTTATTTAGATATGTATTTAAAAGATGAGGTTCCTAAGATTTCTTCCTACATTAAAGGTCCTACGCACTTCTTACAAATATTACAATCTGTGGTGGATGTGAGGAGCATTAAATGGCTAGTGACCTTCGATGTAGCTGCCTTATATATTTCTATTCGACAAGATGATGTGCTGTTGGTTTTGCAAACGTCTGGGAAGCGAGACCAAAACCACACAAGATACCCACAAGTTTTCTTCTGCATTTAGCGGAGGTGGCGCTCAAACATAATTATTTTGTTTATAAGAGTGAATTTTTCCAATAAATCTCAGACACCGCAATGGGAGGTACTTTTGCCCCATCTTTGGCAAATCTCTATATGCATTTTTTTTAGATGAAATGGGTATATTCTTCACCCTATAGGGATTACATTTTAAAATGGCATCATATCGATGATATTTTTGTGTTGTGATGTGGCACTTATGACCAATTGAGTGTTGATTATTTAAATCAATGTGATCCAAATATTAAGTTCTAGATGAATGCCCATGAGTATATCATCCACTTTTTGGATGTCACAATACAGAAGATGGATGGAGGGTTCCTTACATCGGTTTACTCTAAACCAACAGATAATAATATATTGTTACATTTTTCAAGTTACCATCCTGAGCATTTGAAAAGAAGTCTTTCTTATTCACAGTTACTAAGATGTCGCTGAATCTGTTTGTCTGAGCAAGAATTTACAATACAGGCGAGGACGTTGCTTGATAAGTTTCGAGATCGAGGCTATCCAGCTTCGATGTTCCGGAAGGCTTATAAGAGAGTCTGTTTTAACCATTGAGAATGGTTGTTAGCACCATCTCAGGGTAGGCAATTGCCTACTGCCGGGTCTTCTGGAACATTGGCAACGTGTGCTCCAGTATTCAAGTTTGCCACAACGTATAGCTTCCGCAATAAGAAAGAAGTGGAAAATTCTCGTAGCTCATCCAAAGTTGAGGGGTTGTCACCCTTGTATAACTTACAGTAGAGGCCAGATTGTGATAGACATGCTCTGTTCAGCAGTCCTTAAAATGCCATATTTTATGGGGATACCAGGGCATGTAAAATGCGGGCAATGTTCATTCTGTGCTGTAATGGAAGAGAGCACTTCCCTTCATTCATAAAAATAAGACTTATGTTTTGAAGGGGTCCACCACATTCACAAAGGCATTTGTGGTATACAGTTCAAGATGTCCATGCTTAAAACTTTATATTGGAAAGACCACCCAACCATTGCGGACTCGCCTGGCAGAATATAAATATAGTATATCAAAAGTCAGGGTGGAGACATTGTTGGTCAAGCATTGTTCCTCATTTAATCATGCCTTTGAAGATCTCCGGTGTATTGTGTTGGAACAGGTTCCTTTAAATATATGACGTGGAGATAGAGGGAGATTGCTCCTGCAGCGTGAGCAACGATGGATCTACAGATTGGACACCTTGGAATCTAATGGATTGAATGACAAGATCAAATGGAATCTTTTTTTCTAAAAAATCTTTTCAGATAACATAGAATGTAGTTTGGGCTCTATGTCTGCTTGAATAGATGCTCTGCCGGGCCAGGTTGTGGAGCACAATCGCACATTTCCATGGTTTTATTATGGTAGGTTGAATTTACGCAAAGGTTTTTGTTTGGTGGATATATTAGTAAGGTTAAGTTTAATACTAAGATGAAGAGAGTGTAACGCCTCCCGTGAAACTGACGTAGGTATTTAGCCAGCTATCTGATTGTAGGTTAAACATTTAAATATGGCTGTGTTAGATGCCACTGTTGCTTCTTTGAGTTGTCATTTGCAATAGAATTGAAAGCCCCTAATGAAGCCTTGTTTAAGGAGAAACAAAGATCTTTGTTGGGCTAAGAAGTATGCTGTGATGGCTGTTGGAGTGTGGGTTAGAACATTAAGATAAGTAAAGTTGATGCACTGTTAAATTATGGTGTGTGCTAGTAGCGATTAAGCTGTCTGTTTTGTTACAGGGCTTGGTCAGTAAGGTCGGCAGACCTAAGAGGACATGCAGGGGCGGCTCTATAATGAGGCCGAGTGAGACGGTAGCCTCAGGCGGCAACTTTTTGGAGGCGGCAAAATTGTCCCCAAAAAGACCACCTCACTTGGCCTTCAAAATAATTAAAAAAAAAAACCTCGGGCTGAAGAAGCAACTGCTGCTGCTGAAGCAACGGTGGCAGTGGCAGAATGAAGAGCCCCACGGGTGCAGTCGTTGCCTCCCTGTTTCCCATCAGCGCCATGGGCTCAGCTTTAACAGAGCCGCGCGAAATGGAAACACTCTCCCTTCGTGTGGCTCTGCAAAAGCTGAGCTGGCGCGGAGGGGAAATGGTGACTGAGACCACGGGGCTCTTCATTCTGCCTCTTCTTCGGCCTGAGGGGATTTTTTTTCAATTTTCCTGGGCTGGGGGGGGGGGGGGCTAGGACTGGAAATGGGCGTATGGGGGAGGGGGTTAGAAAATGAAATGGGCTGATGGGGGGGATTAGAATTGGAAATGGACTGATGGGGATTTAGAACTGGAAATGGGCTGATCAGGTGGGGGGGGCTAGGACTGGTAATGGGCTATCGGGGGGCTAGGACTGGAAATGGGCTGATGAGGGGGGTTAGGACTGGTATTGGGCTATGGGGTGCTAGGACTGGAAATGGGCTGATGGGGGGTTAGAACTGGAAATGGGCTGATGGGGGATTAGGAATGGAAATGGGCTGATCAAGAGGGGGGCTAGGACTGGTAATGGGCTGATGGGGGGTTAGAACTGGAAATGGGCTATCGGGGGTGGGGCTAGGACTGGAAATGGGCTGATGGGGTTAGAATTGGAAATGGGCTGATGGGGGGTTAGGACTAGAAATGGGCTGATGGAATGGTTAGAACTGGAAATGGGCTGATGGGGGGTTAGGACTGGTAATGGGCTATGGGGGGGGGGCTAGGACTAGAAATGGGCTGATGGAATGGTTAGAACTGGAAATGGGCTGATGGGGGGTTAGACCTGGAAATGGGCTGATTGGGAGGGTGGCTAGGACTGGGAGTGGTAGGTGGCTGGGTAATGGGGAGGAAGCTGGAAGCACTGTTCCCTCTAAGCTGTGCGCGTGTGCGCGCGCACACACCTCGCCGAGAGAGCGCACATACTTTACAACAGAGCGCACAAAAATTACGGCTCTGATTCTGATAGAAAACAACACAGACGTCTTAAAATTTAAAAGTTATGATTGTAATTACTAGAAATTTCCCGCTTCATTTAGTAATCGTCTATATTCATTTAATTTGATTAAAATCAATGTGGTGTACATACTGTATTCTGACGTGTAGTCAAATTTTAAAGTATATAACTCCGAGTGTTGTTATGTGGTGCACAAAAATTTAACCTTCCTTCAAAAGCCGCACACAGCTGATATTTTATGCGCACACAGCCTACAGAAAATTAGAGGGAACATTGGCTGGAAGGGAGCTGACTGAGAGGTGGCACTGAGAGTGAACCTGAGCTGATACCTGGGATGGTATTTGGACTAGAAGGGGCTGGACAGTGGGGAAGGAGGGGGACTGGAAGGGAAGGGACACAAGTGGCAGTCGTGGGAATGCAAGACGGTTGACATTGGAAGATACTGGGCGGGGAGGACTGTTAAGGGGCTGATACTGGGGAGGTTTACTGGAACTGGAAATGGGCTGATGGAAGGAAGTGAAGAAAACAAAAAAAGAGATAAGAAATGGCAGATGGACCATGGACCATAGACCACAGAAAGAGAGCTAAGAGAAGACAGGAAAGAAGAAGCCTCAGTTCGAGACCAACATGATCAGAGAATAAAATGGTCAGAAGACAAAGGTAGAAAAAAATTATTTTATTTAATTTTAGTGATTGGACTTTGTGCTATTTTTGTATTTTATACAGTATTGGGGAACTGCATCTCTTATCTGATGTTGCACTGCATGTGGACTCTGGCTTCTTGGAGTTTGTTTAAATTTTGTCTATATATTTTTATTTTTACTTTAGATTGTGGTTACTTATTCTGTATTTGGTGAGGGTCGATGTTGTGAGTGTGTGACGGAGGTCAGATGTTAACATGCCATTTGTGCATAAAGATCTATACTGTACTGTAGTAATTTGACTTGTTCAGTTTTTCAAATAGGTGTATGGATGTTCCAGGGCACACTGTAATATTTACAGTGACGCTTTTTTTGGATGGGCTCCTTATGTGAGTTTTGGAAGTTTGTGCTGATATGGTATGGTAGGTTTGCTCTTTGTGTAGGGTTTTGTATTAGTTCACAATATCCCTGGTACTGGAGAATAGTGGGTTTTTGTTGTTGTTAGTGAGATGATCAGAATCAGATTTTTTTTTAAATATTGAGTTCTGTGGGTGAATGTCCTGGTTCTGCTCTGCACCTACTGTGGATGCAAAATACATGTTGAAAAAGAAAAAACAAGAACCATAATGCAATTTATAACAACAAAATAAAAATGAGTTATAATTTGGCTTTATAAACTGTGCTGTTAGTTCTTGCTGTCTTTTAGTTCCTTGGTGTGCAAACAGGACTGTACTTAGCCCTGTGCAAGCAGTGCAGCCGCACAGGGCACAAAGGCTGTCTGCTGTTGCCCTGCCACCACTGGCAGGACAATAGCAGGCAGCCAAAATGCGCTCCCCAAGCCTTTTCCTAGCACTTTAAGCAGGTCTGGTCCCCCCCTCCTCCGGCGCCTTTCAGATCGGACGCATGCCCCCCTCCTCCTCCCCATACTTCCATCCAGCGCTACCTGCTCTTTCCCTGCTGCCGGTGCCACCATGAAAAAAACAGAGGGCGGCGGCAGCAGAACGGAAAGAGCAGGCAGCGCTGGACGGAGGTATGGGGGGGCGTGCGCCTGAGATGCAAGTCGCACAGGGCACGATTGCAGCTCGATATGGCCCTCTGTGCAGACATCTTGCATTTCCTCCATATAATCTAATCGGCTTTTTGGTTTGGTTCAGTCTCTGATTGGATTTCTGAAAAAGCTCCACCCCCTCTAAGGTGGGTGGGGGGGGGGGACCATCTCATTCTTCGCCTCAGGCAGCAGATTGCCTTGAGCCGTCCCTGAGGACATGGGCCGTTGTATCTGTGGCAGATAGCATCATTGCATTGAATGCTTTTGAGATACATATGACCCCTTATATTATTACATATGATGGTGAATTTAATTATTGTTTTTTAGAGAAAATTGAAAAATCAAGAAACGTACATTTTTTTTAAAATATCACTTATAAAATATGAATAATATATTATATATGGGAGTTTTTTAAGACATAATGTGAGTATCTCGCTTTCCCCAATGGCATCTTGGATTACCAAATGCTGGGATTAAAGCCATCCTGAGGTATTTTTTCTCACTATGAATAGTTCTTCAGGGACAGGGAGTGAAGAGTTCTTTATAGATTAATTTACTGTTTGTTTGTTTGTGTATTTTTTGGTGGGTCTAAGGGATTTTGTTACTTTATTGTGAGTTAATTTTGAGCATACCATGAGTAATAAACCTCACTCCTAAGCCAGGATATGTGAACTATGACATATAAAACTTTCACCTCCCTGGGGAAAGTTAAATATAAATGACTGTACATTTACAGAGTTGCCAAGTTATCCAGTTCCAGGAGTGAGACTTTTGGCCAGTTCTGGTTTAAAATTTCCATTGCAATATAATATTGTATTTGGAGTCCCTGATTTTAGGCTTAAAATCAGAACTGCAGATCCCATAATGCATCAGGATGAGATTGTCAGAAATCCAAGACTGGCTTAAAATCTCACTCCTAGAACTGAGTAACTTGGCAACTCTGCATTTAACAAAGTTACTTTGTTTACAGTGTGATTTCTGGGAACTTAATTTTGTTGTTTGCATTAAGGCACATTTTACAAAGGATGTCAAATTGCAATCTGGGACATCCAGGCCAGAATGTCTGAAAAAAAATAAAACAGGTACATCCAAGTTCAGGCACGATTTCACAAACATGGATGTGCCCAATATGGATGTCTACATAGACATCCCCAGAATTGTATTTCAGAATGGGGATGTCTAATACAGTAGTTGAATGGTTAGAGTAGTGGATTAGGACCAGGGTGGTCAGGGTACAAATCCCAATGCTGCTTCTTGTGATCTTAGGTTAGTCACTTAACTCTCCATCTTCTCTATACCCTCTGGATGTTTTATGGCCAAAACAAGCAGTTTTCTGATGCCTATTTATGCCTGAAGCAGGTCTAAATGTGGATGGGGTCACAGACATCCGATATTTCTGAAGTCAAGCAGAGAAGTCTAAGTCCACCCAGACACACCTTCGCCATACCCCCTGCTTACTTGGTTGTCCCTGTACCAGAGACATCTTTACAAGCCATTTGTAAAATGGCTCTGGGGACCTTTTCATGATTCAGACGTTCACATGCATGTCTTCAGATGTCCAAATCACAATTAAGACTTAAAAAAAAAGAACATTGTGTGTTATGAAGAATATATGGAAGAAAGAATGACGTTAAAATAAGCCATGAGAGCTTGCGGTGAAGCTGGGAGTGGAGACTGAAATGGAGCTAGGGGCAAAGCTTGACCCTACCAACCAAAGAGATGTTCCATTGCTCCTGGCCTGTTCTCATGCTGCCCATGCCAAGAGAGGAAGATTGTAGCCTCAAGCAGCAGCAATCTATAGAGAGAGAAGAAGGGGAAGAGTGCATATGATTGTTGCTACAGGGACCCTGAAGCCTTTGGAAGGAGGCGAGAAAGAGTGCCTCAATCCCACCAATCTGGTTTGAGGACTACTATATAAAAGAAGAGACATCCAGTACTTAGCGACTTTGTCCCAAAGAAAGCCACAGTGTGATGGCTGAAACATTGGTTTCAGTTATGAAGATGCAGCTTTACCCAGAAAACTACAAAGGTCATCATACTAGCTACAGAAGCCCAAGCCCAAGAGAACAAGCGTGCAGCTGATTGTGGCCCTGAGGAGCCTGAACCATCAAGGAGAGGAGGCAGGGATGATCGCCACCACTATGAGCCTGAATCAAATGGCGAACAGGTAGAGAAGAGAATGGATGATCGCCAGGAACCAGAAGCCATGCCGAGAAGTAAGACCATGCTGCCACCAGCACCTTTATTAGCTGCTACTCCAAATGACTGGAAGAAGCAAACAAGGAGATTATTTATTTATTTGACAAATTTTCTATACTGTTCTATTTATAGGTCAAAGCTGTGTACAGTCAACGTAAGTGTTGGGGAACACTTACACATAATTTAAACCAAACAAAATTAAATTGGATTAGTACAAGTAGAGCAGTTGAGGAATTTATAACATTTCAACAGTATAATTAGTGCAAATATAGTTTAACGTTATACAGTAAATTTACTAGTGTACTTAAACTAGACAGAATACAGTTTAACTTTTATAAATTTGCTAGTGTACTTAAAACTAGATACGGTGTCATAATTTGTCGATCAGCGTGGTGGTGATAATCCTGAGAAACAGTGCCAGGCATTGCGGTATGTGTTCAGGCTGCTCTGATAACTTGATAGTCAGGGAGAAAATCTGCAATGAATCAGTAGTATGGTGGTGGAGGAAAGGAAGGCAAGAACGTCAACAGTGGATTCAGGGCAGGAGGGAGAAAGTAGCACAGAATGTAAAACACTCAAGGGTTGAGAGGCAGGAAAGATGGCATTTGGGAAGTGGCCATGATATCAGGACAGAAGGGACAGAACTAGGAAAAAGGTCTATAGTGAGGAGAGGGCGTGTGTCAGGAAGATGTCATAGATGAGGGGAAGCAGAACAGGGGGGATGGCAAGACAGTGCCATGGGGAGTAACACTCAGAAAGGGGGGGTACAGAAGGTAGAAAGTGCGGGAAAGGCTATTAAGGGGGGGGGGAAGGCAGGAGGAAAACACTTAGAAGAGGGCTATCAGGGGACAGCACCTAGGAAGCCACCAAGAAGGAAGAACAGGAGGCAAAGGACCAAGGAAGGAGAAACACAGAACATAAGAAGGGAGATGGCAGTCAAAAAAACAAACAAACCCTTGGGTAGGTACTAAGAAAGGTGGGAAACAGGGCAGGAGGGATGGTCCTCAAGAAGGGGCTATGTGGAAGGCAAGAGGAAAAACACTTGAAAAAGATCCAGGAGCATAGGCGCCCTATATCAGAGGCTTCAGGAGGCTAAGCCTTCTCAGCCTCAACTGTGACCTCCTCCTGCCCTGACTCCGAGTCAAACTGGCAGGCAGCACTGCTATTTAAACTGCCTGCCAGTCTGATTCAGAGTCAGGGAAAAAGTGTTCTAGATGCAAACAGTATAGTTGCCACCTCCACCACTTCCTTAGACTGCAGCAGGCTGACTAAATGCCTTAAAATGGCACAGTGCCATTCACTCCGTGTGCATCACTGATGGCTCTACTGATCCTGCCCCTCTGACGTAGACTTCCTGTTTCTGAGGGATAAGACTGGCAGAACCATCAGTAGTGCACATGAAATGGATGCCCTGAGGCCTTTTTGGGGGTAATTAGTGAGGAATAGGGATAGATAGCTGCCAAGGGTCAAGATAGAGGGTGGAAGAGACAGGTAACCACAAGGGACTATTTTGATATGCCCACATGTAAAGACTATAGATTTGAAAGTAACTTCGCTACTGCTGGACACAGATTTTTCAAAGTGAAACTCGGAGGGGGGAGGGGCACTTTCCCGAGAACAGTCACTTGCAGGCCTGTGTATAAGAAAAACAAAATGACTGCGGCGGAGGAGGAGGGGGTATTGTAAGGGAGAGAGACTTGTGAAGAGAAACTGGTAAGAAAAATTAGAACTAGAGAGAGAAATCACTAGGGGAAGGCTGAAAAGAAAAACAGAGAGATTGGTGGACTGACAATTTGGGAGAGGGAGAAACTACTGAGAAGTGGCTTGTGAGAGAAAGATTAAGGGTGGGGAGGGCCAGGGGAGAGGGACTGAAATAGAGAAAGGAACCAATGGGAAGGGATTGGGGAAGAAAGATTAGTAGGAAGTGGTTTGGTTGAAGAGAAATGGATGGGGGAAAAGCTGGATGGAGGGAGGGCAGACCAGAGAGAAGAAGCTGGAGGAGGGGAGTGAGATTCATAGTGACAGAATAGGAGTCTCTAAAACACTGTGATGTTAAAAAGGGGTCCAAAATACCTCTAGACTAGAGCACCTAATAACCTTGCTCTGGCCCTAACAAGTAGAATCATTTGGAAGCTTTCTGAGCTAAATGAAAATTTCTCTTGTATTTTTGTTGTTTCGAAATGATAATCACCAGTGTTGTCAACTGGCCAAAATAAATCTGATAATCAGAAAATTAAACACTTTGGGCCCAGTATTGAGTTATGCCAGCTAGGTGCGAGTACAGCGCCTAGCCATCGCCTCTGTCCTCTAACCCTGGATATTCAATGCCAGAGTCATATGCGGCCCCAGCTTTGAATATCTGGGGTCGCCGCACATGCCTGGAAGCCACAGAGGCTAATCGGGTAGCGGTGATATTGTACTGCTGCCCGGTTAGCTTCTATGAGTAAAGATAGGTCAGCTTTTGCAGCACCTATCTTTTACCGGTAGAAGCCAATTGGGTAGCGGTGCAATATTGCTACTACCCAGTTAGCCTCTGTCGCCGCCCATGACACGCCCCAAAACTAGGCAGTAGCAGTTAGCATTTGGGTGTGTAGGGGAGAAGATTGGGGATATTCAGAGGCACTAACTGTGTTAGTGCCGTTGAATATCCCGCTGAGTGGCATTTACACAGTTTGCAAATGCAATGTGCGCCTTCGAGTCAGTCCTGACTCCTGCCAACCCAGAAGCTCCTGGGTTTTCTTGGCAGTGTCACTGGAAGTAGATTGCCAGGCCTTTGGGCTGTAAACTGTGTAAATGCCTTTTGAATATCGGGCCCTTTCTGCCCCTAGCCCCTACTGATATTTAAATTCCTTAGTGGGATCCCTTAAGGGACTCAGAGCCCTTATGCCCAGCTTGATGATTGGCACTACTGCTCACAAGTTTCAAACCTGTGCTAATTTAGACCAATACCAAAGAAAACAACTCTCGACAAAAGTAATCCTGCTGCATACAGACCAATTTCTAGTATACCATTTCTAGCAAAAATCATAGAAAAATCAGTCCAACAGCAATTACAGGAGCACATTGACAATCATGCCCCCCTAGATGATAACCAACATGGTTTTCATCCTAATCATGGAGTTGAAACTCTTTTGATATATCTCTTTGACAATATCCTCCATGTTATAGACAACAACAAAAAAGGGATTCTAATGATCTTTATAGACATTTCCTCAGCTTTTGACACAGTTGACCACCGAATTCTCCTGGAAAGATTACAGAAGATTGGTATTCATGGTAATACTCTCAAATGGTTTCAATCTTACCTTTCTGACAGGCAGATTAGAGTAAAAGTAGGGTATAATACTTCCCAATCATTTAATGTACTGCAAGGAGTCCCTCAAGGGTCCGCCCTCTCATCTCTTCTTTTTAATATTTACATACAACCAATTTGTGATATCATGAAAGCTCATAACATCCAATACACTATTTATGCAGACGACATTTTGATTTTTACGCCTTTTTCTATTGACAACCCTGTATATTCCAATATCTCAGTCTGTTTAATTGAAATGACAAGATGGTGTAAGGAAAATAATTTTTCAATCAATTATAGCAAAACTGAGGCCCTTATAATCACTCATAACTCTGAATTCTTACATCCACCGAACATCAGAGTTGCTGGCACAACCATTCCAATTAAAACAGAAGTTAAATACCTTGGTGTTACTCTGGACAGTGAATTAAATCTTAAAGCTCACATTAATAAAACAATCAAGAATGCGTATTTTAGGATGAGAATTTTAAGAAGACTAAAACCACTTCTTGCCTCTGATCTTTTTCGTACTGTATGTCAAGCGCTAATCACTCCTTTACTGGATTTTTGCAATCCCATCTTCCTTGGTCTAGCGTTGCAAGCTCTCAAACCTCTTCAATTAGCACAGAATACCGCAGCCCGTATTATATCTGGAACATCTATTCATGACCACATTACTCCAGTTATGAAGGATCTTCATTGGCTCCCAATCCGTTTACGCATAAAATATAAAACAATAATTAACATATTCAAAATAAAACATCATATCTCAGCTAACAGTCTCCACGCCCTCATTCTTCCAGACCCCAGCTCCCGACCAAGAAGAAGGGAACTTCTCACAGAGTAAGCTCTTCTATTAATTTCAGAACTTTGCGAAAGGATACTACAGAGAGAGCATTTTCCATGGCTGCCCCAATAATCTGGAATTCACTCACAGACGAATTGAGATCAGCAACGGAACTTAAAGACTTCCGTAAGCTGTTAAAAACATTGCTTTTCATTGAGCATTATGGACCTATCACGTAATCGTCTGATATACCTACCCACCACTTCAAAGCTCTTTAAGTAGTTTATATTGTCATATGATATTTTTTATTTTATATCACCTTGTAGTTTGGCACATGTCATGTTGTAATGATTAATGTGCAATGTTTTAATGATTATATGTTTTAATGATTTTATTTTTCTTACAATTCAATTAACTCATTCCATGTATATCTTTCACTCTCATTAAGTTTTGTCTGTTTTGTTTCTTACACTGCCTTGATTGTATGATAAGGCGGTATATAAATACAGTTAAATAAATAAATAAAATAAATAAATTTGGCTTCATGCTTTCTCTGTGGCTCCATGACTACTAAAAACACACACATACATTTTTTTCCAAAACTACACCCACTCCTCTTAGGAAATTTCAGACTAGAATGGAAAAGAGGTGTCCAAGTCGAAACATTCAACATTTTCTTAATTTTTTTATTGAAATCTTTTAGTAGAATTTACTTAAGCATAAATGCAAAGTAAGTATAATTAGAGATACAAAACAAATGCACAAGAGTTAAACAAAGAACAATATCTCAGCATTACAACTCAGCCCATGTTATGGGGATAGAAGAAAAACAAAGCAAAAATAAAGAAATACAAAATCACAAATGAAATTGACAACTAAGAGAATGCCATAATGCACTTGAGGCCCTTACTTACTATCATCCATTCTTTATTATTATACAGAAGAAATCAAGTAAACTTGTTCTTGAAGAAAATTTTCTAACTGACTAAGGTCAACAAAAATATACCTATTTCCTGAATGAGCGACAGACACAAGAAAAATTTAAAAACAAAGTAGCACCCCCACTCAGGAATGCCTTTCATCATAACTGAATCACCCTAGACACATCAGGAAAGATATGACCCCTTGGACACAAAAAGATCTCAGGTAGTACCTTTTCCATCTCAGTAGTAAAAGCAGCCAATGATGTAGCTCGCATAGCAATATTAAGAACATAAGAAATACGAGTCAGACCAAGGTCCATCAAGGCCAGTATCCTGTTTTAAACAGTGGCCAATCCAGGTCACAAGTACCTGTCAGGTTCCCAAAAAGGAACACAGACTCCACATTGCTTATCCCAGGATTTCCTTGATCCTCTTTAATAATGGTTTATGGACTTTTCCTCCAGGAACTTGTCCAAACCTTTTTTTAAATCCAGCTACACTAACAGCTTTTACTACATCCTCTAGTAATGAATTCCAGAGTTTGATTACTAATTGAGTGAAAAAATATTTTCTCTTATTAGTCCTACATGGGCTACGCTCCATTGAATATCCCCTAGTCCTTCTACTTTTTGAAGAAGTAAACAACCGATCTATGTTTATCCGTTCCACTCCATTCATTAATTTATAGACCTGTATCATATCTCCCCTCAGCTGTCTCTTTTCCAAGTTGACGAGCCCCTAACCTTTTAAGCCTCTCCTCATAGAGGTATCTTTCCATCCCCTTTACCATTTTGGTGGCTCTTATCTTTCCCTTTTCTAATTCTGCTATATTCTTTTTAAGATATGGAGACTAGAATTGCACATAATATTTAAGGTGCGGTCACACACCATGGAATGACACAGAGGCATTATAATATTCCTTGGTTTTGTTCTCCATTCTTTTCCTTATGATTCCTAGCATTCTATTTGCTTTCTTGGCTACCGCTGGACACTATTATTCTAAGAGGATTCTAAGAAGGCTTATAGAGCTTGGCTATCCTGATGTAAAACATTATCTTCCTTAGTCTCAGTTCTTATACCCTTAGAAAGATACTGCAGTATATATTAGAGACCACAAAACTCAGCATTAGAAAAACCCAGAACTTATTTAAGATATTTTCTGAGGAGTTCCAAAGGTGAAAATAAGTGAGTCACAGAAAACAGTCAAGAATTTGAGATTTCTGAATGTAATGAATTTCCAAAAGACTCCATCTTGTTATGTACCAATAAACTGTCTTTATATTAGCTATCCCAGTAGCTTGCAAAGAGTACAACTAATTCTCTAACAAGACAGGAATCTGAGACATCCTCTTTTTTGATCTTCAAACAGAAATGGAGTGAAGGAGTAACCTACTGGTTAGAGCAGGGGTAGAGAGCAGGGTTCAAATCTCACTGATACCTTTTGTAGCCTTGGACAGATTGTTTAACTCTCCACTGCCTGAAGTACAAACCTGGATGATAAGCTCTGTGGGTACCAGAAAAATACCTACTGTACCTGAATGTAACTTTCTTTAAACTACCACTGGAAAGGCCTAAGTTAAATACAAACACAAGAAAATTACATATTATATCCCTTAAAAAAATCACACATTTGAGAAATGTCTCATTTCAGCAAGTCCTCAGTGTGAGAAACTACTGTTCAAAGATCTTTTTAAACAAATTATTGACCCTTAGCAACAACAAATGATTGGGAATCATTTCCTGACCCACAGGAATAAGCTACTGCATAGGACATCATAATCCCACTACAAGTGAAAACTCCATGGTCAGTTCCTGCACCAGGAATCCCTAGCCTGATCCTTCAAATCAAGGGATGAGTTAGAACATTGTTCCTTTTCCTCATGGTGCAGCTGATAGTATCCTGCTCTGAAGGGGGTCTTCCTTTTTGGACACACCCATGGCTCCATCTCTCAGCTCTAGACGGCTTTTAAATCCCACTGGCAAAACCGCTCTTGGCTTACTTCTCCCGGTTTCAGCAGTTGGATCAAGTCGGTAGTGCTGGTATCTTTCACAGCACTGCAGCAAGGTGATGTTCAAAATTTTCATGTATTTTACAAAAGACTTGCTGAACCTAGAGCTTTTTGTAAAATTCATATAAGACCTTGGAAAAAATATGTGTATTTTGCAGCAAGTACAGTCATTTTACAAAAATGAAAATTCAAAATAGCATACCATTACTCTGGGTTTTGTACATGTAAGTAGTGACACACATCATAAATGGTGGATCTTACTACTTACATGTGTAAGCAGCATCATGTAGCAGCAGATTTTGCAAAAATTCATATCCAAGGGGAGCCAATTAAAAAAAATGAACTCAATACTCAATATTTTCTTTTTGAGGTGGTTTTGGACATGAGAGAGGTAAGCATAATACACTCTCCCAATTACTCCTTCCAATCTCAGGTCCAAATGACAGATTTTGAATAACTCAGAGCAGATGTGCATGCCATTACTCAGTCCTCATCCTTCTTGACCTATCTGCTACTTTTGACACTGTTGATTACTACCTTCTCCTTAATACATTGTTCTTGCTTGGATTTCAGAGCTTTGTTCTGTCTTTGTTTTCTTTATATTTCTTTCATTGCAGTTTTAATGTATTCTTTGGTACAGTAGATCCTCCTCCACTGCTATCCCACTATCAATCGCTGTACCTCAGGGCTCTGTCTTTGGACTACTTCTCCTCTCTTTCCATACTTGTTCCCTTCATGCCCTGATTTCTTCCCATGGTTTTCAGTACCATTATTATGTTGATGACTCCCAGATATACCTCCCTACACCAGAAATTTCTCCAGGAATCCAGACCCAAATCTACTACTACTACTATTCAGCACTTATAAAGCGCCACGCACGCAGCACTGCACAGCTAACCTACAAGAGGTAGCCAACATACAAGAGACAGTCCCTGCCCATCACAGTCATGCTCACCGGAGCTTACAATATAGTCAGAACAGTACAGAGCATTAGTCAGTTCAGTGCAAGGTACGGTGTGGTACAGTTTGGTCTATAGTTTGGTCATAAAGTTGACGGGGGTTAGGATAAGATGAGGATGGAAGTCAGGATCTGAATGCAACGGTGAAGAGGGGGGTCTTCAACCTGGATTTGAAGAGGGCCAGGGAGGATGCCTGGCACACAGACGCAGGTAGGCTGTTCCAGGCGTATTGTGCAGCAAGGTGAAAGAAGCGCAGTTGGGAGTTCGCGGTGCGGGTGAAGGGCATTGATAGAAGTAATTTGTTAGCGGAGCGCAGAGTTTGAGAGGAGACATAGGAAGAGATAAGAGGTATTGAGGAGCCATAGAGTGAATGCATTTATAGGTCAGTAGGAGAAGCTTGAATTGGATGTGGAATTGGACAGGAAGCCAGTGAAGCGACTTGAGAAGAGGAGTAATATGGGCATGGCGAGGCTGGCAGAAGATTAGTTGAGCAGCATGATTTTGTATAGATTGAAGGGGAAGGAGGTGGCTCACGGGGAGACCAGCGAGGAGTAGGTTGCAGTAATCGAGGCGAGAGGAGATTAAGGAGTGGATAAGCATTTTGGCAGTGGGTTCAGAGAGGAAGGTGCAGATTTTGCTGATGTTGTAGAGAAAGAAGCAGCAGGTCTTAGCTGCAAGCTGGATATGAGCGGAGAGAGAGAGAGGTGTCAAAGATAACCCCTAGATTGTGGGCCGAGGGAACAGGAAGGATAGTAGATGCATCCACATAGACTGAGAGAGGGGGAAGTGGAGGAGAGGAGTTCGGTGGAAAGACAAGGAGTTCAGTCTTGGCCATGTTCAGTTTCAATCGGCGATGAGACATCCAGGCAGCGATGTCCGAAAGACAGGCAGAGATCTTGGACTGGGTTGCCGGAGAAATATTAGGTGTAGAGAGGAAGATTTGGGAGTCGTTGGCATAGAGATGGTACTGAAAGCCATGGGAGGAGATAAGCGCGCCAAGGCCTTGGGTGTAGAGAGAGAAAAGGAGGGGGGCCAAGACGGATCCCTGGGGTACACCTACATGGAGCAGGGTAGGGAGGAGGAGAAGCCACCAGAGCATACACTGAATGAGCGATGGGAGAGGTAGGAGGAGAACCAGGATAGTACGGAGTCCTTGAAGCCAAGCGAGGAGAGGGTGGTGAGGAGAAGGTTGTGGTCAACGGTGTCAAAGGCAGCGGAAAGGTCAAGGATGAGAATAGATTTAGCCAGGAACAGATCGTTGGTGACTTCTGTGAATGCCGTTTCAGTGGCGTGTAGGGGACAGAAGCCGGATTGTAGTGGGTCCAGGAGGGCCTGGGAGGTGAGGAAGTCGAGGCAGCGACGGTGGACTGCTCGTTCTAATAGTTTAGATATGAAGGGAAGGAGGGAGATGGGTCGATAGTTAGAAGGGCATGTGGGATCAAGTGAGGGTTTCTTGAGGAGGGGTGTGACAACAGCATGTTTGAAGTCAATGGGGACAGTTGCAGTGGAGAGTGAAAGATTGAGGATATGAGTGATGGACGGGAACAATGGTGAGGGAGATGGAATGTAGGAGATGGGTGGGGATAGGGTCTGATGAACAGGTAGTGGGTTTGGAGGAGGAAAGAAGGAATGTGGTTTCTTTTTCAGAGATCGGAGGGAAGGAGGAGAGGGTGGCAGGGGGAGTATGGATGGGGGGAGAATTGGGGAGGAGGGGAGGTAGATGAGGGGGTGGGGAATTGGAGGGTAATCTTGTGGATTTTGTCATGGAAGTAATCGGCTAGGGTTTGGGCAGAAAGAGAGGGCGGGGGACCTTGAGGAGAGAACTGAGGGTATTAAAGAGATGGCGAGGATCAGAGGCAAGGGAGTTGGTCAGATGGATGTAGTAATCTTGTTTGGCAAGTGCAATCTCAGCCTGTGTCTGACATTGCTGCTTGGATATCCCACCACCATCTGAAACTAAACATGGCCAAGATGGAGCTTCTTATAGTTCCCCCTAAACCCACCTCCCCCTTATTCCTTCTCTATGTGGATAACACCTTCATCCTCCTTATCTCCTCAGCTTGTAATCTTAGGGTAATCTTTAACTCCTCTCTCTCTTTCTCTGCACATATTGTGGCACCAAAGGTTCCCTTAAGGGGTCAGATAACAAAGGGGGTGCAGGGAAGGACCTTCCAGGGCTAGTCTGTCCCTCAATCCCAGACAAAAACAGAACAGATTCCCTTCCTATAGATCAGGGAGGTCCCTGGTCAGCGGTATGCCAATGCCCACAACCCCATGTAGGTAGGAAAAATCCTCAGCAGAAAGTTAAGGGCAGAAAAATTTCTGTTGCCAGGGAGACCGGGAGAGGGGCAGAGGACCTGCAGTTTCCCTGGGAGCACAATCAATATGTGCTCCCTTTCCAGGAGCCAATCACAGTATGAGAGGGAGGCGTGATGAGAGAGTAAGACACAGAGGTTTGGGTACCTCACCGCCCTTTCTTGCCCCACTGTTTGAGCCATAGTAGCTATTTCTCCTAGGACAAACGGGATGAGTCAGCCACACTTGCTGATGTCATCTGACAGCGCCATAAATGGAATACTCTCCTGGCTGGGATTTTCCAGCTGCTCTCAGGAGTATTGCAGCAATGGGGATCCGGCCTACCCTCCTCCACGCCAGCTTGTATGTCACCCATGTCTTCACTTCAATGCCCAGCCGCCCCCACCATATGCACTTGACATACTCCAATATTCTATGCCAGGTTATGGCCACACTAGCCATCCCTACCTGCGACAATGACCTGCGCAGCAAGGTCCAAAGGGCTCTCAAATTCTTAGGAAGCTCCAAAGACACTCTTCTCTCTGCCGGTCCACCAGCTTCTACATGACAACTTGGGGAACTGTGGCAGAACCCCGCCTCCAACCCCACATGCCCCTGCAAGCTGGACACTAAATACCTGGTGCAACCTGTTCCTGGATTCAAGAAGGCCCAACTCTCACACCATTCCATTGTGGTGGAATCTGCCCTCAAGCGGACCAAGTCCTCTCGCAACTGCAAATCATCTGCCTGGGAGGGACCATAAGCTCCTCGATGATGTCAGCAGGAAGGTATATCAAGGAGCCATGCTGAGCGCCAGAGTGCGTGGCCCATCAATTCCAGCATGCCCTCTACCAGGATGTCCTTGTGGGGAACCTTAAAGCAAGAAGCCCCAGGCCAGTGCACCCATGGGGGATTGGCTCTCAGTCTTCCTACCATCCTGGGAAAAGCCATCACAATGGACAAATGGGTCCTCGAGATTATCAAGGAGGGATACCCTATAAGATTCTCATCTATGCCGGTGCTGCATACCCCTCCCTCCAGCACCACTCTTCCACACCTGCTCCTCACCATGACGGCGGAACTGCACCCTCACAGAACTCAAGAATCATATCCAGCCACCCAGTCACTCTAACCAACCACAGAAAACCTTCTTTTGTGTTAGATAGTTTATTTATTTATTTAAAGTCTCTTCTATACCGCGCTATTCAGCATCAGCGCGGTTTACAATAAACAGTGAACATACACATTTCCAATAGTACTTTGTGTTTACATATGAACAGGATATTCAACTTGGCTAACAGGGTAACTATGTACAACCACAATATATACAATATATACAATTTGTAGGCTGATCATGTGTTTGTATGGTTTTAGACAGTGGTGATTTGGGTGGCCCCATAGTTGTTGATAGCGTTCAACTCCCACTCTACCCAACTAGATTTAAAAATCATAGAGGTGCAGCCATAGCCCAATTACAATCCAAAACAGCAAGATAGTAGTGGCGGTAACCTGCACGAAGTGGCCGATGCATATAACCTTAGAAGGAAATGCAAAGAAATTCTGCACTGTTAAGTGTGAACTCGATTTCATGCTGAATTACCCATTAAAAAGGCAATGTAGCCACATTTAAGTACTGTTTAACTGAAAGCGTTGGCAGCAACCAAGAGTCACAGACAGTACATCAAATGTACAGTTTGGGTCACGGTTCAACTACACAACTACAATACATGATCACATTAAAGATCCCCAGAGCCCACGATGGTTGGGAGAGAAAACACTTCTAAAAATGTCCTGGAGGAGCCGCAGTTAAGGCCCCATTTTTGTTTGGGGGGATTTACGCCACTGTAAACAAAAACAAGGCTGGAAAACTAGATAGGAGAAACCGGAACACCACTTCGTCCCACTCCCCTTGTTTTTTTAAGATGAACTGTCAATTCCACAAACACGCCATCGGGTGGCGCAAAACTGCAGCAACGAACGCACGCGCGCGCTCTCTCTCTCTCTCGATCCTTTCCATTCTCCAGTCTCCACCCCACGTCCCTCCTCGATTGGCTGCGACTTCGCGGGGAGGGAGGGCGATAGAAACCGCTCGGCGGTTGGCGAGGGCGCGGCGGGCGGAGGAGGAGCGCGTGGGGTTATAAGCGCGAGAGCGCAAGCCCCGGCGAGAGGTGATTTGAGTCGTTAGTTCGGGGGGTTTCGTTGTCTGTGAGTCCGTTCATACGCGCGTGCGCCCTGGGCGGGTAGCTGCGCGAGAGACTGGCGGCGGGATGCTGTGCTACGTGAGCAAGCCGGATTCTGTGCTCATGGAAGTGGAGGTGGACCCCAAAGCCAATGGCGAGGACTGCCTGAGTCAGGTGCAACTTTACCCCATTACACCACACCACACCAAAAAACGGAAGGAAGTCGCCGTCCTTCCCAGTAGAGAGAAAACCAGTGTCTTCGCGGCGCAGCTGCCGCCCCGTCCCCCTTGCGGGCGTTACTGTATAAGGAGATTGTGGGGAGTCCCTAGCTTGTCTGTTGTAGCTTAGTTATCGTCGTCCCGCTCTTGCCGTCGTTTGCTATCACATTCGTGTTATCGTACTTGTTTTAAGGCGAATTACCTTTAGTTTAACCTAAGGTGTCCCAAAGTGCGCTGCATTGCAGGGATGGCGGGGCTGGGAAGGGAGCCAGACGTTGGTTGTAGTCACTGTACCGTTCCAGTCCGCTGTTCACAAGCAGGAGACCAATGGAAACGCTGTAAATAGCTGCTGAAATCCATCTACTTGGAGGCATTAGTGTGGGGAAACAGGAAGAGCCTTCTTTCCTCCTCCTGAGGCTCTCTCTTACCCTACCTTTTCTGTTTAGCTCTTTTGCATGCACCCTGGTCAAAGCTGGACATGAATGATGCAGTTGGTGGCAGAAGATAGACAATGGTCAATCCTGAAACTTACGCCCACGTTTCTTGTAGATTGTACAGATGCATGCCCTGTAGGGGCATGCTGCGTCCCACCTTCCCAGACCCGAGGGCCTCTCGTCGATGCTGAGGGTCAGGCTTTTCCTGCTGGACTTCCATTATGTTCCAGAATAAGGGTCGCGCGTTCCAAAAAACGAGAAGTTACATGCAACGTTTATTAAGTTTACTTTCCGGCAAGTGCTGCTGTGATGAATATTTAAACAAAGTTGACTGTCAGAATTCCCTTGGACCAATATTCCCTCTAATTTTCTGTAGGCTGTGTGCGCATAAAATATCAGTTGTGCAGCTTTTGAAGGAAGGTTACATTTTTGTGCCCCACATAATGACACTCGGAGTTATAATTTGACTACACGTCAGAATACAGTATGTACACCACATTAATTTTTATCAAATTAAATGAAAATAGACGATTACTAAATGAAGCGGAAAATTTCTAGTAATTACAATCACAACTTTTAAATTTTAAGAAGTCTGTGTTTTCTATCAGAATCAGAACCATAATTTTTGTGCGCTCTGTTGTAAAGTATGTGCGCTCGCTCGGTGAGGTGTGTGCACGCGCACATACCCACAGCTTAGAGGGAACAGTGCCTTGGACCCGTTGAACGTTTGATGTGAATGAGGGACGCAGACCTCATAAGCCACCTTCGTTTAGAAAGTAGGCTAAAACATAGTGCACCGTTTCAAGCTAAGTAGTGGATAGAAAACGAACGTAGTAAAAAAAAAATAAAACAAAACCATGAGATTTGATCTCTGAAAATGAGTGTTTTGGATTCCAGGTCCTGATGTGTTTAGAATAATTGCCCTGCTAAACTTTGTGTGGGCTTGCTTTACTACTTCAGCTAGGATTCATTTTCATTTAGAAACTACTCCTGTGAGTGCTGCTAAGGGTGATGTCCGATCTCTCTGAAGGAATAAAGGGCACATTTGGCTTAAAAACGATATCTTTTCAATATGGAAGTTAATAAACATATTACTTGATTTGTAATTTATGCAATTAGATCTCTGCATGATACAATACTGTGCCCTCTTGGAAAAAATATTTTTAGTTTATTCCTTTTATTTGGAGGTCAAATAGAACAGATGTCAGACTTTCTTCTCAATTGCAAATTAATACATATCTTGGTATGGATAGTGCTGAGTATATTTGTGTGACTAGAATACCTTTCCTTAAAGGCTTTTTTCCTAAGTTGGCTATTGCTAGTAGCCATAGTTTGATGTGATTTTGTCTTGTAGAGTATTTGGAATTTGAGTTCTGTATTGTTATGTTTATTTTGTGTGTGTTGTGCAGCACTCACAGAATGTGTATGGGATACTGCCCATCCTTCTGGCTCATGCTGTCCTAGGTTTGAAGAGAGACTGACTCCCATCTATCTAGGTAGCCATGATCAGCAACTAGGGTGGAAGAGAACATTGAGTGCTCAGAAATAATCAGTGGCCGTCTACTCCTGTTAGGTATGTCATTGAATTTGTCCTATTTATAGATTGTTTAATAGAGTCATAACTAAGTTGCTATGCTGTATTTTTATTGTCTGGGAAATAAACCTGTAGTCAATGATTATTATAATGCTTCTGTGAAAGAAGAGTTTGTGATGTTGCTGTATGTTCTAAGGACATTAGCCCGGTCATAGTATTTAGTTATGTGAGAGTTGAGCATAGATCAGAGGTTCTGATTTTTACATGATGATCTTCAGGCCCTCCACTGTAACTGCTGTTGAGCTAACAAAGCTTGCACCAGTCTAATGTTAAAAGGTTGTTTTTTAATGTCAGTTTGAAAGTTGGGATTTTTGCACAAGTTGTTGAATAAACAAAGGTATTTTTACTGCACTGGAGAATGACTTGTTCATTTTTTATAGGTCTGTAGACGGTTGGGGATCATAGAAGTGGATTACTTTGGACTACAGTTTACTGGTAACAAAGGCGAGAGTTTATGGCTAAATTTGAGGAACAGAATATCCCAACAAATGGATGGCCTGGCCCCTTACAGACTGAGACTGCGTGTCAAGTTCTTTGTGGAGCCACATCTTATTTTACAGGAACAGACAAGGTAAGAGATTTATTTAGACAGATTTGTATCCCACCTTATCCTTCAATCAAAGTGGTCACAATACAAGTGGAAGGTTACAAATAACATAGGGTAGATAAGACATTAACAGATAAAACTAAGAGATGAATTTACCCTGTTTGCTCAAGAATGTACATGTTCTTTGCATCATGCCTCTGTAACAGGCTACTTGTTATCACTGTCGTTTTTATATTGGTTTTGAATGGTGTTCTGATAAGTCTGCCGAGCACTGGCCCCAGTCATTGTTCTTGTGGGTGATGATAATGAGTATAATGTGGCCAGTTCAGAGCATTTTTAAAAGCAAAAAACTGATGCTTGCTTAAGGAATGTGAAATTCATGTTCCCTTCTACTTTGGTAAAATGAAGTGCACGAAATGAATTGCAGTTGGTGATAAGGAAATAATTTTTCTGTTGAGTCTGTGTGCCCGATAGTAACCTCTTCCTAGGCAGTGTTACTAGAGGTCATTCAAAACTGCCTCTGAGGCAAGGCAGGAAACAATTCTACTTAAATTAGCTGAAGGTTTTTCAGCCTTGGTGCTAGATTACAGTAATTCTCTTAAGCATATCCAAGCTTTAAGGGGAGGAACTTTTTTCCTTCTGCCTGTAGTTGATTTGAAAGCAAAATATATCCAAAATGAAACTGACTTGCTGGGCTGCTGTGCTTTGAAGGGGGATTTCTGTCTGTTTTATGCAAGTGTTGCTTGCCTTAGTTTTTCTTAATTTATTAAGGCTTTTCTCCCTTTTTGTCTGTGGGAAGGAGTGTTAATCAAGTTTTTGGGTTGCTTACAACTCATTTCCACAGCAGAATTAGTTTTGGTGCTTGTACATTGGATGTTTTAAATAGAGAAGTCCAGGCAGCATTAAAGCTGGTTTCATCTGCATTTTTAATGCAGTCAAAACAAGTATGTTTTGGAGAGCAGGCATTTTAAGGAAGCATTTGTTATGGTCCTTATTTGCAGATGACTCCAGATTGTAGCATTAAATGTTGAGAAATAATTCAAAAATGCCATAAAACTTGAGAACTAGTTATTTAAGCTTTTATTTCTTTTATGAGATATATTAAAAACAGTTCTGCTTTAAATAGCTTGTCAGGGCTTCAGCCTTACTGCCCTTTCTGCAACGCAGGAAAACTTTGCCGTTGGTTGTCATACTTGTATTTTTAATTACCAGCTCTAAACTTAAAGTGAGTGCTTTTTTTGTTTAGTTCTTCAAAGTGGGATGGTTAACTTTTTCAAATCAAGTTTACTTGGGATAGTTTGTGGTTCAAATCGAAGAGCTGTATACTCGCAAATCTAAACTTCAATCTAACTTGTGACATTATTCAGCCTCGACTAGCAAATTCTCATTCAACTTCTCTGTGCTCTCTAAACAGAGTGGTACAGACTAGGGTGTTAGGAGAAAAATGGTAGCTGGAATGGAAACTTTTTTTTTGGAAAGTTGACAGCTGGTGGGGGGGGGGTATTTTTTGTTGTTGCGAAGTTTCAGTTGCATGATTTTAAGAGTCTTGCCCTTTTTTGAACTGAGGAAAATATTTAGTGAATATTTCTACAGTAAGCATCAAAACTGTAACTTGAATTCCACCCTACATGTGTTATTGGAAAGGTGGACCAGCCTAAGACCTTTGGATTATGCCTACATCCCTAGAGTAGTTGTGAGAGGTTAAGAAAAAAATAAACAAATCCACATCTCTTTTCCTAGATGTGAAGCAAATTAATTCTAAGCAACTTTTATCAAACAAGTACAGATTATACAGCTTTTAAAAAATGTAATTTCCAGCTTATATGGCACCATATCACAAATTTCATTAGTGATTCAAACAGGGATTCTAGATCCTCTACTAGTGCAGTGAATTAACTGCAAAACAGGTATATGTTTGGAACTAGGCCTGCCTAGATTGTCCACATTGTGTTTGAATTGTAAGACTTGTGGTATGTCCTTTTTTTTTTTTTTTAATGATTAAGGTATGTTTCTTATGGTCCGTCCAGTCCCGTCCCACACCTCTGGGTAGTGTACCCTTTCCAGCAACTTGGAGACTGAGGATACTGGGACGGGACTGGACTGGACTGGACTGGAGTTCCTCAAGGAACAGCAATTAGCAGGTAAGTCTAATTTCTCTTATTCAAGTTGTGACTTGCTGGTAGTGTGTCAGATATTATTTCAGTTAACAGAAAAATCTCAATATCTCCCTTCTTTTCTAATTTCTGTAGGAAATGTTGGTGTTTAAAATATCAGAAGAAAATCTCCTATTTCTTGGTCACACTTAAACCTTCTTTTAAATTCACATGGGAGTGATGATTTTTCATTAAAGCCCTGTGTTCAACTTTGTAGTGCTATAGATTGTGCTACTTTATATTATATGTAACATAAGCACGTCAGAGCCCACGGGCTCACTAGCCCTTCAGCTTGTTACTGGAGCAACAGTATTAGCAGAAGCAGTGGTAGTCCTTCCCACACCATGCTGCTACTCATTAGGCAGCAGCAGTGCAGGCCTTAGGCCATGTGCTCTTGCTAGGCTGCAAATGCTGACAGTTGGGTGTTCACCTTCTCATCTCTCCCCATCCTCGCCCCAGGAACCCAATTCCCTACTGCTAGAGTGCCATGCTTGGAGCCGAACAGTATTGGTGTCCTGTGTGGTTCAAAATGCAACACATGGCTGAAAGCACTGTGGCACTATGGTCCTAACAAGTGCGATGTGTGAAAAGATGATGATGGTGGGGGAAGGAAGGTTTGAGAAGTTAAAAGGATTGGAGGGACTATGCATTGTTTGGGGAGAGGAACAATTGAGGATCAGCGGTGCAAAAAGGTGGGGGCTTTCTGGGGAAAAGAGAGTTGGGGACACATTAGTGTGGGAAGGAAGGAGTTGATTCTCATTCTCCTCTCTATCATTTTTTTCCTTTTTCATTCTATTGTTTGCTCCCCCCACCTGAAAATCCTTCATTTCCCCCCTCTGAGGTTCCCTTTTGAGATCCTCTGTCAGCCTCCAGACCCCTCCTGTTATCTATTTCTCTTGCTTCCCAGTGCCAGAAAAGCTCAAAAGTGCATAAATCTGCATATTAAATTACATAAAAACATGTCTCGCACCCTTTGGGCCATATTAGAGGGCCCATGTAAAGTACATTCTTTTTTCTAGTTTGGCCCAACATTGAAGTGGGTTTGACAGTCTAAAGTAACTGAATAGTGCACGTGAAAATTTTCTTGAAGGAAACACGGTATAGTTGCAACAAAGGGATATGTCGTCTAAACGGCATTAGCTGCTACCATGGGGCTAATGCAGATTTATCGCCCGGCGGTAGCAGCTAACGCAGGCAAAAAGCAGATATCAGCAGACACATTTCTGCAATATCTGCCTTTTGCATGTTGAAAGGGTGGTGGGACGGGTCGGAGTGGGGAATAGGCATGCTGATTGTTGGCAGCCAATGCGCAGAACCTTTTTTGCATGATGGCTGCCAAAATCAACACCCATTGGGGCTGCAGATAACACTACTTCAAGAAGTGGCATTATCTATCGGTGATCCTCTGGCTCAGGCATTGCGGCACCTGCAGATTTGATAGTGGCTGTCATTCCTGGAGCCAACGGGTCCCCCTGCCCTGATCAAACCTTCCAGTCCAACAATGTTGTCAGTGCCACAGATGTGGCACTGACAATATAAAAAAAGATGTCCTTCCCCCTTTAGCACAGATTTCCCCCTTGGACAGTTCCCGGTCCCCATTGGGAACTGTCCCAGGGTTATTGGGGCGCCCCATGGCCAAGTACAATGTTCAGTTTAACTAGTCAAAGGGTCACACTACCCACTGATCCTTGGCAAGTGAGGCAACAAAAAAACACCTAGCCAGTCAGGGTCCTGATATCTCCCCCCCCATTAAAGTACTCCCTGCTAGCTAGTTGGCTTGGTGGGGGGGCTCTATCTGCAACCCCTCCATCTATACTTCTGGTTTCCCTGGCAGTCAGTGGGCCAGGGACGGTCCCCCCTGACCCTGTCCCCATCATCATACCTGTATAAAATGGCTGTGATCCTGCCCCTTAGCCTGGCACAAGGGGCAGAACCACGAGATTGCAGCCATTTTTATTAGTATTGTTGGGGAGGTCAGGAGCTTCCTGTCTGAAGTTCCTCCTCAAGCTCACTAAAGCATTAGCTTTGAGAGCTGCTCAGATCACGTCCATCCTTAAATCTATGTCTGTGTCTAAGGAGGTCCTGGCCCTATCTCTACTTCATAATCTACAACTCACTTCTTTGAAAACCCCTCTCTCTGTCAAGGCGACTTCGTGTCACTTGGAGGCCAAATAAAAGCTTAGGGGGGAGACTGCGCTTAAATCTTCAAAATCATCTAAGGTGTCTACTCGCACCCTTCTGGGGAAAACATCAACATATTTTAGACACAGTTGGCTGTAAGGCATATCAAAGCTGTATGCTTACCTTAATGATTTTGGTGCATCACCTGCAAATGCTCCATTATTCCTTAATGGAACAGGTCATGGATACTAACATCTCCAAAGATGATTTGGCGCCAGGTCATCTTGCCATTCAATAGTGTACTTTTCACTTCCTAAGTGACATGTCTGTGACATCAGTTCATGCTTGGTGGCCAGCAGAGCAAGGAGAACAGCATAGTTTCAATCAGGCCTTTGTAAGGATTTACATAATTGCTTAGTGTACTCCCCTTGGTAGGGGATACCCTTTTTTTGAGAGAGTCCTGCATACCATTGCACATATTAAGGATAACTGTCCCATTGTTAGGGAATTCCTCTCTTACAATTGAATATTCCTTGCAATACTGCGAATCGCAACCAGCTTACCTTTGGAAACCCTATCCTTAGCAGTATTTTCAACACTTATTTATTTTAGTTATTTTTTATATATTGCTTTATCTCAGAGCCAAAACAGTTTACAGTTAACAGATCAACAAACTGTTACATGGAACAAGGGCCTAAACTTAGAAGGCATAACAATTATACTATAGAATATTGAACTTCAAAATTCTTGTAACAAAGGGGCAAAGCAATGTGTACGTTTATATGAATGAGGTAGAGGGGTATGCAAGGGAGGCAATGGGAGAAAAGCTAACTTCATGTTTCGCTATCAAAGTATTCCTTGAAGAAAGGTTTTAAGGGCCTTACAAAACTCCTTGAGGTCATCTATTGCATGTATGTTGTCAGGAAGGTTGTTCCAGATAATTGGTGCAAATAGCGAGAAAGCCCAGCCTTATACAGGACTCACACTTCAGCATCAGGCTTCTTTGGGCTACTTGCCTCTCTAGAGACCCTGCTGCAACACCTCTCCAAACCAAATCCTTTCCTATCTACCAGTAGGAGACAGACTGACTGACTTCAAAGAAATCTGGCCTGTTCATCACTTGCGGTCACCGGGTCTAAGTATTGTAAACCAAGAATGCTGCCTACAGTTCTAATGCCTCCCTCTATCGGCACCTCCGCAACAAGAGTTTCCTCCAACTCAACATTCCATGATCCTTTAGACTGGGTCTTCCAAGCCTTGCTGGATGTGAAGCAGAAACAGTTCTACTGCTCGCAATGTGGAAAGTTTCTATTCTGTGCTCTCTTATACCAAAGAGAACCGAAGAATTGCATCTTACCCTAGGTCTGAGACAACTGGACCTTGTACATCACAAAGCAGAAAATCAAAATGAATACTCTGTCATACTGCTCCTTATTCGCCAGGGGGATTAACTAGCATCCTTAGACCTCAAGGATGCTTATTCCCATATTGCAATTCATCCCTCTCATTGGCAGTATCTGTTTTACCTTCCTCAGGGCTAACTACAAGTATCATGTACTCCTGTTTGGTCTTTACCCTGCTCCCAGAGTCTTCACAAAATGTCTTGCTGTAGTGGCAGTGCATCTTTGGAGAGCAGGACACTTCATCTTTCCTTACCTAGAAGACTTGCTGGTCTCAAGCAGAGACCCTGCTAACAGTTTACTTAACCCTAAATGCCACGATAGTTTCTCCAGCATGTAGGATTTCTCATCAGTGAAAACAAATCCATTCTGTCTGTTTCACCCTAGCTGACCTAGATACCCTCACTGCCACAGTATATCCACCTCAGGTCAGAATGCAGTCCATAATGACTGGCTCAAGCCCTATCTACAGCTCATAAAGCTACTGCAAAAACAATTCTATACCTTTTAGGCTACATGGCAGCAATCCAGGTAATTTCAAATGGCAAGTGGTGGAGAGATCTCTTCAGTGGCACCTCATAGTATTAGAACACAAGGATTTGTTCCCTCTCCAAATGAGTTCTGATATTAGACCATATCAGAAATGACTTAACATAATGGGCGACACTCCTCCCAAACCTCTCTGTGGGTTGCCCTTTTCGTCCTCCACTAGTACAACTCATGCTTCCCCCATTGGTCTGGGGAACTCATCTCTGTCCTCTCTGTACCTAAGGTATTTGGTCTTGGAATGACATCTACACATCAGTCATTTGGAGCTTCAAGCAGTGCTTTACAGACTCAAAACCTTTGCACCCTGGTTGAACAATGTTGTGCTCCAACTTCGCATAGACAATCAGGCTGCAGTGTTCTGTATAAACAAGCGGGGTGGCTTGGGGTCATTATATCTCTGCAGAAAAGCTCCTTGCATATGGATCTTGGCTGAAGCCATGAACTCTACAGCCCTGGCAACTTACCTTTCAGGGGACCACAAATCAAATTGCGGATTCATTAAGCAGACATTTAGAACCTTATAAATGGTCCCTCAATAAATCTGTCACAGATGCTGGCTCTTTTTGCCTCTGTAGAGAATGTAAAGTGTTCTCACTTGCTCTTTCAGGCCAGTGCCACACCATCTTCAGCAAGATGTTTGCCATTTCATGGGACAGAGGTTTAATGTATGCCTTCTTGCCTTTTCCACATCTCCAGAGTCCTCCAAAAGATTCATTAGGTTCAAGCTACAGTCATGCTCATAGCTCTCAAATAGTCAAGATGGGTCTGATTTCTGCTGCTCCTCTTGCTGCCAATGGACACACTACCACTCTGCACTTGCTCTTCTCTATTGAGGGTCACCTGCTCTACCCCAAACTTCGGAGTCTCTCCCTAATAGCTTGGATGTTGAAACTCAATTAGCATCTGACTTAGATGTTGAAGTCTTCTTGACATCCAAGAAGAACTTGACTAAAAAGTCTTATGCTCTTAAGATGCAACAGTGTTTCTTCTTGGTGTATTGCTCATCAGATCCAACGTAACCTTTCTCCTGGCCAATGTCTTCTCATACTTCGTTTATCTTTTAGATAGTGGACTATGAACTTCCATCAGTGCGCATGCACCTTGTTGCAATTGCAGCCTATCATATAAAGATTTGATGGTAAACATCCCTGGATAGCTAAGTTCATGTGTGGGTTAGTAAATATAAGGAAACCAAAAAGCGGGTACAAAGGACTGGCGAATGTCAGATTCAAGTTTATAAACCCCTTTTATTAGCTTTTTGGGGCTAATAAAAGGGGTTTATAAACCTGAATCTGCCATTCACCAGTCCTTTGTACCTGCTTTTTGGTTTCCTTCAGTAGTGTGCAGGTACTTTGCTCTATTTGGTTGTACTTTTAGTAAATATAAGGCCACCACTCAGGAAGCGGACACCTGCCTGGGACCTCAACTTTGTACTATCTTTACTAATGAATCTGCCCTTTGAACTCTTGGCTCAAGCATGCTTCAAACATCCTTCATGGAAGACCATTTTTCTTATAGCTATTACATCAGCATGCAACATCATTGAGCTTCAAGCACACAATTCCTGGCAACCAAGGTGGTTCTTCACACCCATCCAATGTTCCCTCTAATTTTCTGTAGGCTGTGTGCGCATAAAATATCAGCTGTGTGCAGCTTTTGAAGGAAGGTTAAATTTTTGTGCGCCACATAAGGACACTCGGAGTTATATACTTTAAAATTTGACTACACGTCAGAATACAGTATGTACATCACATTGATTTTAATCAAATTAAATGAAAAGAGATGATTACTAAATGAAGCGGGAAATTTCTAGTAATTACAGTCATAACTTTTAAATTTTAAGACGTCTGTGTTTTCTATCAGAATCAGAGCCATAATTTTTGTGCGCTCTGTTGTAAAGTATGTGCGCTCGCTCGGTGAGGTGTGTGCGCGCGCACACGCGCACAGCTTAGAGGGAACAGTGCACCCATCCCAAATTTTCTGCCCAAGAAAGTTGCCTCCTTTTCATTTAAACCAGTCCATTGTTCTATCTGTGTGTTTCCCAAGCGTCATGCATTAAAGGTGGAAAATAGTGTGCTTTCCTTGATTGTCAAAGGGCTCTACTGTACTGTCTCCATGCTACACAAAATACCTGAAAGACCTCTCAACTCTGTCACCTACAAACAATCCAGGAATTTCCTGCATCTAAGCAGACTCTCACCACCGGGATCTCAGGCTATGTCAGTTTGGCATATCATCCTGCAAGCCTTTATAACCTGGAGAATCACTACGCATCTCGGAGCAAAAGCTTCCTCTATAGCCCATCTACAATCGGTCTCTCTAAAAGAAATTTGTAATTTGGACATCTTGCCGACGATCCATATTTTCACCAAGCATTATTCCATTGATTGCTTTTCTACTTCAGGCAGTGCCTTTGGACAGTCTGCTATGTATTCTATTTGCACTGGAATAATGTTCCGCCTCCTCTGAAGTTTCTTTTCTAGGTTGCCTACATGTTGAGTGTATGATGACTGTTTAATCTTTTACCACGACTCTTGGCTTGTCCATGGCGAAAGCATAGTTGCTTACTTGTGCAGCCACGCTTCCCTCCCACCAGTCCTCTATACTTCATACCAATGTTTCATTGTGCAAATTTTAGATGCTATGCAATGGCTGGGACAGTCTGTCAGGATCTGCGGGAACCCCTGTGTGTGCTTAGTCTTTAAAAACAAAAAAAAACGGACCCAGTGAAGACCACCACACACTGGATCTGTCTAGAGGACGTCAAGTGTGGCTTCATTCCCCTATGCTGATTCCTGCTGTCAAGGGAAAACCTCTGGTATAGGTAAGTGATTACTGTCATCTCTCGCAACATATATTCAGCATTGCTATCCAGATAGCAAATGGTGGTGAATAAAGTGGATAAGTTTTTAAATTACATTAAAAAAAAATCCTGACAGTGATGTTTGAATATTGACTTGACTGTGTTTACATGCACAGTATGTTCTTACCTTCCACAGCACTAGCAAAAGCAGCTAATGGCTGTCATCTTCAAAAGGTGATAATGCTCTAGATTGGTGTGTGGATGCCATATGCAATTAGTAACTGACCAGGATCCAGCAGTTTTAGTGGAGAGGGCGGCAGGGAATACTGTCAGTAGTGATTGTAGCAGCAGCAGCTGTAAAATTTCATAGGCATGCTCATTTTTATTTTGGCATATTTAAAGGTCGCTTGCTTTGAGGAGAAAAAGACGACTAGCTTGTCCCGTTTATGCCCATCTCCATAAATAGTATATGTATAGCTTCATTACTGAAATCGATAGTCTAGTTAAGGAAGTGTGAGCATTATTCTACTTAATCAGCTTATGTTCTTTTTTTATTTTTTTATCACTGAGCACTGGTGACAATATACAATTTAATTTTTATACTTTAAGTCAAATATTGTAGACAATTTCTAACTATCCAGTGGGCCAAGTTTGTCTACCTGTTTCTTAATCAGTTAAACAATAACTTTCTTGTATGTCTGTCTTAAATATTTGCTTGCCTCCTTTTGATTTGGTATATGTGCATATATTGTTTCAAACTGAAATACTTTGTAATCATTTTTCAGATGCCCATATATGTATTTAAGTGTGACGTGAACATAACCAGGCACTTCACTTCTCTTTTTTTATTTATTAGTTTATTAAACGTTTTACAAACAGTAAACGCACACGACGCTGTTCAGTATGTACAATTCTCCAACATCATTAAAACTTTTAAGATACATAACTTTACTTCCATCCCCACCCTCTCCCCCTCAACCATTCTGACCTCCACCTCCCCCTCATTTCGCCAGGAATTACTTATGCCTACACTTTAACATAACTTGCATGTGTATGACTCCTATACACAGCTATCTCTGTCACCTGTGATAGATAATCCAACTTAGTTATAATTTTTTCTCCACTTGCCACCCCTGGACCCTGCCTTAATGCAGCCAGTTTCATCCAGACCATCACCCAAAACATCCCTTCCTCTGAACTTAGCCACTCCCTCCTCCATATCCTCCATAGTTAAATTTAGTAACATAAACTTAGGGTCCAAGTCGATCAGTATTCCACTCACCACTATGAAGACGTTAAGCTGCCCATTGCCATACGCTCTGCACTTTCACACAGCCCCACCACATATGGAACAGATTCCCCTCTCACTCATATCTCTTCCAATAATCTGGTCTGTGAGCTTTTGCACTGCCTGATGGATCCTCATCAGTGTCAAAAACATATGATAGAGGACTTTTTACCCATTTTCCTGCAACACTGCTGATGCTGACTCTCTCCATACCCATTCAAAAATATTTCCTCACTCCTCTGCTCTGCTCCCCTCCCCTCCATCCTTAATTTATACAATTTCGAGAATAGCTCTTGGGATGTCTAACAATTCCTGTAGAGCTTTTCCAGCCCCATTTCCCATACACCCCTGCTTTACAAATAATGAGTTGCTTTCAGATACAAAAATCTATCTGTATTTCTCAGGCCATAGAGCTACTGAACCTGTTCAAAGCTCAGCACCTGCCTATCTTCCCCCATCAATTGTCCAACAAATCCCTCTCATCCCACCTTCGCAGAATCAAATTCCCAACACCCTGGGAAACCCCTTGTAACTAATTTTCTCTTTTGTTAAACCGCTTTGATTGTATGATAAGGCGGTATAAAAATCCAATTAAATAAATAAATAAATAAATCTTTCTCCTGCTATCCTGCCCCAGGACTTTACTTCGATAACCTTCCCATACCCCCAACATTAAAGCATACAGGGCTAACCTGCGTTCTCCTTCTCAGCCAAGTCAAATCCTGTATCTTACTATCTCCCATAAAACTCTGTTCCATTGCCACCCAAGCTTTCCCTTCCTCCAATCAAAAATGCTTCTCACCTGTGCTGCCTCATAACACTATAAGTGTGGGACCTTTAGCCTCCGTCCGCTTTCTCATTAGGACACTCTTTGCTATCCTAGGGGGCTTTTCTTACAACAGAACAATTTTGCTTTCATTTGGATCGTCCTAAACATCCCATCCAGCACTGCCACCGGTAGGACATAAATATCACAATCTGGGCAACACATTCATTTTTATAGTGGCTATCCTCACCAGCCAGGAAGTTGTCGCCTTCTCCTACCTTTCCAAATCATCACCTAAATTATCCAAAATGGGCCTATAATTTTAAATAGAAAAGATCTCACCAATTCCTCCCTGTTTCATCCCTCAAATACCAGTGTGAGGATGTGACCCACTTAAAGAGAAATGCAGCCCACAGTTGTACCTCCATCACTGTATCTATCCAGATGCCCAAAATTTTGGTTTTTGTGATATTTACTGTATTGCTCCATTTCTCTCATCGACACCAAGACTGCAACCAAAGTGTTCCTCGAATAAATGTCATCAGCAAAGAGTGTTACTTTAGGTTCCTGCCCCCCAGTCTCTATATCCTTTATATCCAGACATGCCCTGATCCCCTCCACCAGTGGCTCATGACCATTACAAAATGTAGTGGAGATAAAGGGAAGCCCTGTTGCATATCCCTATCCAAGCTTGGATCCCCCGAATATCCACCATTCACCCGGATCCTTGCTTTAGAGTTTTGGTAAAGAGCTCTTACCCATTCTATGAACTTTGGACCTAGTCTTCATCAGTTGAGCTCTCCAACATAATTGACTTAGCTTGTAATCCTGAAAACCCAAACAAATCAAACTGGCTGTTGGGCGACTTTTTAATCTCGCCTCTGTCCAACCAGCTGTAGCTAACACCTTTCTTGAGGCAATGGCCAATCTCAGCTACATGCAAATCGTAAATGAACCCACCCACCAACGAGGGAACTCTCTCGATCTTGTCTTTGCCCCACCCACGGTCACAAACATGAAATGCCAATTCAATCTATCCATCACTCCTGTCCTCTGGTCAGACCACAGCCTAACAACATTCCAGATGCCATCACATCAAGATACTCCCAGACAACCAAAGATACTGACATCAGCAAACCCTGTACGATTCAAACCATTTGACAAGGAAGAGATTACTAAACATGCACTCCCAAAACTTGCTCAGCCATCATCCACCCTCAACGACTTGGTCGCTAATTGGAATGACACCCTTAAACTGTACTCTCAACAGCCTTCCTCTAATAAACAACCAACACCCAATAACAGCCCTGAGAAAAAGCAGACAGCACCTTGGTTCTCTCCTGAGCTACGATCATCCCTCCTCCTCCTGAGAGAAAATGGCGGCGCACCCATAACACTTTGGACCAAGTCCCATACTTAGCTCACCTGAAAACTCATCGTGAATCAATTTGGGTCAAGAGAAAGGAATTCCATTCCAAGCTCCTCAGCCGCTCACTAAGCAAGCCACGAGACCTCTTCAATTTAGTAAAATCCTTAACCAAGGAGCTGCCATCTCCACAGCAAGAACATATACAGCAACAACTATATGCCAACTACATTCAATCCAAAGCTGTCAAAACAATCACAGCCACCATACCAGAACCTTCCCAGCATCAGAATCCACTCATTAAGCTCTCACCTCCATCTGCGAAAAGCACTGAAGATGATATCGCCATATCAACACCACCACTGCACCAAATGACCCATGCCCTGCACACTGGATCAGATCAATGCGATCGGAACTCAGTCCAATCATAGCCGAGATTGCAGTCCTTCTCAACAAGAATATTCCCATCTGCTCTTAAGCAGACATCCATTCGACCACTGCTAAAGAACAACCAGCTGGACCCAAAGAAGGAGGAATCCTACTGGCCGATCTCCAGTATCCCACTACTAGCAAAAATACTTGAGAAAGTGACTCAGAGACAGATCCAACAACATATAGACACCTCATCCCCCCTAGACCCTTGCCAACATGAATTTAGGGAAGTGCATGGAGTTGAAACACTCCTGACCTCCCTAATTAACACACTCATCAGTGGGATAGACAACATCAAAATGGGCTTTGTGCTAATCTTCCTCAACGTTTGATTCAGTTGACCACAACCAACTCCTAACTCGACTCCATGAGAAGGGAATCCAGGGTCTAGCATGGGATTGGTGTAAATCCTACCTAGAAGATCGATGGCAACAAGTTCGGATTGGCTCCAACACATCGGAACCTTTCCAGCAAAAGCAAGGAGTACCCCCAGGTTCCTCCCTTTTGGCGGTGCTCTTTAACATATACATGCAGCCGATATGTGAAATCACCCGTTCCTTCGGCATATCTTGCCTTATCTATGCAGATGGTGTGCTGATGTTTACACCTATCAGTGTCACGTGTCCTGATTATACAGCCTTAGTCGATTGCTTCAACACAATAACAGACTGGCTCCTCAACCAGAACCTACGAATAAATTTCAAAAAAACTGAGGTCCTAATCGTCACAAAAAAAACAAAGGCTTTTCAGCCCCTGCAACCCTAAAAGTAAGAGACTCCGAGCTTCCAATCAAGCCCACCATACGCTACCTGGGTGTGACATTGGATCAACAGCTAGACTTCAAAGTGCACATAAGCATCATGTACGCAGATGATGTGCTGCTGTTCACTCCCATAACTGTCTCATGCCCAGACTATACAGCGTTAACCAACTGTTTCAATGCAATAACGGATTGGCTACTTAATCAATCAAAACCTACGCATAAATTTAAAAAAAACAGAAGTCCTAATAGTCACAAGAAACAAATGTTTCTCTCCTCCACCAGCTCTAAAAGTCAGAGATGCAGAACTTCCAGTCAAATCCAATATACGCTACTTGGAGTGATACTGGATCAGCAGTTGGACTTCAATGAACACATAAAACGCACCGTAAAGGCTATCTACTTTAAGATTAAAACCCTGCAGCACTTGAGACCTATGATGGAGCCTGATGACTTCCGCACCATCTTCCAAGCGCTAGTTACACCGCACTTTGATTATGCCAATATAATACTGCATGGCCTCCCGAAGATTACCATCAACCCTCTACAGTTAGCCATGAATGCAGCAGCCCATGTCCTTTGCGGAGCATCAAGGAACGACCACATCTCCCCCATTCTAAAAGATCTTCATTGGCTCCCAATAAACTGTAGAATCCTATACAAGGCCCTCCTCATTACTTTCAAGGCGTTTAACAAGATATCACCTGCATCAGTTTCTGACCTTATCACACACACCGCAAACGAGATCTAGGAGATCTCTTGCTGCAGACATGCTACTCATACCAAGTGAATCCATAAAGATTAACCAGTCATCCATCAATAGGGCGTTTGCGAACTACGCCCCCAGGTGTTGGAACAAACTTCCTCCCAGCATTAGAGCAATCAGGGACCTTGGGCAGTTCAGAAAAGCCCTCAAACACCACCTTTTTATCACACATTTTACTCATCTAGACATCCCCCCCCCATCACCCCTCCTCACCCTCACAACCTCAGACCTCTCCTACCTGACCGCATAGAACCTACAGGGAGTACCAACTTGTAAATTTCTAAAAATGTATATAGTTTCCCCCAGTTTTTTACCTCCATGCTAATGCCCTGTTATTTGTAAATGATGGCCAGAATTAACTGACCTAGTTTGATATTGTTTCAATGTAAACCGCACTGATGACAAATAGCGCGGTATATATGAAATGTTAAATAAATAAATAAAATAAATAAGCAGCACTGTGAAAACCATCTACTACAAGATAAAGACCCTGCGACACCTGAGACCCATGCTGGATCCAGAGAATTTCCGCACAATATTACAAGCGCTAATCACACCCCATTTTGACTATGAAAACATTATTCTCCATGGCCTCCCCAAGAATACCCTAAACCCACTACAATTAGCTATGAATGCCGCTGCCCGTGTCCTATGTGGAGCATCAAGGAGAGACCACATAACCCCCATCCTAAGGGACGTACACTGGCTTCCGATAAGTTGCAGGATCTCATATAAAGCCCTCCTCATTACTTTCAAGGTCATTAATAAAATAACGCCCTCCTCAATCTCAGCCCTTCTCACCCACACCCCCAACAATAGATCTAGGAGACCATTAGCCGCCAATACGCTAATTATCCCGAGAGATACCACAAAATGTGCACAATCAACTAATAATAGAGCATTCGTGACCTACGCCCCCAGATACTGGAACAACCTTCCTCCCAGCATCAGATCGATCAGTGACCTCATGCAATTCAGAAAAGCCCTCAAGCACCATCTGTTCGTTAAGTACTTCTCACAACCCAACAACGCCTCCCCTCTCCCCCTCACAACCAATCCCTTAATATGATTTACAAAATATGTAATTTACAGAACATGTAATTTTTTATTTTATTTATTTACATTCTTTTATATACTGCGCTATTCTGCATCAGTGCGGTTTACATTGAACAGGGCATTATAACTTGGAGATAACTATTTTACAGGAAACATGAGCTATGGAGGGTTAAGTGGCTTGCCCAAGACCACAAGGAGCACCTGTGGGACTAGAAACCCCAGTCCTTCCGGCCCAAGGTTGCTGTCCTCTAGTGGGATTTGAACCCCCGACCTTCCGGCCTGAAGTACCTTGCCCCAACCACTAGGTCACTCCTCCACTCCATTCCACTCCACTGGTAATACAGACCAGATTGAACTTGTAATCAATTGTACTGAATCCAGATGTACACTATTGTAATAGAATACCAACTTTGTAAAAGAAAACCATCCCTCATCTATCTCTGCTTCAAATGTACATAGTTTCCCCCGGTTTAAGTCCATGTTAATTTCCTTGTTATATGTAAACTCAGGACAGATCTCTACTGTCCGAGAGTCATATTGTTAATTGTGAACCGCACTGATAAGAGAGAGTGCGGTATAGAAGAACTGTTAAATAAAAATAAAAAATAAGTCCCAGTTTTTGCAGGACTTGAAGCATGAACCCCCGCGCCACCCTGTCAAATGCCTTTCCTGCATCAACAGCCATCAAGAGAGCATTCTGCCTAGCGTGCCAAAACATTTTTAAAATCTTTCTGATGTCACTTGCCTGTCGACCTAAAATAAAGCCCATCTGGTCCCAGTGGATCAAGGAAGGCAAGAAACGCAACACTCTGCGAATATTGTGGCATCCACATTGATAAGCGATATGGGCCTACACGAGCCACACACCATCTTATCTTTTCCCGGTTTTGGAAGTACCGTAATTCCTGCTACCACTGTTGACTGGGGCAGCTCCCCATCTCCTACCACCACATTAAATAGATCCCTGAAAAAATCCACCACCTTCAAATCGGGCTGTTAGGCCATCCATGCCCGTTGCCTTACCCTCCGTTAGGCCCTTCATAGTCATTAAAGCTGCTCCTCTTATGTCACCACCCAGCCCATCCTTCTACTCTCTCAAACAGGGCAATTGCTTCTGGGGGAATGCACTTCTATCTTCCTGTCCCTATCCAACATCTATGGTGTACAGAGCTTCTCATAAAACCACCAGACAATTTCTCTAATCTCTCTGGATCCAAATACTAGCTCCCCCTTCTTATCTTAACCACATGTTGCTGGTTCTATTGCACCCATACCTTATGGGCCAGGACCTTACCCGCTTTATTATCTCATTCAAAAAATCTATTACTTTACCCGCTCCAGATTCTACACTATACCTGCTATTTGCAATTAGTCAATTCCCGCCCCCCCCCTCCCCCCGTACCCGCTCTTTATCCCTCAGCACCCTCTGGGACTGTCCTTGTAACTCTCTCAACCTCCGTAATAAACTCTTCTCCCTGCTCAACCGTTGGTATTTCTGATATGCTGCTGCCGAAATAAGTTGACTCTGCATTAGCGTTAGTCCATCTCACACCACTCCCAGTGGCGTACCCGCCCCCACATTATACTCTCCTTCAACCCCTTCCTCAGTGACTCGTAAACCTCCCCTTTGTCCAGTCTTTCAGTCTTCAAAATCTTCTTCCAATGATCGCACCAACTTAGAAAGCTGGGCTTGCTCTGCATGACATTCTTCCACTAGTCCTTTTGTCTCCTTGCAGTTGAAGGTATAAGACTTAAGTCGCAACTCCCCCACTATCTCTCTGAGCTCACTGCGCACCATCCTGATATCATTTTTAAGATCGGTGAACCAGGTCTTCAGCTTTTCCTTTGTAATCTGCACCACAGTCCATTTCCCCGCCAGTAAATCAGCCAAACAGCCTCTCCACGTGGCACCTTGGACGACATGGCCGCCTCCGTGGCGCACTCTTCTTGGCCTGCATAAGCATATTCTTTATGGTTTTATGCTGGGTAGTTGCCCTACCCATCCACTGCATCTCCAAATTGCTTAAGGGGGGGGGGGGCAAAGTTACTCTGACACACTTTTGGGAAGGGCAAAAACCAATTTTATTGTTCTGCCCAATGGAGCTCCCGACTCAGCCATCTATGTGGGTTCAGGATGTCACTCCTCCAGGCATTTCATTTCTAAAGCTGCCAGATTCATCTTAACCCAGTCTTTGACAAATTTTTCTTTAGATTTAGGAGCCTGCCAAAAAGCAGCAGTGGCTGAGACCTTCCCCCTCACCTCCTTCCCCACCCACTGTTGTCTCCACTGAAGTTGTGGTGTGTGGAGTGGATTGTAAACTCCGATGAGCAGGGACCATTTTTTACATGTATCTGTACAGTGCTGCTTACACCTTGTAATGCTATACAAATGTTCAGTAGTACTAGGGGTTTGAAGAGACCCCTCTGAGGTCTTCTGCAGCTCCTTTAGGTTTTACTGATTTACTAAGGCTGTTTTTCTCATTCTGTGCCCAAGAGAAAAGAGCTTTAGTAACCTGGCATGAATTCAGTGCAACCTTTCAGGGTAGTTGCAGAAATACGCTGCCAGCAGCGGCTCCCCAACCCCACACATGCACCCCATGCTGTCGTTCAAGCCTCTCCCTTCTAGCCCATTCCATTCAAACAGTCTTATTTCCCTTCTTGAAATTGGCCACCCCTTCAGCTCTCATCACAGCAGTTGGAGCCACTTACATCATGTTGAGGATCATTGATTAACCTGCCAGTGCAGGAACCGTTCTCTTATGCACAGTGTGGCTAAGAGTCTGAGCCATGTGGTACAGTAACTCTCACATTCTCTGTCTCGAGTCTTATGAATTTTTACACCACGTGCAGAGAAACGGCAATTCCTGCATGGCAGTGGAGGTCAACAGGGTTCAAAAACCTCATGTACTAAATGATGATGTCTAGTTGCCTGGCACTTGGGATATATGAAGCCCTGATTAACCTGTGTGCTGTGATACATGTTACCTAGATTTGAACTTCAATAGCAGTACATTTGACCAGCTTGCAGTTTGAAGTGATATGGCTTCTTTTTCCCATTGTAAGCAGTAATAAGAACAACACCGGGTTATTGGAGAATGCCATTCTTATTGTATTCATGATATATGTGATGGACATCAAGCTGAATTTTGTTAAGTTTATAAATAACAAGAATCCTTAGGATAGGGGAAAATCTTGGAAGAAAGGCAAATGTCACCTTAATTTATATTTCTGTAATTCATATAACTACCTGTACCATTCTGGGTGTTTGAATTCCAGTCAATGGCTAATTCTTAAATGTTGGTGAAGTGGCAGTTTTGAACCATTTTACACACATGATGAAATGGCATAAGTACAAATCAGGGAGAAATCAGGAAATGGAAAACCCATGGACAGGGCCTGCTATGTGGCAGCCACCAAGCTCAGCTATCTGAGTTCGGGAACTAATGAGTTAGTCGTGTCTGATCTTGCCGGCACCCGGGAAGGGTCCGAGGAAGACGCAGAAGGTATTATCGAGCTTGCAGAGGCTGCGGGAGACGGTGGCAGGCCCTTGTTTTTGGTGGGAACCACTGCATTGTTGGATATCTCATTGCAGGCTTCAGACACTACTCTGGGGCCTCCAGTGCCGCAAGACTTGCACAATTTTGCCGGGGAGAGGGGCTGTGGCATTCCTGCAGCCATAGGGGGAAGCAAGGTCAATTCCTTTCTCCCCCTAATTTGTGCTCCTGCTCCATCAGACTTTCCTGATGAAGCAGGGAGCAGTGGAGGTGTTTCTTTGGGCCCCTTTGGGATGGGGACAAGACAGTGTGCCAGCGAAGCGTCAAGACTGCCCAGATGAGGAGCATGACGTGTGCTCCCTAGTCTCCCTAAGGACACTGGGGCCTTTGGAAGGCCCTTTGGACCTCTTGGAATGGACCCAAGAGGAGCTTGAGGAAGGAACTCCCTGGGGCAGAGAATCCGTCTGCAGTTTGGATTTTCCACCACAATGAGCTCCTGGCCTTGATCACCAAATCTCTTGCCACCCTGTGGATTGCAGAGCCTGTGCTGGTGGGCTCTGATCCAGATGAGGACCCACTGATGGAGGGTGTAAGCAGACCACCTCAGTCCTTCCCTGTCCACAGGTCCCTGCGAGCCATGATAGAGGAGAAGTGGGGAAACTCCAGACACGGGGCTGCGGGTGGGGCGCAGTATGGCTAGACTTCAGCCCATCTTAGTGGAGGAGAAGAAGCAGCTGCGCCTCCTTAAAGTGGATGCCCTGGTGGCGGCTGTTTATGCAGAAGACCATCATCCCTGTGGAAAAGGGCATGCCCTAAAGGACCCTCAGGACTAGCGTATGAAAGCGCTTCTGAAGCAGGCTTTTGAGGTATTGGCCCTTGGCCTACAGGTTGCCTTCTGTGGGGCTTATGTGGCCCGTGCCCGTCTGCTGGATACAGGAGTCTCAAGATATCAGGCATGGGTGTCTCTGGCGGATGGCAGATGCCTGGTTGGAGTCTGGAGTTGCCTTCCTTGAAGTTTTGCTCTATGACCTGTTGTGGCTGTCCGCTAAAAGTATGGTCTCGGCGGTGGTGGCCTGCCACCTTCTGTGGCTCTGCAACTGGTGGTCAGACGTGGCTTTGAAGACGAAGTTCACTCTGCTTCCCTTTGGCGGTAAGTTGCTCTTTTCGAGGTAGACTTGGAGAAGCTGGTGAAGACACTGGGTGGGACAAAGGTCCCCTGCTTACCAGAAGACAAACCCAAAGAGGGTAGAGGTGGTCTGGTCCATGGTCGTGGTGGAGGCTTTCAAAGGCTTTGTCCCCCTTAGGGAAGTAACTCCCAGAGAACCCATTTCCTGCAGCAGGACTCATCCCTTCATGGGGAAGCCCCAGGGTGATTGAGGTTTCGGACCAAGCCCACCCAATGAAGGTTTGACAGCCCTGGTGGGGAGACAGCCGGTAGATTGTTGCCTGTGGTGCTTTCTCCCTCTCTGGGCTCGAATTACCTCAGACGCCTGGGTCTTGGAGGTCATTTGCGAGGGCTACACCTTCGAGTTTGCGGGTCAGCCCAGAAATGTCAAACTCTGCAGGAGGTGCTTGAGCGGTTGTTGTAGCTTGAGGTGGTATCAAGGAGCCTTGGCAGGTATTCCATCTACTTTGTGGTGCTCAAGAAGGACGGGTCCTGGCGACTGATTCTGGATCTGAAAGGGGTCAACAGGGCTCGGGGTTCACTGAGACCTTGCAGTCTGTGATTGTAGCCGTGCAACAAGGCTAGTTTCTTACCTCCTTGGATCTCACCGAGGCATATCTTCACATTCTAGTGAGGCCAGAGCTTTCGTGCTTCCTTCACTTTGTGGTGCCCAAGGGGCATTTCCAATTCCAGGACCTGCCCTTCGAGCTGGACATGGCCCCTTTTGTATTTACCAAGATCATGATGGTCATGGCAGCCCATCTTCGCAAGCAAGGAGTGCTAGTCCACCTGTACTTGGATGACTGGCTAATCCATGGGAAGTCCTTTGAGGAAAGCCAGTGCTCAGTGGAGATGGTAGTGTGCAGTCTCCAGGAGCACAGTTGGGTAGTCCACCTCCACAAGAATCTCACTTGCAGCAGCAACGTGTTCTCCCAGAAGGGAGGGTGGCAAAACTGCAGGCTCAGATTCAAGGATTCTGTTAGACTCCACAGCCGTGAGCTAGGATTATCTCCAGGTATTGGGGTCCTCTGGGCCTGCCTCCATATGAGAATGCTCCAAGCTCACCTTCTGGCCCGTTGATCGCCACTGGAACACTCCATGGAGGTGTGACTTTTCCTACCTTGGTCGGTCTGGGTCAGCCTGCATTGGTTGCTAGACTCTGTGAACTTGGGAGCGGGAATGTCGCTAGAGACTCTGCAATGGGCGGTGGTCACGACAGAGGCGAACCTCTGACTGGCTGATGTGGCCCATGGTCATTGGTCTCCCAGGGAGGGGCAGTGGCCCATCAACCACTTGGAGATGAAGGCAGTGCAGCTCACGCTGGAGGCATTCTTTCTGCTGGTACATCGCAAGGCAGTGTGGGTCCTCTCTGATAATGCCAGCACGGTGGTGTACATCAATAGCTAGGACAGCACGCAGAGCTTCCAGGTAGCCGTGGAAGCAATTCTGCTCCTCCAGTGGGCCAAATTGTACCTCCTAGCCTTGTCAGCAGCGCATGTGGTGGGGGTGGCGAATGTTCAGGTGGATTACCCTAGTTGCCACACTATGGACCTGGGGGAACGGTCCTCCTCCAAGGAGGACTGACTGACTGACTTAAAAGCATTTATAGACTGCCAAGTGCAAAGCATTCTAGGCGGTGTACAGACATCAATTAAAAACGCTACCAATCAAGTACAATTTAAAATAAAATTATCCCATCCAGCTGCCTCGTATCTGCCTCACTGCCACTGCATCCTTGCCCCCATGAGACAAAAACTAAGGAAAGAGGAAAGGTGGTCGGTTTTTTTTTTTTTTTAAACCTTTACAAAAGGTTCAAAGGTTTAGCTCAGAATGTAATGCCAGAGGTGGAGAATTCTGTCTTCCAATTCCTGGTGGTGCATTGGGGCATGCCAGTGATGGACTTGATGGCTCAAGCACAGATTTCCAAAGTCCCTCAGTTCTTCAGCTGCCGGCGCTCCCTGATGATGGAGGGCCTAGACGCCCTAGTTCAGGCGTGGCCTTAGATAGGGCTGCTGTACGTGTTTTCACCCTGGGCCCTAATTGAGCGAGTGATTCAGTGCATCGAGGCTCATTGGGCCGGTGCTGCTGCTAACACTGGACTGGTCCTGGTGGCCTTAGTACAAGGACCTCATGCACTTCTTGGTGGCAGACCCTCTTCAATTACAAGTTCCTAATCTTCTGACTCTGGGTCCAGTGGTGCATGCTGGAGACGGATCAGGTCTTGCTTATGGCCTGGATCTTGAAAGGGCGCAGTTGAGGAGTCATGGTTATTCTGAGCTGGTTATAGCAGCCCTGTTGCAGGCACGGAGATGTTGGACGTCCCTGGCCTATGTAAGAGTTTAGCAGCTTTTTGAGGCCTGGTGCGTGGAATGGGATGTTCAGCCCTTGGCGGCACCCGTGTCTGCCATTCTGGGTTTTTTTGCAGGCTGGTTTTGAGAGAGGCCTGGCATTGGGCTTGCTGTGAGTTCAAGTTGTGGCTCTGGGCTGCTGTTAAGGCAGTGTATAGGCCATGCCCTTAGCAGTCCATGCAGATGTAGTGCAGTTTTTGCAGGGTGTTAAGCATTTGCAGCCGTCTAGCTGACTGTTGCTCCCAGCGTGGGAACTTAACCTCATCCTTGCTTTCCACTCTTTGATTCATTGAGGAGGGTCTTGTTCAAAGAGTTCACACTGAAGGTGATCTTCCTGGTGGCCATTTGCTCGGTGCAGTGATTTCAGAGTTGCAGGCCAGGTCCTGCAAGGAGTCTTATCTGATCTTCAAGGAAAAAGTTGTCCCACTGACTGTTCTGTCGTTCTTGCCTAAGGTTGTGTCAGAATGCCACCTCAATCAGGCGGTCATGTTGCCTTTGTTCGCAGGACAGCAGGACTCGGTGAAGCTCACTCTACTGCACAAGCTGGACGTTCATAGGACCTTGAAGCATTATTTGGTGGTGACTCGGCTGTTTCACTCTTCAGAGAGGCTGTTCATTCTCTTCAGTGCACCCAGAGTGTCGATCGCAAGTTGGATCCAGGAAGCAAACACCTTGGCCTATATATATTCTAAAGGGCCTGTAGATGCCAGTGGGCTTGCAGACCCACTGCACCAGAGCCCAAGCTTCGTACTGGGCCGAGGTGAACATAAGAACATAAGAACATAAGATATGCCATACTGGGTCAGACCAAGGTCCATCAAGCCCAGTATTCTGTTTCCAACAGTGGCCAATCTAGGTCATGCCTCCCCTTGGGACATTTGTAGAGCAGCCACCTAGTCCTCCCTAAATTCCTTCGTGTGGCATTACCGAATGGATCTGCAGGCCAGGTGGGATGTGCGTTTTGGGACAGCAGTACTGCGTGCGTGGGCTTCCGGTTCCACCTGTTGTTAATACTGCTATGCTACGTCCCATTTGTTTGGACTGGACTGGAGGGGACGCCCTGGAATTTAGGCCTTCCCTGCTCTTTTTCTTTCCTGTAGTCCCTCCAGTCCAAGACCCACCCCTGAGAATTCAGCATGTGCTACAGAGAGATTTTGGTTTTAGTGTGTGCAGGAGTAGCGGATTTCTGCTCGGTTAGGCGTGTGTGTGTCTTTTTCGAGGCTGTTTGCCTCATTCTGTAACACAAGGAGATGTCTTCATGTCTTAGACAAAAAAAACCCCAAAACCCAGACTCAAAGCCATTTGGACATTTGGCTGCCTACCCTGGTTGCTCTGCATTCCAGATGCGGCGGCAGTTAATTTAGATCTGGCCCTGGCCCTGGAGCTCTTAATGGTGAAGTATGGTAGGGTGCAAGGCTTCCATATGTTTGGAGTTTGGTTGTCTTGGTCCCGAAGGTGGGGGGGAGAGAATGGGTGGCTTGGTGTTGGATCCCTCTTTCCTTTGTGATACTTCTGCTGCTTGGTGAAGTATTGAATACTGGTTCAGTCCAGTGTGCACAGGCTATTTATACTGCACTGAGAAAGTGTTCCTCGGTCTCCACCTGCTAGTTGGTGTGTATAACCCACTTGTCTGGACTGAGTGGAGGGACTTGCAGGTAAGACCTAATTTCACCATATGGCAGTGCGACTCTCCTGGGGTGCTTCCTGGGACCCTGTGTGTCTCCCAGGATGTCCTTGGAGGGGGGGGGGGGGGGGCGGTGCTGTCGCTGCCATTTAAAGAAGTTTTCCCTTATATAGCAGACCAAACCTGCTTGGTGCATCTTAGGATACAGCATGCAAGGCCAGGTAATTCCGTTTTTCAAGATGATAGCCTGGGAACTTGTGGGCATCACTCCTGCCCCTGAATTTTAAGGCACTGGGGGGGGGGGGGACAACACTAGGTCACCAGGCTGTTTTCTTGGTTCGAGGGGAGGTGGTGTTTGGTTTTCTGAGGTAAGATGTCAAACTTCACCTTAGATTATCTTTTTGCTCCCCTGCTGCATCCTTGTGTCTACCTGAAGCTGGCGTAAAGATCAGCATTAAGAGTAAATTGCGCTGAAGTTTCAGCACAGGTTTTTACATTGGGAGCAATTACAAATTCATTGTTTCGCTTGTGATTAGCATGCCCACTATTCTATGCTTTAGTACAGTGGTTTTGTTTGGTTACTCTCCCATAAGAGCTTGCTTTCTACCTCAGAGCATGACTAGCATGGGAAAGTTTCTAGCAAAACGCTACGCTAATGCCATTAAAGCAGCATGTAAAGTATTGAATTTAAGCAAAAAAATTATGCATTGGGGTAGCTTGGATTGTTCCATCTTGGCACAGATCAGGTTTTGCAAATCAAATCTGGACTTTATTCTAAAAGTTCTAATACTAGTTAATTAGCTGATCATTTTCTGCTAGTTCAACATTAAATCTGGTGAATTTATAAACTGGATTCTCTGCTGCTCCGAGGTCTGTCATATTGAATGAGCTAAATTAAGGCCAATGAGCTAAAGGAATGGCCAAGATTCCAGTCTTCCAATGGAAGTATGGAGGCCCTCTGGAGACTTGCTGAAGCCATTGGGGAAGTTTTGCTGAGTATCTTCAGCTGCAATTTCAATTCTAAGGCTGGATAGTCTAGGATTTGTTTTGGTTTCAGTGCCTGAGATGAGTAATTCTGTGGTTAAAGATTGCTTCACTTGCTGAAGCTCGCTGGGAATAAGTGATAGCATGGTGTAACTACAGGTCATTGACTGAGAGTAACTTCTGACTAATTGTGTGTTGCATATGTAGCAAATGGCAGATGTGAAAGGAAGTTTTACATTATTGCTGATTTTCTTTCCTTGAATCTCGCTATGCCAGTCCATACAAATAGTTATGCTCCCTTAACAGCAGGTAGAGGCAGCTTGAGCAACTTTAAGTGATGGCAGCACTGAGAGAAGCCAGTAAGCAAGACAAACTGTGATGCATAATACTATTCCTTATCGTTCCTCCAGCTTAGTCCTCCACCTCTGGGTAGTGCACCACCTCCTGCAGCTTGGAGACTGGATCAATCAAAATTTGTCCTTACTAGCAGTAGCTTGCTGGAACTCCTCCTCAGCCCCAGTGTGTCCAGTCTTCACGCAGCAGGAGGACGTAGTGAGCCTAGGTGCTGGGCTCACTGGAGAAACAGATAAGGAGCAGTATAGTTAGCTAACGTTTTCTAGATCTGAATTATTAACTTCTATTGGCTTTGGTTTGTAAGGGCTAGGAACCTCTAAAATTTATAGGGGATGTCACTTTAAAAAAAAAAAAACAGGGGCTAATTTTAACGGAGCAGGGTGAGCTCCTTGGAGGCGTCCCTCTCCTGTCTAGCCACAGCCCGGTTAAGCCCTATCTGATTTAAGGATCTCTGTCCCAGGACGTTTCGGGGAAGAGCTCCTTGGGCAGCACAACGCTGGGCCGAGTACCGGTTCTCTTTTCATAGCGTTGTCGGAGTTAGCCTCAGTCTCCGGTTTCCCTCGTTCGGGGACGGAACTGAAGGCTGGTTTTAAACCGCGCGGCTGCTTTGATTTTTCCCGCTGTGCTTTGCCTTGGGGAAGAGAGCGGTTCAGGAGTGCCTGCCGGTCAACGGGGAGCTGTGTCCGTTCGGGCTGCTTCTTTTTCGGCATGCCAAAATCTTCTGTGGGGAGCCGCTGCCATTCTCTGCCCGCGGTGCTCGCAGCATTGTTGAAGCGTGCCAAAATCTTCTGTGGGGAGCCACGGCCATTTTGTGCACACGGTGCTGGCAGCATTGCTAAAGCATGCTGTCTCTATACCAGGCTCTGGAGCAGCGCTTTCCTCGGGTCCGCGGCCTGGGTTCCCCTTTCAAGGTATTTCAAGGTTTTTCTTTAATTTCTTTAAGTTCTTTGAGTTTTGGTGTTTGTTTTCTTTTTGAGCATTTTGTCTTGGTTTTACTTTCGGGCTCTTAAGAGTCGGGGGGGGGGGGGGCTCAGGAGGTACTTCTGCCTTGGGGATTCTAGTCTGTCGGTAGCAGCACGTTTAAAAAAAAAAACAAACAACAAACCATCAAGGAAAAGAACTTTTGGTAATTAGCTACATTTGGCAATAGCCTCAACTTACAGGTCCTGGGCAGGACAGGCTTTGGTCCTTGCCTGAAACCAGCTAGTTGCTCACTGCCCGGGTATTTTAGGCTCCATCTCAGTATCAGGGTACACGGCTTCAAGATCCCTGTGTATCATCTGTGACACTCGTAAGAGCACTAGTGCTGAAACAGGTGTCTGCCAACGCTGTGCATTAGTGTCAGTCACTATGGAGCAGCAATTGGAATGTTCCATGGCTCCCGCTTCACAAGGCGCTTCCGTGGGAGCGGAGGGGGACACGGCAGTAGCAGGCCGTTCAGTTTCCTCTCCAGCGGCAATTTCTGGTGCTCTGATGGATCTGGGCGTGTCTTTACAGATGGAGGATTTTTCTCCGGAATTTGTCTTATTGATGCATCAGGGATTTTGTCGCAGGTGGCAGGGACTGGGTTTCGGGTCCCAGCCTATCTCTTCCTCGGCGGCGCGCTCCGGGCTGTCGGAGCGCGAGCTCTTAGCGCCTAAAGCGGCCAAGAGGCCGCGACTTCCTGATCCCTTCCTGTCTGAGGCGGACTGGCAGGACGGAGAGGAGGATGAGTTGGATTTCGGCACGGAGATGGATGATTTAGAGGAAGGGGAGATTCTCGAGCCTGAGGATCATACGAGTGTTTCGAAAGGAAGAGTTGCCGGCCCTGATTACGGAGGCCCTTCAGACACTTAAGCTAACTGCGGAGCAGCCGGTCGTGGAAGAGGATGGCGCGGATCCCATTATTCAAGCTGTTCGTCAGATGCAGGTGGTTTTTCCTATCCACAAGGTCATAGATCAGATCAGATGATTCAGCATGAGTGGGATTGTCCTGAATCCGGTCTTCAGGGAATACGGATCATGAATAAGCTATATCCTCTGGCGGATGCGGACAAGGGGAAATTCCGTTCCCCGAAGGTTGATGCTGCGGTCTCGGCAGTCACTAAGAAGACCACAATACCGGTGGAAGGCAGTGCGGCTTTGAAGGAGGCACCAGATCGGAAGCTGGATGGGCTCTTGAAGCAGTCCTTTGAGGCCGATGCGGTTGCCTTACAGGCCTCCATCTGTGGGGCTTGGGTGGCCAGAGCCTGTCTTCGCTGGGTCCAGCACCTCAGACAATCTGCGGTGTTGGAGATTGAAGAGGTGCGTGAGGTACAGCGTTCGGAATCGGGTTTGGCGTATCTGGCCGATGTGCACTACGATCTTATCAGAGCTTTGTCCAATAGTATGGCTTCGTTAGTAGCGGCGCGAAGATCCCTCTGGCTAAAAAATTGGGCAGCTGACGGATCTTCCAAGTCTCGGCTTGTCAAGCTTCCTTTTAAGGGAAGGATGTTTGAAGATCTGGATAAGATAGTTAAGGATTTGGGAGAATCTAAAGGTGGCAGACTGCCGGAGGATAAGCCTAAGCGCGGAAAACCTTCCACGGCCTTTCGGGGGCAGTTTAGAGATTGTCGGAGGTTTCGATCGCCCTGCTTTGCAGGCTCCCAGAGAGGAAGATTTGTGCCTAGATCTCAGGGTTTTCGGGGGTTCCGGGGTGCAAGTAGAGGATTTGCAGGGGCGGCTCCCGCAGCTTCTCGGAAGTCGCAATGAAGGGCGGCGGGTCCAGACAGAAATTCAACCGATAGGAGGTCGGCTTCGAGGTTTTCTTTCTGCCTGGACCCACATAATGTCCGATCAGTGGGTCTTGGAGATCATTCGCGACGGATACGCCTTAGATCTCGCGAAGCCGGTCCTGGACTCGTTTGTGCTTTCCCCCTGCAGAAGTCTTCGGAAAGTGCTCCAGGTGAAGCAGACGGTAGACCGTCTTCTGCTGTTGGGAGCAGTTGTTCCCGTCCCGGCAGCAGAATATGGCATGGGTCGGTATTCCATTTATTTTGTGGTGCCAAAGAAGGATGGTTCCCTTCGGCCCATTCTGGACCTCAAAGGGGTGAATCGCTGTCTCCGAGTGCTGCATTTTCGGATGGAAACGCTTCGCTCTGTTGTTGTGGCGGTGCGACAAGGGGAGTTCTTGATGTTTCTCGATCTTTCAGAGGCATATCTCCACATTCCCATCAGAGAATCCCATCAGAAGTTTCTACGTTTTGCGCTTCCCTGGGGCCATTATCAGTTCCAGGCCCTTCCCTTCGGATTGGCGCCGGCGCCGCGGGTGTTCACCAAAATAATGGTGGTGGTGGCAGTGGCGCTGCGGCAGGAGGGAGTGTTGGTCCATCCATATTTAGACGATTGGTTGATTCGAGCGAAGTCCCGGGCCAAGAGTGTGAAGGTCACGGAAAAAGTGGTTGCTCTTCTCCAGTCGTTAGGTTGGGTGGTCAATCCGTTCAAGAGCCATCTATCCCCGACTCAAGTTCTGGAGTACTTGGGAGTGCAGTTCGATACTCAGAAGGGCTCAGTATTTCTGATGGAGCGGAGGGCCCTGGCTCTTCGCAACCTGGTGCGCTCCTTCCGGAATCTCGCTGCTCCTTCGGCGTGGAAATATCTCCAGGTGCTGGGAACTATGGCGGCGACGTTGGAGGTGGTTCCTTGGGCCCGGTTTCACATGAGGTCGCTGCAGCGGGCCTTGCTTCGCCGCTGGTTCAATCAGTCCGATGCATTGAGCAAACGTCTCCCTTGCTCACTGCAGGTCCGGAGGGAGCTACAGTGGTGGATGCGTCCGGAATGCTTACGAGCAGGGATGCCTTTGGAGCAACCGCAGTGGATCCCCCCTCCTGACGGATGCAAGCCCGGCGGGCTGGGGAGCACATTGCGGAGTAGACTTTGCTCAGGGTCTTTGGTCTCCGGAGGAGAGCTGTTGGTCGATCAACTGTTTAGAGCTGAGAGCGGTGTTTCTGGCTCTTCAAAGCTTCGAAGCTCAAGTAACGAACCGCGCGGTGCGCGTCCTCTCCGACAATGCGGCGACCGTGGCTTACATAAATCGACAGGGAGGTACCGGGAGCGCGGCCTTGGAGGAGGAGTCCCGGATGCTATTCTCCTGGATAGAGCCGCGGTTGCAGGCAATTTCGGCGGTGCACATCGCCGGAAAAGACAATGTGAAGGTGGATTTTCTCATCAGAGTTCAAGTGGACGCCGGGGAATGGGAGCTGCATCCCACAGTTTTCGAGCAGCTAGTTCTTCGATGGGAAACCCCAGTCATGGATCTCATGGCCACTTTTCAATCTGCAAAGGTGAATCGGTTCTTCAGCAGACGACGGGAACCCATGTCGGAGGGGATCGACGCTCTTCTGCGTCCCTGGCCATCAGTAGGTCTCCTCTACGTGTTTCCTCCGTGGGCGCTCATCGGCCAAGTGGTTCAGCGCATCGAGGCACACCGGGGGAGGGTGCTATTGATAGCGCCGGATTGGCCCAGATGCCCGTGGTATGCCGATCTCGTGAGGTTGTTAGACGGCGATCTGTGGCGCCTCCCGTTGTCCCAAGATCTCTTAATACAGGGGCCACTGCTGATGCCTCGGGTGGAGAGGTTCTCGCTTACGGCTTGGCCATTGAAAGGGCGCGGCTGAGAAAGAAGGGTTATTCCAAGTCGGTGGTAGCGACCTTGCTACAGGCGTGTAAACGTTCAACTTCCCTTGCTTATGTGCACGTCTGGCGGGTCTTTGAGGACTGGTGTTCGAGACATCAGATCCGCACGGCCACGGCGTCTATCCCAGTGGTATTGGATTTTTTGCAAGATGGTTTTGATAAGGGGCTGGCCGCTAGTTCTTTAAGAGTGCAGTTGACGGCCCTAGCCTGTTACAGGGGTAAGGTGCAAGGCGTAGCTCTTGGAGCGCACATCAACGTTGTGCGGTTTCTTAAGGCCGTTTCCAAGCTTCGTCCAGTGCGGCGGATTTCTGTTCCACCGTGGGATCTCAACTTGGTGTTACGGGTGCTTGTTAAGGCCCCCTTTGAGCCCTTGTCTCAGGCTTCAGTGAAAGATCTAACTCTTAAGGCGGTATTTTTGGTAGCTATTTGTTCGGCTAGACGCATTTCGAAGCTACAGGCACTATCGTGTAGGGAACCCTTTTTATGCTTCTCTTCCCAGAAAGTGGTCCTCAGGCCGGTTCCCTCCTTCCTGCCCAAGGTGGCGTCTCCCTTTCATGTGAGTCAGACGGTGTCGTTGCCCGTTTTGCGAGTGGCAGAGGAGCAGTCTGACCAGGATCTTAGTCGATTAGACATTAAGCGAGTTTTGCGTCGATATTTAGTGGTGACCGAGTCCTTCCGCAAGTCGGATCGCTTGTTTGTTCTGTTTGGGGGTTCCAGGAAAGGTGAAGCTGTGGCCAAAGTATCTATTTCCAGATGGATTAAAGAGGCGATTGTGTCTGCTTATATGTTACAGGGGCGCCCAGCTCCAGTAGGGCTGAGGGCGCATTCTACTAGGGCGCAGGCAGCGTCCTGGGCAGAGCACAGCCTAGTGCCGCTGGTGGAAATTTGTAAAGCGGCGACGTGGTATTCGCTGCATACTTTCAGTAAACATTATCGCGTGGACGTGCTGGCGGTGGGGGGTGCCTGTTTTGGTTCAGCGGTGTTGCGTGCCGGCTGGCAGACTCCCTCCCGTTAATGCTGCTCTGCTACATCCCAGAGGTGGAGGACTAAGCTGGAGGAACGATAAGGAAATAGTAATTACACTTACCTGGTAATTGTAGTTCCTTGAGTGACGACAGCTTAGTCCTCATTCCCGCCCTTGGAGGTTTTAGTGGGCGCGACACGCGTTCAGTTCTGAGAGACAATATTACAGGTGAGTGGTGTCTCGCTTTGTCAGTTCTTGCACTTACTCTGTTGGGGAGGTTTCTTCTCTCGCTGGCTGTCTGTGGCTCAGCAGGAGGGGGGAGCCTTCCTTGAGGGAAATTTCATCCTTCCCAGGTTCGGCGAAAGGTTATATTTAGCTACAGATGTTGAATTAGTTATAAGAGGTTAGCTACTTATTTGTTGCTCTGTTGAGTCTGCTTTGTCAATAGTTCATTGGGGCTGAGGAGGAGTTCCAGCAAGCTACTGCTAGTAAGGACAAGTTTTGATTGGTCTAGTCTCGAAGCTGCAGGAGGAGGTGCACTACCCAGAGGTGGAGGACTAAGCTGTCGTCACTCAAGGAACTACAATTACCAGGTAAGTGTAATTACTATTTAACCAACAAGAACAACTTTGCAACACTTAACTTCAGCAAGTATTTGGCTCTTACCACAGTGAATGTTTTGTTGGATCACAGTACTGACTAGGTATTCTGTGGCAGCTGGACTCCCAAATCTTGCTCTGAGGTGGTCCTGGTAAAATGGTGAAGTCCTTGGAAAATTGCCCACAGAGACTCGTGAAAGATTGGCCTAGAAGTGCCCCTTACAGTGCTGTGCATAGAGCCTAACTTCTAAGTGTTCAGGTAGAAACTGTCTGGCATTTGATTCAATGCCTGAATCAGTCTTTACTATAGTCCTTTTTACTGTGACTGTGGTTTTGGAGACTAGTTCCACCCCCCATGTTTGTTCTTTACTGCCTGACAGGTGGTGTGCATTTTCCACCTATCTTTCTCTAGCTTCTAATTAGAGCAGCTGCTTGTCCAATGACTGACTGTTTTCAACTGCATGAGGAACAGTTGAGCACAAGCTGTATCCTGCACCAGGGATGGATGCCTTGTCAAAACCCCTAAAGGGAAAACAGCTGGCTGATGAGATACAACTGACTACTTGCTGTCAAATCTGTTCAGACTTGTTCCATTTTAAGTCCTGCTATTCTAGAATGGCTGTCTTTTTGTGGTATATTACAGAGACTAAAACATGCTCAAAAGTGAGAGGGTGGGATAGTATTAATTATACAAAAGTGTTTCTGTACAGAACCAGAAAAGTTTCAATGGTTGGCTTTGCAGGACTGTGTTTAAGGTGGCTGGCAGACAGATCCCTCTTAGAGCCTTCTGCGATCTTCGGGATAGAGCAGAGGGGACAGAGGAGAAGGGAGGGGGGATTAAGGTTGTGTGAGGCTGCTGTACTCTTCAAAATCCTTGGCATTTGTGGCTACTCAACTGGCTCTTATGATAAGAGCGCTTAACTGAATCAATTTTTCCCCTGCTATGGCTACCAAAAAGACCGCAGTCTAGTGGAGTCTCCCACATCGCACTCAAGTGAGAGTCACCTTTCTGTACTCAAGGTGGTCGTTCACAAGCATTTAATCTATCTCTTCTTCTCAGTTTTTCTACAGAGAGGAGACAATCCATTTTCCATCAGCTGGAAACAAAGAAATACTGGTGTCTGAGGCGAATAGAGGCTTAGGAGTGATGTTATTGAAACCTGGGTTTTTCATTGGTTTTGTCTCCACCAATTTGCTGGTAGGGGAACATAACCCACATGTCTGAACATAACCCATGTGTCTGGACATGTCAGGATTCAAGGAAAGAATGTTAACTCAAATAAAATGTCACCTTTCCAGATAATTATGCATAAATGTTTACATACCTGATAACTTATTTTCCTTGAATCCTGCTTGAACACTTCAAAAACGAGTGGGTTAAATTCATTAACAGCTGGGGGATTACAATTTGAGCATCTTTCAGTGGCCTCTCTTTTTGGTGCAGCAATGAGAGAAGCCAATATGAAACTTTCTAAGCAGTAAGCAAGACACACACAAAAAAATAAAACCCCTCAGAAAATGTTATTAAACACGAACAACTTCAGCACAAAAAATGTGGGAAAGCATTTGTCTCTTATCATGGAGTTAGCATGGGACTGACTAGGGCTTTTATGGCAACTGAACCCCCCAGACCTGAAGAAAGTGTCTTTCGGGCACTGATATTGACAGTGCAATCAAAAAGTCAACAGGCTTCCCAACCTGCAATAAGAGCCTTCCAGGGCAGCTCCTGGAGTGGCCTAGCAGGATTCAAGGAAGTTAAATTATGAGGTATATAAAATTTATCCTTCCTTAACCTGCTAGTCCAGTCCCCACAAGTGGGACATACCCAAGCAATGAGGACCTAGTGTGGGGGAGTAAGGAGACACTTGGGGCAGTCTATCCGGCCAAAGGCACTAACTGTACCATCCTCCACGAGCACCCTGTAGGGCTTCACAAAGGCATTCAGTGAAGGCTGTAAGCCTCCTTATAGATGTCTTCTGGAGGCACCAGACTCCATCTAGGAGACCCACGCCCAGTGGAGAGAATTGTGAAACTCTGGCATGCGCTTATCAACCAGAATGAACACTGATCTCATGGCCACCTCAAGCCAGCAGACAATAGCTGATAAAACTATAGTCGTTAAGTAATTAGCAGTTTGGTATTACTTGTTTCCTAAATTCAAGGGTGGTAGTGTTTTTAGACACACCTTGTCTTTGAAAATTTGACTTGTCTTGCCTTTAGCCAGTCCTTTTACATAAGTGATGATTGTAGCATGACTGTGCACTGCTTCTACCTAAGGAGGTATCAAAAAATTTTCCTTTGTCACTGGTTATTTACAGATACTTTTGATCTCATTGAGCTGAATATATTGCTGTGGATTGTCAAGCTCATAAGATCATAAGAGATGCTATACTGGGTCAGACCAAGGTCCATCAAGTCCAGTATCCTGTTTCCAACAGTGGCCAATCTAAGTCATACGTACCTAGCAGTATCCCCAAGAGACACAGGTTCCACAATGCTTGTATTGGGTCAAGCATTGATATCCTGGGTCCCTTTTTAATAATGGTTTATGGACCTTTCCTCCAGGAACTTGTCCAAACCTTTTTTAAACCCAGCTACACTAATAGCCCTTACTACATCCTCTGGTAACAAATTCCAGAGTTTGATTACACGTTGAGTGAAAAAAATATTCTCTTATTTGTCTTAAATAGTTTACCCTGTAGCTTCATTACATGTCCCCTAGTCCTTCTATATTCTGATAGCGTAAACAATCGATCTATGTTTACCCGTTCCACTCCATTCATTAATTTATAGACCTCTATCATATCTCCCCTCCAGCAGTCTCTTTTCCAGGTTGAAGAGCCCTAACCTTTGTAGCCTCTCTTCATAGGAGTAGCCTTCCATCCCCTTTACCATTTTGGTGGCTCTTCTCTGTACCTTTTCTAATAACGCTAATAACGCATAAGCTGTGCAAATGGCCCTGGAGGTTTTAAAAAGGGAAAGGGATTATGTAATGTCAAATAACTTAAAATACAACAAAATATAAACATTTTAGCCTTAGGTTCTTTCCACAAGCATTTGAGGCAAAATAGCATGTAATCATGTTCCAGGTATTTATCCAACAAGCAGAACTAATCAACTACATAAGGGGTTTTTTCTGTCTGGAACTGACATAGCACTCTGAGCTCAGAAAAACATGAATGGGATTTCTTGCACACCTACCATAAGATTCCTCAGTTTTTCTTCCAGACTGTTGCCTTTACATCGTTGTATGCTGATTTTGTTATTTTGCCACTGAAGAAAATGTTTTCTCTAGCTTTCTTTTTTTTTTTTTTCTTTCTGAGGGTCGTCTCCCACCGAAATTTAAATTTGTGAACCTAATTGCTGGCCCATAGCCAAAGATTTGAACTCTCCTACTGGAGAGGTGGATGTCCATGACAGACGTCTTTCCAAAGTGCTATCTTCCTTATCTGTCCAGTCTAGACGTGTGGGCTTATATACTCCTTCCAGATGGAGATTGATCATCGCCACTGGTTTAACATCACCTTCTAAGGGTCCTGTGCAGCATGAAACAAGCCAGTATTTATCAGTTTTCAGCAGATGTAAAATATGTAAACTTGTGCAATCTGTGACTGGGCTCTTAGGGTCCTCGGGGGGAGGGAGATATAAAAGGAAGAAAAAGAAAGATATATAAAAAAGCAGCCTGACTTGGGTCTGACTACTCCCTGGGGTGCAGAACTGGTGGTACTGGGTTCCAGCTCCCCCCTCTTTTGAGTTGAGTTGGCTCACAGTTTCCTCCTCCCCTCAGTCTTTAAGGGAAGGTCAGGTGTTGAGCACAGATCTGAGTGCAGATCTGCTTAGAGAGAGATGTTTTGCAAAGTTGCAAAAGAGGAAGACCAGTAAATGCTATGGACTGATAATATAAAGTGGCATTTATAGCTCCTGTTATAAATAATAAGCTGCTCGACTGAAGAGGGAGCATAGTTTAGGACAGCTATACAGAGGGGTTACCATGAGTCTGTATCAACTCGATGGCATTTGGAGATCTTCTCATGAGTGAAGATTCTTCTTGGATCAGGAATAAGATCTGGGAGAGCTCGAAGCAGTCGGCAAATTCTTTGAACCCACTGGAGGGGGCACTCTGTCCTTCTGAAAACAGCTGTTGAGTAGGAGCTGGAAGAAGGTACTTCCAGTGGAGGAGGACCCCACTGTTGTGTGTGTTTTTCATCAGGACGAGCTGCTGTCCGTAATATCGCAGGCCTTAGTGGTTCTGAAATCTAAGGACCACCCAACTGTGAGAGTGCTTTTGGGGGACCCTATATTGAAGGGGATTTGGAAGCTACAGCGCCTTTCAAGATTGCCACCGAGTGTGACACTCCTGATTCGGGCTGACAGGATTATATCCAAGTTGTATCCGCTGCTCCTAGAAGAGGGGCGCTTTTGTTTACTCAGTGTTGATGGACTTATCTCGGTGGTGACTAAGACCACCTTCCTGGTGGAGGGGGGTGTGATGCTAAAAGATTTGCAGAACCATAAGTTGGAGGCTTTACTGAAGTATTCCTTTTAAAATTGCAGCTTTGGTGTTGCAGGCGGCCATCTTTGGCATCTACCTGCTAGGGCCTGTCTGAGGTGGTCACAGAAGCTTCTGGGAGTGTTTGCTTGGTCCCCAACAACATCTCAAAGGTGATGAGGTTGGCATTGGGTTCAGCCTTTTTGTCAAATGCTCTGTATAATCTGATTAGGGCTTGGTCAAGATCATAGTGACAGTGGTTGTGGTGAGATGACGTCAGCAGATGTAGTTTGGAAGGCATGTCTAAGCTCCCCTTTAGGGGAAAATTGCTATTTGGGGAGGACTTGGTAAAGTTGATAAAGAACCTTAGAGATTAAGGTTCCTAGGCTTCCAGAGGATAGGTCACGTGGGGTCTGTTTCAAAATGCTCAGAAGTTTTGATCTGCCCAGTTGTGTTCTGCTGTAGAAGTCCAGGTTTCTTTCTTGGGAGCCAGTCCTTTGGAGGACCCCGAAAAGAATGGGAGGAAGGGGTAAAGTCAGGCCTGAAGGAGAATATATAAAAAATACTAGTGGCTCTAGAGACACTTTTGTTGTAGTAAGTGTGGAAGATAACTTATAAGATTGAAAACTCAGCTACTGGAGAGTTTATTGCGCATTCAGTAGATGAAATATCTCTTAACCCTATTTCGTGCTCACCACCTTTTCCATCACTTTTGGGGAAGAACTTGACTGACTTTGTGTTAATCCCTAAAAGTGTAGAGGGGATTGATGGAAGTGCTTCAAGTTCAGAAGATTATCAAGGAAGCATCAAAATGACTGTTTTTCCTCAAATACTGAGGAAATTCCTGCAGGCTACCTTGAGAGGTAGTACAGGCGATGAGTTGCCTGTACCCTATTCCTGAGGAGGAGCTAGACCTATTGAGGATGCTGAAGATGGATGCCTTGGATTCTGCGATGTCCAAGAAGACCACTATTCCTGTGGCAGGTGGGACTGCGCTTAAGGATCTCCAGAATCACAAATCGGGATCCTTGCTTAAGCAGGCCCCCTGCTTCAAACAAAAGCAACAAAACCCCATATGTACCTGGATTGGTCTGGAGGGAACTCAAGGAAAGACAAATAGCAGGTAAGGCCTGATTTCTCCTTTTATACCATGTGAGTGGATATAGCACTAAAATATTTGTGTTATCAAATCTTATACTAACTTTTCTTATAATGTTTGCTACCATAAGGAATTGTAGTATTGTAAACAAGAGATATGACTAGATACCCAGTATGTCAGTGCATATATCCTAAGTGAAAAGAACCACTAAGAAACAAAATTAATTAAATCAAAAAGTGCTTGACATAAATGTAAAGTAATAGAACTGTTTTGGGGTTGTGGCTTTGGGGTGAATTTATTGTGGGAATATTTTTAGTTTTGCGTTCAGCCTAGCGCAGGAGTCTTCAATCTTGGTGACATGTAGCCACCACCTCCTGCTGATGGCCTCATTGAATATATTTTCCTAAAATGTGCAAGTTTAATATTAGATTCCTTCATAGTGACTGCAACAAAGATCTATTGGTGTCTGATTTTTGAGAAATTATATTCTAAAGTAATGACATTTGCTACTGGGATGGTACAGTCCTCTTAAGCTTACAACTAGTGGAAAATTCTGGCCATGTATGGTCTTTCTGCAGACGGTGGTTTCCTCTAGCCCTTTGTTCTTTTTTTCCCAGCTTTGCAGTTTTTGAACACAGAAATGAAGGGTATACACTAAAATTGAGGTCATGACTTAATGAGCTGTGAGAGCTTGGTGTCCAAGCATACCACATAACCTAAGGCAGTGTAGCCTTGTCTCTGCTAATGACTGAACCTGTTCAGTGTTTAAAATGATGTGTATTGAACTTTCTCTTGCAGACACATGTTTTTCTTGCATATAAAAGAGGATTTGCTGGCAGGCCGTCTGCAGTGTTCTTCAGAACAGGCGATAGAGCTCAGTGCATTGCTTGCCCAGGTGGAGTTTGGAGATTATAATCAAAACACTGCCAAGTACAGCTATTGTGAACTGTGTGCCAAGGAGCTGGGAACCGCCACTTTGAACAGGTAGGGAAGGATAAGCTTGAAGCTTTTCCTGTGTATAGCTAGAGTAAATACCAATTGCATTATTGTGATACTAGTAGTGATAGCTAATAATTTGTCCCCTAATTGTATCACTTCATGATCTACAGTTTTTAGTAAATGTAAATATACTTTCTTTAGACTCTGTATTTATGATTTTGGCAGTCTAATGCAGATTTGGACTTTAGTTAAAAAGAAGGAACAGGGTGGATTATTTGTGTAGTATTGGTTCAATTTCCGAATATATCCTAGAAGATGATGGTTACATTCATCCTGAAACATGCTCGAGAAAAAGCTGACATTCCTCATCGTCTCTCCGGGCCAGTCCAGGCAAGTGAGGGTTGTCAACCTTCTCCAGCAGCTGAGGACTGAAAAACTGAAGTTTTTACTGAAACAGTGTCTGGCTCCCTCTGCTGGCCGAACCTCAGTCTTTCAGTCCTCAGGAGCTGAAGGAGACGTGTGTTGTCTGGCTCCCGGAGAATAAAATTGAATATTGTTTTAGGGTTTATGTTTGGTCAATTTTTCTTTTTATTTTCCTGTTACCTCCGTCGGGGGAAAGGGTTCTAGCAGGGCTCTCCCCTTCAGCCGCAATATTTTATCCATGCCGGTTTGGAGTTCATTGGAGCGCTAGCGGCAGAGCCTGTCTCAAATTCAGCTCCAGGCCCGAAGGGGAAAGCGGACAGTGGTTCTGGGAGCCCCAGAGACCATCTGACAGCCTCCGCAGTCACAAACACTCCACCATTAGCAGCGGGGGGCAGTTGCTTTGACGGTACAATTCAGCGCTCGCCAGCTCCCTCCCGGGCTCAGGTCAGTCAGATCGCCGAAGTGTTTGTTTTTATGGGCTTACCGGTTTGCGCATGTCGGTAAGAGGTTTTTTCGGCGGATTCGGGTCGACACGTGTCACCGGGGTTTGCTGTGAACATTTCCATTGCGCATTGTTCATTTTAGTTTTGCCGCGCGATTTGCCGGCATGGAAACTAGGCCAGATGCTTCTGAGCTCCTGGGGGGGCCTTCCTTCTGTCTCAGAAACGGCGGGAACGGCGGCCATTTCTGCTGCATCTAATCCTTTACCTTCTGGTCACAAAAACTCGTCCAAGAGAAAGGCAAAGGCTAAAAAGCCGTTTAAAGTGGAGGAAGCTCCTTCACTCTCATTGCCTGCAGTTCAGGAGAATTTGGAAACCACCTTTTCAGCTGATTTTATTCTAGCTCTTCATAAGGCCTATTGTTTAAAGTGGCAGCAGGCTCAGGTTAAGGACTTGGCTCCTCTCCCCTCTCAGAACCTGGATAAAGGAGCTTCTCTTTTGGACCCGGGGGAAGGTACCTCCAGCTCTGTCCATGGGACCCAAAGGTCTACCGATAGCATTGGTGTACCTGTCCCAGAGCCCCAGAGTGTGGAAGAAGGTGAGATTTTACTGGACCCAGTTCTAGATCAGTGGGCTGCTGATCTTGAGGAGGGAGAGTTGGGGGTCAGCGAGGATCCTAGTCTTTTCAGGGTATTTAGAAAGGAGAAATTGGGGGCTCTTATTTCCCAGACGCTGACGACATTGAATATTGTGCTGCCCCCGGCTCAGGAACAGCCTTTAGAGGATCCTCTGCTCCAGGGGTTTAAAACGGAGCAGAAGTGTTTCCCGGTGCACCGCGTTATGAAGCAGATGGTAGTGTCAGAATGGGAATGCCCAGAAGCGACTCTTCGGGGGGCTCGGACTATCGCCTGCTTGTATCCGTTGCCGCAGAAGGAGCTGGATATGCTTAAAATGCCTAAGGTGGATGCTTTAGTGTCGGTGGTGACCAAGAAAACCACCATTCCGGTAGAGGGCGGGGCAGCCCTCAAGGATTTGCAGGATAGGAAGCTAGAGACTCTGTTAAAGCAGACTTTTGAGACTTGCGCCCTGTCGCTCAGAGCGGCCTTCTGTGGGGCGTATGTGTCTAGAGCCTCCATTAGATGGATTCAAGGAGGGGTCCAGACCAAAGGTGAGGAAGAGGAAGGCGCGAAGCTGGAGTCGGCTGCGGCTTATTTAGCGGATACTTTTTATGACCTTGTCAGGATTTCAGCGAAGTTTATGGCAACGGTTATTGCGGCTCGGAAATTGGTCGGCGGACGTTTCGTCCAAGACACGCCTTAGTAAGCTACCTTACAAGGGCACTTTGCTTTTTGGGGCAGCTTTGAATAAGATTGTGAAGGATTTAGGGGACTCCAAAGGTGGTCGCCTCCCAGAAGACAGACCGAAGGGTCAAAGACCTGCCGGGGGCCACAAAGCAACAGTGCGGGAGACTCGCAGGTTCAGGGGCTCTCGGTTTGTCCCCTATCAGAGGGAACGCTTTGTGGCTCGAGGGCAGTCCTTTCGAGGGTTTGGCAGGGGTTATTTCCCAACCCAGCAGAACTCCAGCAAAAAGCCACAATGAAGTGAGGTTGGTCCAGATGGAAATTCCGGTGGGGGGACGGTTGCAGCGGTTCCTTTCTGTCTGGGCCACCATAACGACAGATCTCTGGGTGCTAGAAATTATACGCGACGGTTATGCCCTCGAGTTTGCTCGTCCGATACGGGACGCTTTCGTGGCGTCTCCTTGTGGTTCGGCGGAAAAAGCAAAGGCGGTGTCTGAGACCCTTCAGCGCTTGTTGCGTCTTCGTGCGGTGGTTCCGGTTCCACACGACCAGTTAGGGTCAGGTCGGTACTCCATTTATTTCGTGGTCCCCAAGAAGGAGGGGTCCTTTCATCCTATTTTGGATCTCAAGCATGTGAACCGCTGTTTGCGAATCCTGCACTTTCGCATGGAGACTCTCAGATCCGTTATTTGCTCTGTGCAACCCACGGAGGTACTCACCTCCATAGACCTGACAGAGGCCTACCAGCATATTCCGGTAAGACCAGAGCACCAGAGGTTTTTACGTTTTTTGTGGTGCCCATGGGTCATTTCCAGTTCCAAGCGTTGCCGTTTGGATTGGCCACGGCGCCGCGGACCTTCACAAAGGTGATGGTGGTGGTAGCAGCGGCGTTGAGACGAGAGGGCGTGTTAGTGCACCCATACCTCGACGATTGGTTGATTCGGGCACCGTCGGTTGCGGAATCCGAAGTGGCAACAGCTCAGGTGGTCGACCTACTCAAACAGTTGGGCTGGGTAATAAACCAGACCAAGAGTCAATTGCGGCCAACCCAGCGACTCCTGTATCTCGGGGCGCTGTTCGACACAAGCATCGGAGCAGTGTTCTTGCCCGAGGCCAGGATACAGAAGCTCATGGGGTAGGTACGAATGTTTCTGCGCCTGAAAGCGCCAACGGCATGGCGTTACTTGCAACTGCTCGGTTCCATGGCGGCAAACCTCGATCTGGTGCCCTGGGCTCGGGCGCATATGTGTCTGTTGCAACACGCGTTGCTGTCAAGGTGGTCTCCTCAGGATCACCCCCTGTCTCGCAGATTACCTTGCGCTCCGGATGTGAGCGACAGTCTGCTCTGGTGGTTGGATCCCACTCATCTCCAGGCGGGGATGCCCTTGTGGTCCCCGGATTGGTTGCTCCTCACGACCTATGCCAGTCTCGCCGGCTGGGGGGCTCATTGCCTGTCTCACATAGCTCAGGGAGTTTGGACGTCGGAGGAGTCTGGTTTGTCCATCAACCTGCTAGAGCTCAGGATGGTGCGGTTGGCGCTGCAAGAGTTTCGTCTTCTCGTCGAGGGCAAGGCGGTGAGAGTTTTCTCCGACAACTCAGTGATGGTGTCGTATATCAACAAGCAGGGCGGTACAGGCAGCGCTGTTCTCTTGGAGGAGAGTCAACGGTTGATGAGCTGGGCGGAGTCCCACCTGGTAGCTCTTTCAGCAGCTCACGTAGCAGGCCGCGACAATGTGCAGGCGGATTACCTCAGCCAGCATGTAGTAGATCCAGGGGAGTGGGAGTTGAACGTGGCAGTGTTTCACAACCTAATCCTCCGTTGGGGACAGCTGACGATGGATCTGATGGCCACCTACGACAATGCCAAGGCAAGTCGGTTCTTCAGCAGGAGGAGAGAACGCATGTCGGAAGGTCTGGACGCTCTGGCGCAGCCATGGCCGTCGGTAGGGCTGCTCTATGTGTTTCCTCCTTGGCCTTTAATAGACTGAGTCCTACGGCGGATAGAGGGCCACAGCGGACAAGTAATACTGGTGGCCCCGGATTGGCCCCGGAGGCCGTGGTACGCGGATATGGTCCGCCTACTGGTAGACCGTCCTTGGAGACTGCCGGCATGAGCAAATCTCTTGAGTCAGGGTCCGCTTCTTATGCCAGACGTGGACCGCTTCTCGCTTACGGCTTTGCTCTTGAGCGGGAAAGGTTGAGGCGGAGAGGTTATTCGCCATCGGTCATCGACACTCTCCTCCGTGCCAGACGCTTGTTTACTTCTCTAGCGTACATTCGCGTCTGGTGGATTTTTGAACGCTGGTGTGCGGAGCGCAGTCTGCGGTCGGGCAGCTCCCTGGTGCCGGAGGTATTGTCCTTTCTGCAAAGCGGTCTCGGTAAGGGATTGGCCCTTGCAACTCTCAAGGTGCAAGTCGCAGCGCTGGCTTGTTTTCGGGGTAGGATAAAGGGGATGCTTCTCTCTCGACATCCAGATATTTTGCGGTTCCTGAGAGCGGTCAAGAACATGCGTCCTCCAGTACGCCCCGTCATTCCAGCTTGGGATCTTAATTTGGTACTGGAGGCTTTAGCAAAGCCTCCCTTTGAGCCAGCAAGAGAGGTGTCCTTCAAAGAACTCTCCTGGAAAACCGCTTTCTTAGTGGCCTTATGTTCGGCTAGACGAGTGTCTGATCTTCAAGCACTTTCATGTAGAGAGCCCTTCTTGCATTTCACGCGGGAGAAGGTGGTGTTGCGTCCGGTACCCTCTTTTCTCCCAAAGGTGGTATCCAGTTTCTATGTGAATCGGTCTATTTCTCTTCCGACTTTTCAAGATCACCAGGGGGCTCCCATCGATTCGGTTCTCCGAAAGTTGGATTTTGGTAGGGTACTTAAAAGGTATCTTCGCCGGACACAGCCCTTTCGCAAATCGGACAGGCTGTTCGTGTTTGCGGGGCCGCGAAAGGGGGAAGCTGCCTCCAAGGCCTCCATAGCGAGATGGGTTAAATGTGCTGTAGCAGCGGCTTATCAGGCGAGCGGCAAATCGCCGCCGGAGCTTTTCAGAGCTCATTCAACTCGTAGCCAGGCGACGTCCTGGGCTGAGCTGGCCCTGATTCCGCCGGTGGATATATGTAGGGTTGTTGCACACTTTTTCAAAACATTATTGGTTGGATGTTCAGGCCAGGGGAGACGCAAATGTGGGAGCGTTGGCCGTCATTGCGGGTCTAGCAGGCCCCTCCCAGGGATAGTTACTGCTTTGGTACTTCCCTCACTTGCCTGGACTGGCCCGGAGAGACGATGAGGAAGAAGAAATTAGACCTTACCTGCTAATTGTCTTTCCTTGAGTTCTCTCCGGGCCAGTCCAGGTCCCACCCTGTTACATTTGCGAGTTATCATTCTTTCCGTGTCCAGCGTCTTCTGACGTTGGGGGTAGGCTCCGCTTTGCTCCACGACATTTGGTGATTTGCGTGGGGGGTTCCGAAGGGTCAGTACTGGATCTTCCGCTCAAAGACATTGCTCAATATGGTCTGTGGGGCTCCCTCAGCTTAATGCGGGGGTTACTTCCAACATTCAATACAGATACATAAAAAATGGAAAAAAAAACAAAAACGGTCAAGGGGATGTCTCTTGATTAGCATACGAAAGGGTCAGGAGCATGGAGCACGTAGTTTTAGGTGGGCTCAGTTGGTTTTTCTTTTAGTTCTAGTTCTGCTGCTTTGTAAGTTTAGACTGAGGTTCGGCCAGCAGAGGGAGCCAGACACTTTCAGTAAAACTTCAGTTTTTCAGTCCTCAGCTGCTGGAGAAGGTTGACAACCCTCACTTGCCTGGACTGGCCCGGAGAGAACTCAAGGAAAGACAATTAGCAGGTAAGGTCTAATTTCTTCTTAATGTCAGAGATTTTTGAGAGTTGAGCATGGAGAAAAAAACATCCCAGAAGAGTGGGATGAAGGTAATTGATAGCTCCCTTTTCAAATTGTGTTATGAACTCCTTTGATTGCTAATTTTAGAACAGGATAATACTTCCTGTGAGCAGTTTATCATAACCTATGTTTGGTGAAATGCCATGCTTCCGCCAACCAAAAATATAAATTAAGAGTTTTAAAAAAGCATTATTCTCCTTTGCAAGGCAAGCTTTGAGTTGTACCTATCCTTCCCATATAAATGCATGTCATTTGGCATCACTGTATAAAATTTCGAGTGCTTTCAACTTTAAACACACATTTTAAGTGTACTTTTGCTTTTAGGTTATACACCATTTGCTTTAATCTCATGGATATGTAGATATTTTCATGCTTTTCTGCTTGGGGTTTGTCTGATCTCCAGGAACAATTAGGAATGTAGTCTTCACATATGGGTATTGTCGGCACCAACGGAGCCCACACGGGAACGCTCCCCAGCGTCCTAGAGGAAAGCTTTTGGGAGCATCCCACTGTGCCTGCGCTGCTGCCTTCCTGCCTTTCCCTCTTCAGTTTTTCATTTTCCGCTGAGCCGAAAGGCACCGCAGAAAAACTTTTTTTGTGGTCGCGTCTGCCTTCCTGTCGACGCCTACACTGGTACCACTGGTGTCTTTATTTTCTTCTTTCTACTTAAAAAAAAACAACAAAAAAACAAAAACAAACAAAAACCCACAACTTTTTCTTGAGAGTCTGTCAACTCTTGGTGCTTTGGTGCCATTTTGGGCACTAGGCCCTTTTTTTCTTTCAAAATGGAGAAACCAACTAGTGGTTTCAAAATGTGGCAGTACCATTTCTGCTACCGACACCCATGACTGGTGTCTTAAATGTTTGGACCCAGACCATTCACCATTGGAGTGTCTCCTCTGTAGAAAGATGATTAAGAGGGGCCTGCAGAATAGAGCTGTGAAACTCGGCACCCTTTTTTGCCTCGGATGCAATGTCCGTTGCATAGAATTCATCCAGGGCTTCATCTTCCTCCCATGGATCTCAGGTAACCAAACTCAGGTCGTCTTCGAAGACCGGTCGGTCCTCAAAGGGTAGATCTCCTAAGCATTGAGATGCTTCTAGCATTGCCCTCAAGGAGAATACACCGGCCAAATAGCCCCAGCGGGAGGTCCTTGCCTCCAGAGCATTAATGGGGTCCCAAGATGTTCCTGAGGAATCCACCTCTAGAGAGCTCTTGGTGCCATGTTCTGGGGTCGTGGCCCGCTGCACCGGTACTGACACCCAGACATCGGCAGGCTCCATGGATTAACGTATCCTAGCCATTGAGCACAGTCTTGCAGCCTTGTTAGCAGCCTTTGTACCGCTAAAGCCGCTACAATCTGTTCCGTAGCCATGTGTACCTGTACCGGTACCGGATGTGTATGCATCTACTGTTGCGCTGCTCTCTGTGCTACCACCCATGCCGGCCCTAGAATCGGGGTCTGGTATAGAGGGTCCAGTATTGAGGCATTCCGATGCCGACTTTGATCGGTTTTCAACAGGCAGTACGGGAGCACCCAGCCCATCGATACTTCGAGTCTTCCGATTTTGATGATTCTGATTACTCCATCGATACCGGAGCGGTTCTTCCAGAGGATCCCTCTCCTTCACCACAGTGTCGAATGTCGTCTCTGGAGGACATGTTTTTTCAAGACTTTATGTGGGATGTGGCTCGGGGCCTCTCGAACACCTTGACCCCCTGAGAAGGAACCAAGAGCTGAAGAACTTGAAATTCTTCAGTATCCGGCAGCCCCTAAGGAGGCTGCAACCTTTCCCATACACTGGATTTTGCATGATATCATGCTTAGAATGTGGGAAACACCCTTAACGGTGTCTCCACATTCTCGAAGGCTCGATACAATGTCCAGGTACCACAATGTCCCGAGTTCCAAAAAACGCAGTTACCACATCATTCCATAGTTGTGGAATCAGTGATGCGCTGGATCAAAAGTGCCAAGACACATTCCTCTAATCCTCTGGGCCGTGAGGTGAGGACTCTCGATGCCTTTGGTCGTCTATGTTTTCAGGCCTGTATGCTATCGGCCAGAATAAGTTCTTACATACTCTACCTGGGTATGTTTCTTCAAGAGGTTACTAAGGATTTGGAACTCATGGCTCATCTTCTCCCTGATGACAAGAGGACTGATTTCCTTACTCTTATGAAGCATGCCCGAAATGTTTCTAAGTTCATGAACAGGGCAACCTTTGATTGTTTCGAATGCATTAGCAGGACCTCTGCTATTTCTGTCGGTGCACGTCCTGATTACTTGGTTACAAGCATCTGATTTAGAGCAATGGATGCAAGATAAGCTGGGGAATATTCCTTGCACAGGAGAAAACCTCTTTGGCAAGGACTGGCAGGATTAAAGCTGCTCAGCTTGAGTCCAAGAACACACTATACAGGACCACTGCCAACCCAGCTAAGAAAAAGACAGTTAAGAAACCCTTTTTCAACAAGAAAAAGAAATTCTATCTGTCTTATACCCAAACTGTCCACTGTCCAATCCATGCTTCTCAGAAAGGGGGGGGGGGAGGGGGGCAGCAGCCAAAACAATAAAGAAAGGCTCAAGTCCCCAGAGCTCAACCAGCTCAGCAGACACACCCTCCGCAAGGTCTGACTCCTTCCTAGAGAACCTAGTCATCCTTCCTCTAGAAATACCAGAGCCTCTCAACATTCCAGGCAGACTGTTACTTTGCCAAGAGGTGGCAGCAGATAACATCAGAGCATTGGACTGTCTCCATAGTGACAGTCCATAGTGACAAACTCCACTTCCACAGTATGCCCCCTCTCTACTCCAAGAGTTCAGGTCTTGCCCCCCCTACCACTCTTTTGGGTCAAGAGGTCACCTCCTTGCTCAGGGAGCGCTAGAGGAGGGGTACCTTTCTCAACAAGGCCTGGGCTTTTACACCCCCTACTTCCTTATTCCAAAGAAATCAGGAGGGTACAGGCCATACTGGACCTCGGGGAGTTAAACAAGTTTCTCTTCTGAGAAAAATTCAAAATGATCTCTCTGAACACTTCTCCCTTACGTTCAAAGTCAGGATTGGCTATGTTCTCTAGACCTAAAAGATGCCTATAAATGTATCCTTATTCATGCAGAACACAGGAGGTTCCTTAGATTCCTCTTTCAGGGAAGACATTACCAGTACAGAGTTCTACCATTTGGCCTGGCTTCAGCCTCAAGTCTTCACGAAATGCATGGCAGTAGTAGCAGCATTTTTAAGGACTCTAGGAGTCTTCCTCTACTTAGACAACTGGCTGATCCAAGCACCAACAGCTCCAGAAGCCAGCTCCGCTCTTTCCTGCACGATGCAAATCCTGTAATATTTGGGATTGGTCATAAATCTCCCAAAATCTCATCTCACCCCTTCTCAGTCTCTAGTTCATAGGGGCTCTTCTAGACACACGGCAGTCGAGGGCTTTCCTGCCACACCTCCGCTGCGCTCGACTAGTTTAACTGGCTTCTCAAGCAGCTATGAAAACTTTCCTGACTGCTCGAGAAATGCTTCAGTTGCTGGGACATATGGTGTCCACTGTTCATGTGGTCCCCTATGCTCGCGTACACGTGCGAGCAGCCCAGTGGACCCTAGCCTCTCAGTGGACACAGGCATCAGCTCTGGGGAACAAAATCAGAAACTCTGCACGCCTCATTTCCTCCCTTCAGTGGTGGCAAACACTAGAAAACCTTCTCGTAGGGTCACCTTTTCAGCAGCCACTGCACCAAGCTACCTTGATGACGGATGCGTCCAAGTCAGGTTGGGGGGCTCATATGGACAATATGTCCATTCAAGGTCTCTGGACCCAGCAGGAGACTTGTCTTCACATAAATCTACTGGAACTCAGAGCCATTTTCCATGCTCTTCGTTTTTTCAGGACTATCTGCGCTACAAGACAGTTCTTGTCCAGACGGACAATCGGGTAGCCATGTTCTATGTGAACAGGCAGGGTGGAACAGGCTCTCAGGCGTTGTGCAACGAAGCTCTACACCTCTGGTGCTTCGCAAGAGGCCTTCTGATTTACCTACTGGCAGTGTATCTCCCAGGCACACAGAATCTCCTGGCAGACAAATTCAGTCGAGTGCTGCTGCCACACGAGTGGTCTCTTCATTCAGAACAGATTGCTCGAATCTGGGTAACCCCAGATATAGACCTATTTGCAAGTCCTCAGAATGCCAAACTTCCCCGATTTAGCATAGTGGTTTTGTGCCAGGAGTAAGATTAGCATGAGAAAATACAGTGCACTACCCTTTTTCAAAGAGGGGTTTAGCTTACTAAATCAATACCAGAGCTGGTGAATTCCAAGCTGTGCTGTATTTATACTCTCTCCCATCCCCTTTTACATTGTTCTTCCCAAACAGTGGTACTCTCATCCAATCCAGGTTTTTGCCCAAGGTGGCTTCATAATTTTATATATATATTTTCTTGCAATCTTCCCCAAGCCACACTTCAGTCAGCCAGAGGTGACCCTAGATATCTTGAATTGCAAATGTTGATAATCTAAGCACCGCAACAAATACCCACAAAAGCTCCCAGCTTTATATAGCCTTGAATCCCAACAACTCATGTGTTTATCTCCAAGCAAATCCTCTCTAACTGGGTGGCAGATTTCATTAGTGTTTTGCTATAAATGGGCCGTGTTTTCCTGAGAGAGTGTGTCCATCAGTTGTGACCAGCCCCTGCTCCTCCACCGTGGACATCTGCAAGGCTGTCACCTGATCCTCCATACTTCACATATATAGCTTCACTAAACATTTACTGCTTAGATTTGTGATCTTTCTCAAGGACTACACTTTTAGACAAGCTCTTTCATGAAACCTGTTTCATCTTATTCTTTTCATTAACTTTATCCAACCCTGCAGACTTTATTGCCTGGGCTGCCTTGCACACAAGGTGATCCTCAGCCCTATGATTACCACACAGTATGCTTGCATCTCCCTGCTTGTTGACAGAGAAAGGCAGATCTCAGATAGCAAGGGAGTGCAGCCATATCTTCCCTCCCTCGATCCCTCCACAATGAAACATAACTATAACATTGACTGAATATCAAGGGAGCAGGGTTTTTATCAGTGTGTGGACATCCACACATGTACAAGAGAACTGTGGAGGGAGAGGGGACCTCCCTAAACTGTAAGAGCTCCTCACAGTGAGCCATCAGAAATCACCCACATGGTGTAGCTGCATTCCCCTGTTATCTACGGAGAATACCCACTCCTACCCCCATAACAGATAACGGAACTTTGAGGTTTTTCACATTTGTTGAACTTTAACATTTGCATGTTTGTTTTCCCTTCTCTATCCATAGTATTATTGTGAAGCATAAGGGTCTGGAAGGAATGAGTACAGCATCAGCTGAATATCAAATTCTGCAGATTGTCTCTACACTGGAGAGCTATGGAGTGGAGTGGCATTCCGTGAGGGACAGTGAAGGGCAGAAACTTATAGTTGGTATTGGGCCCGAAGGCATATCTGTCTGCAAAGAAGATTTCAGCTTGATTAACAGGTATTCCAAAACAAAATACAAATCTAATTTTACTGAAAAAACAAGATTCCAGGGTGTCTCTCCAGCCCAAACAAGTGGGTTAAGCTTGCCATCCAGCAGGTGGAGACTGAGAACAAACTCTCTCTCAGATCAATATAAATAGCTTCTGCCCACTGAACTGAGCCAGTATTTCTCAGTCTTTAGCAGGTGGTGAGCATAGCCTGTATCTAGACTGTGGAGCTTTGCTAGGCTGTGTTTTGGCCTGTTCTCTTCAGTAACTCCTCTGCCTTGCTCCCTCCTTTCCCCTTCTCCAGCCTTTGTGACGGGGCCGTACGTAAAAGCTCCTGTGCTGATTTACTTTTTTTTCTTTTGGTTACCCCTTTCTCATGCTGCTAGTAAAGTTAGTTGGGGGGGGGAGACTTAGGGAGAAACAGGAGAGGCAGAACACAGCTCCTGTTCAGGTATCCTCAGCGGTTCGGGGGGGGGGGAGTTTCCTGCAGGATTTCTCCCTTAATTTGACCCCCGATAGGCCAGCAGAGTCAGGAGCTGCAGGGTCAGCCCCCTTCTCCCCAGAATTTGTGCTCCTGCGTCATTGGGCTTTCCTGATGGAGCAGTGGAAGCGTCCCCTCCGATCCCATGGGGGGGGAGCACGCACAACTGTTAAAAGCGTCCACGGTGGGATTGCCTGGACGAGGAGCCTGCTGTTGGCTCTTTGGCTTCCCTTGAGTCCCTGGACCCCTGGAGGGGCAGGCAGACCTCCTAGAGCAGTTTCAGGAGAAACTGGAGGAGGGGGAGCTCCCTGGGGTGGAGGATCTGACTGCTGTGCAGATTTTCCACCAGGATGAGCTCCCGGTACTGATTGCTGAGCCGGCTCCGGTGGTGGAGCCTGAGGAGGATCTGTTTGTCTCTCTCTAGTCGAGTCCAGGACCCACCCTGAGATTCAGTATTTTGCGGGAATTGATGTGGGGCTACAAAAATAAGAACTGTGACGTTTATGCATGTCAGGAGGGTTCCCGTTCAGATAAGTGGCGGGGTGTTGTGTGCATCTTGCTGCAGTTAGAATGAAGCAAACCATGACATTTTTTTGTCTAGATGGTTGTACAGACTGTCTCAACTAGGCCATCCTGGCTGGTTTGCTTGGCAGCAACAGACTAGGTGCTGTTTTCAGAGCCCGGTAGCTCTGTATGTTGCAGCTCAGAGGGCACAAGGCCTTCCGCATGGCGGGTTCGTCCGTCATTCAGGCACTCTGGAAGAGTTCCGGACTGGGCAGGGTTTGTTGGTGGGTCCTGGTTGCTGGGTTCTCTGCTTGGTGAGTGGCAAATACTGGCTCAGTTCAGTGGGCAGTCTATATTAATTGATAGTTTGTTCTCAGTCTCCACCTGCTGGTTGGCGAGCATAAACCAATTGACTGGACTGGAGGGACTATAGGAAATAAAATTAGCAGGTAAGGTCTAATTTCACCTTATTCATGAGAGGGAATCCTAAAACAGAATCCATATGCACTGGAAACCCAACATTTTTCACAGAACTTAACACACAAATATTCATGAAGAATCCAGGTAAGGCAACTTCTACCCAGTATAGCATTTAATATTTTAAAAATTCATGAGACTCCAGATTATGAAAATAGAATAGTAGACATCCAGGCGTCGTCCCCCCTGACATTTATCCAAAGCATGAAGAAGACAGCAGCGGTGATGGTGGCAACGGTAGAAGTAGTCGGTGCAGGGACCTGGGTCAGCATTGCCCAGAGACTCCAGTACTCTGCATGGATTTACAGGCTAATAAGGAGCCCACATAGGAAGAGGGGCAGGGCGTAAGAATGTTCATGGACTTGTAGGTTCATGCTGACTTCCATTAATAGGCATAGTTCACTGTAGATATTCAGAAGAAGGGGGAGTAGCCTTCTTTCTGTGATCCCACTTATTGATGCAACCCCATTAGGGGTTCTAACAGACCATTTTGGGAACCACTAACGTGCAATGTTTTTTTTAAAAACTGTCGTAAAATTTTCCATTTTGCCTTACTCTTGATGCATTTAATTGCCAAATATAACCACTAATGCACTACTTACTCTATAATTTCATGTATCTGACTTGGGATGACACTCAAGCTAGATAATAGGGGAGAGCCGACAGTCGCCCAAGAGCGCATGGTTCGAAACAATGTATCCTTAAAGGATACTACCAAAGAAATTAAGTTAAGGCACATCAGCAGAGCTGTTCCAATAAAGACAAAGGTAGCCCAAATGCCCTTGAGTACAGAGCAGACAAAGCTTAAAGATTCCAAATTACCCCTGCCTACCGATAACCACATTAATATGAATAAAATACAGTCTCTAAAATGCTTGTAAGCAAATGCTAGAAGTCTAAAAAATAAGATGGGAGAGTTAGAATATATAGCACTAAATGAGAGGTTAGATATGATTGGTATCTCAGAGACATGGTGGAAGGAGGACAACCAGTAGGACACTGATACCTGGGTACAAGCTTTGTCGTAATAATAGAGCTGATCAAATTGGTGGAGGGTTTGCGGTCTGTTAGAGAGGGCATTGGAGTAACAAAGGATTAAAGTTTTGCAGGAAACAAAATTTGCTGTAGAATTTCTATGGATTGAAATTCCATGTAAAAAGGGGAAGGCGATGGCAGTGGGGGTGTACTATCGACCGCCTGACCACAATGAATAAATAGATGATGAAATGCACAAAGAAATCAGGAAGCTAACAAAAGTTCTCCAGGACCAAGCAGGAAGTCAGTCCTCACTTATGGGTGACGTCGGCGCCGACGGAGCCCTCGCGGAGCAATTTTCCCCAGCTTTCAAAGAAAGCCTTTGGGAATTGCAGCGCGCATGCGCGGTCCCCTTCCCGCCCAAGGGTGCCATCTTAGCCAGTCTTCTTTTTTCCGCGGAGCCCTACAGACGTACCCGTCGTGTCCCCGCGAAAAAGTTGATTTTTCTTCATAATTATTCTTTTTTCCATTCGGTTCGACGCCGGTCTTTTTCCCGCCCGGACTCGCGACGCCGGTCACGAGTCCTCTTCTTATTTTTCGGTTTTTCTGACTTAGTCAGTTTTCGTTTCGGTTTTTCCCTGGCAGCCCGGTCCTTTGACCTCGCCGGGGCCCTTTTTCCCCCGATGGCTGCCAGTGGTTTCAAGCGGTGTGGTCAGTGTGACCGCAATATGTCACTAACTGACACACACGACAATTGCCTCCGCTGCCTGGGCCCGGATCATGAAGAAATGATCTGTGGGCCTTGTGGCAAACTATCCTCCAAAGCGTTGAGAAGTCGGCGGCATCAGCGGGATAGAATCTTCGCTGACCCCAGCCGTACCCGGACCTCGTCGGAGGCCTCCGCGTCCAGGGGTTCCAGCTCGGACCGTCGCCGGAGTTCCTCCGACAGGGGTTCTCCCTCCGGGGACCATCGACGGAAGGTGAAACCCGCGAGGGCGGCGTCGGTGGACGCTCCTGGCTCCGCGAGGGCCAGGTCGCATAGCCCCGATAGCCGCCCCGGGTCCTTGGAGAAGGAGCACCTCATGAAGCGACCTCGCCTGGAGTCGGAGCTGCCTGCTCGGGTAAGTCCTGTGGTCCTTCTGGACTCGCCTCCGCGACAGCCGACGTCGGGCCCGACGCCGTCGGGGCCCGAGTCGGGGGCTGCTGGGTCACCTGAGCTCGGACTCAGGTTGACGGCCTTGGAGAGCAGACTGTCTGCCTTCATGGACCAGCAGCGGGCACTGCTCGCTGGCTTCGCTGGCGCCGCTGCCCCGACCGCCGGGACGTCGACGTCTAAGTCGACCCCGGAGACCGAGCCGATCCTCGAGTCGATGCGAACTCGAGTCGATCCTCGGTCGAGGTCGCCCTCGGCCTCCCGTTCGGGACCGAGGTCGCCGACGCCGACTCCCTCGGCGTCGGGGCGGCAGGCGCCGCGCCCTGCCCGGGCCGACCCCACCGAGTCCTCGTCGGAGTCGGTCTGGGAGTCTGAAGAGGAGGAGTCGCCTGATTCTTTTCGGACTCGGTGTGTCCCCTCGGACTCACCTGAGTCCGAACCTCGGAAGCAGTCCCCCCCGGAGGATGCCCGGTTCTCGGACTTCGTCAGGGATATGGCCAAGGCTTTGGCCTTCCCTGCGGACCCCGAGGAGGAGCCTCGAGCCGAAGAGCTCGACGCCCTCCAGTATGACTCTCCCGCCAGGGAACACTTTACTGTACCGGTTCCTCCCATGCTGGAACGACTACTCTTCCGCATGTGGGAGAGTCCGGCCACCTCGCCGGTCCTGAGCAAGCGGGTCGATTCTATCTATCGAGTCCGCAAGAGCCCTGGCTTCCAAAAAGCACAGCTACCACACCATTCCATGGTAGTGGAATCGGCCATGCATCGTCTTAAGAGCCAGAAGATGCACTCCTCGGTGCCTCCTGGCAGGGAGGCCCGTAACCTGGATGGCCTTGGTAAGAAGTGTTTCCAGGGCTCTATGCTCGCATGTCGTGTCCAGACCTACCAGCTATACATGGGCATGTATCTCCGAGACCTGGCTAAAGAGCTAGCCGGCTTCTCCGCTGGTTTGTCCGAGGAACCCTTGCGGAGGTTCCTGGCCTTGTCCACTGGCATTCGGGAATGCTCAAAATTCATGTCCCGAGCAGCCTATGATGGCTTTGAAGCATCGGCTCGAGTGGCCGCAGCCGGCATCGGTGCCCGCCGACAGGCTTGGCTTCAGTCGTCTGACCTTGAGCCCTGGGTGCAGGACAAGTTGGTCGATGTCCCTTGCCGAGGCGAAAACCTCTTTGGCAAGCCCATGGCTGATAAGGCTGCACAAATTGAGACGGAGACTCTCACCAGGACTAGGCTTTCTAGGAAGACCTCCGCCCCTTCCCAGAAAAAGAAGGGCTCGGGAAAGAAGTCCTTTTACCCGAGGAAGGCGGCTGCCTACAAACAATACCCCCACTATCAGGCCCCTGCAGCTCCCCAACAGGGCCAGCAGGCCAAGGGACGGGGTAACGGGTCCCGTAGGCAGCAAGCCCCCAAGCCTGCACCACCAGCCCCTGCTCCGCAGGGTGGGGGTTTTTGACTCCTTAAGCATAGCCTCTCCCCCCCCGCTGGTTCCTCCCAGCACCGGAGGCCGGCTGGTTCACTTCGCCCACAGGTGGTCCAGCATCACCTCAGATGCCTGGGTGCTTCAAGTCGTGCGAGAAGGCTATCTTCTCCACTTCCACCAGGTCCCTCCCTCCTATTTTCTGGGAGAACCTCCACGACCCCCTCTGCACAGGGAATTACTCCTTCAGGAGTTAGCAGGTCTTCTACAGGAACAGGCGGTGGAACCGGTGCCCCACCACCTGAAAGGTGTAATACCTGAAGATTGGAGGATCGCCAATGTAATGCCATTTTTAAAAAAGGGTTCCGGGGTGATCCGGGAAACTACAGACTGGTGAGCCTGATGTCAGTACCAGGAAAATGGTAGAAACCATCATAAAGAACAAAACTACTGAACATGTAGATAATCATGGCTTAATGGGAGAAAGCCAACCTGGCTTTGAACAAGGAAGATCTTGTCTTACTAATCTGTTATGTTTTTTTGAAGGTGTGAAAAACAGGTAGACAAATGTTAGTTGGTTGATATAGTGTATCTGGACTTTCAGAAAGCCTTTGACAAGGTCCCTCATCAGAGACTTTTGGCAAAACTAAAAAGTCATGGGATAGGAGGCAGTGAACTATTGTGGATCAGGAACTGGTTACAAGATAGAAAACAGAGGGTAGTGCTAAATAGCCAATTTTCTCAATGGAAAAAGGTGAATAGTGGAATACTGCAGGGAGCTGTGCTGTGTCCGCTGCTTTTTAACGTATTCATAAATGAACTGGAAAAGGGAATAACGAGTGAGGTTATCAAATTTTCAGATGAGACAAAACTATTTAAAGTTGTTAAAACTCATGAGGATTATGTAAAATTGCAAGAGGATCTTGATAAATTGGAAGACTGGGCATCAAAATGGCAGATGACATTTAATGTGGACAAGGGCAAAGTTATGCACCTAGGAAAGAACAACTCAAACTATGGTTACATGATGCAAGGTTCCACATTGGGAACCACCACCCAGGAAAAAGTCTTAGGCGTTATCGTGGATAACATGTTAAAACCCTCCGCCCAGTGTGCAGCGGCTGCCAAGAGAGCAAATAGAATGCTAGGTATCATAAGGAAAGGAATGGAAAATAAAACAAAGGATATTATGATGTCTCTATATCGTTCCATGGTGCGACCGCAACCTTGAATATTGTGTGCAATTCTGGTCGCCGTATCTTAAAAATGATATAGCGTTATTAGAAAAGGTACAGAGAAGAGCCACCAAAATATTAGAGGATGGAAGGATACTCCTTTGAAGAGAGGATAAAAAGGTTAGGGCTCTTCAATCTGGAAAAGAGATGGCTGAGGGAGACATGATAGAGGTCTATAAATTAATGAATGGAATGGAACAGGGAAATGTAGATCAATTGTTTACATCATCGGAATATAAAAAGACTAGGGGACATGCAATGAAGCTACAGGGTAACCTATTTAAGACTAATAAGTGAGAATATTTTTTCACTCAACATGTACTCAAATTCTGGAATTGATACCGGAGGATGTAGTAAAAGCTGTTAGTGTAGCTGGGTTTAAAAAACGTTTGGGCAAGTTCCTGGAGGAAAGGTCCTAAATCATTATTAAAAAGGGCCCAGGATATCACTGCTTGACCCAAACAAGATTGAGGAATCTGTGTCTTTTGGGGAGACTGCTTAGGTACTTATGACCTAGATTGGCCACTGTTGGAAACAGGATACTGGGCTTGATGTACCTTAGTCTGACCCAGTATGGCATATCTTATGTTCTTATTGTGCCCATGGTGTTAGCAAAAGATTAATTTCTGAAGGTATAGTCCCCTTGCTCCTTGCTCTACTGATGAATTTCAAACAATCCACTCAATGCTCACCTTGGGAAAGTGGGTTTTCTCATTTGGCAGGCAAGGAGGCACAAGCATTGGTGTCTAACAGCAGTCAGGGTTCAGGAGAAGGAAATAGTAGCATCTTGATTTTGACCCCTTAAGTAGGAAGTAGCAGTGTCTGGAGTGGGAGGCAGCGACTTTGCTCCCAGAGAGGGAAGAGTTACCTTCAGCTTCCATCTAGTGTTTGGGAGCGAGAGCTGGAAGATGGAAAATGAGGACTCTACTATGAAGAGAGTACTTAATTCAGGTCTGGAAGAAGACAGGGGGAGACGTGGAAGTTAGAAGATGAGAGAGCTAGGGAAAGGGGGAGTTGGAGGAGACTATGGGACGGCGGAGAGGGTGTAAAATAAGTGTTTCTGTAGGGGCAGGGAGGGGGTGTTGCAGGCTATGCATTCTGCGCATCAGTATCAACCCAAGGGTGCAGTACAATATAGGGAGTTAAGTACTTCAATGAACGAAAGAAGAGTGGGACCTGGGGATGACTGTGTCGGATAATCTTAGTGTGGCCAGAAGAGTAGAAAAGGTGATAGCAAAAGCCATAAGGATGTCTGGATGCATAGGGAGAACAATGGCCAGCCAGAAAAAGGAGGTAATAGTGCCTTTTGTACATGTCTCTAGTGAGACCTCATTTGAAGTACTGTGTGCAGTTCTGGAGTTCACATATTCAGAATGATGATAACAGGATGGAGCCTGTCTAGAGGGCAGCTACTAAAATGGCCAGCGATCTTCATCATAAGGCATATGGAGATAGGCTTAAAGATCTCAGTATGTATACTTTGGAGGAAAGTTGGTAGAGGGGTGATAGGCATTTAAATACCTCCATGGAATAAATGCACAGGTGACCCTCTTCCCGTTGAAGGCAGCTCTGAAATGAGGGTGGTCATAAAATGAAGGTGAAAGAGGGATAGACTCAGGAGTAATCTGAAGAAATATTTCTTTATGGGAAAGGGTTGTGTAAGACAAGAACTGTGCCTGCATTCATAAAAAGTATGAGACAAATGGAATATCTGAGGGAGAGGGGAGGGATTGTAGTACTTAATAGTTATGTATGGGCAGACTGGATAGGCCATATGATCTTTATCTGCTACCGTTTTCTATGTTTCAATAAATGGGGCATTGGCACTGAAAGCAATTTTACTCTACTTAACCATTTGTGAGTAGGAATTTATTGCTTGATCTGTAAATAGCTGTCTGAAGTGACTAGTAGGAGATGAAACTTAAATGATGGATTTACGGTTCCATAACATTTTTTGGAATTTGAGGTGTAGAGGTTCATTCTGTTTCCTATGCTTTAAATTTGTACCCTACAGATTAGCATATTGTAACCATTTTTTTCCTCACTACTTAGGATTACCTATCCTGTCGTCCAGATGGCAACCCAGTCTGGTAAGAATGTCTACCTTACTGTTACCAAGGAATCTGGGAATAGCATAGTTCTCCTGTTCAAGATGATCAGTACCAGGGCAGCAAGTGGTCTGTACAGAGCTATAACAGAAACACATGCATTCTATAGGTATGTATTGACTGCACAGTATTGCTGTGCTGTGTAACTTGTCGCTGTCCTCATGTATCCATTCTGTGAACAATTCATAGTTTAGAGTTTTGCCAAGTTACCCAGTTCAAGGAGAGATTTTAAGCCAGTCCTGGATTTCTGATAATCTCATTCTGATGAATTATTGGGACCTGAAGCACTGATTTCACTGGGTAAAATCAAGGACTACAAATACCATATTGCATTGCAAGGCAAATCTAAAATTAGAACTGGCCAAAAATCTCTCGCTTCTGGAACTGGCTAACCTGGCAACTCTGATAGCTTCATCTCTAAAGTATCTTATTGAGGAAACTTTAGCTTAAGCATTGTTTCTAGTTCAGTTGTGTGTGATTTGTCATTTCCTTATCCTGTTAGAGCAGTCCAGACTGGGTTGTGCTCCCCATCCAGCAGGTAGAGGGAGATTAGAACAGCTTTCAGTGGTATTGATAGCAGTGAGAGAAGCCGGTATTGTCTGCCTCCAGCAGATGGCAAGATAGTGTGTGGACTAGTGCAGCAGTGCAGATAAACCTGTCTCCTTTTGCCCAGATCTTGTGGCCTGTGATTGAGATCTTTGACCCAGTATTTGCTTGGAGCTTGTATATCCCCATTGTTTCCTTGAGCCAACGGTTGCCCTCTGTCTAATGCTGTTAAACCCATGGGTTCCTTATCGTCCCTCCAGTCTAGTCCTGAACCTCTGGGGTTTTATGCACCTCCTCCAGCAGCTATGGAGACTGAGAAATGTCATTCTGATGACACTGGTACAAATACTCCCGGGACGACCACCTCTGTCCAGTATTCTCAGTCTCCATAGCAGCTGGAGGGTGGTGAGCCTAGAGGTGAAGGCTCATTGGAGAAACAGTTAAGGAAGTAGAGTAGGGTAGATTAATATTAAGGCTGTTATTTTAATTGGTAGTATTGAAAAAAAAAGAAAAAGGCAAAAAAAAATTTTGCCAGACAAACTGTGCTGAGGCCCCTTCCTGACTCCCGCTCTCTCTTTCAAGCAGGGCAGGGGAGGAAGGCAATAGATAGGCGGTGGAAGGGCCGTGCTCTGATTCCCAAATCCACTGTTTGGGTGAGGAACCGGCAGTGGAAGCGGAGGAGCGCGGTCGGGGGATCTCTGCATAACAAGGCCGCTGACCCCCGGAGTACCGGCTCCTCAATTGCCGATCCTCTCCGGCCGCGGAAGCTGCTGCTTGGCTGAGCGCGGGGCGAGTCGATCGCCGAACGCACAGTAAGCAGTAGTTGAGGTAAGCTGCATATCTTACCTTTTCACCTCCGCGTGTGGCGCAGGCAGGGGCTGACGAGTGTACACCGTTCTGGGGTGAGCCAGTGTTTGACGAGCCAGGTGGGATGTCAAGTTCTGGACCCTTGCACTCTCTGGACGTTTGGCGAGCGTTGAAAAGATATCTTCGGAGGACAGCGGGTTTCCGAAAGACGGATAGGCTTTTTGTCCTCTTTGGAGGAGCACGGAAGGGGGAAGCGGCTAGTAAAGCTTCCATTGCTCGGTGGCTTAAAGAGGCAATAGCGTTGGCTTACATTCTGAAAGGCAATTTAGTGCCAGAAGGCATTAGGGCTCATTCGACCAGGGCGGAAGCGGCAGCGTGGGCAGAATGCAGTCTAGTTGCTGGCTGTTGAGATTTGTAATGTGGCTACTTGGTCATCGTTTAATACCTTTGTTAAGCATTACTGTCTCGATGTGCAAGCGAAAGGGGATACTAGGTTTGGCGGAGCGGTGCTTCAGACTGGCCTAGCGGGTCCCTCCCGGTAAGAAAGGGTTTCACTGCTTTGTTACATCCCCAGAGGTTCGGGACTAGACTGGAGGGGCGATAAGGAAGATGAAATTACTTACCTGCTAATTGGGGTTCCTTGAGTAACTCCAGTCTAGTCCCGTATCCCTCCCTGGTTGGTTCTGTGGTGTTGGCCTGAAGCACGACATTACGGCTGAAGCATAAGAGGTACAAGCCCGGTGTAAAAGTGCGGACCATAAGGAGAAGGGAGGTTAAAAGAGACAAAGGGGGATTCGGGGGATGTCCGGTTCCTTCAGGGAGCGAGGTAGGGCGGACTCCCTTAGTTTTTCCATGCATAAGTAAAGTCACATTTTCAGAACATGGTTAGTTAGTTAATATTGAGTTTCCTGAGCGGGTGTCCAGTTTAGTCCTCCACATTCGGGTAGTGCACTTCCTCCTGCAGCAAGGAGACTGGACCAATCAACTCTTTAGTAATCTAGCCTGCATCCTGCTGGAACTCCCATCAGCCCTCCAGTGTGTCCAGTCTCCTTGCAGCAGGAGGTGGTGTGAGCCTGGCGCTAGGCTCACTTCGAATCTTATTAGCTATTTCTTTTATCCCTTTGATTTATTTTCTCTTTCTTTTTTTCTTATTTGCAGCCTATACCTTTAAAAAAAAAAAAAAAAGGGGCAAGCGCGGTGGAGGAGCCAAACCGGCACTGCTCTTCTCACCCGGTACTTTTGGCAACTCAGAGTGCGCAGCTAACTGTGATCGCTCCCCCAGGACAGTTCGGGGGTAGGATCCGTGGGCTCCCAGGCTCGGCAGGTGTTGCCTGTCTCACGGCATGGCTATAAACGGTCCGTCTGAGAACCGGCGCTTCAGCTGCTACAGTGCACGAGCTCTCTGCACGTTCCCGTTCTTGCTTTGAGCGGCATTGCGGGCCTGTATTGTGTTGCTGCTTGCCTGGTAAGTGACTTCTCTCCAGTTGAGAGGAGGTTAGTTTCGTCGGCTCTTTTCTTTCTTTTTTAGTTTTTGGCACCTTTTTTTCTTCAGCGCGGCTCGACCGCGGCAGCCATTTTAACTTGGTGGTTTTGGCGGTAAGAGAGTTAAAGGCTTCCTGCCTTGCTAGTTTGGTGGCGTTTTGGTTCCCAAGAAGGGTTGAGAGCTTGCTAATGTTTCTACTTATCATATAACCTGAAAAAAAAAAAACCCATAAAAATACAGGGCCCGACACAGAGATCTTTTATCTCTGCGAGCTGCTTCTCTCAGCCTATCCCTTCCCGTTCTACGGGGCTGTAGGCTATTATTCATGTCCTCAAAACCGCAGTGTGTGGTCTGCGGTTCGCGTAGGCGGTCAGTGTCGGCTTCTGGTTTCTGCGGGAGCTGTGCTGTTGTCTCCGGTGAGATAGATCAACAGATGGCGGGCACTTCTCAGTCAGGGCCCTTGGAATCTGCATTGTCTGCTGAAGGAAATGCTTCTCCCGGTCCTCTGTTGCCGCCTGCTTCGTCTGGTTCTCTGGATCTGGGGTCTAGGATTCCGGTGGAACCAGGGGACCTTCCTTCTGCCTTTACGGATTTTTCGCCGGACTTCGTGCTGATTATGCATCAGGCCTTCAAATTGGGGCGGTTGGGCAAATGGCCTGAGTCCTTGTCCTCGTCTCCTGCCCCTCCGCCCGCTAGTTCGGAGCTCACTGGATGGGTTTCCAAGCAGGCTAAGAGACCTCGGTCTCTGGATCTCGTTCCTGAGGATTTAGAAGGGCACGACCTGGATGCGGAGGTAGAGCCTGAGGGCAGTATGGATGATCTTGAAGAGGGGGAGATTCCGGACCCTGAGGATCAAGCTAGAATTGTGCGGGTGTTTCGTCGGGAAGAATTGATTCCTCTTATCACAGAGGCTCTTCAGACTCTCAATCTTGCTGCACCGCCTCCAGGGGACGGCGAGGCATTGGAGGACCCTCTTATTCAGGCGGTTCGGGATTCACAGGTGGTGGTCCCAGTACACCGGGTTGTGGCTCAGATGATTCAAACTGAGTGGGACCAGCCAGATTCTGGTTTGAAAGGGATCCGGACCATGCATCGCCTCTATCCTTTAGCAGACAAGGATAAGGAGAAGTTTAAGTCGCCTCGGGTGGACGCCATCGTTTCGGCGGTGACCAAGAAGACCACAATCCCGGTGGAGGGCAGTGTGGCCTTGAAGGACATTCAAGATAAGAGAGTGGACGGTTTGTTGAAGCAAGCTTTCGAAACCAGTGCCTTGTCGTTGCAGGCTTCTATCTGTGGGGCCTAGCCCTAGCAGCCCCCGCCATGTGGAACTCTCTCCCCGACCACCTCAGAGCAACAAACACCACCAAAGAATTCAGAAAACTGCTTAAAACTGAACTATTCACAGACTACTTCAAGGACCTCACAGAATGACTCCTAAGATAGCAAAGCCATCCATGTAAATATGTATCTGTAAATATGTACCTTAAGCGCACACTGTATATAGCTCACATCAAAATCATCCACACGCACTCACGCAGCACACTGTATCATTTCTCGCACTGCATGCTAATGACAACCACACCCTTCATTGATTGTTTGCTGTGCCAACCGCTTTGATTTCATGATAAAGCGGTATACCAAGTCCGTTTAAATAAATAAATAAAATAAATAGATAGCTAGAGCCTCGTTGCGATGGACTCAACGGTTGCGCCAGAATCCTCTTAGATCAACAAGCGTTACTCGAGGTCAGGCGCTTAGTCTGGTTCAGCGTATTTGGCGGATGTCCATTATGATTTGATCCGAACGTTGGCTAATAGTATGGCCTCGATGGTGGTGGCGCGCAGATCCATTTGGTTGCGTAACTGGGCAGCCGACCCTTCTTCCAAATCTCGGCTCAGCAAACTCCCCTTTAAAGGCAGGTGGTTGTTCGGGGACAATTTGGATAAGTTGGTGAAGGACTTGGGGGAGTCTAAAGGAGGGAGGCTGCCGGAGGACAGGCCAAAATCCGGTAGAGGTCTTCCTGTTGTCCGGGGTCAATTTCGGGACTTTAGAAGGTTTCGGTCTTCCTGCCTTTGGAGTTCCCAGCGAGGCAGGTTTCCGTCTCGATCGCAGTCCTTTCGTGGTTTCCGAGGTGCTGACAGAGGATTTTCGTCAGGTTCCTCTGGCTCGGCCTCTTCCTTTAGTCGCAAACCGCAATGAAGTGAGGCGGACCCCGGAGGGAGGCCAAGTGATCGGCGGACGCCTCCGGAACTTTCTTCCCTCTTGGGTCGACATAACGGACCAATGGGTCCTGGAAATTGTCAGAGACGGTTATGCATTGGAGTTTGCCATTCCGCCGCGAGACTCCTTTGTTCTGTCTCCCAGCAGTGGGCGGCAGAAGGAATTGGCCATTCGAGCTACTTTGGAACGTCTTTTAGAGCTCGGTGTGGTCATTCCCGTTCCGGAGAACGAGCGCGGTCTCTGTCGTTACTCCATTTATTTCGTGGTGCCAAAGGAGGACGGGTCCTTACGCCCTATTCTGGATCTCAAGGGCGTGAATTGCTGTCTGCGGGTTCCTCATTTCCGCATGGAGACCCTCAGGTCCGTCATCGTCGCGGTGCGGCAGGGAGAGTTTTTGACTTCTCTGGACCTCACCGAGGCGTATCTACATATTCCAATCAGAGAGACACATCAAAAGTTTCTGCGGTTCGCGTTTCCCTGGGGTCACTTTCCGTTCCAAGCATTGCCTTTCGGCCTGGCGACAGCTCCTCGCATTTTCACCAAGGTCATGGTGGTGGTGGCGGTGGCGGCCTTGCGAAGAGAAGGTGTACTAGTCCACCCCTATCTAGACGACTGGTTGATAAGAGCGAAGTCAGCGGAGGAGAGTTTACAGGCTACGGACAAGGTGGTGCGTCTCCTGCAGAGCCTCGGCTGGGTGATCAATGTACAAAAGAGTCACTTGGTTCTGACTCAGCTTCTCGAATATCTGGGAGTTTGCTTCGACACGTCGGCGGGCGTGGTGTCTCTGCCGGATCGCCGCGCACAAGGGTTGCGTCAACTGGTGCAGTTTTTCTTGGCGAGTCCCGCTCCGTCGGCATGGTGGTATCTCCGGTTGCTGGGAACCATTGCGTCGTCTCTGGAGGTGGTTCCGTGGGCCAGGTTCCATATGCGGCCTCTTCAGCGGGCTCTGTTACGTCGTTGGTCCCATCAGTCAGATTCTCTCAATCGCTGATTGCCATGTCCGAGCTGGGTTCGGAAAGCGCTACAGTGGTGGCTGTGCCCGCAGTCCCTTCGAGCGGGAGCTCCCTTGGAGCAACCAGTTTGGTTACCGGTCATCACGGATGCGAGTCTAGCAGGCTGGGGAGCCCACTGTCTGGGCCGTTTCGCGCAGGGGACGTGGTCTCCGCAGGAGGCTCTGTGGTCGATCAGTCGTCTCGAGCTGCGCGCTGTGCGCCTAGTGTTGCAAGCCTTCGAGTCGTCGGTTCGGACTCGGGCGGTTCGTGTCCTGTTGGACAACTTGGCGGCAGTAGCGTACGTCATCTGGCAGGGAGGCACAGGAAGCGTGGCCATGGAAGAAGAGGCGGATGCGCTGTTCACTTGGGTGGAGGTGCGTCTCCTAGCCATTTCGGCAGCGCATATCGCGGGAACAGAAAATGTCATGGCCGATTTTCTGAGCCGGGTGCACGTGGATGCTGGAGAGTGGGAGTTGCATCCACAGATTTATGCTCAAATAGTTCGTCGCTGGGGTCCGCCCATCATGGATCTCATGGCGACCTTCTGGTCTGCGAAGGCAAATCGCTTTTTCAGCAGGCGGCGAGAGCACATGTCCGAAGGCATCGATGTGCTCATCCAACCGTGGCCCGAGTCCCGACTTCTGTATGACTTCCCGCCGTGGGCTCTGATCGGAAGAGTAGTTCAATGCATCGAAGCTCACCGCGGAAAGGTCTTGTTGGTGGCGCCGGATTGGCCCCGTCGTCCTTGGTACGCAGATCTGGTGCGGCTGCTCGACGGAGTGCCGTGGCGGCTTCCTCCCTTAGTGGATCTGCTGGTTCAGGGGCCCCTGCGCATGTCTCAAGTGGATCGATTCTCGCTTACGGTATGGCCATTGAAAGGGCTAGGTTGAAAAGGAAGGGGTATTCCCCGGCGGTTATTTCTACCCTGCTTCGGGTTAGGAAAGCTTCTACATCCCTTACGTATGTTCGAGTTTGGCGAATTTTTGAGGATTGGTGTTCTCGACATGGCGTCCGGGCTGCGTCTTCGTCGGTGGCGGTCATTCTTAGTTTTCTGCAAGACGGGTTTGACAAGGGGCTTGCCGCGAGTTCTCTGAATGTTCAGGTAGCGGCCCTGGCGTGCTATAGGGGCAAGATTCAGGATGTCCCTCTCGCGATGCACGTGGACATTCGACGTTTTCTGAAAGCTGTGTTTCGGTTGCGTCCGTCACACAGGGTTACTTTGCCACCTTGGGATTTGAACCTGGTGCTACAGGCTTTGGTTCGGGAGCCTTTTGAACCCCTCCGCCATGCCTCGGTTAAAGACTTGACGCTGAAGGCGGTCTTTCTCGTTGCCATTTGCTTGGCGCGCCGTATTTCAGAGCTCCAGGCGCTTTCTTGTAGAGCTCCCTTCTTGTCTTTTTTCCGTGATCGGGTGGTTTTACGGACGGTTCCCTCTTTTCTGCCAAAGGTGGTCTCTCCCTTTCATGTGAATCAGTCTGTGGTGTTGCCGGTTTTTTCCCCAGAATCTTCTCAGGAGTCCGACACCGCTCTTCATCGGTTGGATGTGCGGCGCACTCTGCGTCGTTATCTGAAGGTTTCCGAGTCCTTTCGAAAGTCGGATCGCTTGTTTGTGCTGTTCGGTGGGCCTCGCAAGGGGGAGGCGGCGGCGAAGGCTTCCATTTCTAGATGGATTAAGGAGGTTATCGCTTCGGCCTATATTCTGCGGGGTAAAGCTGTTCCGTTGGGTCTGCGAGCTCATTCTATTAGAGCGCAAGCCACGTCTTGGGCGGAGCATAGTCTGGTCCCGCTATTGGAGATTTGCAGGGCAGCGACGTGGTCCTCTCTCCATGCATTTAGTAGACATTACCGCTTGGATGTGGCGGTGGCTCAGGATACTTGTTTTGGGTCGGCGGTCTTGCGCGCCGCGTGGCAAGATCCCCCCCGTGGTTAACTGCTCTGGTACATCCCGGATGTGGAGGACTAAACTGGACACCCGCTCAGGAAATGGAAATTACACTTACCTGGTAATTGTAGTTCCTGGAGGGTCCAGTTTAGTCCTCCTTCCCGCCTGGAAGTTTCTGTGACTACTTTGTCTGCGCGGCGCGCTAAGTCCGTGGTGCGATGCTGTCAGTATGTTTTCGGCTCATAGGAGTGACCGATTTTAAAAAAACAAACCAAAAAAAAAAAAAAGGGGGTGCACAAAGCCCACAGGACGAGGGCCCTGGGAGGTTTTTTCTAGGGTCTCTACGTCTCTTCGCTTTTTCTTTTTTTTTCTCTGGCGTGGTTTGTTCATTAGCTTGCTGCTCTGACTGCCGGTTTTAGGGGCCGGGGAGAGAAGCAAGGTGCGGCGTTCGAGCCCTCTCGTTTGGGGAGGGGGTCACGTAGCTGATTAAAGGGTTCTCTATACTAATACGTGCCTTTTTTTCCTTTAATCTGTTCTTTTTCTTGAGTCTGCTTTGTTACTAGTTCACTGGAGGGCTGATGGGAGTTCCAGCAGGATGCAGGCTAGATTACTAAAGAGTTGATTGGTCCAGTCTCCTTGCTGCAGGAGGAGGTGCACTACCCGGATGTGGAGGACTAAACTGGACCCTCCAGGAACTACAATTACCAGGTAAGTGTAATTTCCATTTCTATTTGTTATGTTATTGCTACTTGATTGTTGCTCGGGTGAGTCTGCTTTGTCAATAGATTACTGGACAGAGGAGGCGGTCCCAGGAGTATTTGTACCAGTGTCATCAGAAGAATGACGTTTCTCAGTCTCCATAGCTGCTGGAGGAGGTGCATAAAACCCCAGAGGATCGGGACTAGACTGGAGTTACTCAAGGAGCCCCAATTAATGGGTAAGTCTAATTTCACCTTTCTAGCACTAATAGCCTGGACAGAGAACAGGGGGGGCCTCTGAGGGAGGGCCCCCCCCCTTCCCTCTCTTATATCTGCATGTTCTGCTCTTTTACTAGTTTTTACTTGTTAATTCAGTCCTATTTTGCCAAAAAGAACCCAGAAGCTGGCACACAACAATTTAATTTGCTATCTTTGTGCTGCTTAAATAAAATGTCTTCAAACTTAAAGCCTTGAGGCAGTTGGGCTTCCCACCCTTGTGTTGGCAGCTGAGGAGGCCCTTCTCAAATTTCTCTGGCTGACCTTTTGGGTGAGAGGCTTTCCTTATTGAGCGGAGCTATTTTTCATCTGCATTTTTCCCTTTTAACTGAATTATGCATCTATGATTGGTGCACAGAGGTGTGCTGTTTCGTGGTTCCTGTCAAGTGAGCTCCTTTTGCCCCAAGAAGCTGATAGAGAAGCTTCGGGGCACATTTTTTTTCAGCAATATCTGGATCCCTCCATGGAGGATCCAATGCCAGTTTTGCTGCCTTTCTGGCACACCTCCTGTGATTTCTAACCCCGCTCCCCCCTCTCACTGGCGGGAGCAGTGGCTACCTTGGATATATCTGCATGTTCTTAGCTGAATGGAGTATGGTGAGGTGGCTGCAGCCTCAAGCCTGAAGGCTGTTGATTGTCTCTTGGAGCCCAGGAGCCTGTTTTCAACCAGCTTTGAGCCGTAGCCTGTGGTCTATTTTCAGTCTCTGGTAACTGCCTAATGACCCGCTTGTGGGCATCTGAGGCCCTCACTCCCCTCTGCAAGGGAGTTTCTGGGCCCTCAAGTCTTCCACTCCGGCAGTAAAGGGGTTAAGCGCCCCTGTTTTGCTTTGCTTTGCTTCGTTTTTTTTTCAGCAGTCTGTTCCTGTGGGAGCCCAGTCTTGTTACCTATATGGGGATGGGGGGGGGGGGGGCGCACTGGGGAGATGATTTACTCTCTGATGGGTAGTCCATCAGAAGAGGAGTGATTTTTCTCTGGCAGAGATCAGTCAGTGATTTCACCTTTTCACAGGAAAGATCTGGCTATCTTTATTCAGGATGCCATGATGGCCTTGCTTATTTCAGACCCTTCTCCCCAGTACAAGCTTTCCAAGCAGACCTGTCTTAGAAGGGTGACATTGGCCCTTCGGCTCACCCTCACAGTGGGAGACATCGGAGCTGGGCCTGTGGGGCACTAAAGGTCCTGGCTCAGTTGTATCCTCTGCCCCAAGAAGAGATGGAAAAGCTTTTTGGGATCCTGAAGGTGGCTGGTCCTGGTCACGGCAGTGGTGAAGTACATAACCATTCTAGTGGAAAGTGGCACTCTGCTGAAGGAGACCTGCTATAAGAGTGGAAACCCTACTCGGGGCACTGTAAGGGCCTAGTGGCCCCAGCACTCTTGTGCTTGATCCAGTAATTGCTGGACAGCTTAGAATTTGAGTCTGTAGTCTGAAGTGTCATTTGTGGCGGATGTTCTATAAACTTGATTGGGGTCGTCTCTAAGGCTGTGGTGGTGGCTTTGGCAGCCCAAAGTTAGTTCTGGCTCTCTGGAATTGGTTTGCTAATGCTGTGGCTTAACAAGCTCCCCTTTAAGGGCAAGTTGCTCTCTGGGAAAGGCCTAGAAAACTGGTGAAGGACCTGAGAGAGTTTACCCAAAGGTACCTCTGTCAGGATGCAGTGGGGGGGGGGGGGGGGGGCATAGAATTATTTTCAGATCCAGGAAAAGTTCTGGCATGTTCTATTCCTCATGTGGGTCTAAACCCAAGAAAGATCTGTCCTTGTGTGGGTCCCAGTACTCATAAGAACATAAGATATGCCATACTGGGTTAGTTAGACCAAGGTACATCAAGCCCAGGATCCTGTTTCCAACAGTGGCCAATCTAGGTCATAAGTACCTAGCAGTCTCCCCAAAAGACACAGGTTCCTCAATGCTTGTATTGGGTCAAGCAGTAATATACTGGGTCCCTTTTAATAATGGTTTATGGACCTTTCCTCCAGGAACTTGTCCAAAGCTTTTTTTAAACCCAGCTACACTAACAGCTTTTACTACAGTCTCCGGTAACAAATTCCAGAGTTGGATTACACGTTGAGTGAAAAAATAATTTCTCTTATTAGTCTCAAATAGGTTACCCTGTAGCTTCATTGCATGTCCCCTAGTCTGTTTACATCATCAGAATATAAAAAATCGATCTACGTTTAACTGTGCCATTCCATTCATTAATTTATAGACCTCTATCATATCTTCCCTCAGCCGTCTCTTTTCCAGGTTGAAGAGCCCTAACATTTTTAGCCTCTTCATAAGAGTATCCTTCCATCTCCTTTACCATTTTGGTGGCTCTTCTCTCCTACCTTTTCTAATAACGCTATATCCTTTTTAAGATACGGCGACCAGAATTGCACACAATATTCATGGTGCGGTCGCACCATGGAACGATACAGAGGCATTATAATATCCTTTGTTTCATTTTCAATTCCTTTCCTTATGATACCTAGCATTCTTATTTGCTCTCTCGGCCATTGCTGCACACTGGGCGGAGGGTTTTAACATGTTATCCACGATGACGCCTAAATCTTTTTCCTGGGTGGTGGTTCCCAATGTGGAACCTTGCATCCTGTAACCATAGTTTGAGTTGTTCTTTCCTAGGTGCATAACTTTGCACTTGTCCACATTAAATGTCATCTGCCATTTGGATGCCCAGTCTTCCAATTTATCAATATCCTCCTGCAATTTTCCACAATCCTCTTGGGTTTTAACAACTTTAAATAGTTCTCTCATCTGCAGATTTGATAACTTCACTCGTTGTTCCTTTTTCCAGGTCATTTATGAATATGTCAAAAAGCAGCGGACCCAGCACAGATCCCTAGGGTACGCCACTATTCACCTTTTTCCATTGGGAAAATTGGCCATTTAGCCCTACCCCTCTGCTTTCTATCTTTTAACCAGTTCCTGATCCACAATAGTATACTGCCTCCTATCCCATGACTTTTTAGTTTTGCCAAACGTCTCTGATGAGGGACCTTGTCAAAGGCTTTCTGAAAGTCCAGATACACTATATCAACCGACTCACCTTTGTCTACCTGTTTGTTCACACCTTCAAAAAAGCATAACAGATTAGTAAGACAAGATCTTCCTTATCTAAAGCCATGTTGGCTGTCTCCCATTAGTCTTCCATGACCATCTACATCTTCCCGGTGTATCGATATTTCTGTCAATTCTTCCGCAGTATCACCTTTAAATTCCACTTCAGTCATGGGTAACATCCATACATCTTCCTCAGTACAGACCGAAGCAAAGAATTCATTCAGTCTCTCCGCTATAGCCTTGTCCCCTCTTACTGCCCCTTTTACCCCTCTATCATTTAATGGTCCAACTGACTCACAGTTTTTTTGCTACAAATGTACTTGAAAAAGTCTTTTTTACACGTTTTTGCTTCCAAGGCAAGTTTCTTCTCAAATTCTTTGCCTGCCTTATCAGTACCTTGCATTTAACTTGCCAGTGCTTGTGCTGATTCCCGTTTTCGTCATTTGGCTCTTTTTTTCCATTTCCTAAAAGATGCTTTTTCCAGATCATACTGCTAGACCAGTCCAGACAAGCGGTTTATGCACCCCTGCCAGCAGATAGGGAGACAGAGAAAAAAACTCTGATTTCTTTGTGCATTTCATCATCCGTTTGTTCATTGTGGCCAGGCGGTCAATAGTACAACCCCACTGCCATCGCATTCCCCTTTTTACATGGAATTTCATTCCATAGAGATTTTACAGCAAATTTTGTTTCCTTCATAACTTTAATTCTTTGTGATTCATTGCTTTCTCTAACATAGAATCTCCAGGAACAAGCAGGAATGTAGTCCTCACATATGGGTATCGTCGGTACCGATGGAGCCTGCGCAGGAACGCTCCCCAGCGTCCAATAGGAACGCTTTTGGGAGCATCCCTCAGCACATGCGTGCTGCCTTCCCGCCTTTCCAACTGTCCCTCTTCAGTTCTTTGTTTTCCGCGGAGCCAACAGGACTTATTTCCTGTCACCGCAGAAAATTACATCTTTAAACTTCTTTCTGTGGTCGCGTTTGCCTACCGCACGACGCCTACCGGTACCGCCAGTTCTTTTCTTTTTCTTTCTTTAAAAAAAAAAATCTTTCAGTGTTTCTTTTAGAAACTTTCCTTTTTGGTGCTAGGCGCCATTTTGGGCACTAGGCCCCAATTTTCCTGAATCATGAAAAAAACAACTATGTACTAAGTGTGGTGGTACCATTTCCATCACTGACACCCATGATTGGTGTCTCAAATGTTTAGGACCTGATCATTCTCCAACTGAATGTCTCTTCTGCATGGGGATGATCAAGGGAGGAAGACAGAACCAGGCCGCAAAGCTGGGTACCCTTTTTTCTTCAGATGCCAGATCCATTGCATCGACATCGTCGAGGGCCTCTTCCTCTCATGGATCTCAGGTAACTAAACATAAGAGCCGGTCCTCAAAGGGTAGCTCTCCTGCTAAGCATTGAGAGGCCGTTGGTATTGCCCTTGAGGGAACCACACCAGCAAAACAGCCCTGGCGGGAGGCTTCGGCTTCCAAAGCATCGATGGGGGCTTCAGGATGATTTCGAGGCCTCAACCTCGCAAGAACTACCTGTGCCATGCTTAGGGGTTCCGGCTGTCCTTACCGGTACCGACACCCAGGCATCGGCAGCATCGATAGACCAGAGGTTCCTCGCTATCGAGTGCAGTATTGTAGCTCTTCTCTCGGCTGCGGTACTGGTGGTCCCAAGGGCACCGGTACCGACACCGGTGATGCCGGTACTGACGGTGCCGGCCCCGATGGGAACTCTTCCTATGCCATCTCTGGTTGGAGGGGACAAAGCAGTACTGGGTCACCTCGGTACCGACTTTGATCGGTACCGGGATCATCCTTTGCAAGATCATCGGGGTCAGGAATACTTCGATTCCTCCGATTCCAAAGACTTGACAATTCTGCTGGCACTAGAGGGTTTCTCCTAGAAGACCCCTCTTCTCCCCAACGCAGAATGTCACCTCCAGAGGACATGTCTTTTCAGGATTTCATCCGTGATATGGCCAAAGGGCTTTCAATCGCAGTAGCTCCTGAAGAAGAACCCAGAGCAAAGGAATTGGAAATCCTCCAATATCCTAAAGCTCCCAAGGAGGCAGCTACTCTGTCTATCTGTGAAATTCTGCATAGCTTGATGCTCAGAATGTGGGAGACACCTCTGACCACTTCTCACTCTGTTGTTGTTAAGTGCCGTCGAGTCTGATTCGACTCATGGCGACCCTCTGGATAGCTATCCTAAATTGTGTTCGGTCTTCAGTCAGGCGGCTCATTGTTGACAGACTGGTACCCGTAGCTGCTGTTATTGTATCGATCCATCTCATTGCTGGCCTTCCTCTTTTGCGTTGACCTTCTATCTTGCCAAGCATAATGTCTCTCTCTAATGATCTCTCTCTTCGCATGATGTGTCCAAAGTATGAAAGTCAAAGTCTTGTCATCTGAGCTTCTAAAGAAAGCTTAGGTTTGATCTCCTCTAGTATCGAGTGGTTTGTTCTTCGGGCAGTCCATGGTATACACAGTATTTGCCGCCAGCACCATAATTCAAAGGCATCAACTTTCTTCCTATCTGTCTTTTTCACTGTCCAGCTTTCACATCCATATGATGTTATTGAAAATACCATGGCTTGAACAAGTCGAATCTTTGTATGGAGAGAGACATCTCTGCTCTTGAGAATCTTATCTAGGTCTTTCATAGCCATTCTGCCAAGAGCAATGCGTCATCTGATTTCTTGACTGCTTGTTGCTTCTTTATTGATAGTTGATCCAAGTAGGTTAAAGTTGTTCACAATTTCAATTTCTTCTCCTTCAACGATGAACCTGTTGATTATGCCAGTTGTCATGATCTTTGTCTTCTTTACATTAAGGTGCAGGCCCATTTTGAGACTATGTTCTTTGATTGTGAGAAGCAAATGTTTCAGATCATCTTCACTTTCAGCCAGTAATGTAGTATCATCAGCATAGCGAAGGTTGTTGATGAGTCTTCCACCAATCTTCACACCTCTGTCTTCATACAATCCTGCTTCTGATGATTTGTTCTGCATATAAATTAAACAGGTAGGGGGAAAGTATGCAGCCTTGTCTTACACCTTTGCTTATTTTAAACCATTCTGTTTCTCCTTGTTCCGTTCGAACTGTTGCTTCTTGATCAATGTACAGATTGCGCAAGAGAACGATCAGGTGTTCTGGTCTACCCATGCTTCTTAATGTGGCCCAGAGTTTCTCATGGTTTACACAGTCAAAAGCCTTGCTATAGTCGATAAAGCACAAATAGATATCCTTTTGGTATTCTTTAGTCTTTTCAAGGATCCATCGCACATCTGCAATGATGTCTCTCGTTCCTCGCCCTTTCCTGAACCCTGCTTGCACTTCAGGTAGTTCTTGTTCCAGGTATGGTTGTAGTCTCTTTTGAATAATCTTCAGTAGAATCTTGCTGGCATGCGGGATCAGAGCGATTGTGCGATAATTTCCACAGTCAGTTGGATCACCTTTCTTTAGTATTGGTATAAACACAGATCTTTTCCAGTCAGTTGGCCATGATGTTGTCTTCCATATTTCTTGGCAGAGCCTTGTGAGTACGGTAACAGCTGCATCAGATTGCTGCAATACTTCTATGGGAATGCTATCAATGCCTGGTGTGTTCTTTGATAAGGCTTTCAATGCTGCTTCAACTTCTTCTTTCATCACCAATGGTTCCCGATCGTAAGGTACATGTTGAAACAGCTGTTGGTCCACTTGATCTTTATCATATAAAAACTGTATATTCTTTCCACCTTTTCTTGATCTTTTCAGCATCATTCAACATAGAACCTTGAGCATCTTGTAACATTCCATTTCAAGGCTGGAACTTTTTCTTTAACTCTCGTAGCTTTAGGAAAGCCGATCTTGTTCTTCCTCTAATAGTTTCTGCTTCTATTTCCTTGCAAGTGTCATTGTAGTACTTTTCCTTGTCCTGTCTTGCTGCACGTTGGAAATCTCTGTTGAGTTCTGTGATTGTCTTTCTTTCTCCTCTGGCTTTTGCTTCTCTGCGTTTCTGGGCAATTTTCAGAGTTTCTTCCGTCATCCATTTTGGCCGTTTTTGCTTTTTCACCTTTTGTAGAGACTTCTCGCTTTCTTCCAACACAACCTTTTTGATGTCATTCCATAACTCTTCCGGAGCTCTGTCATTTGTATCTAAAGCAGCAAATCGATTTTGCAGGCAGTCTTTAAATTCCAGTGGTATATTCTCAAGGTCATATTTTGCTGCATTCATGAGTGGTTTGCTCTTTTTCAACTTTAGCTTGAGTTTGCATACTAGTAGTTGATGATCTGTACCACAGTCAGCTCCAGGTTTTGTCTTTGTTGATGTTACAGAGCTTTTCCATCGTTGACTTCCACAGATGTAGTCAATTTGATTTTTATACAATCCATTGGGTGAAGTCCATGTGTACAGTCGCCGCTTGTGTTGCTGGAAGAAGATCATTGGTCTTGCAGAATTCTGTCAGTCTTTCTCCAGCTTCATTTCTGTTGCCCAGTCCATATTTTCCAACTACTTTGCCTTCTTCTTTGTTGCCAGCGTTTGCGTTCCAGTCACCCATGACTATCAGGATATCCTGTTTGCATGTTCTGTCAATTTCAGCTTGTACTTGTTCATAGAACTCTTCAATTTCATTCTCTTCTGCAGCTGTTGTTGGGGCATATACTTGAATTATAGTTGTGTTGATAGGCAATCCTCGTAGACGAATAGAGATTAAGCGTTCGCTGACTGCATTGTATTTCATTACAGTTCTTGCAAGTTTCTTCTTTATTATAAATGCAACACCATTTCTTCTTTGTCTATCTCCAGGAACAAGCAGGAATGAGTCCTCACATATGGGTACGTCGGTACCGACGGAGCCTGCGCGGGAAAGCTCCCCAGCTTCCCAAAAGGAAAGCTTTTGGGGCTTCCCACAGCGCATGCGCGCTGCCTTCCTGACCAACTCTCCTCAGTTCTTCTTTTTCCGCGGAGCCAGCAGGTCGTGTTCCTGTCACCGCTGAAGAATTTCTTGTTTTAAAAGTTGTTCTGACCGCGTATCTGCCTTCCCCGATTCCGAACCGGTACCGCCGGTCTTTACTTCTTTGTTTCTTTAAAAAAAAAAAAAAAATTTTCTTTTTCCACACTTGGTGTATTTCTTTTTGTAAGGCCTACCGGCCTTTACAAATTCTCCCTCATGGAGAAACCATCTTCTGGTTTTAAAAAATGCACCAAGTGCTCTGGTACTATTTCAGTCACAGACACCCATGAGTGGTGTCTTAAATGTTTGGGCCCTGACCATTCGGTTCCGGATTGTCCATCCTGCTCTCTGATGTCCAAATGGGGCTTACAGAACCAAGCAGCTAAATTTCATGTGCTGTTTTCCACAGATAATCCAGCATCAGCATCATCCAGGTCTTCATCTCCGGATGGATCTCAGGTAACCAAACATTCCTCGGGCAAGTCTTCAAGGGGCAAATCTCCCTCAAAGCAGAGAGAGGCCCTTGGGTTCGACCCTGAAGACCCTGCCCCAGCCAAACAACCCCGGCGGGAAGCTCCGGCTTCCAAAGCTCCTCCTATGGGGTTACAGGTTGACATCGATGGCACGGCCTCGACCGATCATCTGTTAGACTGCTCTGGGGTACCGGCTCAAACCGGTACCGACATCCAGGCAGTTGTGGCGTCAATGGGTACTACGGTACAATCCATGTAGCAGGCCATAATGGCTTTTATTAATGCTGCGACGCCCTCGGTACCGCAACCGTCGGTTCCGACCTCGGTTCCGGTACCACAACCGATACCGGTACCCAGAGCATCTACTTCCAGTAGAAGGCCGGTACCGGTTTTTGCTTCCCGCGATATTCTCGGTACCGACCCGGCTCCTGGTACGCCCGAGGTCGATACCGGTCGGTACCCGTATCAATCTCTGGAAGCAAGTAGGCGATACTTCGAGTCTTCTGAGGATGCCGATACCTCAGATGATTCTGATGAAGCATCCCTTATTCTTCCTGAGGAGCCTTCTTCCCCAAAGAGAAGAATGTCTCCTCCAGAGGACTTGTCCTTTCAGGACTTCATCTTGGAAGTTGCCAAGGGGCTTTCCATTACAGTATCCTCTGAAAAGGATCCTAGAGCTCAAAAATTAGACATTTTAGGATACTCTAAGGTTCCCAAAGAGGCAGTCACCTTACCCATTCATAATATTCTCCAAGAACATATGATGGATTTATGGGAGGCTCCTCTTACACTATCTCCTGGTTTTCAAAAAACCCAGCTTCCTCACCATTGTGGTGAAGTCTGCTATGAAAAAGATTAAGAGTACCAAAAGGCACTCTTCTACCCCTCCAGGAAGAGAATGTAGAACTTTGGATGCTTTTGGCAGGAAAATCTTTCAGGCTAGTATGCTTATTGCCAGAATCAACTCCTACAGCCTCTATATGGGCATGTTTCTAAAGGAGCTTGCTCTTAAAGTACAAGATTTTCTCCCCTTTATTCCAGAGGATAGAAAAGAGGAGTTCCTGCTTCTGTTAAAGCATATCCAAGATGTGTCAAAGTTCTCCAATAGGGCTGCCTTTGACTCTTTTGAGGGTGCTAGTAGAGCATCTGGCATAGCCATAGCTGCTCGTCGAATTGCTTGGCTCCAGGCCTCTGACCTGGAATCCTGGGTGCAAGATGGCCTAGGCAATTTACCTTGTACAGGTGAAAATCTCTTTGGCAAAGAGTGGCAAGTCAAAGCCATTCAAATGGCTCACCATTCCAGGAAGGCTGACTCATTTTGCTCCCAGATGGGAACAGATTACATCAGAGCAGTAGACCCTCTCTATCATCAGAGAGGGATACAAACTGCATTTTTCCAGCCTTCCTATCTATCCCAGGGTGAGACATTTCATCTCTCCCCCATCTCTCCTACACCTGTTGGATCAGGAGGTGAATACCCTGCTTGCCCAAGGGGCAATAGAACAGGTTCCCCTCCTCCAACAGGGCTCAGGGTTCTACTCCCCCTATTTTCTGATACCAAAGAAAACAGGAGGACACAGACCCATCCTAGATCTGAGAGAATTAAACACATTCCTGTGCAAGGAAAAATTCAAAATGCTCTCTCTGGGTATTCTCCTTCCTTACCTTCAGAGTCAGGACTGGCTTTGTTCTCTAGACCTAAAGGATGCGTACACACATATACTCATCCACCCATCCCACAGAAAATCCCTTCGATTTCTGTTCCAGGGAAAACATTTCCAGTACAGAGTACTCCCCTTCGGTCTAGCCTCTGCTCCAAGAGTGTTCACAAAATGCATGTCTGTAGTGGCTGCATTTCTACGCACTCAGGGAATCTTTGTCTTCCCATACCTAGACGACTGGCTCATCCGAGCTCCATCTCAGTCAGGCTCAGACTTCCCTGGACCACACCATCTGCATTCTGCAGTATCTGGGACTTGTCATCAATCTGCCAAAGTCTCAACTCACCCCTACTCAATCCCTAGAATTCATAGGGGCCTGGTTAGATACCACCACAGCAAGGGCCTATCTTCCCCAGGCACGTTGCCACCGGCTAGTGCACCTGGCCTCTCAGATTCAGTCCAGAACTCACTTGACTGCCCGAGAGATGTTACAATTGCTAGGCCACATGGCCTCCACAGTTCATGTGGTGCCTTATGCTCGCCTGCATATGAGAGCAGCTCAATGGACTCTGTCCACTCAGTGGACCCAAGCATCAGGAGCTCTCTCCGACCAAATAGAAACCTCCAAACGTCTCTTTGGGTCTCTCCAGTGGTGGATGTCCATTCAAAACCTGTTGCTGGGGTCCCCCTTCCAACCGCTACCACCCCAGGCAACCCTCACTACAGATGCCCCCCAGACAGGCTGGGGAGCTCATCTTCAAGACCTCTCCACTCAAGGCCTTTGTGCTCCGCAGGAGACTGCCCTTCATATCAACCTTCTGGAGCTTCGAGCAATATTTCATGCTCTCAAGGTCTTTCATACCCTCCTCTACAACATGACAGTGCTTGTTCATACCGACAATCAAGTAGCCATGTTCTACGTAAACAAACAAGGAGGGACTAGCTCTCTGTCGCTTTGCAACGAAGCTCTCAGACTGTGGGCTTTCGCCAGAGAGCATCAAATCCATCTCCTGGCAGTATATCTCCCAGGAATTCAAAACTCTTGGGCAGACAGACTCAGCCGAGTTCTGCTTCCACACGAGTGGTCCCTGCACATGGATCAGGTACTCGGAATCTTTCAGAAATGGGGAACCCCGGACATAGACCTCTTTGCAAGTCCGTGGAATGCCAAACTTCCCCGGTTCTGTTCCAGAACTCCGTGTCAGGGGGTTCAGGCCAGGGATGCCTTCCTCCTTCATTGGGGTCAGGGCCTCCTATATGCCTTTCCACCCATTCCTTTGATTCCCAAGACTCTGTTCAAACTGCAGAGGGATCACGGATCTATGATCCTCATAGCTCCACGCTGGCCACGCCAAGTGTGGTTCCCTCTACTTCTGCTTCTCTCCCAGGGTCCCTCCCTAGACCTGGGAGCTGCTCTAGACCTTCTGTCTCAGGAGGAGGGGACTTTGTGGCACCCAAACCCCAAGTCCCTCCACCTCAGAGCATGGTTACTGAAGGCCTAGACCTTCAAGACTTAAATGTCTCTCAACAAGTGAAAGATATCCTCCATGCTTCCAGAAAACCTTCCACAAGGCGTTCTTATGCTTTTAAATGGAAGAGATTTTCCATTTGGTGTGCTCAAAAGGATCTTGATCCTTTTGCTCTTCCTATCAATTCTCTATTGGAATATCTCCTGCATCTCTCCAATGCAGGCCTTAAAACGAATTCAGTAAGGATCCATTTGAGTGCTATTGCAGCATCCCTCAAGCCTCTCAATGGACAATCTATTTCCTCTCATCCTCTTATTGCAAGATTCATGAGAGGCCTAACTTTAACTAAACCTCCCATTAGGCCTCCTCCGGTGGCATGGGACTTAAACTTGGTTCTTGGTCAGCTTATGAAGCCACCTTTTGAACCCTTAGCCACTACCTCCTTGAAATTTCTTTCCTGGAAGGTTATTTTCCTCATTGCAGTCACTTCAGCTCGTCGCATCAGTGAGCAGCAAGCCTTAGTGGCGAATCCACCCTATACAAGGTTCCATCATGATAAGGTAGTCCTTAGGACAAATCCACACTTTATGCCTAAAGTGGTTTCACCTTTTCATCTTAATCAAGAAGTATACCTACCTGTCTTCTTTCCAGCTCCTCATGCATCCAGTGCAGAGCGGAACCTTCATACTCTAGATTGTAAAAGAGCTCTTGCCTTTTACCTCCATAGGACTCAGCCACATCGAAAGTCTTCCCAACTTTTTGTTGCTTTCGATCCTTCTCTTTTGGGACTTCCAGTCTCAAAACGAACACTTTCCAATTGGATTGCTCAGTGTATTTCGTTTGCTTACCAGAGTAAAAACATTTCTCTGGAGGGCCATGTCACAGCTCACAATGTGAGAGCCATGGCCACCTCTATGGCTCATCTTCACTCTGTATCCATAGATCAGATCTGTCGAGCAGCCACCTGGGCCTCGGTTCATACCTTCACAGCCCATTACTGCTTGGATAAGGACTCCCGCCGGGATGCCTTATTTGGTCAGGCTGTCCTCAAACACCTGTTCCATTCTTAAACAACTCCTGCCCACCTTCCCTTAATGGATGCCTGAGATCCATCGGAAGATGAAATACCTACGGAGGGGATCTCCCAGGCATCTCAGCTAGGGAGTCCCCATATGTGAGGACTCATTCCTGCTTGTTCCTGGAGATAGCACAGTTACTTACCTGTAACAGGTGATCTTTGGGAACAGCAGGAATAGTCCTCACAACCCACCCACCTCCCCTAGGAGTTGTATCTCTTTCTCTTCCTTTCCTCTCTCTATTGTCTCAGCTTTAAACTCGAACTGAGGAGAGTTGGTCAGGAAGGCGGGAAGGCAGCGCGCATGCGCTGTGGGAAGCCCCAAAAGCTTTCCTTTTGGGAAGCTGGGGAGCTTTCCCGCGCAGGCTCCGTCGGTACCGACGTACCCATATGTGAGGACTATTCCTGCTGTTCCCAGAGATCACCTGTTACAGGTAAGTAACTGTGCTTTCATTTCCAGCATAGTCTCACTCTAGGAGACTTGATACTATGTATCGACTTCCACCATGTCCTGGTTTTTAGAAAACCCAGCTGCCACACCATTCAATGGTAGTGGAATCAGCCATGCGTAGGATGAAAAGTGCAGAGAGACATGTATCCAATCCTCCAGGTCATGAATGCAGGACTCTGGATGCTTTTGGACGCAGAACTTTTCAAGCTTCCATGCTTTCAGCTAGAATCAGTTCATACATCCTATATATGGGAATGTTCCTTAAGGAAGTCACAGGAGACTTGGAACTTTTGGGCCCTCTTCTCCCAGATGAGAACTGACAAGATTTTCTTGCTCTAGTTAAGCATGCTCAAAATGTCTCCAAGTTTGTCAATTGTGCAGCTTTTGACTGCTTTGAATGCATCGGCAGAACTTCTGCTATTGACATTGGTGCACGACGGATTGCCTGGCTACAGGCATCGGACTTGGAGACTTGGGTACAGGACAAATTAGGCAACATTCCTTGCATGGGGGAGAATCTCTTTGGCAAGAACTGGCAGGAAAAGGCTAATGAGTTAGATGCTGACAATTCTACCTTAGATTGTCAAAGTCTACAGCCACTCCAGCCAAAAGAAAACCTTATAAAAAACCCTCTTTTAGCAAAAAGAGGAAGTTTTATCCTTCCTATACCCAGCACAGTCAGACTTCGGGTCAGGTTACCCAAAAGGGACAACCTAGACAACAGAAGAAACCAAAAGGACCGAGAGCCCAGCCAGCCCTCCAGGTTCAGCCCCTTCAAGGGCTTTGACTCCTTCCCAGAGAGCTTCGCCTTCCTGCCTCTGAAGGGTCCCCAACCCCCCAACATTCCGGGCAGGTTATGCCACTTTATCAACAGATGGCATCAAATAACAGCAGAAGATTGGACTTTGTCCATTGTAGGAGAGGGGTACAAGCTTCATCTTCACAGCATACCCCCTCCTACAATTCTAAAGCAGTTCAATTCACAAACCTCTGCAGACAATCTGCTAGATTACGAGGTCTCCACACTTCTTGCCCAGGGGGCAATAGAAGTACCACCCATTTCTGAACAGGGTTCTACTCCCCCTATTTTCTTATCCCAAAGAAAACAGGGGGACACAGACCCATTCTAGACCTCAGAGAATTGAACAAATATCTATTTCGAGACAAATTCAAAATGATTTCTCTAGGAACTCTTCTGCCATACCTTCAAGCCCAGGACTGGCTTTGCTTTCTAGACTTAAAGGATGCATACACACACATTCCCATCCATCCAGATCACAGGAAATTTTTACGTTTCCTGTTCAGGGGAAGATATTTCCAGTACAGGGTTCTTCCTTTTGGTCTGGCTTCAGCACCAAGGGTGTTCACAAAATGCATGCAGTAGTAGCAGCATTTCTACGAACCCTGGGGATTTTTGTCTTCCCCTATTTAGACGACTGGCTCATTCGAGCCTCCATAGTTGCAGAGGCCAGCACTGCACTGTCTCGTACAATGCGAATCCTCCAATACTTGGGATTGGAAATCAACTTCCCGAAGTCTCAACTAGTTCCTTCCCAATGCCTAGAATTCATAGGAGCATGTCTGGATACCAGGCAGGCAAGGGCTTTTCTTCCACAAGCCCCGGTGTCTTCGCATTATGCAGTTAGCTTCCCAAGCAGCGGGAAAATCCTCCCTCACAGCTCGGGAACTACTGCAGTTGCTGGGACACATGGCATCCATAGTTCATGTGCTCCCATATGCTCGCCTTCACATGCGAGCAGCTCAATGGACCCTCTCCACACAGTGGACACAGGCCACGGGCAATTTGTCAGACAAAATAAGTCTCTCAAAGACTAATTTTGTCTCTCCAATGGTGGCAATCACTAGAAAATATGACAGTGGGGTCTCCTTTCAATCAACCCCTCTTTCAGGCCACCCTGACAACAGATGCATCACAGGTGGGTTGGGGAGCACACCTGAATCATCTCTCTACCCAGGGCACCTGGACTCCACAGGAGGTTGGTTTACACACAAACCTCCTGGAGTTAAGAGCAATTTATTTAGCTCTTCGAGTGTTCCACGCCCAGCTCAGCTACAAGACGGTCCTAATCCAGACGGACAATCGGGTAGCCATGTTCTATGTGAACAAGCAGGGCGGGACAGGCTCTCTGTCGTTATGCAACAAAGCTTTACGACTCTGGGCCCTCGCCAGAGAGCATCAAATTCACCTTCTAGTGGTATATCTTCCAGGCATTCAAAACCTTTGGGCAGACAAACTCAGTTGAGTACTGCTATCTCACGAGTGGTCACTCCACCTAGACCAGGTGGCAAAGATATTTCATCTCTGGGGCACTCCAGACATAGACCTCTTTGCATGTCCACTGAATGCCAAACTTCCCTGGTTCTGTTCCAGAATTCTGGCGCACAACTGTCAGGTAAGGGATGCCTTCCTCCTTCACTGGGGTCAGGACTTCCTTTATGCCTTCCCACCCATTCCCCTCATCCCCAAGACACTCTTCAAGCTTCAGAGAGACAGGGGTCGCATGATTCTCATAGCACCACGATGGGCCACGCCAAATGTGGTATTCCTTGCTTCTGTATCTCTCTCAAGCGGCACCTCTGGAGTTAGGGCATGCTCCAGATCTCCTTTCCCAGGAGAACGGGACGCTATGGCACCCGAATCCCCAGTCCCTGCACCTCACGGCCTGGTTGTTGAAGGCTTAGACCTCTAGGATTTCAACCTGTCTCAACAGGTAAAAGATATCCTTCAGGCTTCTAGGAAACTTTCCACAAGAAGATCTTATGCCTTCAAGTGGAAACGTTTTACTATATGGTGCTCCAAGAAGGGATTAAACCCCCTGGTCATACCCTTAGAATCGATACTAGAGTATCTCCTTCATTTATCGAATTCTGGGTTAAAAACCAATTCGGTAAGAGTCCATCTTAGTGCAATTGCAGCTTCTTATAAGCCTCTAAATGGACAACCAATTTCCTCTCATCCTCTCCTATCAAGATTTATGAGAGGCCTTTTATTAACTAAACCTCTCATCAAGCCACCAACCGGTAGCATGGGACCTAAATCTAGTTCTCGGGCAGGTCATGAAGCTGCCTTTTGAACCTTTGGCCACTACAGCCCTTACGTTTTTGACTTGGAAGGTCATCTTCCTGATTGCAATCACCTCTGCCCGTCGCATTAGTGAATTGCAAGCTTTAGTGGCTGATCCTCCTTATACTAGATTTCATCATGATAAGGTTGTTCTTCGAACTCGCCCACACTTTATGCCAAAGGTGGTTTCGCCTTTTTATTTAAACCAGTCAATTTATCTTCTTGTATTTTTTCCGAGGCCTCATGCCTCTAATGCAGAAAGAAACCTTCATACTTTGGATTGTAAAAGGGCCTTAGCCTTTTACATTCAAAGAACACAGCAACATAGAAAGTCCTCGCAACTTTTTGTAGCTTTTGACCCTAGTCATTTGGGACTTACAGTCTCCAAAAGAACTTTATCTAAATGGATTGCCCAATTCATATCCTTTACTTATGAGAGTAAGGGTCTTCCTCTTCAGGACCATGTCACAGCTCACAATGTGAGAGCCATGGCAGCTTCTATGGCTAATCTCCACTCTGTCTATCGATGACATTTGTCGAGATAAAGCCTCCCGTCGGGATGCCTTCTTTGGCCAAGCTGTTCTTCAAAATCTCTTTCAAACCTAAACCAATTCCTAACCACCAACCCTGGTAGGATGCCAGAGATCCATGGCAGGAAGGATTCTCACCTTCGGTGGCACCTTCCTGGGGCTGTCTCCCTGGCATCTTCAGCTAGGGAGTCCCCATATGTGAGGACTACATTCCTGCTTGTTCCTGGAGATAGCGTAGTTACTCACCTGTAACGGGTGATCTCCGGGAACAGCAGGAATTTAGTCATCACAACCCACCCACCTCCCCAAGGAGTTGTCTCTCTCTCTTTGTCTCTTTCCTCTCTCCCTCTATCCTTTCACTCAGCTACAAACTTAACTGAAGAGGGGACAGTTGGAAAGGCGGGAAGGCAAGCACGCATGTGCTGAGGGATGCTGGGGTGCGTTCCCGCGCAGGCTCCGTCGGTACCGATGATACCCATATGTGAGGACTAAATTCCTGCTGTTCCCGAGATCACCTGTTACAGGTGAGTAACTTCGCTGCGCAACCAGTCCATTAATTTGATCAGCTCTATCATTACGATATAGTTTGTACCTAGGTATCACAGTGTCCCACAGGACTCTGCAAGAGCCACTAGTCTGGCACCACCTGAATGACCAAGCCCGGGTGGTTAAGTGGGAAGGTTAGCAGGTGATGATCAGATAATGAAAGAACCGAAGTGCAGAGGTTTGAGGGCGAGCGGTTGGAGCATGTTGGTGGAGTCCCCTCTATTGCTCCCTCAGGAGAGGGATACCTTAGCAAGGTCGCCTGGCCATGGAGAACCTCGTGCCTCTAACACTTATGGCCTGGCCCTTTGATAGGTAAAAGATGCTTAAAAAAGATACTCTGGGGCATTAGTCAGCACTGTTCTTAAGGCTGGAGGTCTTCAGCCTCCTTGGCCTATATTCTTCCTGAGATGGTGTTCCTCTCAGGTCCTAGATGCCAAGAGGGTGGACATGCTGTGGACTCTAGAAGGATTGCGAGATCGGCCCTTGTGCGCTACTAGAGGCAAGTTCATGGTGTGTCCTTGGCGCACCTGGATGGGTTCCACTTCCTCAAGGGGTGGGGGGTGGGGGCGGTAAAAAGGGTCTTAGGCTCCAGTATAGCATCATAAGAACATAAGATATGCCATACTGGGTCAGACCACGGTCCATCAAGCCCAGTATCCTGTTTCCAACAGTGGCCAGTTTAGGTCATACGTAACTAGCAGTTTCCCCAAAAGAGACAGGTTCCACTATTTATTTATTTACATTCTCTTATATACCGCGCTATTCTGCATCAGTGCGGTTTACATTGAACAAACTGAAATTATATTGAACAGGGCATTATAACTTGGAGATAACTATTTTACAGGGAACATGGGCTATGGAGGGTTAAGTGGCTTGCCCAAGACCACAAGGAGCACCTGTAGGACTAGAAACCCCAGTCCTTCTGGCCCAAGGTTGCTGTCCTCTAGTGGGATTTGAACCCCCGACCTTCCGGCCTGAAGTACCTTGCCCCAACCACTAGGCCACGCATCCATTCTTGTATTGGGTCAAGCATTGTTATCCTGGGTCCCTTTTTAATAATGGTGTATGGACCTTTCCTCCAGGAACTTGTCCAAACCTTTTTTAAACCCAGCTACATTAACAGCCTTTGCTATATCTTCCGGTAACAAATTCCTGAGTTTGATTGCACGTTGAGTGAAAAAAATATTTTCTCTTATTAGTCTTAAATAGTTTACCCTGTAGCTTCTTTGCATGTCCCCTAGTCTTTCTATATTCTGATAACGTAAACAATCAATGTTTACCCGTTCCACTCCGTTCATTAATTTATAGACTTCTATCATATCTCCCCTCAGCCGTCTCTCTTCCAGGTTAAAGAGCCCTAACCTTTTTAGCCTTTCTTCATAGTGGTATCCTTCCTTCCCCTTTATCATTTTGGTGGCTCTTCTCTGAACCAGTTCTTCTGTGTTCAAGATGCTAAAACGTTCCCCTTTCGAGCCCTTTTGGAAGGCTGTCTTCAGGGATTTGATCCTGAAGGTCATATTTTTGGTGGCTATTCCAGCAGACAGATGTTGGAGCTACACATCTTATTCTGTAGGGAGCCCTTTCTGGTCATCTTGTCAGCATCTCTCTCTGAAACCATGCCATTCTTTCTCCTGAAAGTGTTTCTTCCTTTCATCTTAATCCGTGATTCTGGCTTCCTTGGGGGGGGACTTTGTCAGACCCCCTTGCTTTATCTGCTAGATGTGAGGAGGATGTTGGTGAAGAATCAAACGGGCGGTCAAACAATCCCTGTTGTCCTCTTCATCATCCTGAGGAAGAGATAGGCAACAGCCAAGACCTCGATTGCCTGCTGTCTTAAGGAGGCTGTTCAGCTTGCCCTCCTATGTGGGAAAACACTTGCCGGAGAGAGTTGAGTTCACTTACCAGGGCACAAGCCTAATCATGAGCTGAGTCTGCCTTGGCATTTCTGGAAGACATCTGTAAGACAGCTACTATAGCTGGTCATCCTTGAGTACCTTTGTGAAGCACACTACAGGTTGAATGTTGAAGCCGGAGCAGATGGTGCTTGTGGCAGAACAGTTTTGTACTGAGTGTTGTCGTCTTCCCACCCTGGGTCCTGACTGAGTACATATCACTCATCTGGCTTGGTCTAGCAGGATGATACAGAGGGATAAATTTTCCATGCCTCCTCATGCCCTTTCCCTGAATCCTACTAACCCAGTCCAAGACCTGCCCTGGAAGAGTACACCAGCAGATTTGGGGGCCTTTGTTGCCTTTTAACTGCATTTGTAGTATCAGTGTGTGATGCAGTCTTGTATGGTAACCAAAACATTTGTACAAAATTGTTACTTTTTCTGAGTTTTTCAGTATTGCTCCTGCTTGAAATGGCATACTGGCGTCTTGCAGCACTGGAAACAGTTCTAGTCTGCACCCACCTGCTGATTAGGGAGCATAACCCACTGGTCTAGCAGGATTCAAGGAAAGGAAATGATCAAGTTTGCAAAACCTCTCCCTGGATTTGTTGCAATTTAAGCTGAAATCGGTAAATACATGCCTCCAAATTTGTTTGCTCTGGCTAGGTTTTCCTTTCCCCTATGCAAAAGTTGACTTTATGCAAGCAGCAGGCAGATCAGGGGTATATCTCCCATGTGAGTTTACAGATGATATAAAGATGATTAGGTTTTCTTTCTTTCAGTAGTTTCACTTTGAATATGCACACATAATAAAGAATGTATTGAGTGGAGGAGGAGCCTAATGGTTATAGAGCACTGACTTGTTAACCAGGAGATCAGGGTTCAATTCCTACTAGTACTCCTGGCCTTGGGCAAGTTGCTTAACTTTCCATAGCTTCAGAAGAAAGGCCTTGCATTCTACTTCTGGTTACACTGCCAAGAAAACCCAGGAGCTGCTGGGTGGCTAGGAGTCGGCATTGATGCTTCCTGTTTCCCTGCTCTTAGCTCAATGTATATCTAAGTTGTTCTCTGTTCAGTGTAAAACTCAGTTGTTACTTGTAAACCGCTATGATTTGTGGAAGAGCAGTATAAAATAAGTTACAGGCACTGTTCCCTCTAAGCTGTGAGCGAGCGCACATACTTTACAACAGAGCGCACAAAAATTACGGCTCTGATAGAAAACACAGACGTCTTAAAATTTAAAAGTTATGATTGTAATTACTAGAAATTTCCTGCTTCATTTAGTAATAGTCTATTTTCATTTAATTTGATTAAAATCAATGTGGTGTACATACTGTATTCTGACGTGTAGTCAAATTTTAAAGTATATAACTCCGAGTGTCATTATGTGGCGCACAAAAATTTAACCTTCCTTCAAAAGCTGCACACAGCTGATATTTTATGCGCACACAGCCTACAGAAAATTAGAGGGAACATTGGTTACAGGCACATATTGCATTGCATCTTTGATAAATAATGTTACATGAACAAAGGATGTTTAGTAACAAATTAGGTGGTGAGCTTTTGTTTTTTGTTTTTCCATATGCTTTCTTAGGTGTGATACAGTTACCAATGCTGTGATGATGCAGTATAGCCGAGACTTAAAGGGCCACCTAGCATCCTTGTTCTTGAATGAAAATATCAACCTGGGCAAAAAATATGTGTTTGACATTAGACGAACATCCAAGGAGGTTTATGACCATGCAAGAAGGGCTTTGTACAATGCTGGCATTGTGGACCTAGTACCAAGGAATGACCAAAGTACTCCAAACTCTCCCCTGAAGTCCTCAGATGGAAGCATCAGTTGTAGCAGTTGTGAGGGCCTGAGCTGCCAGCAAACAAAAGCTCTCCAAGAGAAACTGCAGAAATTGAAAGAGGCCATGCTGTGTATGCTGTGCTGTGAAGAGGAAATAAATTCTGCTTTCTGTCCATGTGGCCATATGGTGTGCTGTGAGACTTGTGCTATCCAATTACAGGTAATGCTGTTTCTTTTTACAGTGTGGGTATGGTTTTGTTGCATTGGAAGGCTCTTAAGCATGACAAAGTGTCTGTCTTACTCAATATTTGCATTTATGGCTATGACTGGATCTTTTTACTCAGCAGTTCTGTCCAGCTCAGAATCAGACTGGGATCTGGTTCCTTGAGCTTTATTTGCACTACTGGGGGATTTTCCCCCTCATTTATGTTACCACTTTCTTCCACCCCTCATATATACTCAGTTGGGTCATTGCAGTGATTATTGTTGAGCCAGAGTCCATATAGCCTGGTCAGAACCTTTATAATCAAGGATGGTTGCTCGCACACACTGATAACTTTCCAGTTGACTGTAACTGCTGCATCCCAAGTGCTAGCTGATGGTGGGAATCAAACTGGGCAAATAGGAATCTGGGGCTATTTGAATAAATGTCACAACTATAAGAATGAGATCATTTTCTATGGTATCCTAGTTCTGAAAACAGGCAGGGTTACTCATTTAAAAAAGCAGATGACATCCTCCAGTGAATCCTAGTATTCTGGAAAGACTTTCAGATATACATGGGATTTTCACCTAGCAGCCATTGTATGGCATCCTTATAGATCTTTTTTTTGTCTGTATTTGCTATTGTCTAACCCTGAAAACACTTTAATGTTTGTGCTTCAGCTGGTTTGTTAATCCTCTGGCCATTTAGAATAGGCACCAAGGTTCCTCATTACATAGGCTGCTTCCCAAGATTTTATTCATCAGTGAGGTCTGATTGAACAACCACCTATGCTACTACTTTCTAGGGTAAATTTGATTTTAAATCAAATCTGTGCAAGATCTTCTTGATGGAGATAAAAATCAAACCGTAAATATTTTGACTGCTACTGCCTTTCTCACAGAACCACAGGCCGCACAAAACAATGTACAATAAAATCAACAAATATACAATAGACAAATTCTAATGCAGAATAAGGCGAACATTACCAGAGCTAGAAATGACCCAGCATATACCACTCCTAATAGATAACAACTTTATACCAGAAAATTAAGCAGAAGAGCCAAGTTTTTTACTTTCTGAAGCCAGTTTCATAGGGTAAGGGGACTCTAGAAAATATCCTATCTCCAGGAGCAAGCAGGAATGTAGTCTTCACATATGGGTGACATCTGTTCCGATGGAGCACGCGCGGGAACCCTCCCCAGCGTCCAATAGGAAAGCTTTTGGGAGCATCCCACTGCGCCTGTGTAGCTGCCTTCCTGCCTTTCCAGCTCTCCCTCCTCAGTTCTTTGTTTTCTGCGGAGCTGACAAGAAGCAATTCCTGTCACTGCAGAAAATTTGATTATTTCTTTTTGGGTTTTTTTTGTGGTCACATCTGCCTTCCTGTCAATGCTGGTACCGACAGGGTTCTTTCCTTCTTGAGGGGACAATCTCTTCCCTCAGGGGTGCATCGATGCCATCTTAGGCTAAGGCCTTTTGTCCAAAATGGAAAACCAGCTAGTGGTTTTAAAAAGTGTTCTAAATGCGGCAGTTCGATTTCAGCCACAGACACTAATGACTGGTGTCTAAAATGTTTGGGACCGGATCATCAACCATCTGAATGTCCTCTCTGTAGGAAGATGACAAAGAGAGATCTGCAGAACAGAGCTGTGAAACTCGGCCACTGATGCAATGTCGGTAGCATCGATGTCATCGAGAGCTTAGTTGTCCTCCCAGGGATCTCAGGTATTGAAACCCAGGTCTTCATCGAAGACTAGCCAGCCCTCCAAGGGTAGATTTCCTCCTAAGCATCGAGATGCCCTAGGCATTGCCCTGGAGGGAGATACACACTGGCCAAGCAACCCTGGCGGGAGGTCCTTTCCTCCAAAGCCTTAATGGGGTCCCAGGATGCCCCAGAGAGCTGCTGTGCAGATCACCTTGGACAAGTTGCCTTCCCTGAAGGCAGTGGTGTCCTTCCCCCAGACTGTCAGTGCAAGGGCAGGAATTCCATCTATTTCGTAGTACTGACAGGGAAGGAACATTCTGGACCACAAGTGTGTTAACGAGCTCCTGCGTATCATGCGCTTCTGGATGGGAACTTTCAAAGCCATGATTCAGGCGGTGCGCTGCGGGGAATTCCTGGCATATCTGGATTTGGCCGAGGCGTACAGTATTTTCATATCCCGATTGGGGGATCAGCAAAGTATCTGTGTTTTGCTGAGCTTGGCTCTCCCCTTCAGTTCACTGCCCTTCCATTGACTGTCCACTGCCCTTCCAAGGACAGTTCTCCAAGGTGGTGGTGACTGCGGCACTATGGCGCAGAGGGATTTGTGTGCACACATCTGGGCTTGGATGAGCCAGTAGTCCATTCTGTTTCAGAGGCATCTCGGGTAGCTTCCCAATGGTGTCCTTTCTGATGAGCCTTGGCTGGGTGATCAGTAGAAGAAAGAGCCAGTTGTTGCATTCCCAGTCACTGGAGTATTTGGGAGGACATTTTCGATACTCAAGTTTGATGTCTTCCTGCCAGAGGACAAAGTCATAGGCTGTTGGATTGCTTAGCACTGTTCGCAGCAGGCTCCCAGAATCCAGTTTGCTCTCCAACTCCTCTGGTGGCAGCAACAGTTGAGATGGTTCCATGAGCACATACTCATGTGTCCGCTCCAATGATCCTTACTAACTCTGAGTTCGCAGCGGTTCAAGCTCATGCTCCCACTCCCAATGATGGCCAGCCTGCGATGTTGACAGCAGCCAGTCTTCTGAGGGAAGGGTGTGCTGCTGGATGATTTCTCATGGATTCTTCTTCTGATGGATGCCAGTCTCTCAGGCTGGGGAGCCCATTACCAAGGCCGAATGGCTCAGGGCCCTTGGAACTGCAGGGAGGTGTTGTGTTGTCCATCAACCACCTTGAGGAGAGTGTGCCATAAGTTGGCTCTTCCGTGTTTCCAGCCCCAAGTCGAGGGCCGAGCATTTTGAGTGTTCTCTGACAATGCCGCGGTGGTGGCTTATGTCGATCGGCAGAGCAGCTCAATGAGTGCCAGGGTAGCCCTGGAGGTGGCTCCCCTGTTTGCCTGGGTGGTGAAGAAATTCCTAGTTTATCGAGACTGCATATTGCTGGGGTGGACACTGTGGAAACTGATTTTCTCAGCTGGCACTCTGGTTCTAGAAAAGTGGACTTAGAAGGTGTTTCAGTTTCTGCGCCCACTGGAGTGGCCCGCAGGGAGGAGTAGCCTAGTGGTTGGGGCAAGTTACCTCAGGCTGGAGGGCTAGGGGTTCAAATCCCACTAGAGGACAGCAACCTTGGGCCAGAAGGACTGGGGTTTCTAGTCCCACAGGTGCTCCTCCATTGCCTCATGTACAGAAACATAGATTGTGAGCCCTTCGGGGACAAATATATATACAGTACTTGAATGTACACCGCTTTGGTAGAAAAGTGGTATATAAGCCTAGTTAAATACGAAGGATCTGATAGCGACCTGCTCTAATGCCAAAGTGTGCCACTTCTTCAATTATCGCATGGAGATGGGGGTCCGAGTACATTGGTGCTCTGACTCAACTTTGACAGTGTCAACACCTGCTATATGGGTTTTCTTTGTGGTCCCTGGTATGGGGCATATAATTCAGCATATGGAGCACCAGCCGAGGAGCGGTATCTGGCGATGTCAGATTGGCAGAGGAGAGCATGATTCAGAGCTCTATTGCAGCTCCTGCAAGTGCCACTCTGTTTTCCTCTGTCACAGGGCCTATTGTGTAAGGGGTTGTTTGACCTGGAGGTCCTGACTCCCTCCTCTCTTACGGCTTGATTTCTGTAAGAGACAGCACATATGAACTACTCTCCGGCGGTGGTTTTCCATTCTGTTCAAAGCCCAGAGGTCTACCAACCTGGCATAAGTGTAGATGTGGTACCTAGAGTGCTGGTGCAGCGCATGGTCACTGGCTTTTGAGGCAGCCGAGGTGCTGTCTCTGTTGGCCTTTCCTACAGGATGGTCTGGAGAAGGACCTCCTTTGTCCTAGCTCCCCGTGGTTCAGGTGGCAGCTTTGGCCTGTTTCAGAGGTCCGTTGGCTGGTGACTCTCTATCCTTACACCCGATTGTTTTGTGCCTTCTTCAGGAGGGTTGGTGTCTGTCTTCTTTGGTCCCTTCCTGGGATCTGTGTTGGAGCCCTTTGAGAAATTGAAGCACGCTACTTTGAAGGATTTGACACTTCTAGACTGTCTTTCTGGTTGTGGTTTGTTCTGCACAGCGGATTCTGAGCTTCCGGCTTTGTCTTGCCAAGATCTTTACCTTTCTTTTCTGAGCAGGCAGTTTTTCTTTCGGCTTGTGCCTGCCTTCTTCCCTGAAGTGATTTCTCCCTTTCATATGAGCCAGGCAGTTTGCCCATCTTCTAAGGAGCACATGAATTCATTGCCCTACCAGAATCTCTAATCTTAACCCGCAAAATCTGGTCTACTGTAACCTTCTCTCCCTTTGACAGAACTATTCTATTTCTCTTTTTTCCAGACTTCTGATATCAAATGTTCTTGCAACTTATCCAACTTGGTAGATTTCTAATAGATCTGAAGGACTCTGGACCAAGGTCACTATTTCTTTTCTTGACATTTTTAACAGGTCAGCAGCTTTACCATAGTCAATGGGATTTTTGGTCAGATGTATAGCTGAAATTTCTTAAAGTTCTTTTTTTATGGTCATCACCCACTCAATGCTTCCAACATTCCATACAGTTAAGTTTGGATACTGCTTTGCTATTTCCACCAGCAGTACTTCTCCTAAGAGCATTTGTTTCTGCAACATACTCCTGAGAGAACCACAACTTCTGCTTCCTTGTATGGATCTAGCATTCTGGAGAGAGAGCATAGTGTGCTCTGTTGCAATCTTGAGAAGAGGGGCAATGTGAGAATGACAAGGCTGGCAGAAGATTAGCCGCGCAGCAGAGTGTTGAACAGATTGAAGGGGGGAGAGATGATTCAGAGGGAGACCAGCAAAGAGTAGGTTACAATAGTCTAGATGGGAGGTGCCTAAGGTGTGGATAAGTGTCTTAGTAGTGTTTTCAGAAAGGAATGGGTGGATTTTGTTGTTGATGTGGAGAAAGAAATGGCAGGTTTTAGCTATCAGTTGGATGTGTTTGGAGGAGAGGGAGGAGTCAGACGATCCCAAGTCCCCAACGTATTGTTCAGTCCCAGAATTAATGTTGCATTTCAAAACTTTTCATATATCATTGCTTTCTGTAACTTCAGATCTTGTACAGTACAAATTTCATTCTTCTCTAAATCTTGCCTTTTTCGACTAGTAACTGTAATTGGCCAGTGATGGGACCAAGGAATGTGAAGAAACCTCAAACTTCCCATTCATCCATGCATATTAGCAATAAGAATTAAGCCTTAGTTTAGCTTTAATATATGTAACATCAGAAATTAACTGACTGTACCCAAGTTCACCCCTTCCCATGGCCATGGAAAACCGCTGAGCCAGATCATCCTAGTCTGTATCTATATTCACATTAAAATCTCCCATATGACCAACAGAGTACATGGTCCCTGTCCCAGTATAGCAGTTGATTCTATGAACTCCAGTAGTGCTCTGTCGATATGGAAACCTGTGTACCAAACCAATCTGAAAAAAGGAAATCTTAATAAATACACTCAATGAATTTAAAGTAGCATGTCTTGATGATAACCAGAAAATTATGCTTTCTGTCTATCAATACATCAAATTGCAAGCTTATTTAGCACAGAATCAGCACTTTGGAATTCTTTTTTGTTTTTATTTGTTTTTGGACATTGATAAACTGCAAATCAAAACTAAGCAGTTTACAAATACAATAAACCATAAGCCATAAACTAATCAACATTAAAACGTGTTTCCTTTCTCTGCCCCCCCCCCCCCCCCTTCTGCCGATGAAGCCCTTGTCTATTGGATCAAATCAAAGTCAGTTTAGGTTTAAAAGGAATAATTCCCCCAGCCCATAACAAGGATGTTATAATCCTTTTCAACTTGTAGTTCATCTGTTTTATTCTAATAGTTTTAAAACATGGTAACACTACAAAGTAAGCAGTAGTAACTTCCAAAGCCTATGGCCAGGGAAGACTAGCAATTCTAATGAGGAAAAAATTGTTAAAAATATTCATCATCCTAAAAAATCTGCATGCTGAGACATGCCTCATGATTTTTTTTTATTGTACTGCATTGCATATATGCATAGATACAGGAACTTCATTAAAATTCCCAAATTGAGGGCTTTTGGCCTGCTACCATGACTGTTTTTCCTTTTAAAGTTTCTTCACTAGGTCTCAAATCAGTGCAGAGTAGTTTTAGATTCACTTATCTCTCAGGGCTGTAGGAATGTTATGATGCTTACTTCGTTTCATGTTCTATTCCTGTCCTCTATCCTTGCCTTGATATCAAGACTCCTTGCCCCCATTGCAAATTTTGATATTCTCTGCAGAGGAAGACCTTAGCTAACGACCCTTCTGCAATATCTCTTACAAAATATGGCTCACAATTAAATGTACATTTAAAAAAACAACCCAAATTATGCTACAAGTCAAAACAAATGCAAAACGCATAATAAATAACGGAACAACATTAGCTCATTCAAAAATGTCCTTCTAAAAACTCAAGGTGTTATAGTACTTCTCCAAAAACTGGAGTCCATTTTTTCCTCCCACTAACTGTTTACACACTATAACCACCATGTGCCGATTAAAACAGATATCCATTCAGCTGTTTTGCGAATTCCAGATAGTCCTCCAATTATTGGTGGAAACTGAGTCACAAGGCAAGTTGTCATTTCGGCAACAAGAAATCGCAAGTAACACAAATTCTCCAGGAACAAGCAGGAAGTCAGTCCTCACATATGGGTGATGTCGACGGAGCCCCCATGCGGAGCAAATCCCCAGCTTTCGAAGAAAGCCTTTGGGACTGCATCACACATGCGCGGTCCCCTTCCCGCCCAAGGGTGCCATCTTGCTCAGTCTCCTTTTTTTCCGCGGAGCCCAATGGACATCGTCCTAGTTCCCCCGTGGAAAAAGAGTTAAAAGTTGACAAATGGTGTTTTTCTGCTTGCCGGTTCGACGCCGGTTCCCCTTCCCTCCTTGGGCTCGGTACACCGGTATAGAGTCCAGTCTGTTTTTCATTTTTGTCCTTAGTGACTAGCGTTCGCGCTCTTTTTTTTTTTTTTTTTTTTGCTTTTTAGCTGGCAGCCCGGTCCTTTGACCTCGCAGAGGCCCTTTTTCTCCCGACCCGATGGCTGCCAGTGGGTTTAAAAAGTGTGATTGGTGCACGAAACTCAAGTCTCTCACTGACACACACGACTGCTGCCTCTGCATCCGGCCTGACCATGACCCTATGGTCTATGGCCCATGCAAAAAAAAAAAAAGTCTTCCAAGGCATTGAGGAGCAGGCAGCAGCAGCATGACAGGATTTTTCCCAAGTCCGCACCCGCCCGGACCTCGTCAGAGGCCTCGACCTCGACCTCTCGGGAGCTGTCTGATCCTGAGCAGCGTTGGGTGTCCTCTGAAAGGGGGTCTCCCTAGCGGGAACACCGGAGGAAGAAAACATCGTAAGGGTGGTGTCATCTGAGAGCTACGAACGGCCAGGCCTCTCGCGAGATCGGTCGCGGAGCCTGGCTCTCCACCCCGGATTCTCGGAGTCAGAGAGACCTGCCAAACTCCCTCGAAAGAACCTGGAGACGCCGAGGAAGGTAAGCACCGTCCTTGTTGACTCTCCGGGAGAGCCGGCGTCAGGCCTGACAGTGTCTGGACCCGAGCCGGGGGCTGCGGTGCCTCCTGAGCTTGGCCTCAGGTTGGCGGCCTTGGAGTGCAGCATGTCTGCCTTCATGGACCAGCAGCGGGTGCTGATGGCCCGTCTCACACGTCCGCCCGCCCACCCCGACCACCGGGACTTCATCGTCCAAGTCCACCCCGGAGGCTGAGCCGATCCTCGACAATGAGGTCTCATGTCGATCCTCTGCCAAGGTCTCCATCGACCTCCCGTTCGCGACTGAGGTCGTCGACGCTGATTCCCTCTGCGTCAAGGCGGTCAAGGCTGGAACTGATTGACTCCTCCTCGGAGTCTGGCTGGGAGACGGAGGACGAGGAGTCCCCGGGCACCCACCGTACCAAGTACGTCCTGTCAGACTCCCCGGGTTCTGAACCTCAGAAATGGTCCGTCCCCCCCCCCCCCCCCGAGGACACCCAGTTCTTGGACTTCGTCCGGGACATGGCAAAGGCTTTGTCATTCCCGGCGGATCCCGATGAGGAGCCAAGGAGCTCGACGTCCTCCAGTATGATTTTCCTCCAAAGGAAGCCCTTACGGTGTCCCCCATTCTGGAACTGCTGATGCTTCGAATGTGGGAGACGCCGGCTTCGATGCCGGTTCTCAGCAGGCGAATCGATTCCATCTGTTGAGTTTGCAAGAGCCCTGGGTTCCAAAAGGCACAGCTGCCGCACAACTCCATGGTTGTGGAATTGGCCATGCGCCGGCTTGAGCTCCTGGCCGGGAGGCCCGCAACATGGATGCTGTCGGCAGAAAGTGCTGCCAGGGTTCGATGCTGGCATGCCGAATCCAGACGTACCAGCTGTACATGGGTATGTACCTGCGAGACCTGGCAAAGGAGATTTGACGGGTTCTTTGCTGGTCTTTTCGAGGGACCTTTGCAGCGCTTCCAGGTTTTGTCCACTGAGATCTGAGAGTGCTCGAAGTAAGACGGCTTCGAGGCTTCGGCCTGGGTAGCGGGGGCCGGCATCGGTGCACGATGCCAGGCATGGCTACAGTCGTCGGACCTGGAGCCATGGGTTCAGGACAAGTTGGTCGATGTTCTTTGCTGAGGTGAGAACCTCTTTGGCAAGCCCATGACTGAGAAGGCTGCCGATTTAGAGTCTTGAGTACCTGACCCGAACAAGACTCGAAGAAGATTTCTGCCCCTTCTAAGAAGAAGGGCTCGGGTAAGAAGCCCTTTTTCCCGAGGAAAGGATCAGCTTACCAAAACTACCCCATGTCTCAGGCCTCCCCAGCAGGGGCAGCAGGCCAAGGGACAGGGGCAAGGCCCACGTAAGCAAAAGGCCCCCAAGCCCCAGGCACCGGTTCCGGCCCAGCCTGGAGGGGGCTTTTGACTCCCAGAGCATAGTCTCTCTCCCGAAGGAAGCAAGGCCATGCACAAGGGGGAGGCTGACCCTGTATGCCCACAGGTGGCCAGCCATTACAACAGACACCTGGGTCCTCCATATAGTCCAAATGGGCTATCGGTTACATCTCACCCAGGTGCCTCTCAGACCCTGTTTTCACAGGGACCTCTTCATGAAGGAGTTAGCAGGTCTTCTCGAGGATCAGGCGATAGAACAGGTGCCCTGCCATCTGCAGGTAACCGTCTTCTACTCCAAGTACTTTCTGATACCAAAGAAAACTGGAGGCCTAAGGCCTATCCTCGACCTGCGAAACTTAAACAAGTTCATGGTGAGGGGGAAAGTTCAATTTGCTTTCACCTGGAATATTGCTGCCTTATCTCCGCCAGGAAGACTGGCTATGCTCCTTAGACCTCAAAGATGCATATACACACATCTTGATTCATCCAGACCACAGACAATTCCTAAGATTTGTAGTGGGAGGAAACCATTTTCAGTACAGAGTGCTTCCCTTTGGCCTGGCCTCGGCACCCAGGGTATTCACAAAGTGCCTGGCGGTAGTGGCGGCCTTTCTAAGGACTCGGGCTATTCATCTTCCTCTACTTAGACGACTGGCTCATCAGAGACCAGTCAGCTCGAGAAGCCCATCAGGCCACACCCCGCACTATCCAGTTGCTTCAGCACCTGGGCTTTGTGATCAGCTACACAAAGTCCACTCTGGTTCCTTCTCAAGGACTGGAGTTCATAGGGGCAAGGTTAGACACCCTTCAAGCAAGGGCTTATCTACCAGAGGAGAGGGCTCAAAGACTGGTAGCCCTAGTGCAGCAAGTGAGTCGCAGATCCCGCATCTCAGCAAGACATTTTCTGCGCCTCCTGGGTCACATGGCCTCCACGGTGCATGTGACACCCAATGCTCGGCTTCACATGAGAACAGCTCAGTGGTGCCTCAGAGACCAGTGGACACAAGCTACAGGCAGACTCAGGGACAACATAAAGGTGTCCCACCGCCTGATAACAGTCTTTGAAATGGTGGCTTCATCCTCACAACCTCCTGGAGGGGAGTGCCTTCTCAGCCTCCCCCGTACTCCAGAGTGCTGACTACGGATGCATCCCTGCTGGGATGGGGTGCACATTGCCAACAGGTCTGCACTCAAGGTGTGTGGTCTCAGTGGGGGAGCACACAACAAATCAATCTCCTAGAGCTTCGAGCAATCCGTCTGGCTCTTCGGACCTTCTGCCAAACCCTGACTCGTCAATCTGTCTTGATTCAGACAGACAACCAGGTAGCGATGTTCTATGTGAACAAACAAGGGGGCACAGGCTCTCCTGGACCTATGCTCCTTCGCAGTCAGCCAGGGTATGTCCCTCAAGGCGATTTACTTGCCAAGTCAGGAGACGTCCTAGCAGGCAAGCTAAGCAGAATTTTCCAGCCGCACGAGTGGCAACTGGATCCCAATGTAGCCCAACAACTCTTCCAGTGCTGGGGGCAACCATCCATCGATTTGTTTGCGAGCCCTCAAAATCATCAGTTGCCCCGGTTCTGTTCTAGACAGCCGCACCCACACAGGTTAGCTGCAGATGCTTTCCTAATAACCTGGTCGGTGGGACTCTGCGTTTCCTCCCACGCCTCTGGTGGCTCGGACCTTATTCAAGATTCTACAGGACAAGGCTTCGGTCATCCTGGTGGCCCCCAGGTGGCTGAGACAGCCTTGGTTTCCTCTCCTGCAGCTGGTGGAGGAGACTCCAGTCCCTCTGGGAATTTCTCCCAACCTCCTGTCAAGAGGACGGGGGCTCACTTCTGCACCGCAACCTCAGGTCCCTCAACCTGATGGCATGACTGCTGAAAGGGTAGTCCTCGCACCACCTCTCCTCCCAAAAAAGATAGAGGATGTGCTGCTGGCCTCTAGAAGGCAATCGACTAGGAAAACCTACACATTTAAGTGGCGTAGGTTTTGAGGTATTGTGTACTCAGCAGAGTGGGAACCCATTCTCCTGCCAGGTGGCTGTGGTGCTGCAGTACCTGCTTCACCTTTCAGAATTAGGCCTCAAGTCAAACTCGGTCCGAGTTCACCTTAGTGCTTTATCAGCACACTACTCTCCAGTGGAAAGGCAACCTCTCTGTTCACCCTTGGTGTCCCAGGTTCCTGAGAGGTCTGCTTCTGCTGAAACCCCCGGTTCGCCCCCCGGCGACCGAATGGGATCTGAATGTGGTCTTGCAGCAGCTTTCTCGCCCACCCTTCAAGCCGATAGCTACCTGTCATCTTCGCTTCCTTTCTTGGGAGACTATTTTCTTGGTGGCACTCACATCGGCTAGACGAGTGAGTGAGCTGCAAGCTCTGGTGTCCGATAGACCGTTCACACGGTTCTATAGGAATAGGGTGGTGCTTCGCACGCACCCCAAGTTCCTACCGAAAGTGGTCTCCTCTTTCCACCTCAACCAGGAGGTGGTGCTTCCATCCTTCTTTCCCAGGCCCCATGCCAGCCGGGCAGAGGCAGTTTTGCATATCCTGGACTGTAAGAGGGCGTTGGCCTTCTACTTGGAGCGTACGAGGGGACATTGAAGAGCTTCGCAGCTCTTCGTCTCTTATGACCCCGGTAAGCTGGGGATGCCTGTCTCCAAGCGTACGTTGTCCACCTGGGTGGTGGATTGCATCGCCTGGGCATACAGGGCGGCCGATCTCCCGTTGCAGGGTCGAGTCATGGCCCAACGGGTCAGGGCTTAGGCTGCATCAGTGACTCACTTCTGCTCTGTTCTGCTGGCAGACATCTGCCGGGCCGCAACCTCGTCTTCAAGCCAGACTCTTGTGGCCCATTACTGCCTGGATAGGGAGTCACAACGGGACAGTACTTTTGGCCAGGCTGTACTCTGTAATCTGTTTGAGGTTTAGACAACTCCTACCCTCTGACCCTTTGGTGTCAGGCTACCGGAGTGTTACGTTCTCGGTTGAACTCCTATCATGGCTTCTGCGGCTCTTCTAGAGGGAGCCTATTTTTCAGTTATGGGTTCTCGGTAGCCTATAGCTAGGGAGTCCCATATGTGAGGACTGACTTCCTGCTTGTTCCTGGAGAAAGCGTATTTACTCACCTGTAACAGGTGATCTCCAGGAACAAGCAGGAATGGTCTTCACGTATGGGTACGTCGGTACCGACGGAGCCTGCACGGGAACGCTCCCCAGCGTCCAAAAAGAAAGCTTTTGGGAGCATCCCACGCGCATGCGCGCTGCCTTCCTGCCCATTTACTTCCCTCTCATCAGTTTTCCGTTTTCCACGGAGCCAGCAGGACGTATTCCTGTCACCGCAGAAAATTCTTCTTTTTATTCTTAGTTTTCTGTGGTCGCGTCTGCCTTCCCTCGATGCCGCCGGTGCTTTTCTTTCTTTTTCCTGAAGAATTTCTTCTTTTCTTAGAAATTTTTTCCTGTTTAGTGCCTGACCATTTCTAGGCCACTAGGCCTCTACCCTTCCATTATGGAAAAGCCAGCCACTATGCCTAAGAAATGCTCAAAGTGTGGCGGTACAGAGATTTTTTCAGACACTCATATTTGGTGTCTAAAATGTTTAGGTCCTGACCATTGCCCTCTGCAGTCTCTCTCCTGCTGGAGCTCAAACAGAAGAAGTCTTCAGAATCAAGCACAACTCGATACCTTGTTCACATCGCTCTCGATGTCACCAGCTAGAATATCATCTTCTTCACAGGATCAGGTAACCAAACAAAAGTCTGTAAAGACTAGCCAATCCTCGAGTGGTAGATCTCCTTCTCAGCATCCAGATGGCTTCGGCCTTGCCCTCGAGGACATCTTGGCAATAAAGCCCCGGCAGGAGTCTTCGGGCTCCAAAGCATTAACGGGGCTTCATGTTGTTCCCGGGGTTCTTACCTCGATGAACATACCTGGGCCATGCTCGGTGGTTGTGGCCGCTTCGAGCAGTACTGACACCCCGGCATCGGCTATGGTGATGGATGAAACACTCCTCACCGATGAACGTAGTCTAGTACTCTCGGCTACTTCGGTACTGCTAGAGTTGCTGCAGACTGTTCCTCGAGTATCGGCTTCGGTACTGGTATCGGCATCGGTGTCGATACCATCCATGCTTGCTTCGACAGAATTGCTTCCCTTGATGCCGAGCCTGGAATCGATCTCTAGCATGGAGGATTCGGTACCGACTCGTCTCGGTACCAACCTCGGGCGGTACCAAAGACATCGCTTTAAAGAAAATCCGATGCTTCATCCTTTTAAGTCTTCCGATACCGATGACTGGGATGAATCCATCGGTACCAAGGCTGATTTTTCTACAAGTCTAGCCTTTACCCCTCATTTTAGAGGGTCCTCCTTGGGGGAGATTTCTTTTCAAGCTTTTCTGCTTGATATGGCAAAGTTACTTGCCATTTCTATACCTGGTAAAGAATCCCTACCAGGGAATTCAGAGACACTGCAATTCCCCTGGATTCCAAAGGAGGTGATCATGCTTCCTTTGCATCAGATCTTACAAGATCTACTATTAAGAATATGGGAAACTCCTTTAACGGTATCCCCGCATTCTAAGACACTTGACACTATGTACAAGGTGCCACCTTCTCCAGGTTTTCAAAAGACTCAACTTCCTCATCATTCTATTGTTGTAGAATCAGCAATGAGGCGTATTAAGAGTGCAAAGAAGCACTCTTCTTATCCGCCAGGTCATGAGTCTAGGACTTTAGATGCCTTTGGACGTCGATGCTTCCAGGCATCCATGCTTTCAGCAAGAATTATCTCATATATTTTCTATATGGGATTATCTCTTGAAGAGGTCACAAAGAACAGTTTTTGAACCCTTTTCTTCCAGAGCATAAAAGAGCAGACTATTCCTTATTAGTCAATCATGCTCAAAATATCTCTAGGTTCCTTAATCGTGCTTCCCTGGACTGTTTTGAGTCTATTAGCAGAACTTCTGCTATAGCCATAGGAGCACGACGCATAGCCTGGCTCCAAGCTTCAGACTTGGACAGATGGGTTCAGGAAAGGCTGGGAAATACTCCTTGTACTGGTGAAAATCTCTTCAACAAGGAGGCTTTATTTCAAGCTAATCAGTTGAGCACTGATGCTGTTACTTTCAGAGGATTGTCAAAACTTTCCTCTATCCCAGCTAATAAAAAATCTCCTAAAAAGCTTTATTCCCCCAAGGGAAAAATGTTTTATCCATCTTCTACCCATTCTGCAGATGTTGCCAAAGATGGGCAACATCACACCAGGCTAAGAAAATCAAAACCTCAACAGGCACAGCAAACCCAGCAATCGCAGGGTTTCTGATATTTTATTCATTTTTTCTGTGTGAGGTTTAGAACTTTTGAGTCTACTTCTTTTCAACAGAAGCATCTAAAATTCATCTCATCCATGCTGAGATATCAGTCATACATTCACTCAATCCTCGACTCTGGGCATGAATCTCTTGCACAAGAGAAATCTATCCTTCTAGCTCTAAGAGCTATTAAGGACTATCATACCCCAGAGATAACAGGAACTAACAGGGTGAGCTATACCCTTCACCTTGTCAGTTTACTGTACGAGTATATCTCATACTTTTAACTGCAAGGGGACCCTATCTCTTCAAAGACTTACCAAACTGTAAGTCTTCTCAACTCTGTATTACTTTCTATCCCTCTTAGTCCAGACATTCAGTCTCTAAGAGTACTACTACTCAACTGGAGGGCTTATTCTCTAAGCCATAGGATTTTCTTCAATACCTACTCCAGTAAGTAGTTTCCATACAGTGTTTTCTCCCCCTGTGCGGTTCATCTTCTTCTCATATATCTTTTTAAGGTAGCTTTTCGGACAGAAGTTGGGTATCACTACTCCAAATTGTGTCTCTCGGTCCTCTCCAATCCATAGGACCTAACTTTTTTATGCTGCCTAATTCCAAAAGAGATCCAGAACTCATTTGGACTGTTTATTGTTGCAGGCTTCAGGCCTGTCTACTATTCTTAGCCACCTTCAATTCTCTTTGGCTTCAACAGAATAGATTAGGTTGCACACTGGCAATGCAACAGCTAGATCTAAGCAACCTACAACATGCTCTCTGCAATTCTACAACAAAGCTCTGCAACTGTGGGCCTTTGCCAGAGAGCCTCAGAACTACTCCTAATAGGTAGCGGCCAGATAGTTAACAAGGGCTTCAGCTGGTAGACTCTGCCAGTTATGCTCCTACATGACTGTTTTTTTCCTACTCTTACCATATTCCTTAATTTCCTTTTAAGAAAAGGTAACCAGGGTTTAGACCACGTGAAAGCGTAGAAAATTGCACAATTCCCTGGTTTGTTCCACATCTCACTGGAACTTCCACATCAGGGATGCATTTTTTTCACTGCAGTTGGTCCTTATTCACTACTTTCCTTCTAATTCCTATACTTCATGGTAGTTTATGTTGAACAAGAAAACGCATGATACTCATATTGCCCTCATAAAGAGGCAAACATGGTATCCCCTTATATTGCGTCTTTCTCCAGCTACTATTTGAAATTATAGAAGGATCCAGACTTGCTGCCTTAAGACTAAGGATCTCCTCTGCACTTATTCACATACGTCTCGAGACCTAGTTATTTCAGGGGCTAGATCTTTTCAAGAAGTCTAGTCCTATCCCTGTAAGTGAAGAACATAATATCAGTTTCCACGAAACCACCTCTATAGTTCTCCATATTTAACCAGGCAGAGATTCTCCATCAATATTCTCAAGTAGGTCTTAATCCTCCTTGTTGTTGTGTCAATCTCTATACAACTTCTGACTTTGAAAGATCTTCAAGAGGTTGGGGGCTCAGCGCCTAGTACAAATGTCTTTGTCTTTCATTGGAATAAAGGGAGTCTTAAAGGCCTATCCCCTTTTTTCTGCAAAGGGTATTTCTACCTTTTCATCCAAACCAGTCAGATTATCTCCACTCTTTCCTAGGACCTTATTCTGCTCCAAGGACAAGAGGTTCAATTTTTTGGACTTTACAGAAGCTTTAGCTATTTCTCAAAAGTCCAACCTCATTAAAATCCCCCAGTACTTCTTCTGGGCTTAGTTCTGGCCATGAGGGCTTATCTCTTCCAGTATTGCAAAAAAAAAAAATTTTCCCTCTACTTTACATTGAGGGAATTTCTTTGAGGATAATGTACTGGCTCTCAACCACAGATCCATATTACCCTCAAATATTTTTGAGTGAGATCCACATTAGAAAATTGGAATTCAATATTTTTCTAATATTTATGATTTACACAAGGGCTCCCCTCTGGATACCTTGTTTAGTCAAGCTGTTCCACAGCACCTCTTTTATTCTTTTCTAGTTCAACTCCTACCCTCCATCCCTTGGATGCCTGAGGTTTTGAGGGATAAGCATGGCCCATCTTTAGATTTGCAACATGCTGGGGCCTCCTCCAGGCATCTTAGCTTGGGAGTCCCCATATGTGAAGACTCATTCCTGCTTGTTCCTGGAGATAGCACAGTTACTCACCTGTAACAGGTGATCTCTGGGAACAGCAGGAATAAGTCTTCACAACCCACCCACCTCCCCTAGGAGTTTTCTCTCTCTCTCTCTCTCTTTTTTTCTCTCTAATTTGTCTGCTTCCCTCCTTCGGTCTCAGCTACAAACCCAACTGATGAGAGGGAAGTAAATGGGCGGGAAGGCAGCGCGCATGCGCGTGGGATGCTCCCAAAAGCTTTCTTTTTGGACGCTGGGGAGCATTCCCGCGCAGGCTCCGTCGGTACCGACGTACCCATATGTAAAGACTTATTCCTGCTGTTCCCAGAGATCACCTGTTACAGGTAAGTAACTGCTTTCTCCAGGGACAGCAGGAATCAGTCCTCACGACCCTCCCTCCTCCCCTGGAGTTGCAGTCCTTTGATTAATTTTTATCCTTTTGCTGCCTTTTTAGCTATGTCATTTGACTGAGCAAGATGGCACCCTTGGGCGGGAAGGGGACCGCGCATGCGTGATGCAGTCCCAAAGGCTTTCTTCGAAAGCTGGGGATTTGCTCCGCATGGGGGCTACGTCGACGTCACCCATATGTGAGGACTGATTCCTGCTGTCCCTGTAGAACACCTGTTACAGGTGAGTAACTATGCTTACCTAAGCCTGTAATGGAATTCCATCTCCCCATACACAAGAGCAGTATTCATAGAAACAGAAAAAAAAGGACACATAATGACTATATAGCCTATCCAGTCTGCTCTTCCATAGAAACTGCTAAGCATTACAGGCCCTATTTTCCTCTTAGAGATCCTCTGTGTTAGTTGCATGCACCTTAAATATTGTGTGCAGTTCTGGTCACCATATCTAAAGGATGATATAACAGAATTAGAAAAGGTACAGAGAAGAATAGAGGATGGAAGGATACCCCTTTGAGGAAAGGCTTAAGAGGATAGGGCTCTTCTGCTTGGGGAAAAAAGATGACTGAGGGGAGATGAGATATAGGTATATAAAATGAGTGGAATGGGTAAACATGTGGTTTTAATACTTCAAAAAGTGGAAAGACAAGGGGACACGCAATGAAGCTACAACATAGCACATTTTAAGATGAATCTGAAAGTATTTTTTTACTCAACATGTAATCAAATTCTGGAATGTAGAGGATGTCGTAGAAGTTGTTAGTGTATCTGGGTTTAAAAAAGATTTTGGCAAGTTCTGGAGGGAAAAAACTATAAACCTTTATTAAATTGGACTGGGGAAATCCACTGCTTACTTCTGGGATAAGCATCATGGAATCTTTCTACCTTTTGGGAAACTGACAGGTACCTGAGACCTGGATTGGACACTTGGAAATGGGATACCAGGCTTGATGGACCTTTGGTCTGATCTAGTATGGCTGTGTTCTTATGCTTGAATTCAGATGGTTGTCTCTACCACCTACGCTGGAAGGCTATTCCATGCATCTGCCATTCTTTCCATAAAGAATACTTCCTCAATTACTCCAGAGTCTATCCCCTTTACCTTCATCTGATGTCTCCTTCCTGTAGCGCTTTATTTCAATTGAAAGAGGCTGCCCTGTATGTTTGATAGGGAGGTATTTAAACATCTCTTTCATATCCCCCCCTCCTGCTTTTCGTCCAGAGTATGCATATGCTTTATGACAAAGACCACTGATTATTTTAGTAGCTGCCCTCTGCACAGACTCCGTCCTTTTTTAGCCTTTTGAAGGTGTGGAGTCCAGAATTGTGCACACTACTCCAAATGCGGTCTCAAAGACTTATACAGAGGCACTATCATTGGCCATTCCTCTCCCTTTGCACCCAAGCATTCTTCTGGCTTGGGCCGTCACCTTTTCTATCTGTTTAGCCACCCTTAACATCACCAGAAACAAGCACCCCAAACCTTGCTCTTCTTTCATGGACAGAACTATTTCACTTACTATACTGTACTGCTCCCTTAAATTTGCAGCCCAGATGCATGATCCTGTATATATTTTTTTTAAGCATTAAATCTCAGCTGCCAAATTCTTGAACATTCTTCAAGCTTTGCTAGACCCTCCTGATGTTATCTACATTTGTCAAGAGAACATAACAAAACATAAGAAATGCCATACTGGGTCAGACTAAGGTCATCAGGCCCAGTATCCTATTTCTAACAATGGCCAATTCAGGTCACAAGTACCTGGCAGGAACCCAAAAAGAAACACAGGTTCCACAATGCTTGTCCCGGGGTAAGCAGTGGATTTTCCGAGTCCTCTTTAATAATGGTTTATGGATCTTTAATCCAGGAACCTGTCCAAACCTTTTTAAAATCCAGCAACACCAAAAGCATTTACTACATCCTCTGGTAACAAATTCCGGAGTTTGATTTGCATTGAGTTGAAACATATTTTCTCCTATTAGTCTTAAATGAGCTTTTTTCACTGCTTGTCTTTCTACATTTTGATGGCATAGAAACATAGAAATATGACAGAAAAAGACCACATGGCCTATCTAGTCTGTCCTTCCATATCAACAACTACAACAGTCCCCTTTTTTCCCCTAGAGATCCTGTGTGTGTGTTCCATGCTTTTTTGAATTCAGACACTGTCCTCATCCCTACCACCTCCACTGGGAGACCATTCCCTCCGCAAAGGTCACTCTCCGCAAAGAGAGATTTTCGCATATCACTCCTGAATCTATCCCCTTTCACCCTCATCCCATGTCCCCTCATAGCAGAACTTGCCCTCAACCGAAAGAGGCGCTCCCCCTGCACACCCATGCCACGGAGGTATTTGAACATCCTAATCATATCACCTCTATCCTGCCTTTCCTCTAAGGGGTACATACTAAGGTCCCCAAGTCTGTCCCCATATGCTTCATAATGAAGACCACCAACCATTCTAGTAGCCACCCTCTATACTGACTCCATCCTGTCCATATCCTTTTGAAGGTGCGGTCTCCAGAATTGCACACTGCACTCCAAATGAGGTCGCACCAAAGACTTCCTCAGAGGCACTACGACCTCCCTTCCTGCCAGCCATTCCTCTCTGTATGCACCCAAGCATCCTTCTAGCTTTTGCCGTCACCTTTTCTACCTGTTTAGCTACTTTAAAATCATCAGACACAACCACGCCTAGGTCCCGCTCTTCTTTAGTAGACAAAAGTACTTCACCCCCCTCACTACATTGCTCCCCTGGATTGCTGCAGCCCAAATGCATGACCCTACATTTTTCAACATCACATCCCAGCTGCCAAATTTCAGACCATTCGTCAAGCTCAGCCAGATCCCTCTCCATGCTATCCACACCTCCCTGCACATGGAACCGGTCCTTCAACTGGCATTGGGACCTCTGTCTGGACAGAGGCAGAAGCTGTAATGGGGGTAACAGCTTTAGCGATACAATTTTTCCCAGCCATTGTTCAGTTCGTGGAACTTAGATATCTGTTAAAGCAAAAGAGAGAGATCTACCAAAGTACCAGCCGGTTTCCCAGCTGTCCAGTAGCATTTCCATTAATTTACTCACCATAAAGATAAGACTAACCAGCCTGTAGTTCTCAACTTCGTCCATACTTCTACTAGAGGGACCACATGCGCATTCTCCAGCCCTCTGGGATCACTCATTACTCTAAAGAACCATTAAAAAGATCAGCCAGTGGAGCTGCCACAACTTCCCTATGCTCTTTCAATATCTTTTGGATCTATTTCATCTGACCCCATCGCTTTGGCTACTTTTAGTTTAGCTAGCTCCTCTTAAGTAGCATCTTTTGAAATTGAGATCTGCCACACTTCTGTTTCTATTTGTGTGTTTTCTGAGGTTCTGCTCCCAGCACTTAAATCACGTCAAAGCAGCAGGCCTGGAGAGTAATAACAAACTCCCTCCCTCACCCAAAAACACTGAGGCAAAATGAGTGGTCAATCAGCTGGCCTCAACTGACCAGCCAAATTGGCCAAAGAGCTAGGGATTCCAAAGCCCAACAGGGGCACAGAGTCAATACTACTCACTGACCAGTTCTGACTGCTTCAAGCAAATGGAGCCAACAAGCTGCTCAGCTTCTTCAAATGTCACTGTGGTTTAGCTGCCATCCAAAAGATCCATTCTAGCTTGCTGCCCATAGGAGATTGACTCCCTCTGCTGACACAGTAGAGGCATCTGAGCCCAGCATGTCCAGCCACAGCTAGGCTGCCTCAGGAGAAGGAAAAAATGCAGAATTCCATTGTACATACCCAAAGCTAGGCAGATACTGTAGCATGAATATAAACTGCCTTGACCAACTTCATGCAGATTTTGGAGCAGGCCTTGTTAGGCAGCCATATTTGAGGAATATGTGAGCACTTCCTCTTTGAGCAAAATCCAGGAATTTGGCAATGACCACCTGTGGCCAAGAACCATCAGCATGACTTGGACCCAACCTATGAATGTGCTCTGCATGTGGGTGCTGGGAGCCACTGTTCTAAAAAGCTGACCAACTCTGCATCTTTAAATGACTTCTGCCATCTTGACTATACCTAAATAACTCCTCCTGGTGCAGTTCTTTAGATCTAACTTTGGTTACCTCCATTTTCTGCTACAGCAGCTGAAGCTTGTTAGCCATTTCCTGCATATAGATTTCCATGTCCAACATGCACTGCCCCATAGCAGTAGTGCAGACCAAATGCTTGCCCAAGGTTTAATTAACCATTGTCGCAAAACTCAAAGCTTCTCAAACTTGTCATCAAGCAGTAAGCTATTTCCTAGGCCTTCATCATTTTTGCTTCACCTGACTTGGCTCATAACTTATGTGGTTTGGGTTTTTTTACTGACCATAGTGCTACCACACTTCACCAAATATTTGTCCATGCACCTTACGGTGTTCCCAAAGCAAAAATAAAAGCAGTAATGGTAGGGAGAGAGACACAAGTTTCAAAACATCAGGAGGGTATTGGATTTTGGACAGAGCACTACTACCCTGCTCAGCACATGATATTCCCTTTTTCCAGACTAGTACTTAAATGGGCAGCAGGCTTATTTATTTATTTATTTTATTCATATTCTCTTATATACCGTGCTATTCTGCATCAGTGCGGTTTACATTGAACAAACTGAAATTACATTGAACAGGGCATTATAACTTGGAGATAACTATTTTACAGGGAACATGGGCTATGGAGGGTTAATTGGCTTGCCCAAGACCACAAGGAGCACCTGTGGGACTAGAAACCCCAATCCTTCCGGCCCAAGGTTGCTGTCCTCTAGTGGGATTTGAACCCCCGACCTTCCGGCCTGAAGTACCTTGCCCCAACCACTAGGCCACTCCCCACTCCTTGTTTAGAATATCCAGACCTGCCACATCAGACACAGATCTGTATTGCCCTGCTATGATATTAAATTCAAGAGCAAACAGCCACACGTGCATGGTATTTAATTACTGTATAGCAGAGGTGGAGAATATCTGTAGAGAAAACCTCACGTCAGGAGTCGTGTGGTCCAGCTGCGACATCCTATAAAACGAGCTAGAAAATCCAGAACGAGTAGAGAGCTGATATCTACCTGGCAAGAGCGCGAGAAGGATCCAAGACTTTTCTCCAGCCTTCGCTGTGGCTCTCCCAACTGATGATAAAGGGGCTGTGAAGATGTCAGAGTTTGGTAAATTGCCTTGCAATGATGTCAGGGAGTTTGGTGCATTGTTATCTCCAGGAACAAGCAGGAATGTAGTCATCACATATGGGTATTGTCGGTACCGACGGAGCCTGTGCGGGAACGCTCCCCAGCGTCCAATCAGAAAGCTTTTGGGAACATCCCACAGTGCCTGTGTGCTGCCTTCCCGCCTTTCCCAACTGCCTCTCTCCAGTTCTTCTTTTTACGCGAAGCCAGCAGGTCGTGTACCTGTCACCTCAGAAGAATTCCTTTTTTCTTTCTTTTTGTGGTCACGTCTGCCGCCTTCGACGCTCTACTGGTACCGCCAGTCTTTCTTTTCTTATTTCTGTAAAAAAAAAAAAAAAAAACCTTCTTTTTTCCTCTTCAGGTGCACATGCTTTTTTGGGCCTTAGGCCCAAAAATTTTTCCTTAACATGGAAAAACCTGCCTCAGGTTTTAAAAAGTGCACCAAGTGTGGCGGTACCATCTGTCACCGACACCCATGAATGGTGTTTAAAATGTTTAGGTCCTGACCACTCCATCACGGATTGTGTATCCTGTGCCATGATGTCTAAAAGAGGTCGGCAGAACCGAGCTGCCAAGCTCAGTACCCTGTTTCCCTCTGATGCAGCTTCGGTGGCATCAACGTCTTCCAGGGCTGCTTCTTCCTCCCGTGGATCTCAGGTAACTAAACATAAATCCAGCCGGTCCTTGAAGGGTAGATCTCCTTCTAAGCATCGAGATGCCTCTGGCGTTGCCCTCGGATTCTGCACCGGCAAAATTACCCCGGCGGGAGGCTTCGGCTTCCAAAGCATTATCAGGGTTCCAGGATGTTCTCGATGGCTCGGCCTCGACAGATCTCCTGGTGCCATGCTCTGGGATACCGGTGGTCTCCACTGGTACCGACATCCAGGCATTGGCGGCGTCGATAGACCAGAGAGTTCTGGCTATGGAACGCAGTCTGGCGGCTTTCCTTGCGGCATCGATGCCCTTGGTACCGCGACAGACAACGCCACTGGTACCGGCACTGGAATCAGTATCGGTATCAGTACCGGTACCGATAGCATTGACATCGGCATCGGTGTCTGCTCTGCCGGTACCCTGTCCTTCGATGCCCTCTGGTACCGGTTATTCCCAGTACCGACCTTGGTCGGTACGGGTATCGGGCTCAACAAGAGCATCTGGACAGACGATACTTCGAGACCTCAGAAGAATCTGAGGATTCTGAAAGTTCTGTCTGCAGCGATGCTTCTTCCAGAGGAGTCGTCCTCTCCTAAACGCAGGATGTCTCCTCCAGAGGATATGTCCTTCCAAGACTTCATCTGGGAGGTGGCTCGGGGCCTGTCCATTACTGTGGCCCCTGAAACAGAGCCAAGGGCCAAGGAGTTGGAAATTCTACAATATCCCAAAACTCCTAAGGAGGCAGCTACCTTGCCCATTCATGAGATTTTATATGATCTCATGTTGAGGATGTGGGAAACACCTCTTACCACTTCTCCTCATTCTCGTAGATTGGGTACTATGTATCGAGTCCCTCCTTGTCCTGGTTTCCATAAGACTCAGCTTCCTCACCACTCTATTGTGGTGGAGTCAGCTATGAGAAGGATCAGAAGTGCAAAAAGGCATGCCTCTAATCCTCCAGGACATGAGTGCAGAACCCTGGATGCTTTTGGATGTAGAGTCTTCCAATCTTCCATGCTTTCTGCCAGAATCAGTTCCTATAGTCTCTACATGGGAATGTTCCTAAAGGAGGTCACAGATAATTTACAGACTTTAAGTCCTTTCATTTCTGAGGATAAAAGGACAGGACTTTCTCACTTGGGTCAAACATGCCCAAGATGTTTCTAAATTTTCCAACCGTGCAGCCTTTGACTGCTTTGAGTGTATAAGCAGAACCTCGGCTATCTCCATAGGTGCACATAGAATTGCTTGGCTCCAGGCATCTGATATAGAGCTCTTGGCACAAGATAAATTGGGAAATATCCCTTGTACTGGTGAGAACCTGTTTGGTAAAGATTGGCAGGAAAAAGCCAATGAAATGAATGCTGAAAATTCCACCTTGGATAGACTATCCAAGTCCACTGCTGATCCTGTTAGAAAGAAATTGTTCAAGAAAACATCTTTTTTTCTAAAAAGAAAAGATTTTATCCTGCTTATGTTCAGCAGGCATCTTCTGCAGGTCAGTTTTCAAGCAAACGTCAGCAACCACCCAAACAGAAGAAAGCAAAGGCTGCTAGGCCTCCACCGGCCCAGCAGCCTCATCCTCCTCAGGGCCTTTGACTTTCAGCTAGAGAACTTAGCCTTTCTGGTTCTGGAGGGACCAGAACTGTCTACCATTCCAGGAAGGTTATGTCATTTTGCCCCCAGATGGGGGCAAATAACAGCAGAGCATTGGACACACTCTCCATCATAAAGGAGGGGTACAAGCTTCATTTTTCAAGCATGCCCCTTCACACAATAGTGAAGCAGTTCAATTCTCCGACCTCTCTCATCAATCTGTTAGGTCAGGAGGTTGCCATCCTTCTTGCCCAAGGGGCAATAGAAGAAGTACCTCTTCATCAACAGGGCACAGAGTTCTATTCCCCTTATTTTCTTATTCCAAAGAAAACGGGGTTACAGGCCTATCTTAGATCTCAGAGAATTGAACAAATTCCTTGTCAAGGAGAAATTCAAGATGATTTCTCTCGGAGCTCTGCTACCATACCTTCAGAGTCAGGATTGGCTTTGTTCTCTAGATCTCAAGGATGCGTACACACATGTCCTCATCCATCCAACCCACAGAAGGTTCCTTCGGTTCCTTTTTCAAGGAAAGCACTACCAATACAGGGTGCTTCCTTTTGGTCTGGCCTCGGCACCAAGGGTGTTCACGAAATGCATGGCTGTTGTAGCAGCATATCTCCAGGAACAAGCAGGAATGAGTCTTCACATATGGGTACGTCGGTACCGATGGAGTCTGCGCGGGAACGCTTCCCAGCATCCAATCAAGAGCTTTTGGAAGCATCCCAGCACGCCTGCGTGCTGCCTTCCTGCCTTTCCTAACTGCCTCTCCTCAGTTTTCGTTTTTCCACAGAGCCGGCAGGACGTCCTCCTGTCACCGCAGAAAATTCTTGTTTTTATTTTTTAGTTTTCTTGTTGTCGCGGCTGTCTTCCCAACGCCACCGGTACCGCCGGTGTTTTGTTTTTCTTTTCTTGAAAAATTTTCCTTCATAGTGTCCCACGGTCTCATAGGCCTTTTAGGCCTCTTCTTTTTCCTTCATGGAACCGCCAGACACTTTCTTCAAGAAATGTTCAGACTGTGGCGGTACAACTTTATTTTTAGACCCTCGAAGTCGGTGTCTAACCTGCTTGGGTCCTGACAACAATTTGGTAAGAAGTCGTTTTCAACATCGAGGCTCCCTCGATACACAGTTGCCCTCCAACTTCGGGGCACCGTCCCCTTCTTCGTCCACACAGGATCAGGTAACCCACAAACAGTCTGTTAAGACTAGCCAGTCCTCGAGTGGGTAGGTCTCATGCGCAGCATGTAGACGGCTCCGGCCTTGCCCTCTAGGGCCCACTGGCTTCAAAACCCCGGCGGGAGTCTTCGGTCTCCAAAGCCTATAAGGGGTTTCAGGTTGTTCCTGGGGTTCACCCCCCACAGAACATACCTAAGCCGTGTACGGTGGTGGCATCCGCTTCGAGCGATACCGATACCCTGGCATCGGCACTGGTGTTGGATGCAACACTCCTCACCAGGGATCGTCATCTGGCGTCCTCGGTACCTTCAGGACCGGTGGATACCCTCCAGATTGACTTTCCATTATCGGTACCAACACCGATACTCCAACCGACGTCGGTACCCTCCAGATGTGCATCGATAGCCTCGCTTCCTTTGATGCCGAGTCTGGAATCGATCTCCAGTCTGGATGACTGGGTACCGACACACCTTGGTTCCGGCTCTCGATGGTACCGAAGGCTGGGTTCCGATGATTTGGATCCGCAACTCTCGGTTCCCCCTATGCCGATTGAGTTGCCACTGGTTGCTCTTCCTTCACTGGTATCAGACACGGTACCGAAGTTGGTACCGATGTCCTCATTACCTTCACGGTCGGTGCCTTCCATGCTTCGCATATCAGGCTCTTTGCCCTCGATGCCGAGTTTGGAATCGATCTCTAGTCTAGAAGACTGGGTACCAATAGATTTTGGTACCGACAATGATCGATACCGGTGCTTTGGTACCGAGGATAGCGGCCGGAGGTTTTCGGTTACCTCGGTACCGATTTAACTGTCACCGATGACTGCTCCGATGTCTTTCTCGGGTTCGACTCCGACATCGGTACCGGTATCAGCATCGATACCAGTACCCAAAGTGGCATCGTCGCCAATTCCTGCCATGCTTTTTTCAACAGGATCACTCCATTCTATACCAAGCTTGGCGTCGATACCTGGCATGGATGATGTAGTAAGGATGGGGACTGCTCCTGACAGCCAGTACCAGCAACCATCTTTTAAGCATTCCAAACTACACTCTGTGGATGCTCAGGCTAGTTCTTTAGATCTACCCTGTCCAGGGGAGATTCCTGTTTGGGATCCCTCTTTTCAGAGTTTCCTCCTGAATATAGCAAGATCTCTTGCCATTTCTATTCCAGGACATGATCCTGCACAGGGCTCTGTTTCTGCCAAAGCAAAGAACAACATAATGCTTCCTTTGCATCATTCCTTGCAGGATCTCCTCCTAGGAATGTGGGAAACACCTTTAAGGGTACCTCCACCTCCCAGGGCAACTGATCTTTTATATCAGGTGCCCCCCTCTCCAGGGTTTCAAAAGACTCAACTTCCTCATCATTCCATAGTAGTGGAATCAGCAATGAGGCGGGTAAAGAGTAAGAAAAAGCACTCCTCTTATCCGCCAGGTCGTGAGTCTAAGACAGTAGATGCCTTTGGACGTCAAACCTTCCAGACATCTATGCTTTCTGCAAGAATTCTCTCATATATTTTTTATATGAGCCTTTCTCTTGAGGAGGTCACAAAGCAGTTACATCTTTTGACTCCTTTCCTTCCAGATTCTAGGAGTAAAGACTATTCTTCGCTGCTTAAGCATATCCAGAATATTTGATTCCTTAGACTCTTTTAAATCTGTTAGCAGAACTTCTGCTATTGCTATAGGAGCACGACGTAAAGCCTGGCTCCAATCTTCAGACTTGGACAAATGGGCACAACAACGTCTGGGACATACTCCTTGCACTGGAGAAAATCTTTTCAACAAGGAGTCTTTACGTCAGGTTACTCAGTTATCCACTGATTTACCTGTTCTAAGGTTTGTTCTACACCTTCTGTCCCACTAGGTAGGAAATCTCCTACCAAACTTTCTTCCCACAAGAGAAGAAAGTTTTATTCATCGCTTGCCCATCATACAAATGTTTCCCAACAGGGGAGGCTTCGTCCTGGTCTGAAGAATCCAACCTCTCACCAGGCTCAGCAAACCCAGCATCTGCAGGGTTTCTGATCAATCATCAGATGCTTGTGACTCTTGGGGTTAGCATCTACAGTTGCTTCTTCTCAATGAAGGCAATCCACCGCTTCATTCTAACCCCTACACATGGATCCCTTTCCAAAAGATATCCATTTTTTCTATATTTCTATGAGCTGTCAGGATATTCATGCCTATAGGTCACAGGTTTCTCCTCTTTTTCTTGCTAGGGAAGGAGGTCTAACCACCATCAAATGATAGTTCCTGTGCCAGCATGTATCTTTCTTTTCTATAGACTTCCTACTTCGTAAGTCGTCTTCAGCTCCATTCTCTTCACCCTCTTACCAAGTTTTTCCCCTGTAAGGGAGTTACTTACTGGGAGGCTTTTTCTTCAGCCTCTCTACTTTTCTCACTTTCCAGTGTGGAGTTTTCCTCTCTGAGTTGCCTCCTCTGTTCAATCTTGCTTTGAGGCAGCTTATCAGACATGTCCAGAGTTTCCTACTCCTGTTCTGTCTGTTCTTTCTGTTTTTACACAGTAAGATTTTTCTTTCTGTTTTTACACAGTAAGATTTTTTTCTACTGTCTTACTAGCAGCTGCCTATGCAGGAGCCTTAATGTTTGGACCACTGGTTCTTGTCCACAAACAACCAGATTGTCCTCCACTAACATTCTGTCTAGTCTTTGTAGTGGCTCCAAGTCAGTGCTTCAACTCTCTTGGAGATCATCTCACTACAAGCTTTCTAGATTGTCTTCTGTTCTGCCCTCTCCATCTCCCTGGGTTTGGCAGCATAGTTGGCAGAGATACTGGCTCTCGAGCAGCCAGTTCTATCTCCTCATTCTCCTGCATCATGCTCTCTGCAATCTACAGAGAAGCTTTCCACTATGGGCCCTTGCTAGAGAGCATGGGGTTTTTTTTCTCCAACAGCTATCCTAGCTGGTTAGAAAAGGCTTTTCAGTCATGTCTCCCATGACTAGAAGGTTCTCCCTTCTTTTACTATCTCCTTTTTTGATATAAAGGACATAGGCCTTCTTTTACGTGAAAGCTCAAGGACTTGCCAGTTCCCTGCTTAGGTCCATGTATTCCCAATCGGGGATATGCTCGTCCTCATGGTAAGAATCCATGATACCTTTGCCCTTAAGCAGGTCAACATGGTATCTCATCTCTAGGCGTCTTCTGTCTACTTACCATGCTAGAGTCCTGGAAGAATCGGGACTTTCTGGCTGCACATGGATATTATCCTCTGTTTTTCACGTAACAGTCCTGGTTATTTTTTCACTAACTAGCATTCTTGCAGATCATGACCAGGAGGAACAGATTCTCTATATGCCTTCTCAAGTAGGTTCCACCTCCTTGTTATTAGATGAATCTTCCTCTCCACATATCCTATGTGATCACTGTGCTGTAGGCATATCTCTGTCTAATTGCAGACACCCATATGTAGGCCTGCATATCCATATTATTTTTTGTGTGTATTTTATGCCCTGCCATATCTCACTATAGATATATATATGTGTGTGTATATATATATATATATATATATAATAAAATATCTCAACAGATACATATATATACATATATTCTTATATGTCTATATATATGTATCCACATACTTATCTATCTCACTGTCTATCCTCATATAGCTATATGATTCTGACAGAGGAACTTTACCCGTACCTATGCTACCTACCAGGTTTGGGGTTCTACACACAACCACTCTTGTGGTACTCAACAATTTTTATACCATAACCTAACGGTTTAGATACCTCTGAAGCTCTCCGTGCCCAATGTCTGTCCAAGCTTACCCCAGTTAGGAGAGACATTGTGGATCTTCAGTTAATCACAGGCTTTAACGCCTCAGGCATTTGTCCTCTCTTTTTGGGTTACAAGGAGTTCCCACACCTTTCTCCCCACAAGGACTGTGCCTGTTTGTCCAAATCGGTTAGCCTTCTCTTTTTGCTCCTAAGAGAGTCTCACTCTGCCTCCAAAAGAGCTAGGATTTTTGTCATAAAGCCTTCCGCTGAAGGCCCACTGTTTTTGGACTACCCCAGTTTTCCTACTGGGGTTACCTGTTACCTTTCAGGATTCTGACCTCCATTGGTTTTCCTACAGGATTATCACCTCCACTTACAGTGAGGTCCTCTTCAAGGTTTCTCTGCTAGGTTCCCAGTAGATCCATGAACCTCCATACTTCTGTGAAATCCTGTCAGGGGAGGTCCATATTGCAGTATCCTTTGCAATATTATTGATGACCATTATCATCCACACATGGACCCCTTCTCTGCAGTCCTATGCTAGGTTAGCTGTTCCACAGCATCCTTCTTTCTTCAACTCCTACCCTCCATCCTCAGGATGCCTGGTGTGGGAGATAGCATGTTCCAACCTATGACATGCTGGGACTCCAGGCATCTCAGCTTGGGAGTCCCCATATGTGAAGACTCATTCCTGCTTGTTCTTGGAGATAGCACAGTTACTTACCTGTAACAGGTGATCTCTGGGAACAGCAGAAATAAGTCTTCACAACCCTCCCACCTCCCCAGGAGTTGTATCTCTATCTATATTTCCTTTCCTCTCTCTCTCTCTTTGTCTCAGCTTTAAAACTTAACTGAGGAGAGGCAGTTGGGAAAGGCGGGAAGACAGCACGCAGGCGTGCTAGGATGCTTCCAAAAGCTCTTGATTGGACCCTGGGAAGCGTTCCCGCGCAGACTCCGTCGGTACCGACGTACCCATATGTGAAGACTTATTCCTGCTGTTCCCAGAGATCACCTGTTATAGGTAAGTAACTGTGCTTTCTCCGCACTCTAGGGATATTAGTCTTCCCTTACTTGGACGACTGGTTCATTCGAGCTCCAACACAGTCAGAGGCCAAGACTTCTCTATCCTGCACAATGCGTATCCTTCAGTATTTAGGGCTGTTAATAAACATCCCAAAATCCAGTCTAACTCCCACTCAGTCTTTAGAGTTCATAGGAGCTGTCCTGGATACCACAAGGACAAGGGCCTATCTCCCCCAGGCCCGTTGCCTTCGCTTGGTGCAGTTAGCTTCTCAAGCAGTGCTAAAGCCTCATCTAACTGCTCGAGAAATGTTGCAATTACTAGGCCACATGGCATCCACCGTGCATGTGGTTCCATATGCTCGCCTCCATATGAGGGCAGCTCAGTGGACTTTATCCACCCAATGGACCCAGGCATCAGGGTGCCTGTCAGACAAAATAGCAAACACAAGTCGCCTCATTTTGTCCCTCCAGTGGTGGAAGTCCACTCAAAACCTGTTGCTGGGGTCCCCCTTTCAGCAACCCTTACCCCAAGCAACTCTCACAACAGATGCTTCTCCAATGGGTTGGGGAGCCCATCTGCAAGACCTCTCCTCCCAGGGCACCTGGTCTCCACAAGAGTTGTCTACATATCAATCTCTTGGAACTCAGAGCAATCTTTCTTGCTCTGCGAGTGTTCCACTCCCTGCTCAGCTACAAGACAGTCCTCATTCATACGGACAATCAAGTAGCCATGTTCTATGTGAACAAGCAAGACGGAACGGGCTCTCTGTCGCTTTGCAGTGAAGCTTTGCGACTATGGGCCCTCGCCAGAGAGCATCAGATTCATCTTCTGGCAGTGTATCTTCCAGGCATTCAAAACTCTTGGGCGGACAGACTCAGTCGAGTTCTGCTTCCACACGAGTGGTCTCTGCATGCAGACCAGGTGACCAGGATTTTTCAGCTTTAGGAAACCCCGGACATAGACCTCTTTGCAAGTCCGTGGAATGCCAAACTTTCCCAGTTCTGTTCCAGAACTCCGACTCAGGGGGCTCAGGCCAGGGATGCTTTCCTCCTTTACTGGGGTCAAGACTTTCTGTATGCCTTTCCACCCATTCCCCTAATTCCCAAAACCCTGTTCAAGCTTGAGAAACAGAGGCCGTATGATTCTCATAGCACCACATTGGCCATGGCAAGTGTGGTACCCTCTGCTTCTACATCTCTCTCAAGCTCCCTCCCTGGAGTTAGGGTCTGCTCCAGATCTCCTATCTCAGGAGGACGGAATGTTATGGCATCCCAATCCCCAGTCTCTACATCTCAGGGCTTGGTTGCTGAAGGCCTAGATCTCCAAGTTCTTAATCTTAGCAAGTGAAAGATGTTCTTTATGCTTCCAGAAAACCTTCCACTAGACGCTCTTATGCTTTCAAGTGGAAAAGGTTTACTGTTTGGTGTTCGGAAAAGGGTCTTAACCCTCTTGCAATACCTCTGGAATCTTTGCTGGAGTATCTCCTTCATTTATCTAATGCAGGCCTTAAGACAAATTCAGTAAGAGTCCATTTGAGTGCTATTGTAGCTTCCCTTAAGCCTCTAAATGGACAGCCTATTTCCTCTCATCCTCTTATAGCAAGATTTATGAGAGGCCTTCTTCTAACTAAGCCTCCCATTAGGCCACCACCGGTGGCATGGGACTTAAACCTGGTTCTTGGGCAGCTCATGAAGCCACCTTTCGAATCTTTAGCTACCACCTCCTTGAAATTCCTTTCTTGGAAGGTTATCTTTCTCATTGCAATCACATCAGCATGCCACATTAGTGAGTTGCAAGCGCTAGTAGCTAATCCACCTTATACAAGGTTCCATCATGACAAGGTAGTCCTTAGGACTCATCCACACTTTATGCCTAAGGTGGTCTCGCCTTTTCATCTGAACCAAGCGGTCTGCCTACCTGTGTTTTTTCCAGGGCCTCTTGCATCTAATGCAGAGAGGAATCTTCATACCTTGGACTGTAAAAGAGCTCTAGCTTTTTACTTACAAAGAACAGCAACATAGAAAGTCCTCTCAACTCTTTGTTGCTTTTGATCCTTCTCATTTGGGAATTCCAGTCTCCAAGAGAACACTATCTAACTGGATTGCTCAGTGTATTTACTTCGCCTATCAGAGTAAGAACCTTTCTCTGGAGGGCCATGTCACAGCTCACAATGTGAGAGCCATGGCAGCCTCAACGGCTCATCTGCACTCTGTGTCTATCGACGACATCTGTCGAGCAGCCACTTGGGCCTCGGTTCATACCTTTTCAGCCCATTACTGCTTGGACAAGGACTCCCGCCGGGATGCCTTGTTTGGTCAGGCTGTTCTCAAACACCTGTTCCATACCTAATCAACTCCTACCCACCATCCCTGGTAGGATGCCAGAGATCCATGGGGGGAAGTGGAGCCCTCTTCAGGGACACACAACGTCTGGGGTCTCTCCCTGGCACCAAAAGCTAGGGAGTCCCCATATGTGAGGACTACATTCCTGCTTGTTCCTGGAGATAGCATAGTTACTCACCTGTAACAGGTGATCTCCCGGAACAGCAGGAATTTAGTCCTCACAACCCACCCACCTCCCCTAGGAGTTGTATCTCTCTATCTTTTCCCTTTCCCTCTCTCTCTCTTTGTCTCAGCTTTAAAACTCAACTGGAGAGAGGCAGTTGGGAAAGACGGGAAGGCAGCACGCAGGCGCTGTGGGATGCTCCCAAAAGCTTTCTGATTGGACGCTGGGGAGCGTTCCCACGCAGGCTCCGTCGGTACCGACGATACCCATATGTGAGGACTAAATTCCTGCTGTTCCCGGAGATCACCTGTTGCAAGTGAGTAACTATGCTTTATTGCTCTGCAATGTTGTCAGGGAGTTTGGAGATGCAATATCAGCTGTTGTCCTTGTAATATCACTAACCTATTGTTATATTGTCTAGCTAATTGTCATATTAAATAGCTTATTTTTGACCAGTCCTTCTCCAGCCTTTGTTCTCCGAGTTGTTAAACAATTCTGGTCAGTCATTCCCTACACCTTTGGTCTCAGTGCTAGTAAACAGCTGGCTCAGCATGATTCCTCACATATGGGATGGTTCAAAAGTTCAATATTCCTTGCTGCTTCAAATAAATCTTTAATTTATAATACATTCCACCCGTGGATCAGCAAGGATATTGTACGTAAGCACTGGCTGAATTGACCTTGTAGCTCATTTGGAAATGCAATAAGGTTAAACCAATCAATATAATTATTATTATTAGCATGGGATGAAGCATAGTGGATGGCATTAAGGTAAATGCTTGAGGGGACAAGAAGTCACATTGTAAATTGGGTGATATTTTTCCAAGGTATCTAATATACCGTTCCCACCAGCATTGCAATTGCCGAAGCAGTTACTCTTATCAGTTCTCCATACAGTGGGAACTCATTTCGCCTGCATATTCAGGACTTTTTCTGCTGTATAACTGCCCCATGGATTTCAATCTACTAGTTACATGTAGAGGGTAGTGGAACAAGTGGTGAGGGACTAACAACCTCAATCATATATCTTCAGCAACTACTACTCCCTCCACCAGCTACGAATCTGGTCTTGGATATTTTACCCAAACGTTTGCACCATTGGCCACCCGTAGATCCAAAAGCAGTATGAGCAGGAGAAAAGCAGAAAAAATCTGAGATACTAGAATTACAGTTACTTACTAAGGAAACAATAATAAAAGGTTAACCGTATATAGGACAAAATCATTCACAAAAGCCCCCAATCTGTCTAATAGTCCCCTTCCTATTTTCAGATAATTTGGTCCTGCTTCTCAGCAGTTCTTCAGGACTTTGTAGTGTTCTTCACCTTTCTCTGAAGTTTGTTTGGTTTCTCCCAAAGTTGAACCTCTCATTCTCATAGATGGATATCTTGGCCTTTTTGCAGTGTGACACATGGATCCAGGTAGGGACTCCTTCACACATTGCTGCGGTGTGTAGTTAGGAGTTCTTGGGATGGTCTGTTCCATCTGGATTCTGGTCAGTTCCCACTTCTGGGATCTCTGGATTGCAGTTGGTGACATGGCTCCAGGCCTCATTCAGAAGAGCAGCAACCAGTATTAAATGAAAAGACTAAATATTCTAGATTCGATTTTGCAATGAGACAAACTTAATTTCATCCATATTTACTAAGATCATGTCCTGTAATTATTGCTTTATAAACTTATAAACTTTCAATGGTCTACCAGTAACTATCTCATATGGTGTCAACCCTGCCTTGCAGTTTGATAAACTCCTTGTCTGTCTATCACTGGAGATTCATTTGCTGGTAGGAAATACTCCATTGTGCCCTTGACTGATCTTTACATGTTTAGCCCCATTTGCACCATTTACAGATCAGACAAGTTGTACACACATCTGCAATTTTGGCAAGTTTAGGATTATACCAATATTGTGAGAATTTGTGCATCAAATCATCCCCCTTTGCCTTTGCATGCCTGGCCAGGACATACAGAGGCATAATGAGGCAAAAAAGCATCTGGAAGTACTGCATGGCCAGAGTGGGTTTTCCAAAGCTCATCAGGGTGCAAAGTGCACCTAGCCTGTCTCCAAGTGTCTATTCCCAATTGTTGAATGTGTGTTGGGGGCTTAGATAACTTCCTGAATTGAAGGTACTAGAGACGGTATAATTGAATAAAGTGCTCGTTATTTTTTTTCATTTACATATTCATTAGGCAGACATAACCACTTCACATCAATAAATTACCTTCATCAGTTTACTGTCCATTAGAGTTCTTCCTCTTAATATCCCACTTTACCCCTCACAACACTTTTTCATCACTTGCATCATTCCATCAACTACATACATAGGTCCTTTTCATGTTTCTTATACCATACTAATATATCCTTATTTGGCAAGGCTGCTAAGAACATCAAACAGTTGTTAAGTTTAGTATTGTTGTAAACAAATGGTAGGTAGAAGATATAAGTTTAGATTCTTCTCAATAAACATAGCAGTATGAGTAAACAGTGCCCCTTTCCCACTAACTTAATTGGTCTAGTACTAAGTGGACATCTCATTCTAAATAGCAACTGTCTAAACAAAACATTTTATAACATTAATCCCAGTATGGCTTCTAACAGGACGGCCACATATCTCTCAGAGAGTAGTCACACCTATCGTATACACTGTTCCCAGTGAGAGTGCTGTAGGAAACTCAAAACATTTGAAGACTGATCTTGTAACTGCAGTGTCCACAAGGATTTGTGTAAGATACCCATTAATTGTGGTGTTAAGAGATCCTTTTGAGGTGAGAGGCCTAAGAGGGTATAAGGCATTTGTGGTTGGGCCTCATGGCGATACTTCCTTGGGTTCTTCTTGGCCTACTCTCCCTACCTATTCATGTTGTCTCTGCAGAGGCATAAATATACAATGTTCATTTTCTTCAGGCCTTGGGGGTCCTCGAGAAAGCTTAGAGTAGTCAGAATTCCAGTGGCCCTGATCACCACACTAGAAGCATCACGTTTATTACCTTTTCCTAGGTTGTGGCCTCACCTTCTCGCTCGCACTCTCTCTCTCGCTCACCCTCTCTTTTTTCCAAACCTCTCTTGGATCGTTGCTAACAAGCAAGATTTTGTTTTGTCCAGTCAACTTAAGTTAGTGTGTTTATTTTTATACAAATCTATGTGCTTAGGAACAAAGCAATTTCAGATCAGCCTCTGTCCAAAATTCCAGCAAACGTAAGGGCAATGCAAGTTCTAAAGAAACAGTAATGTTTACACATTCAAACAGAGCCATCGCCACATACATCTAAATCTCAACCACAACCTCCTCATATCGCCCGCATAACCATAGGCCTGATAAAGGCAAGATCAATACGCAATAAAATAAACACCATTACCGATTACATCCTGGAAAACAACATTGACATCCTATGCATTACTGAATCATGGCTCAAGAATACAGACCAGGTAATACTGAATCAATTACCACCACCAGCATTCACAGCATACAACTGCCCCAGAACCCACAAACGAGGAGGCGGAGTATTAATCCTTGCCAGAACAGACTTAAGGCTCAAGATATCAACCTCCAAAAGCTACGAACACTGTGAATTCATCAACACTCAAAACAAGCACCTATCCATCTGCCTGATCTACAGACACCCCAACAGAGGACACATCTAATATCCCGGATATGATATATGCAGCTAACTCCCCACATAAGACCCTCATCGTGCTAGGAGACCTAAACCTCACATCTGCCTCAACAACAATTGAATTGGCTTTTCACAAAGCAATGGAATCCATTCAACTCAAGCAAGTACTATCAAGCCCAACCCACTGATCTGTCTCTACACCAGATCGCATATACGTACCAACTAACACCCTAGATCCAGGGTCTCATGTCACCACCTAAAACTACACCAGTACCATGGTCAGATCACCATGCCATATTATTTGAGCTCCACCACAATACCCAACAAGCAGCTCAGAAAACTGAACAGCCAACCAGATGCTTCAAAGCCTTTAACAAAGAGGACTTCCTCAAAGACACCGTGCAGTCCCTACCCCAAGATTTCACCAATCTGGATGAAGCTGTCAAGGCATGGAATACCACCATCCTTGCCGCATCTCAACTCACACCTCGAAAGAATCCACACCACAACAAAAACAGGCCCAGTTCGACCCCATGTTAATCTAACACAATAAGAGAATCCAAAAGAAAACTACAACTCGAACGCCGCTCGAGACGGAACAAAGCAGAAACTACTCTGAAACAATACCAAAAGAAGCAAAAAGAATACAATAACCTAACAAACATAAACAATGCCACACAAACCTCGTACTAAAAGCCTATAATAAACCTAAAGAACCATTCAACATCGTTCATACCCTAACAAATGAACCAACCATGAAAGACGAAAGCAAGATGCACCCACAAACATTTGCTGATTACCTAATAGCCAAGAATAGCACTACCACACCCCAAAAAAATCTCCCTTATGGACACAACAACTGAAGATGGCTCTACAGCTACCAATCAATGGAAAAACCTCTGCTTCCCATCAACAAAACAAATAGAACAAACCATCACTGCCCTAAACACCACCACCTCTCCATTGGACCCCTGCCCGGTGACCTGGATCAAATCCACCAAAGAAGAATTCAACACATTCATCCAAAAGATAGTAAGCACCTCTCTCACTCAGGGCTACATGCCCAAAGGACTCAGTCTACTATCCGCCCCATCCCTAAGAGCACTACATCTAACAGCACTGACCCTTCAACCTACCGCCCAATAACAAGCCTCCCATTCCTGGCAAAAATAACTGAAAAAATTGTATAAAGACACCTCCAAGATCATATTGACAAATTTGCCCCACTTGATCCCCACCAGCATGGATTTCATCCAAAACATGGTGTTGAGACACTTCTCATACATCTACTCGACAACTTAATCAAAGGAATAGACAAGAAGAAAGCAAGGCTTCTTACTAATATTTATCGACATATCAGCCGCCTTTGACACAGTTTCTCATCACATCCTTTTGAAGCGACTAATGGAGATTGGTCTACAAGATACCACCATCAAATGGTTCCAATCATACCTCGAAGATAGACAACAGAAAGTAAAATCTGGGAACCTCACCTCAGCACCCTTCAGTACCACACAAGGAGTTCCCCAAGGCTCATCACTATCAGCTCTTCTCTTCAACATCTATATTCAGCCTATATGCAAAATATTCAAATACAAGATACAATATGCCATATATGCTGATGATATCATGGCATATACCCCTATTCAACTGGACGCCCCAGACTACACCACTATATCAATCTGCATCCATGAAATAACCTGGCTTACTAACAACTTAAAAATCAACATAAAAAAATCTGAAGTCAGTCATCGTTATGAGAGACTCCACATTCATTCCTCCTACTTCTATCATCATATCCAATACACCGATTACAATAAAAGACAAAGTCCGATATCTTGGAGTGATTCTAGACAAGCAGCTCACCCTCTAACCACATATCAACAAGATATCCAAAACAGCCTTCTTCAAACGCGCAACACTCCGGAGACTAAAACCCCTCCTCAGTAAGGAACATTTCCACACAGTATGCCAGGCCATAATTACACCTGTGTTGGACTTCTGTAATATCCTTTTCCAAGGCCTACCTAAACAGACCACCCATCCACTGCAAATAGTACAGAACACCGCTGCCCGCATTATTGCTAGCGCTTCAATACAAGACCACATAACTCCAATACTACATGATCTACACTGGCTGCCAATCTCCTCACGGGCAAAATATAAATCAGCACTCAACCATTTTCAAAATCAAAAACATGTCAGCAGAAATTACTACAGGAACTCATTGGAACCAAAGCAAGCAAAAGACCAGACAGAAACAGCACCAAAAACAACATACCAACACCTACTCTGTTCACAAGAACCAACAAATCCACATCCATGCGAGCCTTTTCTCTTGCTGCACCTGCTATTTGGAATGCCCTACCAGATATTCTAAGATCAACAACTGATATAAAATAATTCAGAAAGCTGCTCAAAACCACCCTATTCATTGAACAATTCAACGAAGACCACCAAGCACCAATCACCCCACAAGCCGATTTACACAAAACATGAACACTATAAGGACCTCGCATGAACCAGCTACCAGCCTTCTACCACAAGCCGAACTACACAAGCCATGAACACTACAAGGACTTCACATGAACTACATGATCTACACTGCATCCCCCACTGCTACCTGTATACAGCCTCTGTTCATAGTTCACAATGTATATAGCCCCTGTTCACAGTTAATTTATTTTATTTAGCTGTATTTATATCCCGCTTTTTCACTGGGTCAAAGCGGTCAATTGGGGGATACATTTAACACGAGGGGATATGAGACACATACGCTAATACCACTAGAACACCAATCACATTACTCACCCACACCACACAAGTCGATGTATCCACCCTCCCACTCTTGTTTGATGTGCTAACCGCTTTGATTTAAAGATAAAGCGGTATATTAAATACTTTTAAATAAATAATTACTGAATGTATACTGGACCTCTACATAATGTACTGCTACAACAAGAATCACATTTGGTAACAAGTGCAAGTGTATAAACTAAATAAAATTAGTATCTCACAGTGCTACAAATATGTTTTCTCAGGAGCTGTACTCCTGAAACTGAGAGAGAAAATTTTCAAAACAAAGTACATTTTTTCTCTGGACACCAACACGTAAAATTCAAATACAGAAAAACAGGTGAATTTATCGTAAGCCCAATATTGTAACAAATAAAACTGGAAAGGTCCATGTAGTTCCTGAGCGGTCCTCCAGTTTAGTCCTCCACATCAGGGTAGTGCACCACCTCCTGCAGCAAGGAGACTGGACCAATCAAATCTTTCCCCTATCAGGATGTATACTGCTGGAGCTCCCATCAGCCCCCCAGTGTGTCCAGTCTCCTTGCAGCAGGAGGCGGTGTGAGCCTGGTCGGGGCTCACTTTAGGGCTTAGATCTCTACTTTTTGGGTTTTTGTTTGATTTGTCTTTGATTTCCTTTCTTTCCTTCAGATTAGGTCTGTCTCTTTAAATCCTCTGAATGAGGGAGTTGAGCTTGCACTGCCCGTCTGCCTGCTACTGCCTAACGGCACGTCGGGTGCAGTCTGTAGCCTTTGATCTCCCCTCCTAGAAAGCACGGAGGAGGAATCGGGCGATATTCACCACCTTATTTATTTGGTGACTTTCTCTGAATGGCGATCCCGCTGCTCAGGGGACCCCAGAATGCTCCTCTCTCCGATCGGTGAGTGCTCTCACCGTGGGGCTCTGGTGCTTTGCTCTCTTCATTTCAGCTCCGTTGTCTCGCAGCGTCTACGGGGTAAGTGCCCTTCTTGTCAATTTTGGAGTTCCCGGATATCTCGGGGCGGCGAAATCAGTGCGATTTGTTTTCTTTCTTTGATTTTACTTTAGTTTTATTTTTCGCGCCTTTTTTCCTTGCCGTGGTGCCGGCGGCCATTTTCTTTTTTCAGTTCCCGTTTTTTTCGTCGGGCCGTGCTGCGGGGGTCCGGGGCTGTGCCACCTAGCCAGAGTTGCCCTTGTCTCCTCGCACTGCAGTGCTCCAAGATAATTAAAATAAATAGAAAATAAATAAATAAAAAAGCCCAAAGGTTAGAAAAGACAGGGATTTCAGCGGCGGGGCTGTTGATTGTTGCAGTCCTGCTTGTGGTCTGGCCTGCTTTCTTCTTCAGCTGTGCTGCTCTTCTGGGTTGATCTTCCATGTCCCGTTGGGCGCAGTGCGTGATCTGTGGGTCCCGCAAAGGCTCCATTTCTGACGCTGGTGTCTGCAAGGGCTGCGCTTGCGGGTCAGCCAGATCTTCCGCAACAAATGGAGCCCGGTGTGCCTTTGGAGCCCGTGGATCCACCGGTTTCCAGTGCGGAAGAGCTAGCTCCAGGGACTCTCCTTCCGTCCTCTTCTCCTTCTCCGTCTGCGCCAGGGGGCTTGCAGGCAGTAGGGGCCGGCGAGGCGTGTTGGGGGGATTTCTCCCCTGATTTTGACCTTATGCATCAAGCTTTCCAGAAGGGCCGCCTCGGACCGGTTTCTGAGCTGACCGCGGTTGCGCAGGCTCCACCGTCCCTCAAGGGCGGGGGAGCGAGAGTGGACACTCCTAAGGCAGCCAAGCGGTCCCGGGTTTCAGAAATGGAACACCCTGATATGGAGTGGCAGGAGCAGGTATGGTCTGATGGAGATCCCGAGGACAGGCTCGACGAATTGGAGGAAAGGGAGATTCCGGAACCTGAGGATCAGGCTCGTATCATCCGAGTATTTCGCAAAGACGAATTGCTTCCCTTGATCGCTGAATCTCTGCAAGCCCTGAACTTGACTGTCGGGCGACCCGTGGAGGAGGCGGCTTTGGAAGACCCCCTTATTCAAGCGGTGCGAGATTCTCAGACAGTGTTCCCGGTCCATAGAGTGGTCGATCAGATGATTCAGGGTGAGTGGGATCAACCTGAGTCCGGCTTGAAGGGTATCAGGACGATGAACCATCTCTATCCTCTGGCGGACAAGGACAAAGAGAAGTTTCGTTCGCCACGGGTCGACGTGGCGGTTTCGGCAGTGACTAAGAAAACGACGATTCCGGTTGAAGGCAGTGCGGCCTTGAAGGACACTCAAGATAGGAAGGTGGATGGATTGTTAAAGCAGGCCTTTGAGACTAATGCCTTGGCTTTACATACCTCGATTTGTGGAGCCTGGGTCTCTAGAGCCTGTTTGAGATGGGCGCAGCATTTGCGGCAAGACTCCCGCCTGGACCAACCGGGTTTGTTGGAGGTGACCTGCTTGGAATCGGGGTCGGTGTATTTGGTGGATGTTCACTATGATTTGATCAGGACGTTGGCTAACAGCATGGCTTCGGTAGTCGTGGCGCGCAGGACTGTTTGGCTTCATAATTGGGCTGCTGATGGGTCTTCCAAAGCGCGTCTCAGCAAGCTTCCCTTTAAAGGTAAGCTGTTATTTGGCGACGACCTGGATAAGTTGGTCAAGGACCTCGGAGATTCTAAAGGCGGAAGGCTCCCGGAGGATAAGCCTCGACAGAATAGGTGTCTCTTCAGCTAGAGCGCCCTTTCGGGACTTTCGCAGATTCCGGTCTTCCCGGCTTGGGGGTTTCCAGCGTGGAAGACTGGCAACTAGATCCTCGGGTTTTTGAGGGTTTCGAGGAGCGGGTAGAGGGTTCTCGGCTGCCTCCCCTTCATCCTCCTCTTCCTTTAGTCGCAAGCCGCAATGAAGCGAGGCGGACCCCAGGAGGAAGTCAGGTGATCGGAGGTCGACTTCGTCATTTTCTTTCTTTCTGGGTCCAGATAACTTCGGACCAGTGGGTCCTCGAGATCATTCGGGAGGGGTACGCTCTGGAACTGGATTGTCCCCTCCGGGATGTCTTCGTTCTGTCGCCCTGCAAAAGTCCTCAAAAAGTGTTAGCCCTTCGCATGACATTGGACCACCTGCTGGCCTTGGGGGCGGTGGTGCCTGTTCCCGATTCCGATCTCGGTACGGGTCGGTACTCTATTTATTTCGAGGTGCCAAAGAAGGACGGGTCCCTTCGTCCTATCCTGGATCTCAAGGGCGTGAATCGTTGCCTTCGGGTGCCTCATTTTCGCATGGAAACTCTGAGATCCGTCTTAGTTGCGGTGCGTCAGGGAGAGTTCCTAACATCTCTCGATCTTTCGGAGGCCTACTTACATATTCCGATCAGGGCGGCTCATCAAAAGTTCCTACGGTTCGCCCTTCCTTGGGGTCATTACCAGTTTCAGGCGCTGCCATTCGGCCTGGCCACGGCGCCCCGTGTTTTCACCAAGGTCATGGTGGTAGTCGCGGTGGCGTTGCGGAAGGAAGGTGTTTTGGTTCACCCTTATCTTGACGATTGGTTAATTCGAGCAAAGACCGAGAGAGAGAGCTTGCAAGCCACGGGCAGAGTGATAGCTCTACTGCAAAGTCTCGGTTGGGTGGTAAACCAGAAAAAGAGCCATTTAGTGCCAACTCAGTCCCTCGAGTATCTCGGAGTTCGCTTCGATACGGCGAAAGGGTTGGTGTTTCTGCCGGATTGCCGAGCGCGAGCTTTGCGCCTTCTGATTCGCACGTTTTTAGCGTTCCCAGCTCCGTCAGCTTGGTGGTACCTTCGTGTGTTGGGAACGATGGCGGCGACTCTCGATGTAGTCCCCTGGGCCAGGTTTCACATGCGTCCGCTGCAACGAGCGTTGGTCGAATCAAACTGATTCCATGAACAGGCGGTTGCCTTATCCGCGGCGAGTGCGGCAGTCGTTACGCTGGTGGCTGAGCTCGACGGCGTTGCAAGCGGGAGTTCCTCTAGAGCAGCCGGTATGGATGCCAGTAATGACGGATGCGAGTCTGGCGGGCTCATTGCGACAGTCGTTTCGCGCAGGGAGCGTGGTCAGCTCTGGAAGCCTCTTGGTCGATCAACCGCCTCGAGCTGCGAGCGGTGATGCGGGCACTACAGGCGTTCGAACCTTTGGTGACAGGCCGGGCTGTGAGGATCCTCTCAGACAACTCGGCGACCGTTGCGTATCTCAACTGTCAGGGCGGCACGGGAAGCAGAGCAATGGAAGAAGAGTCCGACATGTTCCAGTAGGTGGAACCTCGGCTGCTAGCCGTTTCCGCGGGGCATATCGCCGGGAAGGAGAATGTGATGGCGGATTTCCTCAGCAGAGTGCAGGTGGATGCCGGGGAGTGGGAATTCCACCCGCAAGTGTACGCTCAAATAGTCCGCAGATGGGGGCCTCCGGTCATGGATCTCATGGCAACCTTTCAGTCGGCCAAAACCGCTCGGTTCTTCAGCAGGCGAAGGGAACGCATGTCAGAGGGCATAGATGCTCTCATTCGCCCGTGGCCGAGCTGCGGGCTCCTGTACGTCTTTCCTCCGTGGGCGTTGATCGGTCGGGTGGTTCAACGCATAGAGGCGCATCGGGGGAAGGTTCTTCTAGTGGCACCGGATTGGCCCAGACGTCCGTGGTATGCGGATCTGATTCGGTTTCTCGACGGCAAACCGTGGAGGCTGCCGACCTTGAGGGATCTTTTGCTTCAGCGTCCGCTGCGGATGCCGCAGGTGGATCGGTTCTCGCTTACGGTATGGCCATTGAAAGGGCTAGGTTGAGGCGCAAAGGTTATTCTTCAGCGGTCATTGCCACTCTTCTTCGGGCGAGAACATCTATTTCGCTCACGTATGTGCGCGTATGGCGAATTTTTGAAGATTGGTGTTCGCGGCACGATATCAGGGCCGCGACGGCCTCAGTACCAGCCATTCTCAGCTTTTTGCAAGACGGTTTTGACAAGGGTCTTGCTGCCAGTTCTCTGAAAGTTCAATTGGTGGCCCTAGCGTGTTACAGGGGTAAGGTGTCGGGGGTTCCCCTGGGGGCTCACGCGGATGTGCAACGTTTTCTGAGGGCCGTATTCCGTCTGCGACCTTTACACAGGGTAACGATTTCTCCGTGGGACTTGAATCTGGTGTTACAAGCCTTGGTCCAGAAGCCTTTTGAGCCTCTTCGCCTGGCGTCCGTGAAGGATCTCACGTTGAAGACTTTTCTTGGTGGCCATCTGTTCGGCTCGACGGATTTCGGAATTGCAGGCGCTTTCGTGTCGTGAGCCGTTCTTATCGTTCTCTAGGGACAGAGTTGTTTTGCGGCCTGTTCCTTCCTTCCTCCCTAAGGTGGTCTCTCCTTTTCATTTGAATCAGGCCGTGTTTCTCCTGGTCTTTAACTCCCCGGGGACGGGCGCGTCTGCTGATGGGTTGTGTTGACTAGACGTTCGGCGGGTGCTCCGCCGCTACCTGAGAGCTACAGAGTCTTTTCGTAAGACGGACCGCCTGTTCGTCCTGTTTGGTGGTAAGCGGAAAGGAGAGGCGGCGGCGAAGTCATCCATTGCCCGATGGATTAAGGAGGCCATTGCGTCGGCATATATTCTGCAGGGCCGTGCGGTTCCGTTAGGATTGCGGGCCCATTCCACTCGGGCTCAGGCGTCGTCGTGGGCGGAGCACAGTTTGGTTCCGCCAGTAGATATTTGCAGGGCAGCTACTTGGTCATCGCTGCATGCCTTTAGTAAGCATTATCGGCTGGATGTTCTGGCCTCCAGGGATTCTTGCTTTGGTTCGGCTGTTTTGCGCGCCGGTTGGGTTGGTCCCTCCCATTAATTACTGCTCTGTTACATCCCTGATGTGGAGGACTAAACTGGAGGACCGCTCAGGAAATAGAAATTACACTTACCTGGTAATTGTAGTTCCTGGAGGGTCCAGTTTAGTCCTCATTCCCTCCCGAGAGATTCTTTTCCATTCGGCGCGCTAATGCGGTGTGAGAGAGAGCTGGTTAAGCGATTTTTCTGTGGTCCTCGAGTTTGGGGGTCTCCGCTCTCTTTTGGTCGCTTGCCTTTCTTTGGCGGTGCGGCAGTGCCTTTCTTTAGGCTCAGTTGTTCAGGTGGATGCGATGTGCACAGTTACGGCTCCCTCGTTTGGGGAAGGAGTCGAGTTCTTTGGGGGAGGGGTCTCTTTTCTGTAGTACATACCTATTTCTCTTTTTGAGTTTGCTTTGTTTACAGTTCACTGGGGGGCTGATGGGTGCTCCAGCAGTATACATACTGATAGGGGAAAGATTTGATTGGTCCACTCCTTGCTGCAGGAGGAGGTGCACTACGCTGATGTGGAGGACTAAACTGGACCCTCCAGGAACTACAATTACCAGGTAAGTGTAATTTCTATTTAACGCCTATGATGTTACTGTCCTGTTCATCAGTCATCAGCACTGAGCTTGACAATGCAAAGTAATTAACTAAAATCTTACAGTTCAGGAAACAGGCAGTCACATGAAATGAAGCTGCAAGGAGGTGAATTCAAAACATCATAAGGAAAGACTTTTTCATGGAAAGGTTGGTGGATATCTAGAATAAAATACTCCCCTTTTTATATTTTTAACCAAAATGCTAGTACTTTGTCACATTTAAATTAAAACCTTTTAGATTTATACCTGAGACTGGTATAAAACTGATCTGAAAACAAGGGAGGAGTGGCCTAGTGGTTGGGGCAAGTTACCTCAGGCTGGAAGGTCGGGGGTTCAAATCCCACTAGAGGACAGCAACCTTGGGCCGGAAGGACTGGGGTTTCTAGTCCCACAGGTGCTCCTTGTGGTCTAGGGCAAGCCACTTAACCCTCTATTGCCCTTGTTCCCTGTAAAATAGTTATCTCCAAGTTATAATGCCCTGTTGAATGTAATATCTCCAGGAACAAGAAGGAATGTAGTTTTCACATATGGTTATCGTCGGTACTGACGGAGCCTGCGTGGGAACGCTCCCCAGTGTCCATTAGGAAAGCTTTTGGGAGCATCCCACAGCGCCTGCGTGCTGCCTTCCCACCTTTCCCAAATGTCCTTCTCCAGTTCTTTGTTTTCCGCGGAGCCGACAGGTCGCACATTCTGTCACCACAGAAAATAATTCCCTTTTATTCTTCTTTTTTGTGGTCGCGTCTGCCTTCCCTCGACGCTACACCGGTACCACTGGTGGTTCGTTCTTTTTTTCCAAAAAACCCCCAAAAAAACTTCTGGAGTCTTTTCCAGGTATTTTCTCCTCAGGTGCCACGTGCCATTTTGGGCACTAGGCCCAATTTTTCCTTTAAAATGGAAAAACCCGCTTCGGGTTTTAAAAAGTGTTCCAAATGTGGCTTTACCATTTCCGTCAACGACACCCATGAGTGGTGCCTCAAATGTTTAGGTCCTGTCCACTCTATTTCGGAGTGTGTTGCCTGTGGGATGATGTCGAAGAGGGGCCGGCAGAACCGAGCTGCTAATCTTAGCACCCTTTTTCCCTCCGATGCAGCCTCTGTGGCATCGACGTCCTCCCATGGATCTCAGGTAACTAAACATAAATCTAGCCGGTCCTCAAAAGGTAGATCTCCCTCGAAGCATCGAGATGCCTCTGGTGTTGCCCTTGAGGGACTTTCACCTGCAAATTTGCCCCGGCGGGAGGCTTCGGCTTCCAAAGCATTAACGGGGCTCCACGATGTTCTCGAGGCCTCAACCTCGGCAGAACTACTGGTGCCATGCTCTGGGGTAACGGCTGCTTCATCCGGTACCGATACCCAAGCATCGGCAGCATCGATAGACCAGAGATTCTTAGCTATTGAACGCAGTCTGGCTGCTCTTCTCACGGCCTCGATGCCCCTGAAACCGCTTCAGATAATTCAATCGGTACCGGCACTGACTGCATCGACATCGGCAGGTATTCTACCGGGACCGAGTCATGCTTATCCATCCGGTATCGACAAGTCGGTACCGGACCCCTCCGATGCCAACTTTGATCGGTACCGTGCCTTGCACGATCACCCGGATCGGAGATACTTTGAATCCTCGGATGAGTCTGAAGACTCTGAAAGCTCTGCCGATACTAGAGTACTTCTTCCTGAGGATTCTTCTTCTCCTCAGCGTAGGATGTCTCCACCAGAGGATATGTCCTTTCAGGATTTTATCCGAGATGTGGCTCGTGGTCTTTCCACCACAATGGCTCCTGAAAAAGAGCCTAGGGCAAAGGAATTAGAAATCTTACAATAACCTAAGGCTCCTAAGGAGGCAGCTACCTTACCTATTCATGAGATCTTGCATGATCTCATGTTAAGGATGTGGGAAACACCTCTAACCACATCTCCTCACTCTCGAAGACTTGACACCATGTATCGAGTTCCTCCTTGTCCTGGGTTTCAGAAGACTCAGCTACCACACCATTCCATGGTGGTGGAATCAGCTATGAGAAGGATCAAGAGTGCAAAAAGGCATGCTTCTAATCCTCCTCAGATCGCCTTATTTTGTCCCTCCAATGGTGGCAGTCACCCCAAAACCTTTTGGTGGGGTCTCCTTTTCAGAAACCCCCACACCAAGCCACTCTAACAACAGATGCCTCACAGGTGGGTTGGGGAGCCTACCTGCAAGACCTCTCTACCCAGGGTACCTGGACTTCACAGGAGACCTATCTACACATCAGTCTCCTGGAACTCAGAGCAACCTTCTTGCTCTTAGAGTATTCCACACCCAGCTCAGCTACAAGACAGTCCTAGTTCAAACGGACAATCAAGTAGCCATGTTCCGTGTGAACAAGCAGGGAGGAACAGGCTCTCTGTCGCTATGCAACAAAGCTTTGCGACTATGGGCCCTCGCCAGAGAGCATCAGATTCCTCTCCTTGCAGTGTATCTTCCAGGCATTCAAAACTCTTGGGCAGACAGACTCAGTCGAGTTCTGCTTCCACACGAATGGTCTCTCCATGCAGACCAGGTGGCCAAGATTTTTCAAATTTGGGGAACCCCTGACCTAGACCTCTTTGCAAGTACGCTGAATGCCAAACTTCCCCGGTTCTGTTCCAGAATTCTGGCTCATTTAAACCAAGCGGTTTACCTTCCTGTATTTTTCCCAAGGCCTCACGCCTCAAATGCAGAAAGGAATCTTCATACTTTGGACTGTAAAAGGACTTTGGCCTTTTACTTGCAAAGGACACAGCAACATAGAAAGTCTACTCAACTCTTTGCTTTTGATCCTAGTCATTTGGGATTTCCAGTCTCCAAAAGAACACTGTCCAGCTGGATTGCACAGTGTATTTCTTTTGCCTATGAGAGTAAGAACCTTCCTCTTGAAGACCATGTCACAGCTCACAATGTGAGAGCCATGGCAGCCTCTATGGCTCATCTTCACTCTGTGTCTATCGACGACATCTGTCGAGCAGCTACTTGGGCTTCGGTTCATACCTTCACAGCCCATTACTGCTTAGACAAGGACTCCTGCTGGGATGCCTTGTTTGGTCAGGCTGTTCTTCAACACCTGTTCCATACTTAATCAACTCCTACCCACCATCCCTGGTAGGATGCCAGAGATCCATGGGGGGAAGTGGAGCCCTTTCACAGGGGCACGCAACTTCTGGGACCTTCTCCCTGGCATCTGCAGCTAGGGAGTCCCCATATGTGAAGACTACATTCCTGCTTGTTCCTGGACATAGCATAGTTACTCACCTGTAACTGGTGATCTCCGGGAACAGCAGGAATTTAGTCTTCACAACCCACCCACCTTCCCTAGGAGTTGTATCTCTCTCTCTTTCTCTCTTTCCCTCTCTTTTGTCTCAGCTTTAAACTCAACTAAAGAGGGACAGTTGGGAAAGGCGGGAAGGCAGCATGCAGGTGCTGTGGGATGCTTCGAAAAGCTTTCCTATTGGACGCTAGGGAGCGTTCCCGCCCAGGCTCCAAAATTCAATTTGATCTTGAATTTAATATCCTGTCCATGATGCCATTTGTATTGCCCTGCTATGATATTCAAGAGCAAACAGCCACATGTGCATGGTATTTAATAAGCTATTTAATATGACAATTAACTAGACAATATAAAAATAAGTTAATGATATTACAAGGACAACACAACAGTTGATATTGATTTTCCAAACTCCCTGACATTGCAGGGCAATTTACCAAAATCTGGCATCATCGCAGTCCCTATCTCCAGGAACAAGCAGGAATAAGTCCTCACATATGGGTACGTCGGTACCGACGGAGCCCATGCGGGAAAGCTCCCCAGCTTCTTAGAATAGAAGCTTTTGGGACCTCCCACTGCACATGCGCACTGCCTTCCCGCCTTCCTGAACAGCTCTCCTCAGTTTCTCTTTTTCCGCGGAGCCAGCAGGTCGTGTTCCTGTCACCGCTGAAGAAATTGTTATTTTATTTGTTTCTTTAGACCGCGTACCTGCCTTCCCCATACCGATACCGGTATCGCCGGTCTTTTCTTTCTTTCTTTAAAAAATTATAATTCTTTTTTCTTATTTTTTAGCTTTTTGGTCACTTCAGAGAGGCCTCTCGGCCTACTCAATTTCTCCTCATGGAGAAGCCAGCCCCTGGATTTAAGAAGTGTACCAAATGTAATGCTGTTATTTCAGTCACAGACACCCATGAATGGTGTCTGAAATGTTTGGGGCCTGACCATTCCATACCGGACTGCCCATCTTGCTCCCACATGTCTAAACGTGGGCTGCAGAACCGGGCCAACAAATTCCATGTGCTGTTTGCTTCAGAGAATACAGCATCACAGTCATCCAGGTCTTCTTCTCCGGATGGATCTCAGGTAACCAAACCTTCTGTGGGCAAGTCCTCAAAGAGCAAATCTCCTTCAAAGCATCGAGAGGCTCTTAGCTTAGAACTTGAGGACCCTGCCCCAGCCAAACAACCCCGGCGGGAAGTCCAACTTCCAAAAACGCCAATTCAGGGGTCTCAGGTTGATATCGATGCTACGGCCTCGACAGATCACCTGTTAGCCTGCTCTGGGGTACCGGGTCACTCCGGTACCGACATCCAGGCAGCTATGGCGTCCATGGGCGATACTGTACAGTCCATGCAGCAGGCCGTCATGGCTTTCATTAAAGCTGCAACGCCATCGGTTCCGCTTTCAGCGGTTCCGGGCCCGATACCGGTATCGTCCGCCATGCCGGTATCGAGGCCGTCCACCTCTAAACGCAAGTCGGTACCGTATGGGCTTTCGCTCCATACCGGTTCCATACCCGATACGCCCGATATCGATACCGATCGGTACGCGTATCGTGCGTTAGAGGAAAGCACCGATTCCTCTGAGGATTTTCACTCCTCTGATGATTCTGCTGAGTTTTCACTCAACTTACCTGAGGAGCCCTCTTCTCCTAAAAGGAGAATGTCCCCTCCAGAGGATTTGTCCTTCCAGGACTTTGTTTTAGATATGGCTACAGCCCTTTCTATTACCACATCCTCTGAAAAGGAACCCAGATCCAAAAAACTGGATATTTTGGGATACTCAAAGGCCCCTAAGGAGGCAGTTACCCTGCCTATCCATGAAATCCTTCAAGAACAACTGATGGATTTCTGGGAAAATCCTTTGACTTTGTCTCCTTATTCCCGTAGGTTGGACACCATGTATAGGGTCCCTCCTTCTCCTGGTTTCCAAAAGACTCAATTGCCCCACCACTCTATTGTGGTGAAGTCTGCAATGAAGAAGATTAGGAGTACCAAAAGGCACTCTTCCACCCCTCCAGGACGGGAATGTAAGACTTTGGACTCTTTTGGTAGGAAAATTTTCCAGGCTAGTATGCTTATAGCCAGGATTAATTCCTACAGTCTCTATATGGGCATGTTCCTGGAGGAACTTGCCAAAAAGGTGCGGCATTTTGCCCCCTTTATCCCTGAGGATAAAAAGCAGGGATTCCTTTCCCTAGTGAAACAACTCTTAGAGGTTTCTAAGTTCTCTAATAGGGCAGCATATGATTCCTTTGAGGGAGCCAGTAGGGCTTCGGGCATTGCTATTGCAGCCCGACGTCTTGCTTGGCTCCAGGCCTCTGATCTGGAACCTTGGGTTCTAGATGGCTTACGGAATCTGCCCTGTACAGGTGAGAACTTATTTGGGGAAGAGTGGCAAATCAAAGCCACCCAGATGGATGCTGAAAATGCCACCTTGGAAAGACTTTCAAAGTCCACTTCAATTCCTACTAAGAAAAAGTCTTTTAAAAGGCCTTACTATAAGAAGGCCAGAGTTGCTTCAAATACTGGCCAGCAGTCTTCTCAACCTCGCTATACTGCTAAGCGTCAGCAATCCAAACAAGCACGAGCTAAGCCTGCAGCAGCTACTGTAGCTCAGCAGGCTCCAACCCCTCAGGGGTTTTGACTTGCTCCTAGGGAACTTGCCACTTCTGGTTCTAACTCAACCAGAACCTCTCACCATACCCGGAAGGTTGGTTCACTTTGCTCCCAGATGGGAACAAATCACAACAGAACAATGGACCCTCTCTATCATTCGAGAGGGTTACAAACTTCATTTCTCCAGCCTTCCTCCCCATCATATGGTGAGACCATTCAATTCTCCCCATCTCTCCTAACCCTGTTGGGTCAAGAGGTTTCCTCTCTTCTTGCCCAAGGGGCCATAGAAGAGGTTCCTCTTCCTCAACAAGGGTCCGGTTTCTACTCCCCTTATTTTCTCATTCCAAAGAAGACAGGGGGATTCAGACCAATCCTAGATCTGAGAGAATTGAACAAATTTCTCTTCAAGGAGAAATTCAAAATGCTGTCTCTCGGCATTCTCCTTCCTTACCTCCAGGGTCAGGACTGGCTTTGTTCTCTAGACCTACAGGATGCGTATACACATATACTCATCCATCCATCCCACAGAAAGTATCTTCGCTTTCTGTTTCAGGGAAAACATTTCCAATACAGAGTACTCCCCTTCGGTCTAGCCTCTGCTCCAAGAGTATTCACAAAATGCATGGCAGTCGTAGCCGCATTTCTAAGAGGCATGGGAATCTTTGTCTTCCCATATCTGGACGACTGGCTCATCCGAGCTCCAACTCAGTCACAGGCCCAGATTTCCCTGGACCACACAAGGAGCCTTTTGCAGTATCTGGGACTGGTAGTAAACCTTCCCAAGTCCCAACTCATCCCTACTCAATCTCTAGAATTCATAGGGGCCCAGTTGGACACCATCACTGCAAGGGCCTACCTTCCACATGTTCGAGGCCAGCGCCTCCTGAGTTTGGCCTCCCAAGCTCAGTCCAGCACTCACTGACAGCCAGGGAAATGCTACGCCTACTGGGTCATATGGCCTCCACAGTGCATGTGGTGCCCTATGCTCGTCTTCATATGAGAGCAGCTCAATGGACCCTGGCCACTCAGTGGACTCAGGCGTCAGGAGCGCTCTCAGACCAAATACAAACCTCCGATCGTCTGTTTTGGTCCCTCCACTGGTGGACTTCCACCAAGAATCTGTTGTTGGGGGCTCCATTTCAACCATTGCTACCCCAAGCAACCCTCACAACAGATGCCTCCCAAACAGGGTGGGGAGCCCATCTGCAAACTCTCTCCACTCAGGGCACTTGGTCTCTACAGGAGACCACCCTTCATATCAATCTTCTGGAACTGCGAGCAATTTACCTTGCCCTCAAGGTCTTCCACTCCCTCCTAGCCAACCTCACTGTCCTAGTTCAGACGGACAATCAGGTGGCCATGTTTTACATAAACAAACAAGGAGGGACGGGCTCTCTGTCGCTTTGCAACGAAGCTCTAAGACTATGGGCCTTCGCCAGAGAGCATCAGATTCACCTGCTAGCAGTGTATCTCCCAGGAGTTCAAAACTCTCGGGCAGACAGGCTCAGTCGAGTTCTGCTGCCACACGAATGGTCCCTACATTTGGACCAAATAAACCGAATCTTTCAGGAATGGGGGACCCCGGACATAGACCTCTTTGCAAGTCCGTGGAATGCCAAACTTCCCCGGTTCTGTTCCAGAACTCCGTGTCAGGGAGCTCAGGCTACGGACGCCTTTCTCCTGAATTGGAGTCAGGCATTCCTATATGCCTTTCCACCCATTCCTTTGATTCCCAAGACTCTGTTCAAACTCCAGAGGGATCATGGAACTATGATCCTCATAGCTCCACGCTGGCCACGCCAAGTGTGGTTCCCTCTACTTCTACAGCTCTCCCAGAGATCCTACTTGGATCTGGGAGCTGCGCCAGACCTCCTGTCTCAGGAGGAGGGGACTTTGTGGCACCCAAACCCCAAATCCCTTCACCTCAGTGCTTGGTTACTGAAGGCTTAAGCCTTCAAGACTTTCATCTTTCCCAACCAGTGAAAGATATCCTTTCTGCCTCTAGGAAACCCTCTACCAGGCGTTCCTATGCTTTCAAATGGAAACGTTTTTCCATTTGGTGTGCTCAGCAGGGTCTTGACCCTCTGGCACTTCCTTTGAATTCTCTCCTTGATTATCTCCTGCATCTATCCAATGCAGGCCTCAAGACGAATTCGGTAAGAGTCCATTTAAGTGCTATTGCAGCATCCTTGAAACATATAAATGGACAACCTATCTCCTCTCATCCTCTTGTTGCAAGATTCATGAGAGGCCTGACTCTCACTAAACCTCCCATCAGACCACCCCCGGTCGCATGGGATTTGAATCTAGTGCTCGGTCAACTTATGAAGCCACCTTTTGAGCCAATGTTTTCCACCTCCTTGAAATTTCTTTCCTGGAAGGTCATCTTCCTCATTGCAGTCACTTCGGCTCGCGCATCAGTGAGCTGCAGGCTTTAGTGGCTAATCCACCTTACACAAGATTTCATCATGATAAGGTGGTCCTTAGGACGAATCCCCACTTTATGCCTAAAGTGGTCTCGCCTTTTCATCTTAATCAAGAGGTATATCTACCTGTCTTTTTTCCAGCTCCTCATGCATCCAATGCAGAGAGGAACCTTCATACTCTGGATTGTAAAAGAGCTCTCGCTTTTTACCTTAATAGGACTCAGCCACATCGAAAGTCTTCTCAACTTTTTGTGGCCTTTGATCCTTCCCATTTGGGACTTCCAGTCTCCAAGCGTACACTTTCCAATTGGATTGCTCAGTGTATTTCTTTTGCTTACCAGAGCAAAAACATTTCTCTGGAAGGCCATGTCACTGCTCACAATGTGAGGGCCATGGCAACTTCTATGGCTCATCTGCACTCTGTTTCCATAGATCAGATCTGTCGAGCCGCTACCTGGGCCTCGGTTCATACCTTCACAGCCCATTACTGTTTGGACAAGGACTCCCGCCGGGATGCCTTGTTTGGCCAGGCTGTCCTCAAGCACCTGTTCCATTCCTAAACAACTCCTGCCCACCTTCCCAGAATGGATGCCTGAGATCCATACGAAGATGGCGAACCTTTACAGGGGATCCCATGCATCTAAGCTAGGGAGTCCCCATATGTGAGGACTTATTCCTGCTTGTTCCTGGAGATAGCACAGTTACTTACCTGTAACAGGTGATCTCTGGGAACAGCAGGAATTAGTCCTCACAACCCACCCACCTCCCCTAGGAGTTGTATCTTTATCTATCTATCTTCCTGTCCTCTCTCTGTTGACTCAGCTATAAACTCGAAACTGAGGAGAGCTGTTCAGGAAGGCGGGAAGGCAGTGCGCATGTGCAGTGGGAGGTCCCAAAAGCTTCTATTCTAAGAAGCTGGGGAGCTTTCCCGCACGGGCTCCGTCGGTACCGACGTACCCATATGTGAGGACTAATTCCTGCTGTTCCCAGAGATCACCTGTTACAGGTAAGTAACTGTGCTTTATCAGCTGAGAGAGCCACAGCGAAGGCTGGAGAAAGGTCTAGGATCCTTCACGCACTGGCCAGGCGGATATCAGCTCTCTACCTGTTCTGGATTTTCTAGCTCTTTTTATAGGCTGTTGCAGCTGAACCACATGACGACTCACGTGAGGTTTTCCCTACAGATATTCTCCACCCCATACACCTTTGCTAAACAGTAATTTCTGACCAGTCCTTCTCCAGCCTTTCTTTGTTCTCAGAGTTAAACAATTCTGGTCAGTCATTCCCTACACCTTTGGTCTCTGGGCTAGTAAACAGCTGGCTCAGCATGATTCCTCACATAGGGATGGTTCAAAAGTTCAATATTCCTTGCTGATTCAAATAAATCTTTAATTTGAATTAACTGAAGAGATCTTACTGCATACTGAGGAAGGTCAAGATAAGGAATATTGCAGTAACCTAAACTACCATAGGACTAGACTGCACACTTCATCAACTGTCTGATGTCCAAATTTCATGTATTCTGTGCAACGCGACGTATAAAAAAAAACAAAACCTTCATATCGTTGCTTTTATTTGGCCAACACAGCTCAATTGAGAGTTCACCAGAAAGCCTAGACTATGCACAAGGGCAATGGAAATCCATTCTTTCAGTCCTCAACTTTATCATGAGGCCACATACCTCTATTGCTATTCATAATATTTTGAGCTATGATTTTTTTTATAGTTTTAAGAATGTTAGCCTGGTTTTTAAAAATAAATAGATTTCAAGGGTCAATCTGTTTACAAAAAAATTTATTCACCTTGCTTTCTAATTTTGGGTTGATTTTTGCCATCATTTTTTCCTGTCCGAAAGCTAGTGGCTTCTGTGCATGCCCAGAAAAGTCAACTAACCTTTTCCAGAAGGCTGTAGGTAATGCACCGTTGGAGACATCAGTAACTTATTTGATTTTGCATTTATTTATGTGGTTAGAAATGTTAATGGGTGGTGGTTGGTGTGTTATTTTTTTTTTTTAATAAGTGCCATTAAGTCAATGCCAACTCCTGGCAACCCAGGAGCCCCCATCCCTGGGTTTTCTTGTCTGGGTATGACTGGAATTAGATTGAAAGGAAAAGTAACTTTCCCAAGGTCACAAGAAGTGCTAGTGGGAATCGAACCCTGATCTCTTGGGTACATGTCTGTTGCTCTTACCACTAGGGTACTGCTCCACACTTTTTTTTTTAAATTGAACTAACTTAATGTCGGCTATCAGAGGATGAGAATCGATTTCCTCTGGTCAAGACAGTATAAGCAAAAGATGGCAATACTAGTGTCAGGATCGGCAAACCCCAGGTGACAGGTTGCCATGGCAACTTAAAAAAACAAAACAAAACAAAACTGACCTGGCATTGGGGTTCAGAGCACCTGTGCAACAGCAGGGGGATTGTAAAGTGCTGGAGAAGACTGCCAGTGTGCTCGAGACCGGTGATGTTGGCCCATAGGGATCACATCCCTCACTAGCAGAAGTGCTGCAAAAGGCTGTGATTGCAGCCAAGAGTACCCGAGAGCGGGGATTGCCTGCAAAAAGAAAAGATTAGAAGCGGGACGTTTGCTTCAGGAAAGCTAAAAAAATTTAAAGGGGCAGTAGATTTATTATACGAATGGTGGGAGGAATAGAGGACCACATCACAAACACAGAGGCACCTCACCTCTGTACCACATACAAGTGTAGCTGAAAAGGATAAGTATAGGTCAAGGGGGGGGAGAGGTGGAGTAGGGCCACTGTACAGTGCCATTAAGAGCTTGATTTATAAAGCTTTTTCCCATAGAAAATAGAAACAGTAAATCAGGCCCTAAAACCTAAGAAAATAACTGACACACTTTTTTGTGTGGGGTGGGAGGTATGCATTGTGCTTTTAGGTTTCATCGGCTGGTTCCCAGATTCCAAGAAAATTTGTGAAGGCTTAATATAAATAATCTAAAGGGGAGGGGAGAGGAAGATAAATGTGAGATTGGAAAGCGACAGGCAGAATTTTGTTTTATTTTGTTTTGTGTTGGGGCTTTTAGGGCTTAAAAGATTTGTTTTCTTTTTCTTATTTCAAACTATCTGATCACTCTAACTTCAAAAGTCTTTATGCTCCTGGATTGTTCTTTTTTAGTATCCTGGTCATAAGGTAGTCCTGAGAAGTGCTTCCTCATGAAGGTGTCACCTTGATCTACTTCATACAATAAGAATATTAGACTACAAAGATACTCTTCCATTATCTTAGTCAGTGGGAACCACACTTACAATATTAAAGTTGTTTGATGCGAACGTTTGAAGAAAAAATAGTTATCACATAGATATGGTGGCTGATGTGGTGAGGAACTAACAGCTGATGAGCTGGCTTCACTTTTTAAAAATAAAGTTTTGAATATTTGAGCTAGCTAGACGATTCAAGGGTACCCTTGACTGTACATGTAGCATCTATTAGACTTGAGAACCATGTTAATGAGAATTAGAAGGGCAGTGGCACCCTGGTCACTAGGGCTGATATACCAGTAAATAGCTGGGCATCTTTTAATGAAGTTTCCGAATTTAGTACAAACAAAACACTAGCTGCTAAGTGATCTATTACCTCGCTGGTTGAGCCTTGCCTTTTTTGGCTAGTGAAAAATCCTCTCTTAGACAATGATTAGCATTGAACAGGCTTAGAGGGGTATGCAGGATGACAAGAGGAAGCTATAAAAAACTAGAATTTCAATTAAACTGTTTCTACACGGACCTTTTCTGTTTGCACATAAGATTCACTAACCAAGAAGAAAGTGAATATTGCTGGTAGTCTGTTGTAGGTTATGAACAACTGCTTAGGTATGCGAGAAGCATTGCGCTGTATTTCCTGACACTCTTTTCCCCTTCTTTTTCTAGTCTTGTCCGGTTTGCAGATCCTCTGTGGAACATGTGCAACATGTGTACTTGCCTACTCATAAAAGCTTGCTTAACCTAACATCAGTATGAATGTTGGACAGATGCATTTTTCTTCTGGAAGGCACTAAGGAATTATAACAGTCAACTGTGAAGAAAGAGAGCAATCATTACCAGCATCTGCTTGCCAGCATGAAGCCAAAAAACACAATCATAAAGAAAACCAATTTGATTGGAAGTTCAGAAGTGATTGTTAAAGGAAACTGCTCTGTAAAGCTAGACAGGAGAACCATATGACAAAGCAATCTCCATATTTTATGCAAGTGGAGAAGGGGGGAGGAAGGCATTTAAACATTTCCTTCCAAACTATTGGGTATCATTTAAGTGACAGCATTTGCCAGAAGAACTTAAGTCGCCTCATTAAGAAAGGACTCTAGGGTTTTTTAAATTTTGTTTGACTTTTATAGGCATTTTTGTTTATACTTTTATGCGTAATGACTCCATATATTTTAATAGGAAAATTCATTTTTAAATAAATCACTATAGATTTTTAGTGGTATAGCTTTTATTTTAAATGATTTGTTTAGAATGGGCAGGCAGGGATAAAATCAGTATTAAGACTTGATAAAAAGCCTTATAAACTAGGCTTTGCAAATTTGTGTGTTAAATTTGGTAATCTACATAAACTCAATTTGTGGCTTCTAGTTCTATGGCATAACTGGACTGCTTGATGAAGCCTTTTTAACTTTTTAGTAAAGAGATAATCTGGAGGGAATGGTCTGAACCTGTATCCAGCAGATTTTTGAGCTAAAAGAGGGAGGAGATGGCAAGCTTATGATAGCAATGTTGAACTGCACTCTTGTTTTAGCCTCTCTTGGGATTTAGCTTTGGAACAATCAAATTGTACAGCTTTACTCTCCAAAGCTATGAGCTGTAGAAGTGCTGCTTCAGGATTTTGAGTATTCGCCATTTTATAATGTAGTTGACCTTTTGTCTTCTATCCATTTTCTTCCACTTGGGCATTTTGGACTTTGGTCAACTGGTAGTTTCTCCAGGATATAGGAAAAACTAGGAGACCATTTTGGGTGCAATATTAGCTGATTTTAAAAGCTGGAAAATATACACTGTCACTTTACCGAGGATTTTCAGAATATATTTTTCGTATTTGCCTTAATGTAGCAAGTAATGTGTTTATGCATTGTTTTTTCTTTGCACAGACATTTTGTCAAAAATATAGTTAAAGAATCTCTACTTTTGTATGGCACATTGGCATATAACCTCATACTCTGAGGTATTTATTTTTTCACTATGTAAAAATTGATTTTGTTTCCACATGAAGCAAGTAGATCTTTCTGTGGTAAACAACTTCTGTCCTTTTTATATTGTTTAATAAAACCTTTAAAGAAGATCAGTGTATGTGTTTGCCTGAATGTTTACCTCTATTAAGCCAGCTCTCTACCTATGATAGTGGGTGCCTGAAATTGGCAAATGATTGGTCATAGTTCTGTGAAATATCTTTATACTAGATTAAAAGCCAATATTTTGTTCCCTCAATTGCAAATACTATACCCAGCATAAAACCAATCTGCAATAGATAAAAGGCAGAAGGTTATCTGGGTCAGAGGCTATAGTTTACTCTGCATGTTGAACTTGGGTTGCTGCTTAATGTTCCAAGGTTCCTTGTTTAAACAAATTTCTTTAAATAGACTCAAATAGATTGATAAAATTGAACATGCGTTTAGCATTTAGTTAATTTTTCTCACTTGTAAAAACTGACCATTTAAAAGGCATGCCATTATTGCTTTTCTTTTCAAATTGCCTAACCTTTTTACATGCTTTCTACCTTTTAGATTTAGTAGAGTTACCTTAATTTAGATACTTCAATAGTTAAGCTTCAGCTGAACAAAAGGAGTCTAATATTCTCTTCTCCAGGAGCAAGCAGGAAGCCAGCCTTCACGTATGGATGACGTCGGTGCTGACAGAGCCCACGCTGAGCATTTCCCCAGCTTTCAAAGAAAGTCTTTGGGAATGCTACCATGCATGCATGGTCCCCTTCCCGCCCAAGGGTGCCATCTTGCTCAGTCTCCTTTTTTTCTACAGATCCCAATGGACGCATGTCCTGTTTCCCCCGGAAAAATTCCTTAAACTCAAGAGGATAATTTTTTTCCCGGTTTGCATACCGGTGGTTCTTCCTGCCTCGAGCCAGCGCCAACCCCAGCGCTGTTCTCGGCTCCCTTTCTATTTTTTCATCTAGGCTTGCCTCGACCGGTGTTTGCATCCTTTTTCACCCGGGGGTCATCGACCCCATCCGGGCGTTATCCACCAAGTCTCCCAGTGGCTTTAAAAAGTGTGATCGTTGAAGTCAAATTGTGTCTGTCACAGACACCCATGACTGCTGCTTGCACTGCCTCGGCCCGGACCACAACACTACTTCCTGCAACCTGTAATCAGGCCATGACCCCTTGGACCAACAAGAAAAGGTCGGAGTTGCAGGAGATGTTCCCACGTTCAGACTCAACCCCACCTTCCCCGATGCTGAGCCCAAAGCCAAGCATCTCCCGCGAAGCCCAGGCATCTTTGGAGTCCTGCAGTGGCAGCTCCTCTAGAAAGACGCCAGACCCTGGCAAGAAAAAGAAAAAAAATCATCAAAGCTACTCGAGGTTCCACAGGGGAAACCTGGTAAGGTCTTGTGGTGGGTCTCTAGGAAGGCGTCTTTGGCTGGTGGTGACCATGCGAGGCTCCCTGAGGCCATGGTCCTGGTCAAGGTGCATTCACCAGAGCACCAGCACCGGGCCTGAAACCCTCGATGCCCGTGCCAAAAGCTACAGAGCCTTCTAGCATCGAGGCCAGAATGGCGGTCCTGGAACAGAGTATCTCTGCAATCCTGACCATGCAGCAGGCAGTGTCATGTTTGTCACATCATCTGTCTCGACAACTGGGCCCCCGACTGGTGTCCCTAAGCGCTGTCTACCTCGGGCTAGCCCTCGGCACAGATCGAGGTCCTGGTCCTGATCCTCGGCTGTCTGATCCTCCCCTGCTAGTTTCTGGGAGTCTGACCCAAGACTGGTTGGGGTATCCTAGTTCCCCAACACAGTCCTCGCAGCATGGTAGCTCCGAGCCTTTGGCTCCTTGATGCCCTCCGAATCAGACTGGGAGGCCGATGTTGTGGCCTCCCCGAGACCTCTCGAGACAAGACATCCCCTTGGAGGAGTCTCCCCCAGAACTCCGGCACTATTCCCCACCCAAGGAAGTGGCATTCCACGACTTTGTCCAGGACATGGCTCGAGCCCTCTGTCCCGACAGAGTCCGAGGAGGACCTGCGCACTGAAGAACTGGAGATCTCCAGTATGAGTCTCTGCCAAAGGAGGCTCTGTTGATGTCGGTGCAACTCATCCTTGAATGGCTGCTCCTACGGATGTGGGAGATTCCGGCCTCTGTGCCGGTGGTCGGCCGATGCTTCAACGCCTTCTACCGTGTCAAGAGGAGTCCAGGCTCAGACTTCCAGAAGGCCCAACTTCCCCGCAGTTCTATTTATTTATTTAACAGTTTCTTCTATACCACCCCTTCCAGAGATCAGGGGCGGTTTACATTGAACAGTGAACAAAATTTGTATACTTCTGTATACTTTACATAGAACAAGGTTATAACTATATACAAGTGTAATTACAGGGAACATTCTTTTAAACGTTAGCTGGAACATTGATTTTAAACTATATACAGGTTATAAAACATGGGACATAACATAACTAATTACCAGTAGTTATTTACAATAGCGATATAGCAGACAGTTTGGGTGAATCTTTTGCATGTTGTGTGAAGTATGTAAGGTTTCTTGTGTTAGTCGTTTGTTCTGTCTTGAGTATTGTGGATGTGTTTCTGTGATTGTTGGGGAAAGGTTTTTTGTTGATAGGGGATCTCAAAGTGGTTTCTAAAGAGGTAGTTTTTTAGTTCCTTTTTGAATTGATGAAGATCCTTTATCATGCGGAGGGTTAATGGTATTTCATTCCAGAGAGTAGGGGCAGCAAAGGAGAAGACCCTATCATTTGTTTTAGTTTTTCTGAAAGTTGTTTTTATGTTGAGGGAATGGGTTGCATTCTGTCTGCGCGTTCTAGTTTCTGATGGGGGGTGTATTAGAGTAGATAATTGTGAGGGAGAGATGTTATTAATGAGTTTGAAAGTTGTTAGGAGGATTTTATATTTTATTCGGCTACTTATAGGGAGCCAATGCAAGTCTAACAGTATTGGGGTCACATGGTCTTTTAGTTTAGCTTTTGTGATCATCTTGGCGCATATGTTTTGGGCTCTTTGGAGTAGTTATATGCTCTTTAGTGGTAAACCGTTAAGGAGACTATTGCAATAGTCGAAGTGGGGGGCGATGAGGGTATTGACTACCGATCTAAAGTCATGTGTGTTAAGTAGGGGTCTCAGATGTTGTATTGTCTTGAGTTTATAGAATATGGTTTTTACTGTCTGTTTTATGTGTGGGAGCATGGTGAGTGAGTGGTCCAAAATTATTCCAAGGTACTTTACTTCCTTTTTAACAGGTATAGGTGTGTTGTTTGTTGTAATTGTTGTTGGGTAGTTGTAGTCAGTGTCTGGCTTCCTCGTTATGATGGTGGGTGGAGTCTTCGATGCAAAAGCTCAAGAGCCAGAAGACTTATTCTTCTATATCCCTGGGTAGAGAGGTCAAAGCCCTCGATGCCCTAAGGCACAAATGTTTCCAGGGGTCCATGCTGTGCTGCCAGATACATCCTTATGTAGAGCTCATAGGTTTGTATCTTAAGAGCCTTATTCAGGAGCTCGCTGGCTTCTCAGTAGGGCCTGCTGGGGAACCCCTGCAACGGTTCCAGACCTTGGTAGCCACCATTCGGGACTGCTCTAAGTTCCTGTCCCGGGCCGGCCACCTACGATGGGTTTGAAGCAGCAGCCGCAGGCATCTGTGCTCGGTGCCAGGCCTGTCTGCAGACCTCAGATCTTGAGCAGTGAATCCAGGAAAAGCTGCTGGATGTCCCCTGCACTGGGGGAGAGCCTGTTTGGGAAACCTATGGCCGACAAGGTGGTCGAGATTGAGGCTGAGGCGGTGACCAGGCAGAGGCTCTCAAAGACTACCTCTACCCTCCCCCGTAAGAAAACCTCAGGGAAAAGGCCAACTTTCCCGAGGAAGATGTGCCCTTTCCAGCAGTGTCACCACTACCAAGCCTTTCAAAGACAGAAGATGCAGGGATCACAGCCCAAGGGCTAGGGACACAGACCCAAGAAGCCAAAGGCTCCCAAACTGCAGACACCAGTTCCGGCTCAACCTGGTGGGAGCTTTTGATTCCCAAGGTGGAGCCTTTCTCCCATTGGGAGACACTCACCAGCCCACAGGGGTCTGCCTGGCACTCTTCGCCCACAGGTGGCCAGAGTCACCTCAGACCAGTGTGCGCTCTGGGTTACTACCGCCTCTTCCAGCTACCACCTCTGGGGCATTTTCCAGGAGAGCCGGGGTGACCTCTTCTTCACCAGGCCCTCTTGCTCTCAGAGCTAGCAGGTCTACTACGGGGCAAGGCAATAGAACCTGTTTCCCACCACCTCAGGGCAAGGGCTTCTACCCAAGGTACTTTCTTGTCCCCAAAAGAGCCAGGGGTCTCAGGCCCATCCTGGACCTCTGAGACCTGAACAAGTTCCCGGTGAGGGAGAAGTTCAATATACTCTTCCTTGGGACACTGCCGCCCTACCTCATCCAGGAGACTGACTTTGCTCCTTAGACCTAAAGGATGCCTACACCCACATCCTGGTCCACCCATCTCGCAGGCAATACCTGAGATTCTTGGTAGGGGGAGGCCACTACCAATACAAGGTACTTCCCTTTGGCCTGACTTCCTCGCCAAGAGTGTTCACAAGGTGCCTAGAAGTGGTAGTCGCACATCTGCACCTACAAGGGGTGTTAGTCTTCCCCTACCTGGACGACTGGCTCATCAGAGGTGGCACAGCTGCAGAGGCCAGTTAGGCCACAGAACGTACCATCCTCATCCTGCAGCACCTGGGGTTTGTCATCTATCCCAAATCGCATCTCTCTCCGGTGCAAGACCTAGAGTTCATCGGTGCTCAGCTGGACAAAGGTGTGGGCCAGAGCCCTCCTTTTTCAGGACAGGACAGAACACCTCAAACAGCTGGCAGGAGAGGTTCAAAATTGCAGAGCGGTGCAAGCTCGCCTTCTCCGCCTGCTGGGACACATGGCCTCTACGGTCCATGTCACACCGCTAGCCCGCCTGCACATGCAGATAGCCAGTGGTCCCTGTGTTCTCAGTGGACACAGGCCATCTCCAGGACAGTGTCAGGATCTCCCACTAGCTGGTGAGATCCCTCAACTGGTGGCTAAACCAGGAATGCCCTTCCAAGCGCCCCCACTGTAGGGTACCCTGACCACAGATGCCTCTCGCCAGAGCTGGGGAGCTCACTGTGGAGTTCACTGCACTCAAGATTGCTGGGCCAGGGAGGAGTCTCTACTTCCTCATCCCTACGTGCATTCTGCTCCCTCTTGCAGAACAGACCTGTGCTGGTCCAGACGGACAACCAGGTTGCAATGTTCTGTATAAACAAGCAGGGGGCACTGGCTTGTACTCCCTTTGCCAGGAGTCTGTAGCCCTCTTCTGCTTTGCAGTGCACAATGGCATGCTCCCGCGAGCAAGTCTACCTTCTGGGCCAGGACAACTACCTGGGGGACAGACTCAGCAGAGTCCTGCGCCTTCATGAGTGGCATCTCGACCCTGTAGTGGCAGAGAAGCTCTTCCGCCTTTGGGGCTGGCCCGAGATGGTCCTCTTTGCCTCTCTGGACAATGCGCAACTGGCTCTCTTCTGCTCCAGGCAGCCACACTCACAGAGGGTAGTGGCAGATGCGTTCCTGAACTCATGGTCCGAGGGACTGCTGTATGCATTCCCACAGACTACCCTGGTCGCCAAGACTCGATTCAAAATTCAGAACGAGAGGAATCGGTGATACTGATCGCCCACAGTGCCCCTGGGTCGAGCCCCGGGCCTCCTGACTCAGGAGGGTTCCCTTCTGCACCCCACTGTGGTCTCATTGATTCTAATGGCCTAGCTGCTGAGAGGGTAGCCTTGATCCCGCTCAACCTACCACAAGAGGTGAGGAAATCCTGCTAGCCTCCAGGAAGCCATCCACAAAGAGGGCTAATGCCTTTAAGTGGTGTAGGTTCAATCTGTGGTGTGCAGATTGGAAGGAGAACCCATTCTCTTGCCACGTCCAGCTGGTACTCCAGTACCTAGTGCAACTGTTAAGCGCAGGGCTGAAATCTAACTCAGTCTGGGTGCATCTGAGTGCCTTAGCCACTCACCACAACCCAGTAGGGGGAAAGCCCTTATCTTGCCAGTCCTGGTTCCTATGGGAATTTCTGCTTTTCAAGCCCCGTGTCTGCCCTCTGGTGGTAGAATGGGACTTCATCGTGGTGCTCTCCCAGCTGATGAGGCCATCATTGAGTCAGTGGCCATTTGCCTCCTCAGTTACCTATCCTGGAAGGTGGTCTTCCTGGTGACCCTGACTTCTGCTCGCAGTCTGAGCTTCAGGCGCTGGTGGTGGACCCTCCATACACAGGTTCTTCAAGAACAGGGTAGTGCTCCGCACTCGCCCTAAGTTCCTCTTGAAGATGGTATCCCTGTTTCACCTCAAACAGGAGGTGGTATGCCCCACCTTTCTACCCACGGCCTCATGTAAATGGGCCCTGTCCTATCTAGAGCAGTCCCAGAGCCACCGCAAATCACCTTAGCTTTTCATGTCCTATGACCCCAGCAGACTGGGGCTCCCTGTAACCAAGCATACCCTATCTTCTTGGGTGGTGGACTGCATTTCCCTCACTTAGGAGCGGGTGGGCCTCTCCCTGGAGCACTGGATCACAGCGCATTGCGTGAGGGCGATGGCTACTTCGGTGGCTCACCTGTTCTGGGCCAGTGACAGAAATTTGCAGAGCTGCCACTTGGTCATCAATTCACACGTTCACAGCACACTACTGCCTGGAAAGCATATCCTGCAGGGACAGTGCCTTTGGTCAGACACTGCTATGTAATATTCTTGGAGTGTAGGCAACTCCTGCCCTCAGACCCTCTGTGTTCAGGCTACCAGAGTGATAGCGTTGGTGGACACTAAGGTCTTGCAGAGTCCCTCAGCAGGGACTCGCCTTCTGCAACTCACGGCCACCCAACCGGTCGCTTCTGGGCCTGTCGTGGTTCAGTCCTCGGCAGCCTGGAGCTAGGGAGTCCCATATGTGAGGACTGACTTCCTGCTTGTTCCTGGAGAAAACGTAGTTACTCACTTGTAACAACTGTTCTCCGGGAACAGCAGGAATCGGTCCTCACAGCCTTCCCTCCTCCCCTTGGAGTTGCCGTCCTTTTGTTTTTGCCTGACTGCTCTCTTAGCTATGTCATCTGACTAAGCAAAATGACACCCTTGGGCTGGAAGGGGACCACGCATGCGTGGTAGCATTCCCAAAGGCTTTCTGTGAAAGCTGTGGAAATGCTCTGCGCAGGCTCTGTCGGCACTGTCACCCATATGTGAGATCTGATTCCTGCTGTTGCCAGAGAACACCTGTTACAGGTGAGTAACTATGCACTCTGCTCACTTTTTCACTGATTTGGCTGAGAAACAGTGAGCTTTAAAACATTTGGAGAAGATTGATTGCTATTGCTGGCAAAAAGTTACCAAATGACTAATGTAGCCACTCAGAATTTTCATGTGACTTAACCTTAGATATGAGATGAACTCTAACTCATTTTTGGCATGCTATAATTTCACCGATAGGTAATTCACTGTTCCAGCTTTTCTGATACCTTTAAAAAAGTACACCTTTGCGAATAACTGACTGATTGGCCTCTTGCCATCCAGAGTTCACATAGATTATACATGTTCGCATAGTAACATGTATATTCAATTAATAGATTCCCCAACCCACAAGAAGGGAGAAAGCCTTGACCTCATCTTCGCACTGAACCAATACTATACCAAAGACCTTGTGACAAACATATCATCCTAATCCCATGGTCTGACCATCACATGATCAACTTCTCCATAACCTCCCTGATAACGAATAACACATCTGAGCCAACCCTCAAGGACCGAAGGAGCACACTACATGGGAAACGTTTCAAATACCAACAAGAAAACAACTTGATTCCATTATAACCAATATTAACACCGCAACTTCATCTATTGATCCATGTCCAGTTAACTGGATTAAACAAACAAAAGAATATTTAATACCATGCCTACAAAAGATCATTGAAATATCACTTGCTCAAGGATACCTCCTGCTGCAACTCAAGCAAGCCTCTATTAGACCAATCCTGAAGAACAATAACCTTAACAAAAAGGACCCAAGCTTCTTCCGTCTGATATGAAGTCTCACATTCGTAACCAAGATACGACAGTATCAACTACAGGACCACATAGACTTGTACATGCCGTTGGACCCCCACCAGTATGGGTTTAAATAAAATCACAGTGTAGAAACGCTGATCACATCACTTATGGACACCCTGGTTACAGGCATAGATAATTTATACTACATGGCTTTGTCTTATGCTTCATAGATATCACCGCTGCATTTGATTCTGTTAACCACAACACTCTGCTACAGTGACTCTGAGATACTGGAATAAATGGTGGTTCTACTTATAACCAGCAAGTGAGAACCAAAAACAAACAGTCTATACCTTTTATACAATGCCAGGGTGTTCCACAAGGCTCGGCCCTCTCTGCACTGATATATATATATATATCCAGTCAATATGCAACATAAAACACAGCATCCACTACAGAATATACACAGATGATATAATGTTCATAGACATATCAGCAGTCTTTGACACAGTGTCTCTCACCAGATTACTGCAGCGCCTGCAACTGATAGGGCTACGCAAGAACACCCTGAAATGGTTCACCTCCTACCTGGAAAATTAAACCCAACAAGTCAGATGCGACCAAAAGAAATCACCAATTCCCTGTCACGCAGGGAATACCACAAGGTTCTGCCCTGTCGTCAATGCTCTTTAATATATACATCCAGCTCATATGCAACATGATCAAACTCCAATATCACATATATACTGATGACATCATGGTGTATACCCCAATCAACCTACTAGCACTTAACACCACAACAATAACAAAATGCCTTGAAGACATGAATGCCTGGCTCACAACCAATAACTTGACAGTCAACTATGATAAAACCGAGGCAATGTTCGTCACCAGGAACCCCAACTTCATCCCACCACAGACCATCAGCATTCTAAACAAACTCATAGTAGTCAAGGATGAAGTTAAGTACCTGGGCATCACAATGAACAGAGCACTGAACTTGAAATCTCATATCACCAAAACTGTGAGCAAGGCCTATCAACGTTTGAGGACCATAAGAAAGATCAAGCCACTACTCTGCCAAGATCACTTCCGCACAGTGTGCCAAGCACTCATTACACCTCTACTTGATTATGGAAACTTGTTATATCACGGCCTCCCTTAGCAGACCCTACACCCACTCCAAATTGTGCAAAACACTGCAGCACGCATCATTCTCCAGGACCAAGCAGGAAGTCAGTCCTCACATATGGGTGATGGCGCTGACGGAGCCCCCTTGCGGAGCATTTCCCCCAGCTTTCAAAGAAAGCCTTTGGGAATGCAGCGCGCATGCGCGGTCCCCTTCCCGCCCAAGGGTGCCATCTTGCTCAGTCTTCTTTTTTCCCCGCGGAGCCCGATGGGCGTGTTTCGTTTTCACCCAAGGAATAAGTTGATTTTGTTCTGCGTGGACCCGTTTTCTTTGGTTCGACGCCGGTTTCCCTTTCCCGCCTGGGCCCGATAAATCGGTATCGAGCCCGGACTTCTTTTTTCGTTTTTTGTCCTTAGTGACTAGCGTATGTGCCATTTTTCTGTTTTCGCTGGCAGCCCTGTCTTCTGACCTCGCAGGGACCCTTTTTCCCCCGATGGCTGCCAGCGGGTTTAAAGAGTGTGATCGGTGTAAGAAACTTATGTCTCTCACCGACACACATGACAGCTGCCTCCAGTGCCTCGGACCCGATCATGACCCGATGATCTGTGGCCCGTGTGGGAAAATGTCCTCAAAGGCGTTGAGGAGTCGGTAGCACCAAAAGGAAAGAATCTTCTCTGACTCCGCATCCGGACGGGCCAGGACTTCGTCAGAGGCCTCGACGTCTCGGGACTCCGGCCCCGAGCAGCGCCGAGGCTCTTCTAAGAGGGGGTCTCCCTCGCGGGAGCATCGCAAGAAGAAAAAAACCCACGAGGGCAGCGTCGGTGGACGCGCTTGGCTCCTTGAGGGCCAAGTCGCATAGCCCCGAGCGCTGTCACGGGTCTTCGGAGTCGGAAAGGCCTGCAAAACAACCTCGTGTGGAGATAGAGTCCCCGGGTCACTTGAGTACTGTAGTCCTCGTGGACTCTCCTCCAGGGGAGCCGACGTCGGGGCCTGAGTCGGGGGCTGCTGAGTCTCCTGAGCTCGGACTCAGGTTGATGGCCTTGGAGTGCAGCTTGGCTGCCTTCATGGAACAGCAGCGGGCACTGATTGCTGGTCTCACCGGTGCATCTGCCCCGACCATCGGGACATCGACGTCCAAGTCAACCCCAGAGGCCGAGCCGATCCTCGAGTCCATGCGCGCTCTAGTCGATCCTCGGCCAAGGTCTCCCTCGGCCTCCCGCCCGGGACCGAGGTCATCAACGCCGGTACCCTCGGCGTCGGGGCGGATGGCATCGGTGCCTGCCTGACCGGAGCCGCTTGATTCCTCCTCCGAGGGATCCAGCTGGGAAACAGAGGATGAGGAGTCACCCGACACCTTTCAGACTCGGTGTGTCCCATTGGACTCACCGGAGTCCAAGCCTCGGAGAATGTCCCCACCGGAGGATACCCGGCTCTCGGATTTCGTGCGGGATATGGCCAAGGCCTTGGCATTCCCCACGGATCCCGAGGAGGAGCCGAGGAGCTCGAGGCCGTACAGTATGACTCTCCTCCAAAGGAGGCCTTTACTGTACCGGTTCCTCCGATGCTGGAATGGTTGCCCTTCCGCATGTGGGAGGCGCCGGCCTTAACGCCGGTTTTGAGCAAGCAGGTCGATTCCATCTATCGAGTCTGCAAGAGCCCCGGGTTCCAAAAGGCACAATTACTGCACCACTCCATGGTTGTGGAATCGGCCATGCATCGTCTGAAGAGTTAGAAGATGCACTCCTCGGTGCCTCCCGACCGGGAGGCCCGGAACCTGGATGCCCTCGGTAAGAAGGGCTTCCAGGGCTCTATGCTTGCTTGCTGTGTCCAGACCTACCAGCTGTACATGGGCATGTACCTTCAAGACCTGGCAAAAGAGATTTCCGGGTTCTCTGCTGGTCTCTCCGAGGAACCTTTGCAGAGGTTCAATACTCTGTCATTGGGTATTCGTGAGTGCTCAAAGTTTATCTCTCGAGCAGCCTATGATGGCTTTGAGGTTTCGGCCCGGGTAGCTGCGGCCGGCATCGGTGCACGCCGTCAGGCCTGACTACAGTCATCGGACCTCGAGCCATGGGTGCAGGACAAGTTGGTTGATGTCCCCTGCCGAGGTGAAAACATCTTTGGCAAGCCCATGGCTGAAAAGGCTGCAGAACTCGAGACCAAGACTCTTACCTGGACAAGACTGTCCAGGAAAACCTCTGCCCCTTCTCAGAAGAAGAAGGGCTCGGGGAAAAAGACCTTTTACCCGAGGAAGTCATCTGCCTATAAACAGTACCCTCATTTTCAGGCCTCTGTAGCTCCCCAACAGGGTCAGCAGGCCAAGGGGCAGGGACATGGGCCCTGTAGGCAGAAAACCCCCAAGCCACCAGCTCTGGCTCCTGCCCAGCAGGGAGTGGGGTTTTGGCTCCAGTGGCATAGCCTCTCCTCCTCAGCTGGCCCATATCAGCACAGGAGGCCAGCGGGCCCATATCAGCACAGGAGGCCGGCTGGCCCTGTACGCCCACAGGTGGTCAGCCGTAACAAGGGATACCTGGATACTAAGTATAGTCCAGAGAGGCTATCTCCTCCACTTCCACCAGGTACCCCCTCCTATTTTCCAGGGGAGCCTCCAAGACTTCCTCTGCACGGGGACTTACTCCTGCAGGAATTAGCAAGTCTTGTAAAGGAACAGGCAGTGGAACCAGTGCCCCACCACCTGAGAGGTCAAGGCTTCTATTCCAGGTACTTTCTGGTACCAAAAAGAACAGGAGGCCCTCAGGCCTATCCTAGACTTGCGGAATCTGAGCAAGTTCCTGGAGAGGGAAAAGTTTAAGATGCTTACCCTTGGAATCCTGCTGCCTTACCTCCAGCAGGGAGATTGACTATGCTCCTTAGACCTAAAGGAGCTTATACTCACATTCTCATTCATCCAGACCACAGACAATATCTCAGATTTGTAGTGGGAGGAAACCACTATCAGTACAGAGTACTGCCTTTTGGCCTAACCTCCGCCCCCAGGGTATTCACCAAAGGCTGCCACCACCGCCAGGCACATCTAAGGGTTCAAGACCTCTTTGTCTTTCCATACCTGGACGACTGGCTCATCAGGGGTCAATCCCCACAGGAGGCCAATCAAGCCACCCTTCGCACTGTCGCTCTGCTTCAGCACCTGGGGGTGGTTATAAACTTCACAAAGTCCACTTTGCACCCCTCGCAGAACATGGAATTCATAGGAGCAAGACTGGACACCCTTCAGGCAAAGGCCTTTTTACCCGTGGACAGGGCCCACAGATTGATGGATCTAGCCAGGCAGTTCCACAGCAATTCTCTGGTCTCCGCCAGACAATTCCTGAGGCTCTTAGGCCACATGGCTTCCACGGTCCACGTAACTCCAAATGCCCGTCTACACATGAGGCCAGCTCAATGGGGCCTCAGAACTCAGTGGCACCAAGCCACAGGAAGCCTCATGGACAGAGTGAGGGTGTCCAAACTACTAGTCTTCTCTGCAGTGGTGGCTTCATCTTCCGAATCTAGTGCATGGGGTGTTTTTTCAGACACCTCCACACTCTCAAGTGCTGACAACTGATGCTTCCCTTCAAGGTTGGGGTGCACATTGCCAAGGAGCGTGTACTCAAGGCCTGTGGTCTCCTTGGGAGGCTGCACAACAGATCAATCTCTTAGAACTGAGAGCTATCCGCTTGGCCCTGAGAACTTTCTCCCATCTCATTTCTCACCAGTCCATCTTGGTTCAGACGGACAATCAAGTTGCTATGTTCTATGTGAACAAACAAGGGGGCACAGGGCCCCGCCTTCTATGTCAGGAAGCGCAGAAACTGTGCTCCTGGGCAGTCAATCACGGCATTCTTCTCAAAGCGGTCTGTCTCCCAGGTCAGGAGAATTACCTGACGGACAGATTGAGCAGGATCCTGCAGCCGCACGAATGGCAGTTGAATCCTTTGGTGGTTCAACGGATCTTCCTGAGATGGGGTCTTCCAACCATAGATCTCTTTGCCAGTCCTCTGAACCGTCAACTTCCCAGGTTCTGCTCCAGGCAACCGCATCCTCTCAGAGTAGCAGCGGATGCGTTTCTCATTCCATGGTCTACAGGCCTCCTATTTGCGTTTTCTCCCATGCTTCTAGTGTCCAAGGCACTGGTCAAAGTGATCCGGGACAAGACCTCGGTGATCCTGGTGGCCCCGGCAACCCTGGTTCCCACTTCTTTTGCAACTAGCTGTGGACACTCCTCTTCCTCTGGGGATGCAACCCGATCTCCTGTCTCTGCAGCAGGGATCTCTCTTATACCCCAATCTCCAGTCCCTCCATTTGATGGCCTGACTGCTGAAAGGGTAATTCTAGCGCCCTTACTGCTGCCTAGGGAAGTGGAGGACGTGGTCTTGGCCTCTAGGAGGCAGTCCACCCAAAAGTCCTTATGCCCTTAAGTGGCGTAGATTCTCTACCTGGTGTACTCAACACAACGAGAATCCTTTCTCATGCCTAGTACCAGTGGTGCTGCAATATTTGCTTCACCTGTCCAACCTAGGCCTTAAGTCAAATTCTGTGCGAGTTCATCTTAGTGCTCTTTCAGCACACCACTCCCCAGTGGAGGGTCAGTCTCTCTCAAGCCATCCTTTGGTGGCTCGCTTCCTCAGAGGCCTGCTTTTGCTTAAGCCTCCAGTGCGTCCACCTGCTCCTGAATAGGATTTAAATGTGGTCTTGCAACGGCTTACTTGCCCACCATTTGAACCTATGGCTACTTGCCCTCTGCGTTTTCTCTCCTGGAAAACATTGTTTCTGGTAGCCCTTACCTCAGCAAGGCGAGTGAGTGAGCTTCAGGCCCTAGTGTCAGATGCACCTTATACTAGGTTCTATAGGAACAGAGTAGTCTTACGGACTCACCCTAAGTTCCTTCCTAAGGTTGTCTCCTCCTTCCACCTCAATCAGGAGGTGGTTCTTCCACCTTTCTTTCCCAGGCCGCATGCCAGCCGGGCTAAGATGATCTTGCATACCCTGGACTGTAGGAGGGCGTTGTCCTTCTACCTTGACTGTACGCGGGAGCACCGGAGGGCTGTTCAGCTCTTCAGCTTTTCGTCTCTTTTGACCCCAATAAGTTGGGGTTGGCTGTCTCCAAGCGTACTTTGTCCATATGGGTAGCCGACTGTATCGCCTGGGCTTACAGGGCAGCTGGCCTCTCGTTGCAGGGTCTAGTTACGGCTCACTGTCAGGGCGAAGGCTGCGTCAGTGGTTCATCTCCGCTCTGTTCCGTTGGCAGACATCTGCCAGGCCGCTACTTGGTCTTCAAGCCAGACTTTTGCGGCCCACTACTGCCTTGAGAGGGAGTCCCGCAGGGGCAATGCTTTTGGGCAGGCGGTACTCCATAATCTCTTTGGGGTTTAGGCAACTCCTACCCTCCGGCCCTGGTGTTGGGCTACCGTTCGGGGGCGTTATCGGAGAAGATTCTTGCATGCTGAAACTCTAGAGGAAGCTCATTTTTCAGCTTTGGGTCTCCGGTAGCCTTAAGCTGGGGAGTCCCATATGTGAGGACTGACTTCCTGCTTGGTCCTGGAGAAAGAGTAGTTACCTGTAACAGGTGTTCTCCAGGAGCAGCAGGAATCAGTCCTCATAACCCTCCCTCCTCCCCTTGGAGTTGCAGTCATATGATTTATTTTGTTATTTTTGCTCTCTTTTAGCTATGTCATCAGACTGAGCAAGATGGCACCCTTGGGCGGGAAGGGGACCGCGAATGTGTGCTGCATTCCCAAAGGCTTTCTTTGAAAGCTGGGGAAATGCTCCGCAGGAGGGTTCTGTCGGTGCCGACATCACCCATATGTGAGGACTGATTCCTGCTGCTCCTGGAGAACACCTGTTGCAGGTGAGTAGCTACTCTTTACTGATACTCCAAGAGCTGAGCACATCACCCCCGTCTTACAGCAACTACACTGGCTCCCAATGGTAGCTCCTGATCATCTTCAAAATCATTCACTGTCTCTCGGCAAATGCACTCCAAGATATCATAACAAGGGATATTAGTAATAGACTGAGAAGGACTAATAATGACAACATGATCGGCACGCCTGCAGGTTACCACAAAATTAAACAAAATATCTCAAGAAGAGTTCCATCACTAATGGCATCCACACTATGGAACTCCCTCCCAATGAGCCTGAGGGCATTAGAAGACATCACAGACTTCTGCAAGGCCCTTAAAACGCTGCTCTTTACAGAAACATATGAGCAAACACAACACAACACAAATGACACAGCAACTACCCCCTCCAACTCAATACCTAATCTTTCCCAACCAGACTTAGGCATTCAGTGTATAGTGTTGTGAAGCACCCTCATGCTAAATGTAACCCTCCATAGTGTTAAGTACCCTCATGCAAATTAAATACCCTCATGTTAAATGTTAAGTACCTTCATGCAAATTGTAACCCACCAATTGTGCTGTCTAAATATTGCTAAATGCCCTCATGTTAAATGTTGTAAAGTACCGACATGTTAAATGTAGCCCTCCAGTGTGATGTAACCACTTTGATTGTAGGATAAGGTGGTATACAAACCTGTCTAAATAAATAAAATAAATAATGATTTTCACCCACATTAACATCAGTCTTCTGGATTACTCACAATTCACAGCATGCCTTGAATCAATATTGAAGTGGCTCAAAGGACAGAATCTTTCCATAAACTTTAAAAATTCTGAATTGATGCACATTACCAGAAACACTAAATTCTCCCCATCAGCCTCACTCAAGATCCTAGACTACACTCTAACGAACAAAAAGAGGTCTCATACTTTGGAGCAACCATCAATCATCAACTCACCTTCCAAACTCAAAGAAAACAACCAGATCAGGATACCACAATTTGAGAACTCTATGCAAATTTAAACCACTCGTAACAGACAATGACTTCAGAATAGTATGCCAAGCCATAGTAACCCCATAATAGGTTATTGTAACGTAATCTATCATGGCCTGCCTAAGAAAACAATGCTCCCTTTGCAACTGGTATAAAACACCGCTGCATGAATCATTACTGGAACAGCAAAATACAGTCATATAACCCCAACTCTCCACCAACTACTCTGGTTTCCCGTCACTGTCCATACTAAATACAAGAACATAATAACAATCTTCAAAATACTAAACAACCCATCTCCAATGACTCTTCAACCATTGATCAGGAAAGCACATCCCACCAGAATGAGAAGAGGTGATGATGCCAACATCCTGACAACTCCACCAAGCTTCAAAACAGCAAAACAATCCACCTGCACTGGAACCTTCTTTCTGTACGCTCCCCAGCTGTGGAATGACCTACCCGCTTCAATACATGCAATCAAAGATCTACTGGACTTAGGAAAGACTTAAAGACCCATCTCTCCCTTGAATACTACAGCCCCAGCTAGAAGAAAATGCCACATAGCAATAATACAACTGTATATAACAGATAACTGTGAAATGTTCTAGTACCACATCAATCTGCAACTATGTGTCTGTATATAGTTAGCATTTGTTAAATGTATCCTTAACCCTTATAATCCTCCAAGTTTTAATTCCCTGTTCTATGTAAAAGCTTGTTGCTGTATTTGTTCCATGTAAACCGCTTTGAATTAATAAGGTGGTATAGAAAACCTATTAAATAAATAACCATGGGAAGAGGCCCTTCTGTGCCATACTTCTGGCAGCCCCAACATTTCCAGCCCATCTCTCTTGTCCCTTTGATAATCAAATAGTATTGCAAAAGTTGAGGAAAGAATCAAGGAGCCATACAGTAGTGAAGGACAGAGTTCCTGCTCCAGCTCCACTGCCTACCCCCCCCCCCCTCGGTCCACTTCCACTCCACAGGATCTGGAGCAGAAATTGCTCTAAGACCTGGATGCCTATGCTGCAGAAATCTGTGACATCTAGATATTTTAAACTGTACTTTGATTAGCTTAAGAACATAAGATATGCCATACTGGGTCAGACCATGGTCCATCAAGCCCAGTATCTTATTTCCAAAAGTGCCAATCTAGTTCATAAGTACTTAGCAGTTCTCCAGAAACAAGCAGGATGTCTGTCCTCATTTATGGGTGATGTGGGCACCAACGGAGCCCGTGCAGAGCAATTCCCCAGCTTTCAAAGCCTTTGGGATTGCTACCAGGCATGCGTGATCCTCTTCCTGCCCAAGGGGGCCATCTTGCTCAGTCTCCCTTTTTCTGCAGAGCCCTTTGGACACACGTCCTTGTCCCTTGGAAAAAGTGTTTTGTTTTCGGCCTACTGGCCTTCTCTTTTCCTGTTGCACCAGTCCTCTACTCTATTCTTCCCCTTCTCTACTTTTTTAAAGGATATTAGGAGACGGTTTTCTAAACCTTTTTTGCCTAACAGGCTTTGTGCCCTTTTTTCTTCCAACCGCTGGCCGCATGGGTCTTCAACCTCACGGGGGCCATTTTTGCCCCTATGGCCACCAGATTGAAAAAATGCGATAGATGCTCTAAGAACATGTTGCTTACAAACACCCATGACTGTTGCCTGCGGTATCTCGGGGCTGATTATGATCTGGAGCTCTGTTCGCTTTGTAAGAAAATGTCCTCTAAAGTCCTGCTCAGTCGTAAGCAGAAGAATGAAGATATTTTCTGAAAGGCCACCTCGGAGTCCCTGGTGGTGCCCTTGGTCGTCTCTCCTCTGCTGGGGTCTCCCACTTCGGCTCCATGCTGTCGGCAGCACTCTGACCAGGAGTCCCCTGAAGTGGAGCGGCACAAGAAGAAGAAGGCCTCTAAGTTGCTGTCGGGGGCTTCCGACAAGCATGAGCGCTCTCGTGCTCGGTTGTTCAGCCCCCTTCGGTGTTCCCGAGAGTCTGACAAGGAGCGGCCCCGCAAGGTACCTCACACAGATAAAGAGGCCTCCAGCGAAGGCGCCCGGTCTCCTGAGGGCTGTCCTGGTGAGGACCCCCTCTCTTCCTCGATGCCCGACCTGGGGTCAGTGTCACAGGGCCTCATGCCCATGTGGGAATCCCGCATGCTGGCGCTGGAACACAGCATTTCTGCGTTCATCGCTTCCCAGCAGGTGTTCACAGCCAGTTTCGCTGACTTGCACCCAGAGACGGTGATTACCTCGCGTGGGATGCTGAAATACATCCAGGAAACCCCCGAGAGCCACGGACCTCGTGAGGGTCCTTGACGGCGGTCTTACTCGCCTTTTTGTTCCTCGGGGGTGAGATCATCCAGGGCCTCTGTCTCCAAGCAAGCCTCTGCCGCTGGATAGGGCAAACTGTCCGGCTCTGATTCCTCATCCGAGTTCTTGGACTGGGAGTCCGATGGAGACACCTCCCCATAAACCCGTACCCACCGGGACCTTCCGTCGGACCCCTCCCCGCCTGTGTCCTCCACGGCGCTCGCTTCCCGAGGACATCACCTTCCTGGTGTTCGTTCAGGACATTTCAGGGGCTCTTACCTTGGCCACCCAGGCCGAGGAGGATCCTCGAGCTGAAGAGCTCTACATCCTCCAGTATGAGTCCCCACCTAGGGAGTTTGACTGTCCTGGTCCCTCCCATCCTTTCCAGGCTGCTGCTCCACATGTGGGAGGCACCCGCCTTGGTCGCCATCGTGAGTAAGTGCCTTGACACCATGCACAAGGTACAGCGTGGCCCTGGGTTGAGAAAGACTGAACTCCCCCACACCTCTATGGTTGTGGAAACGGCCATGAGAAAGCAAAAGAGCCCAAAATCGCACTTCGGTCCCCCTAGGCCAGGAGTCAAGAGCCCTTGACACCCTAGGCCGCAAGGCCTACCAGGGGTCCATGCTCTCCTGCCGCATTCAAGCATACCAATTATACATAGGCATGTTCTTGTGCGATCTATCCAAGGAGCTCGGAGGTTTCTCCATGGGCCTCGAGGGCAAACCTCTCAATAGGTTCAGTACCCTGCTGAAGTCTGTCGTGGACTGCTCAAAATACCTCTCCGGTGCCGCCTACAATGGTTTCAAGTCCTCGGCTTGGGTAACAGCTGCGGGTATCGGGACCTGTCACCAGGTATGGCTCCAATCCTCAGACTTGGAGCAGTGGGTGCAGGGGAAGTTCCTGGATGTACCTTGCCTCTGTGAGCAACTTTTCGGCAAGCCGATGGAAGATCAGGCCATGGAGATAGAGACGGAGTTTGTCACCAGAACCCGTCTCTCACGCAAGACCTCCACCCTCCCTCAAAGCTTTTCTTCCCAGAGAAAGGCCTTCCTTACCGTGGCTACCTGCCGTACCAGACTACCCCCTCGCTGACCACTCCGGCGCAAGGGAAGTCTGGCCAGGGTCACCGCAAGCCGAAAGGGCCCAAAGCTCAGACCCTGGCTTCTGGGAATTTTCTGAAAGGAATTCTTTCTATTAAAGGTTATTAATCTGTGAACCCACTATTTTTTGTTAAATCAGTCAGGGCCTAGTAGCAGCAGTTTAAGTTTAAATTTAAAACACAGAAGAGAACTTTCTGGTTACATTTCATACCCAGCAGAGAGCTTGTAGTTTAATAATCACTCAGCGCCTAGTATCAGCAAAGTACTTTTAGTTTAAATTTAAAACACAGAAGAGAGCTTTCTGGTTAAATTTGGAACCCAGCAGCGAGCTTATAGTTTAAATGTCATAATAAGTTAGAGCCTAGCAGCAGCAAAGAACTATAATTTAAATCACATCAGACTATAGCTTACCTCAGCAGCACAGGACAGGGTACTGTGTAGCAGCCCTCTTTTAATAAGTGTTATTTCCCTCCCCAACACCCACCCACCCACCCCTGGGATAATCGTAGCTTTAATAGGTACTTACACATCTTAAAAGACAGGATGTGCTCTCAGGTGAAACACGTTACCCAAATCAGTCATACACTAAGGACCTGAGATATTAATTAAGCTTCAGGTGAACAAGGTATATTAAACGTATTAGGTACAGTTTTATTAGTATAAATATCCATAGCAACCCTTAGTAAGTAAAGAACTTAAAGATCTAAACACAAACTTAAAACTAAGATGCAGACAGCAGTCCAGTAGCAAGATGGGGGCTTTCCAGTCTTTTGCATTGAGTGTTACATGTATGATTTTCTCCCAGTTGGTGAGAGGTCTTACGTGTGCACTAGGTGCAAGGAGCTCTTTACTCTCGGAGAACGAGTCCATTCTCTAGAGGCTAGAGTAGAAGACTTGGAAAACATAAGAAAGACAGAGACGTACATAGACAAGACCTACAGGGATATAGTCCTGAAGTCCCACCTCCAGTCTGGCAGCATCCCTGTTGCCATGGAAGAGAGAGGTCAGGTGACAGGAGAGCATCACCCTGGTGTGGCAGGAAGTGATCCCGTAACTAGGACCTGTCCTCCAGGTGATGTAAAACCCTCTCGCACCGAGGAAGTTTCTCCAGGGCCATGTGCCCATGAGGGAAGGGTTAGGACAGCCCTTATAGTTGATGATTTGATCATTAGGCATGTAGATAGCTGGGTGACTGGTGGATGTGAGGATCGCCTGGTAACATGCCTGCCTGGTGCGAAGGTAGCAGACCTCATGCGCCACTTAGATAAGGTCTTAGATAGTGCTGGGGAGGAGTCTGCTGTCTTGGTACATGTCGGTACCAATGACATAGGAAAATGTGGTAGGGAGGTTCTGGAGGCTAAATTGAGGCTTTTAGGTAGGAAGTTGACGTCCAGAACTTCCAGGGTAGCGTTCTTCGAAATGCTTCCCGTTCCATGCGCAGGACCTAAAAGGCAGGCAGAGCTCTGGAGTCTCAATGCATGGATGAGACAATGGTGCAGAGATGAGGGTTTTGGATTTGTTAGGAACTGGGGAACATTCTGGGGAAAGGAGGGGCTCTTCCGAAGGGATGGGCTTCACCTTAACCGGGATGGAACCAGGCTGCTGGCATTAACCTTTAAAAAGGAGATAGAGCAGCTTTTAAACTAGATAATAGGGGAAAGCTGACAGTTGCACAATAGCGGATGGTTTGGAAGAATGTGTCCGTGAAGGATACTACCAAAAGCAGAGAGGTTCCAAAAAAGAGTAAAGTAGACCAAATGCCATCGACTATGGAGCAGACAGCTTAAAGATCCCAAATTACCCATGTCTACCAATAGCCAAATTAATATGAATAAAATACAGTCTCTAAAATGCTTGTATGCAAATGCTAGAAGTCTAAAAAATAAGATGGGAGAGTTAGAATATATAGCACTAAATGAGAGGTTAGATATGATTGGAATATCAGAGACATGGTGGAAAGGAATGGAAAATAAAACAAAAGATATAATTTTTTTTATTTTATTTTTATTTCAACTTCTTATATACCGCACTCTTTGACATCAGCGTGGTTTACAGATAACATAAAGAAACCAGAACAACAGGCTGTTTTGTATTACATATAACAAGAGTATCAACTTGGATAACATGGGAGAACTATTTACATGGAGTATATAATCTATTAACTAGATAACATGCTCGAACTATTTACATATAATTAGCAGGAATGCTTGGAACAAGGAGAGAGACTGTGGATTGTGGATTGATAATGCCTCTATACCGTTCCACAGTGAGACCGCACCTTGAATATTGTGTGCAATTCTGGTCGCCGTATCTTAAAAAGGATATAGCGTTATTAGAAAAGGTTCAGAGAAGAGCCACCAAAATGGTAAAGGGGATGGAAGGATACTCTTATGAAGAAAGGCTAAAAAGGTTAGGGCTCTTTAACCTGGAAAAGAGACGGCTGAGGGGAGATATGATAGAAGTCTATAAATTAATGAACGGAGTGGAACGGGTAAACATAGATTGACTGTTTACGTTATCAGAATATAGAAAGACTAGGGGACATGCAATGAAGCTACAGTCTTAAACTATTTAAGACTAATAAAAGAAAATATTTTTTCACTCAACGTGTAATCAAACTCTGGAATTTGTTACCAGAGGATGTAGTAAAGGCTGTTAGTGTAGCTGGGTTTAAAAAAGGTTTGGACAAGTTCCTGGAGGAAAGGTCCATAAACCATTATTAAGAAGGGACCCAGGATATCAATGCTTGACCTAGTACTAGCATTGCAGAACCTGTGTCTTTTGGGGAAACTGCTAGGTATGTATGACCTAGATTGGCCACTGTTGGAAACAGGATACTGGGCTTGATGGACCTTGGTCTGACCCAGTATGGCATATCTTATGTTCTGGGTAGAAACTATATCGTAATGATAGAGCTGATCAAATATGGTGGAGGGGTTGTGCTCTATGTTAGAGAGGGCATTGAGTCAGAAAGGATTAAAGTTTTGCAGGAAACAAAATTTGCTGTATAATCTCTATGGATTGAAATTCCATGTAAAAAGGGGAAGGCGATGGCAGTGGGAGTGTACTATCGACCACCTGGCCAGAATGAACAGATGGATGATGAAATGCTCAAAGAAATCAAGGAAGCTAACAAAAGTTACAACGCAGTAATAATAATGGGTGATCTCAATTACCCTGGTATCGACTGGGTCAGTGTCACGGCAGGACATACTAGAGAGATAAAGTTCCTAGATGAAATAAATGAGTGCTTCTTGGAGCAGCTGGTTCATGAACCGACCAGAGGGGAAGCCATATTAGACCTAGTCCTTAGTGGAACACCAGATCTAGTGTAAGAGATAAGGGTGTTCGGGCCACTTGGCAATAGTGATCATAGCATGATCGCCTTTGATTTAATTAGTGGAGGAGGGATAGTAAGGAAATGCACAGTACTACCTTTTAACTTTCGAAAGGGAGACTATGATAAAATAAGTAAAATAGTTAAGAAAAAACTAAAAGGAGCAGTTGCAAAGTTTAAAGACTTACATCAAGCTTGGGTGTTGTTGAAAAATACTATCTTGGAAGCCCAGACCAGCTGTATTCCATGCTTTAAGAAAAGTGGAAGGAAGTCCAAAAAACTGCCAGCACGGTTTAAAGGTGAGGTCAGAGAGGCGGCTGTTGCCAAAAAAGCATCTTTCAGGAAATGGAAAAAAGAGCCAAAGGACGAAACCTGGAAACAGCACAAGCACTGGCAAGTCAAATGCAAGGCATTGATAAGGCAGGCCAAGGGAGAATTTGAGAAGAAGCTTGCTGCGGAAGCAAAAAATGTGCAATAAAGACTTTTTCAAGTACATTTGTAGCAAAAAACCTGTGAGAGAGTCAGTTGGTCCATTAGATGATAGAGGGGTTAAAGGAGCACTAAGAGGCGACAAGGCGATAGCGGAGAGACTGAATGAATTCTTTGCTTCGGTCTTTACTGAGGAAGATGTAGGGATGTTACCCATGACTGAAGTGGTATTTAAAGGTGTGGAGGAATTGAAGGAAATATCGATACATCGGGAAGATGTATTACAACTATTAGATAAACTGAAGAGTAGCAAATCACCTGGGCTGGTTGGTATACATCCAAGGATGTTGAAAGAACTGAAATATGAGATTGCAGACCTACTATTAGTAATCTCTGAACTATCATTAAAATCATCTCTAATATCTGAAGATTGAAGGATTGCCAATGTAACACCAATTTTTTAAAAGGGTTCCAGGGGTGATCTTGGAAACTACAGACCGGTGAGCCTGATGTCAGTACCGGGAAAAATGGTAGAAACCATCATAAAGAATAAAATTACTCAGCATGTAGATAGTCATTGCCTAATGGGAGAGCCAACAGGGAAGATCTTGTCTTACTAATCTGTTATGTTTTTTGAAGGTGTGAATAAACAGGTGGACAAAGGTGAGTCGGTTGATATAGTGTATCTGGACTTTCAGAAAGCCTTTGACAAGGTCCTTCATCAGAGATTTTTGGCAAAACTAAAGAGTCATAGGATAGGAGGCAGTGTACTACTGTGGATCAGGAACTCTCCTTCACAACGGGTTCCTTCCCCACAGCACTCAAACAGACTTCCATTAGGCCACTATTGAAGAACTCCAAACTAGACCCCCAAAGGGTCGATTCTTATAGGCCAATAGCTAGTATTCCTCTCCTAGCTAAGATAATTGAGAAAGAGGTACAAAGGCAAATTCAAGACCATATAGACTCTGCAGCTCCCCTAGATCATTGCCAACATGGGTTCAGAGAATATCATGGAGTTGAGACCCTCCTCACTATCCTATTCAACAATATAATCACAGGCATTGATAACATCCGACAAGGTTTTGTGCTCATTTTCTTAGACATCGCTGCGTTTTTCGACTTGGTAAGTCATGAACTTCTCCTCGGGCGATTGAAAGAAAAGGGTGTATGCAACACCGCGCTCGAATGGTGCAAGTCTTATCTGGATGGAAGATGGCAGTATGTAAAATCCAGATCAGAAGAATCAAAACGCTTCCACCAAACACAAGGTGTGCCTCAAGGTTCCTCTTTGTCATCTCTCCTGTTCAATATATACATGCAACCCATCTGCAATATCAGATCATTTAACGTGAACTGTTTGATATATGCTGATGACATACTCTTATACATGCCATTCTCTACAGTTCAAATGGACCTTACACCACTGGTAGATTGTTTCAATGCGGTCTCAGAATGGCACCAATCTCAAAACCTCCGCATTCAGCACAAGAAAACGGAGGTGCTTTTCATCGCGAGAGACCCCAACTTTATTCCTTCGTCCCATGTAAGAGCCAAGGAAGCTGACTTGCAAACTAAAGAAACAATAAAATACCTTGGAGTCACCTTGGACCAACGTCTGGATATGAAATCTCACATAGGCAATATAGTCAAAGCTGTATATTTCAAAATCCGTACGCTCAGGCATCTGCGCTCCCTACTGGACCCAGATGATTTCCGTACTATATACCAAGCACTAATCTTACCCCATTTCGACTTTGCCAATGCCATCTTACAAGGTCTCCCCCAATCTACACTGAGCCCGTTACAGCTGGCCATGAATGCTGCAGCAAGGGTCCTCCACGGAGCCTCCAGAAGTGACCACGTGACTCCTATTCTGAAGCAGCTTCACTGGCTCCCTTATCTGTAAAACCTTACTCCTCTCATTCAAGACCATCAATGGCCTTTCATCTTCACTTACAGAACTCATTCACACAGTGCCCCCCAACAGATCCAGAAGAGCAACTGCTGTAAACTTGCCAATAACCCCGAAGGCATTGACAAAATGCAACAGTACAACGGCAAATAGGGCCTTCAGTCTCTACGTCCCCAAATGCTGGAATGATCTACCACCCGACATTCGGGCCATTGTAGATCTAATTCAGTTCAGGAAGGCACTCAAATATCACCTTTTCCTCCAATACTATCCGGTCAGCAACGAAATCTAAGTAACCCCACCTAAGAAAGTAACCATTGTTAGTTCTGAGATAGTGCCAGCACCCCGCCTGCAGGTGATGCACATATTTTCCTTATGTGATCGTTGCCTTCAATCTTGTTCTTTGTAATTATTTCATGTATATAGTTTACCCCTGTTATCCAAGTTTGTACTCCTGTTCTATGTAAAACCAAACAGCTTGTTGTTATGGTCATTTTGTTATAATGTAAACCGCGCTGATATTGAATAGTGCGGTATATAAAAAATTGTAATAAATAAATAAAGATAGAAAGCAGAGGGTAGGGCTAAATGGCCAATTTTCCCAATGGAGAAAGGTGAATAGTGGTGTACCCCACGGATCTGTGCTGGGTCCGCTGCTTTTTGACATATTCATAAATAACCTGGAAAGTGGAATAACGAGTGAGGTTATCAAATTTGCAGATGACACAAAACTATTTAAAGTTGTTAAAACCCAAGAGGATTGTGGAAAATTGCAAGAGGATCTTGATAAATTGGAAGACTGGGCATCAAAATGGCAGATGAAATTTAATGTGGACAAGTGCAAATTTATGCACCTAGGGAAGAACAACCCAAACTATGGTTACACGATGCAAGGTTCCACATTTAGGAACCACCACCCAGGAAAAAGATTTAGGCGTCATTGTGGATAACATGTTAAAACCCTCGGCCCAGTGTGCAGCGGCGGCCAAGAGAGCAAATAGAATGCTAGGTATCATAAGGAAAGGAATCGAAAATAAAACAAAAGATATTATAATGCCTCTATATCGTTCCATGGTGAGACCGCACCTTGAATATTGTGTGCAATTCTGGTCACCGTATCTTAAAAAGGATATAGCGTTATTAGAAAAGGTTCAGAGAAGAGCCACCAAAATGGTAAAGGGTAAGGAAAGGTCCATAAACCATTATTAAGAAGGGACCCAGGATATCAATGCTTGACCCTGTACAAGCATTGTGGAACCTGTGTCTTTTGGGGAAACTGCTAGGTATGTATGACCTAGATTGGCCACTGTTGGAAACAGGATACTGGGCTTGATGGACTTTGGCTTATGTGTTCTAATTAGCTTTAATAGAAAGAATTCCTTTCAGAAAATTCCCAGAAGTATATACTCACAATTGCAGATCTTTCTCCAGAAGTAACAGTCCCCTTTTCTAGTCCTTCAGGACCACCTCAAGGGGAGGTCGGTGCTCGTACAGACCGACAACCGCGTGGCGATGTTCTATGTCAGCAAGGAAGGGGGGACTGGATCACGCTTCCTCTGCCTTGAAGCTGTGATCCTCTGCTCCTTCGCCACCCATCAGGGGATGACCCTCAGGGCAGTCTATCTCCCAAGGCAGGCTCAGCAGAATCCTCTGCCCTCACGAATGACGGCTGGATCAGGGGGGTGGCCGGCTGGCTGTTCCTTCGGTGGGAGACTCCGGCTATGGACTTATTTGCCAGTCTACTGAATGCACAGCTCCCCCGCTTCTGTGGGCCGGTGCTGCACCCGAACAAGGAGGGCCCGGATGCGTTCCTTCTCAGCTGGTCCTCCGGTCTGCTCTATGCGTCCCCTCCCACTGCTCTCATTGCGAGGACCCTCCTCAAGGCTCAGCATGACCAGGCATCGATGAACCTCGTAGCTCCCTCGTGGCCTCGACAACCCTGGTTCCTGCCCCTGCTCTGACTGTCGACGGAGCCTCCAGTCCCCTTGGGCTGTGCCCCGGGCCTGCTAACGCAGGAGGACGGATGGGTGCAGCACCCAAACCTGGCCTCGTTATCCCTCACAGCCTGGCGGCCGAACGGGTATCCCTAGCCCCGCTGGGTCTCACGGAGGAGGTTCTCCTCGTGTCAAGGAAGACCTCGACTAGGCAAGCTTACGCCTTCAAGTGGCGGCGTTTCTCGGTTTGGTGCTCAGCTCCAGATCGACCCATTCTCTTGCTCCACTCGGTGAGTCCTTCAGTACCTCCTCCATCTCTCGAAGGAAGGTCTGTAGTCTAACTCCGTCGGGGTGCATCTGAGCGCCATCTTGGTGAATCACCTCCCTGTCGAGGGGAAAGCCCCTCTCGGGGCAGCCATTGGTCTCCTGCTTTATGCAGGGTCTCTTATTGTCCAAACCGCCCATCCGACTGCCCCCGGCAGAATGAGACCTGAATGTAGTGCTCATGCAGGTTATACGTTTGCCCTTCGAGCCGATGATGACGTGTTTGCTTCGGCACCTATCCTGGAAGGTGGTCTTCCTGGTGGCTCTGACCTCGGCCTGCTGCGTCAGTGAGCTCCAGGATCTCATGGGTGAAGCCCCTTATATTAGATTCTATAGCAATAGGGTGGTCCTCCGTACCCACCCCAAATTCCTGCCGAACGTTGTCTCTGATTTCCATCTCAATCAGGAGATAGTCTTACCGACCTTCATCCCGAGACCCCATGCTGACCAGGTGTTGGCGGCTTTGCATACACTCGACTGCAAGAGGGCTCTTGCCTTCTATCTGCAGCGCACCCAGGCTCATCGCAAATCTGGCCAACTCTTTGTGACTTACAATCCCAATCGACTGGGGAGGCAGTCACTAATCACACCCTCTCATTTGGGTGGTGGACTGCATTGCCTTCGCCCATACGAAGGCAGGTGCCCCTTTGGATCGACGAGTCACTGCACACAGTATTCGAGCCAAGGTGGCTTCGGTGGTCTCGCTGCATTCAGTGCCCCTGCGGGTCATCTGCCGGGCGGCAACCTGGTCTCCAGCAAACACCTTGGCTGCACACTATTGCCTGGAGAGGGAGTCCTGTCAGGACAGCGCCTTTGGCCAGGCCGTACTCCATAATCCATTCAGGGTATAAGCAACTCCTGCCCTCCGACACTTCTTCACAGCTACCGAGGGCATCGCCCCGAGGACCCAAGGAATCGGGCTCCAGCAGACATTGGCTTCAGGTCATGACCTCGTGGAGGCGTTTTTTGGTTACAGGTTCGATAACCTGTAGCTGGGGAGTTCCATAAGCGAGGACTGACTTTCTGCTTGTTCCTGGAGAAAGCATAGTTACTCACCTGTAACAGCTGTTCTCCAGGGACAGCAGGAATCAGTCCTCACTACCCTCCCACCTCCCCTGATGCGTTGCTGGATTTTTATCCTTCCTTGACATCTGCTTGGTAGGACTCGAGCTAAGGGACCTGATTGAACAAGCTGGCACCCTTGGGCATGGTAGCAATCCCAAAGGCTTTCTTTGAAAGCTGGGGAAGTGCTCCGCGCAGGCTCTAGCGATGCCAACATCACCCATAAGTGAGGACTGATTCCTGCTGTCCCTGGAGAACACCTGTTACAGGTGAGTAACTATGCTTTTCCCCAAAAGACACAGGTTCCACAATGCTTGTATTGGGTCAAGCAATGATATCCTGGGTCCCTTTTAATAATGGCTTATGGACCTTTCCTCCAGGAACTTGTCCAAACCTTTTTTTTTTAATTATTGATTTCCATAATTGAAATACTTTATAAACAAGTAAACAATAAAATTGAATAGCGATTTACCATACAATGATACATAATAATATCCAGCCACTAATAAGGTTTCATCTCTTAGCCCACATAGTGGGGAGAACATCAAATAAAGAAAACAAGACACAAAAGCGTCACTCAAACATGCAGCATACAAATATATATCACCCTCTCTATACCTCAGCCAATATTAATCTTGCATTTCCCTAGTATCCAAGAGCACCTCGAGCTGAGAGGTTTATTTTTGTGGATTTCTATCTCCATGCAATGTGAAAACACATTTACAGGGATAACGAAGAAAGAAAAGATGCCCACCAGAGCCAACACTCAGTTTCAGGGCCAAAAAGGCCCTTCTCCAGAGTTGTGTAGCTCTGGAGACATCTGGAAACAATGGCAACTTTGTCCCCCAAGACAAGGCATTCTTATTTTTAAAGTAAGCCCTAAAAACAGAAGCCTTATCCTGTTCAGAAACAAAGCTAACTAATAAGGTTGCCCTGGAAGTAATGGAATACTGCGAGTCTTCCAGAAAACTAGTAAATTTATATCAGAAGAAACTTGTAGAACATCAAACCCTTCTGGAGACTCGGAGGAGACCCTCCTTCCAGTTAGGTAAAATCATTTAGAAAAACCCATAGAGTCAGCCCCAGGAAGAGTCAGGATCTCTCGAAGGTATTTTTGTAACAATATCTCAGGTGAAAGTAACCAACATAAAGGAAAATTAAGAAAAGGAACATTCTTTACCCTAAAGAAATTTTTGTATAATTCTGACTTATAATGAACACATAAACTATATTTTATGCTAGAGTCATGCATTGCCTGTAGAGAGCTGCACTGATTTTCACATTTAAAATCTGACTAGTCAAGAAATCAACCTTCCCCTCCAACTTATTCAGATTTGTGGCTATCCCCTAAGAGAAGACACAAAGCTGAGCCACTGTGGTAACTAAAGTCTGTTCAGGCAGAGTAACAACCTGCCATATATAACCCCACGATCTTCTCACATATCACAATCTGTTTTTCAACATATAGTTATTGTTCTCAGTACCTAGCAACTGCTACAACATAATATCTATTGTCAATAGAGTTACACCTATATTCTACTACCAGTAACATCATTTGTAGACACTGTGCAATCTTTCACTGTCATATTACAGCACATTTCACAGCTCACTCCTGAAGAATCATGGATCTAACAAAGTATCAATCTTACCTTCTTATCATTATACTAACCATTCACTTAGTTCACAACATCCATGCATACAAACCTATTCATGCACCATACAATACCATTCCCATCATTCAAAGCACACACAAAAACACACTTCAACCATACCCATATACATTCAACCAAACTCACCGTCCAAATGCCCCCAGACATGCAAGATTAATACAAATAAAACTCCAACTAGATAAACCTACAAACAGAATTCCTAACTCAAACACCATCAAAAAATTCATTCTTATAAATGCAAGATCCATACGAAATAAAATATCACTAATAAATGACATAATCACTGATAAAAAACCTGATATCCTTCTTATCACGGAGACATGGCTCTCACCTACAGACTCAATCCTCCTAAATCAACTTAACACGAACCAGTACGACCTATTCAACTGCCACCGAGAAGCAAAAAGGGGAGGCGGAGCCCTTATCATCACAAAAAAAGAACTCAAATACTCACTAACAAGTATGAATAACATTGACAGTATGGACATCATAAATATAGAGAATAAAACCCTTGCAATATCTCTTATCTACAGACCCCCCTCAGCGGACCACAAAAATCTTACGCCCATCCTAGACCTTGCATGTACAGCTTCGCAGAAAAAAACCACTTATCATATTAGGAGACCTAAACCTTCCTTCGCTCAACCAACAACACACTTCCAACTTTATGGATGCCATGAAAGAAATGGGTTACAACCAAATCATACAGACTCCCACTCACATAAAAGGAAATACACTAGACCTTGTATTCATTCCCATACCATTCAATAAACATAAACTCCAATCATCACCCCTTATTACAGAAGTACCATGGTCAGATCACCATTTAATAACCTTCACACTAAACTCACTACCTAACAACAACACTGAAACAACTCCAACACATTATAAATCCCGTTGTGCCCACTTTAACAAAGATACCTTCCTAAATACTGTATTACCCAACTTCACAAATAACTCGACAGAAGTCAACACCTTAATAGACCAATGGAACTCAATAATAAAAGAAGCAGCCACTCCCAAACAAACTAATCCAAAACAATTCATAAAAAAACAATCAGAAAAATGGTTCAATAAAGACCTTTCTAACCTAAAAAAGCAACTAAGAAAACAAGAAAAACGATGGCGGAAAGATAAAACGAGCGATAATAAAGATCAATACATGAATATCCTCAACAAATACAAGGACACAATTAATAAATCAAAAAGAGAATACCATACAAAAATGATAAACATGGCAGTCAACCGCCCAAGAGAACTATTCACAATTATAAAAGCACTAACAAAAACCCAAACAACAGAACCAGAACAAACAACAATAAGTGCACAAACCCTTGCAACTCATTTTGCTAATAAACTAAAAAATAATTCATCTAGCACAACCATAACTACGCTCACAGACATAGAAACAAAAAATACATGGACAACCTTCCAAAACATTGATCACAAACACCTGATCAATGTAATATCAATGATCAACACCACTACCTCCCCCCTTGATCCATGCCCCGTATCATGGATAAAGAACACCAAAGCTGATCTTGCTATCCATATACTAAATATAGTGAACCAATCACTATCACAAGGTATCATGCCTGAAGCACTAAAACTTACCTCCTTACGCCCAATAGTAAAAAATAATAAACTCAATCCGAAAGACCCGAACTCCTACAGACCAATAGCCAGCATACCATTTATTGCCAAAATAATAGAAAAAATAATACAGATACAACTACAAGACTTTATTGACACTCATGCTCCACTTGACTCACACCAATTCGGCTTCAGACCATCCCACGGAGTCGAGACCCTACTAATAACACTTATGAACGACCTCATCAAAGGCACTGACTCACACAACCAAGGATACATCCTCATATTCATTGATATAACTGGAGCCTTTGGCAATGTACACCACAACACACTCATTAATAGACTCCTAAACCTAGGAATAGGTGGAACAATTCTGCAATGGTTCATATCATATATCACAAACAGATCGATACGCGTTAAATTAGGTCAAACCACCTCAGAGCCCTTCACACAAGGACAAGGTATCCCACAAGGCTCGGCACTATCTGCCCTTCTTTTCAACCTGTATCTTCAACCCATCACAAATATATTTAAAAAATATAAAGTAAACCACTACATATATGCTGACGATATCATGCTCACCCTACCGATAAACACAAATAATCCCACATACCAGAAATTACTAGACTGTATCAGTGAAGCAAATACTTGGTTAGAAAACAATAATCTCAGCATCAACCTAAAAAAAACTGAAGCAATGATAGTATCAAGAAAACCAGACTCTAATCTCCCTGAAACTATAACAATTAACAACACAATAATCCCAGTTAAAAAAGAAGTAAAATACCTAGGCATTATAATAGACCACACACTTAGTATGCTTCCTCATATAAAACAAACAGCGAAAACCATATTCTATAAACTTAGGATCACCCAACACTTAAGACCACTACTTGACACACATGACTTCAGATCTGTCATCAGCACACTTATCACTCCTCATTTCGACTATTGCAATAGCATACTTATTGGCCTCCCTCTTACAAGCACCAACCTACTCCAAAGAGCTCAAAACATCTGTGCTCGAGTAACAGCACAAGCCCGCCTCGCTGACCACATAACTCCCGTATTAGCCGAACTACACTGGCTTCCCATAAATAGTAGAATAACATACAAAATACTCCTAACCACATTTAAAATAACAAACGGCATCTCACCCTCACATTTAACCACTCTGATTCAAGCTCCAAAAGAAATTAGAACCCGCAGACAAAACGCAACCTACTCACTAGAAATAAAAAAATCCATCCGGAAAACAAAGAAGACCACAAGCTCAAGAGCCTTCTCTTATGCAGCCCCCACCCTATGGAATAAACTCCCGCTAGAACTCCGCAAAATAAAAGATCTTCAAACATTTCGAAAAGAACTGAAGACATTTCTATTTAAAGAACACTTCACAAATTCAAATGAATCCTATCCACCCAACACACCACACAACCATAACAATCCCCCTTAACTACAGCTCAACAAGCCTCAACACTCACTACATTTAAGAAACAAAGCTTAATTTAGCAAAGAATCAATGTAAATAGACAAAGCATTACTAACTAATGTTAAAATGTATATAGTTCTGTAACAATAATCCATGTTAAACTGTATTTAGTTCTGTAACAATGTTCCATGTTATCGTTTATCATGTTAACTGTACATAGTTATGAAAAAAACGATGTTCTATGTAAAACCATGTTCACTAAATGTTACCTGTAAACCGCCTTTGATCTTTGGAAAAAGCGGTATAGAAATAAGCATAAATAAATAAATAAAAATAAATAAAAATATATCTACCAAGGATACCTCTGAGTCAGAGGCTACCTTGGCTTCAAATAGGGGGGAGACCAGAAGACGGGCCTCAGCATTTCACCTTGTTGTAGAGGGGTACTCTGCTGAGAAAGTTCTTCCATGGCCGTTGAAATGGATGGAATACTTGTAAATGGGGGAAGAGGTGGGGTACAGTCCGGAAAACGTAGCATAGCACCTCGGGAACTTTAGAGTAAGAAAATATGGATCCAAAGACACATTTTCCCCTCAGTTACCATTACATGCTGGTCCATTGGTCCAATAACAGGTTCAGCAGGCAGCAACTTCTTTTTTCGCTTACCCATAAATGAATCAGCATTCAACCACCAGCACAGTACCTGCGTCTTCTGCGGTCCTCTAAGGGGCAGATAAACCCCTTGTGTCATGCCCCTTAGATCACGCCCACAGCAATAGCGCGGTATATAAGAGACTTTAAATAAAATAAATAAATAAAAATAAGGTGCCTAGGGCTGAAGCCAATATATGCACAACCCCCTGATGATGTCGGGGCATCCTGGAGCTCAGCCTGCATCCTCCAGCTGCTCCTAGCTGCCTGGTAATGCTCCCCATCCAAACCTTTTTTTAACCCAGCTACACTAATAGCTTTTACTACGTCCTCCGGTAACAAATTCCAAAGTTTGATTACATGTTGAGTGAAAAAATATTTTCTCTTATTAATCTTAAATAGGTTACCCTGTAGCTTCATTGCATGCCCCCTAGTCTATCTATATTCTAATGACGTAAACAATTGATCTACGTTTACCTGTTCCACTCCATTCATTAATTTATAGACCTCTATCATATCTCCCCTGAGCCGTCTCTTTTCCAGGTTCAATAGCCCTAACCTTTTTAGCCTCTCTTCATATGGGTATCCTTCCATCCCCTTTACCATTTTAGAGGCTCTTTTCTATACCTTTTCTAATAACGCTATATCCTATTTAAGATACGGCGACCAGAATTGCACACAATATTCAAGGTATGGTAGCACCATGGAACGATACAGAGGCATTATAATATCCTTTGTTTTATTTTCCATTCTTTTATTTATGATACCTGGCATTCTGTTTTCTCTCTTGGCTGCCACTGCACAATGGGAGGAAGATTTTTACATGTTATCCACGATGACGCCTAAATCTTTTTCCTGAGTGGTGGTTCCTAATGTGGAACCTTGCATCGTGTAACCATAGTTTGGGTTGTTCTTTCCTAGGTGCATAACTGTGCACTTATCCACATTAAATTTCATCTGCCATTTTTACACCAAGTCTTCCAATTTATCAAGATCCTCTTGCAATTTCCCACAATTCTCATGGGTTTTAACAGTTCTAAATAGTTTTGTGTCTGCAAATTTGATAATCTCGCTCCTTATTCCGTTTTCCAGGTCATTTATGAATATGTCAAAAAGCAAAGGACCCAGCACAGATCCCTGGGGGGTACTCCACTATTCACGTTTCTCCATTGGGAAAATTGGCCATTTAGCCCTACCCTCTGCTTTCTATCTTTTAACCAGTTCCTGATCTACAATAGTACACTGCCTCTATCCCATGACTTTTTAGTTTGCCAAAAGTCTCTGATAAAGGACTTTGTCAAAGGCTTTCTGAAAGTCCAGATACACTATATCAACCGACTCACCTTTGTCTACCTGTTTATTCACATCTTCAAAAAAACAACAGATTAGTAAGACAAGATCTTCCTTGTCTAAAGCCATGTTGGGTGTCGCCCATTAAGCCATGACTATCGACATGTTCAGTAATGTTGTTCTTTATGATGGTTCCTACCATTTTTCCCGGTACTGACGTCAGGCTCACCGGTCTGTAGTTTCCCGGATCACCCCTGGAACCCTTTTTAAAAATTGGCATTACATTGGCAATCCTCCAATCTTCAAGTATTACAGATGATTTTAATGATAGTTCACAGATTACTAATAGCAAGTCTGCAAGCTCATATTTCAGTTCTTTCAACATCCTTGGATGTATACGATCCAGTCCAGATGATTTGCTACTCTTCAGTTTATCAAATAGTTGTAATACATCTTCCCAGTGTTTCGATATTTATTTCAATTCTTCTGTAGTATCACCTTTAAATACCACTTCAGTCATGGGTAGCATCGCTACATCTTCCTCAGTAAAGACCAAAACAAAGAATTCATTCAGTCTCTCCGCTATGTCCTTGCCCCTCTTAGTGCCCCTTTTACCCCTCTATCATCTAATGGTCCAACTGACTCTCTCACAGGTTTTTATTGCTATGAATGTACTTGAAAAAGTCTTTCTTAGTTTTTTTTTTGCTTCCACAGCAATTTTCTTCTCAAATTCTCTCTTTGCCTGCCTTATCAATGCCTTGCATTTAACTTGCCAGTTCTTGTGGTGTTTCCCGTTTTCGTCATTTGGCTCTTTTTCCCATTTCCTGAAATGGCAATAACAGCCTCTCTGACCTCAACTTTAAACCATGCTGGCAGTTTTTTGGATTTCCACTTTTCTTAAAGCGTGGAATACAGCTGGTCTGGGCTTCCAAGATAGTATTTTTCAACAACACCCAAGCTTGATGTAAGTCTTTAACCTTTGCAACTGCTCCTTTTAGTTTTTTCTTAACTATTTTCCTCATTTTATCATAGTCTCCCTTTCGAACGTTAAAAGGTAGTACTGTGGATTTCTTTACTATCCATCCTCCATTAATTAAATCAAATGTGATCATGCTATGATCACTATTGCCAAATGGCCACAACACCCTTATCTCTTGCACCAGATCTGGTGTTCCACTAAAGACTAGGTCCAAAATGGCTTCCCCTCTGGTCAGTTCATGAATCAGCTGCTCCAAGAAGCAGTCATTTATTTCATCTAGAAACTTTCTCTCCCTAGCATGTCCTTCCGTGACACTGACCCAGTCATTACCAGGGTAATTGAAATCATCCATTATTATTACTGTGCTGTAACTTTTGTTAGTTTCCCCGATTTCTTTGAGCATTTCATCATTCATTTGTTCATTGTGGCCAGGCAGTCGATAGTACACCCCCACTGCCATCGCCTTCCCATTTTTATACGGAATTTCAATCCATAGAGCTTCTACAGCTAATTTTGTTTCCTGCAAGGCTTTAATCCTTTGTGACTCAATGCCCTCTCTGACATAGAGCGCAACCCCATTTGATCAGCTCTGTCATTACGATATGGTTTGTACCCAAGTATCAGTGTCCCAGTGGTTGTCCTCCTTCCACAATGTCTCTGAGATACCAATCTTATCTAACCTCTCATTTAGTGTTATGTATTCTATCTCCAGGAACAAGCAGGAATGAGTCTTCACACATGGGAGACGTCGCCGACGGAGCCCGCACAGGAATGCTCCCCAGCATCCAAACACAAAGCCTTTGGGAGCACCCCTCGTGCCTGCGCGGTGGCTTCCCGCCCTTCCTACTGCCTCTCCCCAGTTTTTCGTTTTCCGCGGAGCAAGCAGGACGTCCCTCCTGCTACCGCAGAAACTTTTTTCTTTTCTTTTCCTTTTCTTGTTTCTTGTGGTCGCGGCCTTTTTTCCCGCCGGCACCGGCACCACCGGTGTTTTTTCCTCTTTTAATCACTTGAGGGAACTTCTTCCCTCTGGTCCTTTTGAGGCTTACCGGGCTTTCCAGCATGGAGCCTTCTTCCCCTAAGAAGTGCCCTCACTGTGGAGACTTCGTTTTTTACTTACACTCCAATGCCTGATGCCTCTCCTGTTTGGGCCCTGATCCTTTTTCCCCCGGTCCTCCGGGCTTCAGTATCGGGAGAAGACCTTCCCTTTTTTGGGTGTCCCTCGATGACGTCTTTCCTCCTAAGGTGCGGTCGTCGGTTTTCTCTTCTCTCCAGGATCAGGTAACCACACAACAGTCTGTTAAGACTAGCCAAGTCTTGAGGGGTGAGTCTCATGCGCGGCATGATGACGGCTCCGGCCTCCCCCTCGAATCCTCTTTGGCAAATAAACCCCGGCGGGAGTCTTCGGGCTCCAAAGCATCCGCGGGGTTTGGGTTGTTCCTGGGGTTCGCTCCTCACAGAACATTCCCGAGCCATGCTCGAGGGTGGTATCCGCTTCGAGCGGTGCCGATTCCCCGGCGTCGGCGTCGAGTGTTCCACTCATCGCCAGGGATCGTCAGATGGTGTCCTCGGCACCTCTGGGGCCGATCGACTCGACCCAGTCTGACTTTCCTGCATCCCAGCCATGCGCGGGGGTGGTGCCCGCCTCGGGCGGTACCGATCCCTTGGCATCGGTGTCGGTGTCGAGTGTTTCACTTTTCACTGGGGATCGTCAGCTGGTGTCCTCGGCACCTTCGGGGCCGATCGTCTCGACCCAGTCTGGCGTTTCTACATCCCAGCCATGCGCGGAGGTGGTACCCGCTTCGGGCGGTACCGATTCCTCGGCATCGGCGTCGGTGTCGAGTGTTTCACTCTTCGCCGGGGATCGTCGTCTGGTGCCCTCGGTACCTCCGGGGCCGATCGATTCGGCCCGGACTGGCATTCCTGCATCCCAATCCTGCGCGGGGGAGGTACCGGCTTTTAGCGGCACCGCCTCCCCGGCGCCGGCATCGGTGTCGAGTGCTCTACTCCTCACCAGGGATCGCCGCCTGGCTCCCCCGGTACCTTCGGGACCTATCGATCTGTCCCGGACGGGTGATCCCCCGGCATCGATGCGGACGTCGAGTGCTCCGCTCATCGCTAGACGGGGGGCCTCGGGGACTTCGATCGATTCGACCCAGCCGGGTTTTCCATCGTCCCGGCCAACAGCGGGGTTGGTTCTGGTGTCAAGAAGCGCCAGTGCCCCGGCGTCGGCACCGGGGTTGTGCGTTTCACTCCCCGCTGGGGCTCGTCGTCGGGTTACCTGGGTACCCTCGGGGCCGGTTAGTAAGCCCCGGAGGGATTTTCCTCTCGGTAAGACATGCTCAAGAGGAGTCCCGGCGTCTAGCGGTGCCTATCTCCTGCAGTCGTCGCCGGTGTCGGGTGTCTACCCCTTCACCAAGCTTCGTCCTCGGGGATCCTCGATGCCTGCGGCACCGATCGATGCGATTCCGATTCGCTTTCCGGGTTCGGCATCGCCGGCACCGCCACCGGGGCGCTCTAGGAGGGGGTCGGTCTCCCCGCTCGGTTCGATGCCTGTCTCGAGTCAATACCCAGCCTAGAAGGCTTGGTTACGACACGTTTCGGGCGACACAGTGCAGAGATTGCTGACCACTGCTCTCTGGTTGCCTCGGAACCACTTCAACCGCCGGGGGCAGTGCCATCCCTGAGGCCGGGGTCGGGGCCGAGGCCGATTCCTGCGGTTCCATCGGTGCCATCCACCCCGTCGATGCCTAGCTGGGAATCAATTCCCGGAACCGAAGACGCAGTACTAACTGCCTCGAATCGGGACTGTTGGTGTCCTTCTCTGTCCAGTGGGCACCAGTCCGCTAGGCCTTCTGGTGTCCAGGCGGCACCTTCCGCCTTAGCCTCCCCCGGAATAGCCCCTCTGGGAGAGCCGTCTTTTCAGGATTTTCTCCTTGACATGGCGGACTTGCTTGCCATTCCTATCCCGGGTCCTTCCCTAAGTCCAGGTCCTGCGGAACAGGCAGCCGTAATGCTTCCTCTACACCCTTCCCTGCAGGACCTTCTGCTGGGGGTTTGGCGGTCGCCTTTGAGGGTTCCTGCACCGTCTACAGCCATGCATGCTCAGTATCGGGTGCCCCCCTCCCCGGGTTTTCAGGAGCACCAGCTTCCCCATCATTCCATTGTGGTGGAATCGGCGCTGCGGAAGATCGGAAGTAAGAAGAAACATTCTTCTCGCCCTCCCAGTCGTGCCTCTAAAGCGCTGGATACCTTTGGGCGTCAGAACTTCCAAACGTCCATGTTGGCTTCCAGAATTATTTCATATATGTTTTATATGAGCCTGACACTCCGGGAGGTCACCGAGAGATTATCTCTCTTGTCTCCCTTTTTGTCTGCAACTAAGGCCTCTGAATATTCCTTGCTTCTTTATCATTGCAGGAATATCTCTGGGCTCCTTTCTCGTGCTTCTCTAGACTCCTTTCAGTCTGTTAGCAGGTCCTCTGCTATTGCCATTGGAGCGCGTCGTACAGCCTGACTGCAGGCGTCCGACTTGTGTAGATGGGCACAACATAATCTGGGTAATTCTCCGTGTGCTGGAGAAAATATCTTCAATAGCGAAGCGTTACGTCAGGTTGCTCAGTGCTCCGCTGACCTTCCTAGCACTGGAAGCCATCCTAAGTCCTCTCTTCCCCCCGGGGGTGGGAAATGCCCTGCCAGACCTCCTTTCCCGAGGAAGAGAAAGTTTCAGCCGTCTGCCCACCCGCCAGGTGCGCCCAAGCAAGGGACGTCTCACTCCGGTCAGCAGTCCCCGGGCCCGCGCCAGGATGCTCATACCAAGCAGCTTTAGGCTCTTGTATGCGGCGGCCTATGATTAACTTCTCTACCGGAAGTTTATTCTTCTAGCTCTACACTGGGGTTCGTTTTCAGTATGGCAAGTGGTTCGGATGCTTGTCCGGGGGTTACGGTATTCCCTCTTCCTTGTTGGAAGGGGGAGGTCACCGCTATTCCATGATAGTTCTGGCCCCAGGGACTTCTATCCTTTCAACGGACTTACCCTTAGATACGTCCCTCGAACCCTTCTCTTCCAGGGTCCCCCTGCTTGAGCAGATGCCATACCGAAATTTCTTCTTCCAGTGTAGACCTTTCCCCCTGTTCTTTGTCAGTTATTGTGCATGCAGGAGTCACCAAGAGTGCTTACTGCTTCTGCCAGATGCTCTGCTACCTGGCATATTGCCACTCCCCGCAGGTTTCGTCCTAGCTTCCGGGATGTGGCGACATCTCTGACTCCTGTCAGTTTCCCCCGCCTCCTGCACGCTGCCCTCTGCAATCTTCAGAGCAGCTTCCCATAAGGCAGGGACCCTTGTCTCTGAGAGTTTTTCCATATGAGGGAATGGACTTCTTAGTCACTCCATGGCTATCGATGACTATACCCTCTTGTCTCCCGTTTGGTGCGGCGGACAAGTTTTTTCTGCGTGCCTGCCATAGGGACACATCGTAGACCTTTCCCCTGATGTGCCCTTCACGCAACCGTACTGTTAATCTCGCTGATCTCCCACTGCTCCACAGACATAGACCCCCCCCCCCTTGTTCTTGGATGGATCTCTCCCGCCACCTTCCCAGGTGGGCGTTCTTCTGTGGATCAGTGGCAGGTCTAACTTATCAGTATTATACTCCCGTATGTATGTTCCTCGGCATACATGTTTTTAGTACCTGGGTGGGCGCTCTCCCTGCCCTACTTACCTAGATATATATTACATATTTATTTGTATCGGTAGGCGCCCACTGGGAGATGTCCACAGCACCCTGTGTATTACCGTCTATCTCCCTATTGCAGGTACTTGCGTTACTCCTTACGGGGTCCGACCAGTCCGCTTGCCTATTTTCTTACGGCTCGATATCTGGGACCGGTTATACTCAACTTGCTGTTGTGAAGTCAACAGCTTCTATTTGTTTTTGTTATGCACCTCTTCCTGAGGTTCAGGCCCTATGTCTTCCTTTTCTCAGCTAGGGCTGATAGTGTACTCTTCGGTTCCGGGGTACGCCCCTGTTCTCCTCCGGACTGGGCTCTCCAGATCGGCCAGTCTTCTACTTCTAGCCTCAGGGTTAGGGACTCTGCTCCTGAAGGAGTGCTCAGCTTTTCCCATAAAGCTTCCTTGAAGACCTGCCGTTCTTCTCCTGTACCAGTTGACACCTGGGTCTCCTGCCCTTCTGGATTTGGAACTTCCCCCTCACTGCTGTGAAGTTCCCTCGAAGACTTCGCTACTGAGTCTACGGTACCTTCCATCACAGTTCTCCTTCCTCGATCCGGTAGGTGAGCTCTATGTGGTACTAGTTCATTAAATACTTAATGATACTGACTTGCATTCTAAAGACTACTCTCCCCATGTAGTCTTTGGTTTTTCTGTTCCTCTGGAACCCTTTTTTTCTTCTCAACTCCTACCCTCCATCCCTCAGGGGATGCCTGGGATCCAGGTTGGGAAAATGCCTGCCTGCCAGGGCTTTGCATTTTATGGGATCTCCCCTGGCACCCTCAGCTAGGGAGTCCCCACATGTGAAGACTCATTCCTGCTTGTTCCTGGAGATAGCACAGTTACTTACCTGTAACAGGTGATCTCCGGAACAGCAGGAATTAGTCTTCACAACCCGCCCACCTCCCCTAGGAGTTGTATCTCTCTATTCCTTCCTCTTCCTCTCCTTCTCTCTCAGCTATGAACTCAACTGGGGAGAGGCAGTAGGAAGGGCGGGAAGCCACTGCGCAGGCGTGAGGGGTGCTCCCAAAGGCTTTGTGTTTGGATGCTGGGGAGCATTCCCGTGCGGGCTCCGTCGGCGACGTCTCCCACGTGTGAAGACTAATTCCTGCTGTTCCAGAGATCACCTGTTACAGGTAAGTAACTGTGCTAACTCTCCCATCTTATTTTTTAGACTTCTAGCATTTGCATACAAGCATTTTAGAGACTGTATTTTATTCATATTAATCTGGCTATCGGTAGGCAGGGGTAATTTGGAATCTTTAAACTCTGTCTGCTCCATTACTCAATGGCATTTGGGCTACTTTTGTCTTTATTGGAACATTTCTGCTGATATGCCCTAACTTCATTCTTTTGGTAATATCCTTCAAGGATACATTGTTCTGAACCATGCACTCTTATTATCTAGTTTAAAAGCTGCTCTATCTCCTTTTTAAAGATTAATGCCAGCAGCCTGGCTCCATCCCTGTTTAAGGTGAAGTCCATCCCTTCGGAAGTGCCTCTCCTTTCCCCAGAATGTTCCCCAGTACCGTACAAATCCAAAACCCTCATCCTTGCATCATCGTCTCATCCACGCATTGAGACTCCAGAGCTCTGCTGGCCTTTTGGTTCCTGGGCATGGAACAGGAATTATTTCGGAGAATGCTACCTGGAAGTTCTGGATTTCCACTTCTACCTAAAAGCCTAAATTTAGCCTCCAGAATCTCCTATGTCATTGGTACCGATATGCACCAAGACAGCAGACTCCTCCCCAGCACTATCTAAAACCTTGTCTAGGTGACGCGTGACGTCCGCTACCTATGCACCAGGCAGGCATGTTACCAGACGATCCTCACGTCCACCAGCCACCCATCTTATCTACATGCCTAATAATCGAATCACCAACTATAATGGCTGTCCTAATCCTTCCCTCATAGGTACATGGCCCTGGAGAATCTTCCTCAGTGCGAGAGGGTTTTACATCACCTGGAGGACAGGTCCTAGCTGCAGGATCACTTCCTGCCACACCAGGGTGATGCTTTCCTGTCACATGACCTCTCCTCCATGGCACCAGGGATGCTGCCAAACTGGAGGTGGGACTTCAGGACTATATCTCTGTAGGTCTCGTCTATGTACCTATGGTTTTTTATAATGAACAGGGTACAAAAACCTGGCAGTAAACAGGGTTAACTATATACAAGTACATGGCGGTAAACAAGGTTGACTATATACATGGTATATTTATTTGGTTAATTACATGGAAGTGGTAAATAAATAAATCACAAGTACAATATAAATACGGTATGGATAGAGTGTGCAAGTATGAACCATCATGATTAGCCATTTTCTACCGGGGTCAAGTGGGAAAAACCAGCATGAGGGCTATGTTCATTCGGAGTAGCTTCCGGGTAGTATATTAGGAACAGATGATATTTTAAGGCCTTTCTGAACGTCATTAGGCTTGTGATGGCTCTGATTTCGGGTGGAAGGGCATTCCAGGCTCTGGGCGCAAACAGTGAGAAGGCTCTAGAGGCTGTTGATTTAGAGCATTTCGTAAGGAGTTTCGGAAGGTCAATGGAGTTCAATGTCACAGATCTCCTGGATCTGTTAGCTGGAGTGACATGTATCATATTGCTGATAGGTGATAGAGATGGGCTCTTTGAGGCTTTAAAAGTCATGACCAGGGTTTTATATAGGGTTATGGCCTGGAGGGGTAACCAATGTAAACTCTTCAGTATTGGGGTTATGTGCTCTGAGCGTGGAGCACCTACGAGAATTCTCGCGGCTGCATTCATGGCCAGACGGAGGGGGTTTAGAGTAGATTGAGGGAGACCGTGTAGAATGATATTGGCAAAATCCAGGTGTGGTAATACCAAGGCTTGGAAGATAGTGCGAAAGTCGGAGTATTCAAGTAGAGGTCGTAGATTACGTAGGGATCTAATCTTGTGGTAAATTGCATTCGTTACTTTCTTGATGTGTGCTGACATATCAAGCCGCTGGTCTAAAGTAATCCCTAAGTATCGGATTGTGGGTTGTGCCTTCAGCTCAATGTTGTTCACCTGTAATGAGGCAGGGGGTATGAATGTTGGATTCCGGGTGACGAATAGGACGTCTGTTTTGTTGTGATTTATGCGTAGATTCTGTTTGAGGAGCCAGTTTGATACAGCTTCAAAGCAATGAACTATTGATGTATAATCTGGTTGTTTTACGATGAATGGAGCATACATCAGGATGTCATCAGCATATGCAAGACAATGAATGTTGAAGGTACGTATCAAATCACAAATTGGCTGCATATATATATTGAACATTAGTTCGGACAAGGAGGATCCCTGAGGGACACCTTGTTTAAGGGGGAATGAATCAGATATTGCTTCTCCTGTTCTGACTTGCTGCTGTCTGTCGGATAAGTAAGATTTGCACCAGTTCAGGGCTAGACATTGGATACCCTTATCTTGAAGGCGCTGTAGGAGAGTATTGTGGTTTACCGAATCAAATGCGGCAGCTATGTCGAGAAAAATGAGAATGAACCCTTGATGGATATTGTCAATGCTTATGATTAGGTTATTGAAGAGGATTGTGAGGAGGGTGTCAACACCATGTTCTTCTCTAAAACCGTGTTGTGAGGGGTCCAGGGGGGCTTCTGAGTTAACATGGTGTTGTATTTGTCGCTGGACTACTTTTTCCATGATTTTTGCTAGTAGAGGGATGCTTGATATAGGTCTAAAAGATTCGACTTTTGTTGGGTCTAGCTTGCTGTTCTTCAGGAGTGGGCGGATGGATGAATGCTTCAGGCTCTGTGGGAAGGATCCAGTTGAGAAGGAATAGTTGACGATCTTGCTGATAGTTGGGCTAAGTTCATGTCGTAGTTCTTTGATCCACCTGGCTGGGCAGGGGTCATTAGGTGCGGTAGTTAAATTAATAGCTGCTATGATTTCTTCGATCTCTTTGTTGGATACCTGAGAGAAATTGTCAAGCGTGGCTAGTTGGGTCACAGTTTGTGGGGTGGAAGGTGCTGATGCTGTGAGGATCAGACTAGTCTGTATCATTTTTGATTGTAGGTATTCGGCATAATCTTGAGGGTGTGGCATAGGTGATTGAGTTGTGGTTGGATCACCTGTTAAGGATTTAACAATGTTGAAGAGGTCATGTGGCTTGTTTAAGGACCGCATTAGTGTTTCCGAGTGGTATTTCTTTCTACTCTCCATTGTCATCCTCCGGTGAGTTTGTAAGTGTGAATTGTATGAGCAGAGAGCATCAGGAGACCGGGAGGAATGCCAGCGTCTCTCAAGTCTGCGTAGGTGGAGGAGAGATTCTTGTAGATCAGAGGAGAACCATGGTTTGTTTGCCCTTGGTCTTGATCCTGTCAGTATCAGGGATGCAGGCAGCGGCTTTCAATGTGTTGTCCCAGTTGGTTAATAAGTCATCTTGGGAAGGTAAGTCCTTGTGGAGGGCAGGTAGGATTTTCTCCAAGGCTTCGATCTTATTGAAAGGACGGAAGCGTGTTTCAAGGGCACTTGGGGGGCGGCCTGATTTGTTGCTGTCAGAGGTGCGGTGTTCAGTGGGGATGTAAAAGAGAAGTAAATTGTGATCAGACCAGTGTACAGGGGTTATGGAGATCAGGAGCTTCTGAGATGTGTTGAGTACCGCTTGGGGAGTGAAAATTAAATCCAATGTGCTGCCTTTGATATGGGTGGGAGCGTCAATAAGTTGTTCATATCCTAATTGGCCCATGGCTTCAATGAATGCTGAGGAGTGTGAGGTTTGTAACGAGGGTAGGTTAAAATCACCTACTAGCCAGTTAGGAGCTTGTGGGTTAGAAGAGTTACATGCAATGTTGATTATTGATGGAAGGTCCTCTGGGGAGGGTGACGGAGCTTGATAGAGTAGATTGATCGTACAGATCCTATTAGATATGGAAAGAGCGTCAAGATGTGGTGTGCTGGTGGTATTGCTCAGTTTGAATTGGAGGTCCGATTTGGCGAGAATGAGTGTGCCACCACCTCTCTGGTTAGATCTGTGGCAGGCGTAAATGGAGAATCCTGGTGGAATCATCTGGTTGATGAGGACGTTGTCGTCATCGGTTAGCCATGTCTCAGTTATCAGCAGTAAGTCCAGGTTATGTGCTGTTATCAGATCAATAGCTGCAGGCCATTTGGAACGTACAGATCTGGCGTTTATTAAGGCACACTTGAGTAGGCGATTGGTCTTGTGCTTCTCAGTAGGGTCCTTGTCAGAGAGCAGCCAACGGGATATGTAAGAGGCGTGAATAGGGAATTCTGGTTCTCATGATGGAGTGGCAGGGATATTCCATTGAGCACCTTCCCATGCTATAAAGGATAGGGATCTGCTTAATGCCAGGGTCTAGGGCAAGTGTTAGGACGGGGATAGATGCGATAAGCAGTATGGGGACTAAGTGCGGTATTTGATACATGATGGGGAACATGGTTATAGGCAGCATGGTCAGCTGCAGAGGAGTTATTTGAGAACCCTGGAATAGTCAGCAGAGAGAGCGATGCACAGCAATGCAAACAGATTATGTAACTAGTTGTGCAGTTCGTTTCCTTAGAAAAGTGGTATTTGGTAGGTAGAGAAAGATAACATGTGAGAGCCCGTAGGTAGCAGAAGTAGCACTACTAATGGGAGAGTATTAAATTGGAAGTGCGGTTATCAGTGAGGTTTTTCAGTCAGGCAATTGCAATAACATCACAGGTTAATTACATAATAGTAGCAGTACTACAGTGATAGTTTACAGTTGGAGAATGTGTCAACAATGATGTATATCAGGTATATCAGGTATATCAGGAATGAGGTATATCAGTCAGGCAGTGCTATAACAATTACAGTCAGGTATATCAGGTATGTTAGACAAACAGTGCTATAACAATGAGGTATATCAGGTATATCAGCAATGAGGTATATCAGTCAGGAGTGCTATAACAATTCCAGTCAGATCATTTAGCTGTAGTATACTTGCATTGGTCAGTAGATCGTCTGAGTGGAGGTGGGAGTGAGCTCGATCTCCAGGGAGCTCAGCTGTTTGAATATGTAGATCTATGTACCAATGAGCAGTGCTGTTCCTGAGATGGTCCAAAATGAGAAGTATCAGAGGCGCATCAGGTAAGGACGAAGAATAAGGAGGGAGCTTGGAAGGTTGAGGTCGGACTCCTCAGTTGGATTATTCCCCTTATGCGGTGTCAGGTTCAAAGTTACGAAGTTCCGACGTGGTCAGTAGCTGGGTAACTTGTTATTGGTGAACGACTCCTGGAGGTTTATCCTGGAGCTAGGTGGTTCGGTTTAGAGTGGCCTTCCTCCTGGTCCACGCCTAAGGGCCACGCCAAAGGGCCCTCTGGCGAGGCCCTCAGGCGCGGGCGTGCCGGATGGCGCGAGCTTTTAAAGCCGCTGCTGTGCGCCCCGATTGGGCGGGATGTTGCCGCTGCTCCTCCCGCTACTGGAGGCTCGATCCCCGGACTGGGGAGAGCTGATGATGGTGGCGGGGGCCAAGAGGACCACGCACCGGATGGCGCGAGCTTTTAAAGCCGCTGCTGTGCGCCCCGATTGGGCGGGATGTTGCCGCTGATCCTCCCGCTACTGGAGGCTCGATCCCCGGACTGGGGAGAGCTGATGATGGTGGCAGGGGCAAGAGGACCACGCGCCGGATGGCGCGAGCTTTTAAAGCCGCTGCTGTGCGCCCCGATTGGGCGGGATGTTGCCGCTGCTCCTCCCGCTACTGGAGGCTCGATCCCCGGACTGGGGAGAGCTGATGATGGTGGCGGGGGCAAGAGGACCACGCGCCGGATGGCGCGAGCTTTTAAAGACGCTGCTGTGCGCCCCGATTGGGCGGGATGTTGCCGCTGCTCCTCCCGCTACTGGAGGCTCGATCCCCGGACTGGGGAGAGCTGATGATGGTGGCAGGGGCAAGAGGACCACGCGCCGGATGGCGCGAGCTTTTAAAGCCACTGCTGTGCGCCCCGATTGGGCAGGATGTTGCCGCTGATATATAGAAAGTGTTAGATACCTATAACATCTGTTGAACTAAAGAGAATGGGATTAAGAGCATCTGATAGGTAATGGAGGGTTGTAGATTAGTGGATTCTTAGGGCTGGGTGGTGGCCTTGCCTTGTGGTAATACCTGTTTCTACTATAATATCTTTGATATGTAGTTTCAAGTATCTCATCCTATGATCCAGTAATTTTGTCGGCATATTCCAGATATTTTTTCCATTAAAGAAATATATTTTGTTTTGTACATATTTCTGGCTGCTAGACAGAATTTGACTTTGCATTGGAAGTCACAGGATATGTCACCGCCATGTAATGATTCAATCTCCTGGGTGTTTTTCATGGAACTTCTAGTGTTCTCTGTTAAAGAAAACTATCAGGATGTTATGTGATTGTGGAAAACCTCTTGGTTGTGTGGGAAAATATATGTTCCAGTCTTCCTCTGATGTTCAGAGAGTAAAGAATTATCTCCAGGAACAAGCCAAAATGTAGTCTTCACCTATGGTATCATCTGTAGCGATGGAGCCTGTGTGGGAATGCTCCCCAGCGTCCAATTGGAAAGCTTTTGGGAGCAATCCACTGTGCCTGCACAGCTGCCTTCCTAAGACCTCTCCTTAGTTCTTCAGGTGCAGTGAGGTGCTTGAGCACACCCAATGTTGTGCAAACTGCTTCACTGTGTCTAGGAAGGAGTAGTTTGTATTGAATTTAGCATTCCAAAGTCATTTTGAAAAGCTGGTTCCTATGAAGTCTGTGATATGAAAATTTATCTCACGCATAGTCATTGTGCTTATCCTGAAAATCCAACTGGCTGTGGGATCACCACCAGGACAACTGTAGTGAAACCTATTTATAGGATATAATGAAGAACTAATTCTCTTATCAAAATTGTTTTAACTGATGACATTAGAGATATTAATACAATTATTCTCCAGGAACAAGCAGGAAGTCAGTCCTCAAATATGGGTGACGTCGGTGCCGATGGAGCCCTCATGCGGAGCAATTCCCCAGCTTTCAAAGAAAGCCTTTGGGATTGCATCTCGCATGCGCGGTCCCCTTCCCGCACAAGGATGCCATCTTGCTCAGTCTCCTTTTTTCCGCGGGAGCACAACGGACATAGTCCAACTTCCCTCGTGGAAAACGTGCATCAAAACTACTGAAGATTCTCTTCTTCGGCCCTGTTTGATGCCGGTTCCCCTTCCCGCTTTGGTTCGGTACACCGGTATCGAGTCCAGTCACTATTTTTTGGTTTTTGCCCTTAGTGGCTAGCGTTCGCACTCTTTTTATCTTTTTCACTGGCAGCCTGGTCGTTTGACCTCACAGGGGCCCTTTTTCCCCCCGACGGCTACCAGCGGGTTTAAAAAGTGTGATCGGCGTAAAAGATTAATGTCTCTCATCGACACACATGACTGCTGTATCTGCTGCTTTGGGCCCGACCATGACCCGAAGGTCTGTGGCCCATGTGGCAAGATGTCTTCCAAGGCACTTAGAAGTAGGCAGCAGCAGCATGAAACGATTTTCTCTGAGTCCGCATCCACATGGGTCCGGACCTCTTCAGAAGCCTCGATGTCTCGGGAGCTATCTGATTCCGAGCATCGTCGGGGGTCTTCTCAGCTGGGGTCTACCTCATTGGAACACCGGAGGAAGAAGAAACCTGTGAGGGCGGCATCATTGGATGCCTCTGATCGGCCTGGATCCTCGCGGGCCAGGTCGCGGTGTCCTGACCACCGCCCTGGGTCCTCGGAGTCGGAGCAGCCTGCAAAGGTGCCTCGCACGGAGCCGGAGATGCCAAGGAAGGTAACTACTGTTGTCCTCATTGACTGTCCTCCAGGAGAACCGGTGTCGGGCCCGACGGTGTCGGGACCCAACCCAGAGGCTGCAGAGCCTTCTGAGCTCGGTCTCAGGTTGGCGGCCCTGGAGCGCAGCATGTCTGCCTTCATGGAGCAGCAGCGGGCGCTGATGGCCGATCTCACTGGTCCATCCGCCCCGACCACTGGGACCTCGATGTCCAAGTCGACCCCGGAGGCCGAGCCGATCCTCGAGACTCTTTGGACTCAGGTCAATCCTCGGCCAAGGTCTCCCTTTACCTCCGTTTTGGACCGAGGTCATCGACGCCGGTGCCTTTGGCGTCGGCGCGGTCGAGACCGAAGCCCTCATGGCCGGAGCCCATCGACGACTCCTCGGAGGACTCGGCATGGGAAACGGAAGATGAGGAGTCCCCGGACACCCACTGGACCTGGTATGTCCCATCGGACTTGCAGGGTTCCAAGCCTCGGAGACAGTCCCGCCCCCCCCCCCCCCGGAGGATACCCGAGTAGCCGCAGCCGGCATTGGTGCCGGCATTGGTGCCCGCCGCCAGGCGTAGCTAATGTCGTCGGACCTGGAGCCATGGGTTCAGGACAAGTAAGTCGATGTCCCTTGCTGGGGTGACAATCTCTTTGGCAAACCCATGACTGAGAAGGCTGCTGAAATTGAGTCTGAGTACTTGACCCGGACAAGAATATACAAGAAGACTTCTGCCCCTTCTAAAAAGAAGGGCTTGGGTAAAAAGCCCTTTTTCCCGAGGAAGGGTGCTGCTTACCACAACTACCCCACTCAGCAGGCCTCCCCAGCTCGCCCACAGGGGCAGCAGGCCAAAGGACAGGGTCATAGCCCGCGTAAGCAGAAGACCCCCAAGCCTCTGGCCCCAGCTCCAACCCAGCCGGGAGGGGGTTTTTGACTGCCAATGCATAGTCTCTCTCCAACCAGGGGTGAGGTCCTGCACAGGAGGAAGGCTGAGCCTATATGCCCACAGGTGGCCAACAATCACCACGGATACCTGGGTCCTTCAAATAGTCCAAAGGGGCTATTTGCTCCACTTCACCCAGGTACCTCCCTCTTTCTTTCCAGGAGAGCCTCTCAGACCCCCTCTACACAGGGACCTCCTCTTGCAGGAGTTGGCCGGTCTTCTAGAGGATCAGGCGGTGGAACCAGTGCCCCACCACCTGCAGGGACAAGGCTTCTACTCCAGGTATTTTCTGATACCAAAGAGAACAGGGGGCCTCAGACCCATCCTCGACCTGAGAAACTTAAGTAAGTTCCTGGTGAGGGAAAAGTTCAAGATGCTTTCCCTTGGAATATTGTTGCCTTACCTCCACCAGGGAGATTGGCTATGCTCCTTAGACCTGAAGGATGCCTACACGCACATCCTCATACATCCAGACCACAGACAATGTCTCAGATTTGTAGTGGGAGGAAACCATTTTCAGTACAGAGTACTACCATTTGGCCTAGCCTCTGCTCCCAGAGTATTTACCAAATGCCTGGCAGTAGTGGCGGCCTTCCTCGGGAACCAAGGGATTTTTGTCTTCCCTTACCTGGACGACTGGCTCATCAGGGCCCAGTCACCTCAGGAGGCCGAACAAGCCACAGCTCGCACTATCAACATGTTACAGCATTTAGGCTTTGTCATAAATCAAGCAAAGTCCACTTTGCTCCCCACTCAAAACTTAGAGTTCATAGGAGCAAGACTTAGACATCCTTCGGGCTAGTGCTTACCTGCCGGAGGACAGGTCCCAGAGGCTTCTGGCGCTGGTGCACGAAGTCAGCCACAAGTCTCAGATCTCAGCGAGACACTTTCTATGCCTCCTGGGCCACATGGCCTCCATGGTACATGTGACCCCAAATGCCCATCTCCACATGAGGACAGCTCAGTGGTGCCTCAGAGATCAGTGAACACAAGCCACCGGATGACTCCAAGACAGGATCAGAGTGTCCAAACGACTGATGATGTCGTTGGCATGGTGGCTTCAGCCACCCAACCTGCTCGAAGAAGTGCCTTTTCAGCCACCTTCTTACACAAGAGTGTGACAACAGATGCCTCCCTGCTGGGCTGGGGAGCCCATTGCCAGGGATCATGCACTCAGGGGTTGTGGTCTTCTCAGGAGAGTACACACCAGATCAACCTCTTAGAGCTTCGGGCGATTCGCCTAGCTCTTTAAACCTTCTCTCATGTTCTCTCACATCAGTCTGTCTTGGTGCAGACCGACAATCAGGTAGCAATGTTCTATGTGAACAAGCAGGGAGGTACGGGGTCCCGTCTCCTATGTCAGGAAACACTCGACCTCTGCTCCTTTGCAATCTGGCAGGGTATGTCTCTCAAAGCAGTTTACCTGCCAGGTCAGGAGAACTTTCTAGCAGACAAACTAAGCAAGATTCTTCAGCCTCATGAATGGCAACTGAATCCGGAAGTGGCCCAGCAGATCTCTTTGCCAGTCCGCAAAATCACCAGTTGCCCAGCTTTTGCTCCAGACAGCCACACTCTCAGAGGGTGACTGCAGATGCTTTTCTGATGATCTGGTCAGGGGGCCTCATGTATGCGTTTCCTCCCACGCCTCTGGTGGTCCGGACTCTGTTCAAAATCCTTCGGGACAAGGCCTCTGTCATTCTGGTAGCCCCCAGATGGCCAAGACAGCCTTGGTTTCTGCTTCTCCTCCAGCTGGCAGTGGAGGCTCCACTCCCTCTGGGGATGCAGCCCGACCTCCTGTCCCAGGAGCACTGTTCCCTCTAAGCTGTGCGCGTTTGCGCGCGCACACACCTCGCCGAGCGAGCGCACATACTTTACAACAGAGCGCACAAAAATTACGGCTCTCATTCTGATAGAAAACAACACAGACGTCTTAAAATTTAAAAGTTATGATTGTAATTACTAGAAATTTCCCGCTTCATTTAGTAATCGTCTATTTTTCATTTAATTTGATTAAAATCAATGTGGTGTACATACTGTATTCTGACGTGTAGTCAAATTTTAAAGTATATAACTCCGAGTGTCGTTATGTGGCGCACAAAAATTTAACCTTCCTTCAAAAGCTGCACACAGCTGATATTTTATGCGCGCACAGCCCACAGAAAATTAGAGGGAACATTGCCCAGGAGCAGGGCTCGCTCTTACATCCCAACCTCAGGTCCCTCCACCTGATGGCATGGCTGCTGAAAGGGTAGTGCTAGCACCTCTCCTCCTACCTAAGAATGTTGAAGTGTTACTGGCCTCAAGGAGACAGTCCACTATGAAAACCTATGCCTTCAAGTGGCGCAGGTTTGAGGTGTGGTGTACCCATCACAATGAAAACCCTTTCGCTTGCCTTGTACCAGTGGTGCTGCAGTACCTGCTTCACAACTCAGAATTAGGTCTTAAGTCTAACTCTGTCAGGGTCCACCTGAGTGCTTTGTCAGCACACCACTCTCCAGTAGAAGGACAACCTCTTTCGGCTCACCCCTTGGTGTCCATATTCCTTAGAGGTCTACTTCTACTAAAACCCCTGGTTAGTCCCCCAGCAACCGAGTGGGATTTGAATGTGGTCTTGGAACAGCTTACTCGCCCACCTTTTGAGCCAATGTCTACTTGCCATCTGCGCTTCCTCTCATGGAAGGTGCTCTTCCTGGTGGCACTCACATCTGCCAGAGGAGTGAGTGAGCTGCAAGCTCTTGTTTCGGATAGACCATACACAAGGTTTTATAGGAACAACGTGGTCCTTCGCACCCACCCCAAGTTTCTTCCGAAAGTGGTCTCTTCGTTCCACCTCAACCAAGAGGTGGTTCTTCCAACCTTCTTTCCCAGACCGCATGCTAGCCAGGCAGAGGCAGTCCTGCATACCCTCGATTGTAAGAGGGCGTTAGCCTTCTACCTGGAGCGTATGCGGGGACATCGAAGGGCTACTCAGCTCTTCATCTCTTATGACCCCAGTAGGCTGGGGCTACCTGTCTCCAAGCACACGTTGTCCACCTGGGTGGAAGACTGCATTGCCTGGGCGAAATGGGCGGCCGGCCTCCCCTTGCAGGGTTGAATCACGGCCCACCGTGTCAGGGCTAAGGCTGCATCAGTGGCTCACTTCCGCTCTGTTCCCCTGGCAGACATCTGCCGGGCCACCACCTGGTCTTCGGGCCAGACTTTTGCAGCCCATTATTGCTTGGATAGGGAGTCCCGATGAGACAGTGCTTTCGGCCAGGCGGTACTCCATAACTTATTTGAGGTATAGGCAACTCCTACCCTCCGGCCCTTTGGTGTCAGGCTACCGGATGTATTGAGTTCTCTGCTGAATTCCTATCACAGCTGCTGCGGCTGTTCTAGAGGGAGCCATTTTTCAGCTATGGGTTCTCAGTAGCCTATAGATAGGGAGTCCCATATGTGAGGAATGACTTCCTGCTTGTTCCTGGAGAAAGCGTAGTTACTCACCTGTACAGGTGTTCGCCAGGGACAGCAGGAATCAGTCCTCATGACCCTCCCTCCTCCCCTGGAATTGCAGTCCTATCATTATTATTTTTGGTTCATTTTGCCTTCTCTTTAGCTATGTCATTTGACTGAGCAAGATGGCACCCTTGGGCGGGAAGGGGACCATGCATGCGTGATGCAATCCCAAAGGCTTTCTTTGAAAGCTGCAGAATTGCTCCGCACAAGGGCTCCGTCGGTGCTAACGTCACCCATGTGTAAGGACTGATTCTTGCTGTCCCTGGAGAACACCTGTTACAGGTGAGTAACTACGCTTTCTATATATTTCAGCCTACTGATTCCCTAAAGTAGGGCTTCCCAACCTATTCCAGTGTGCACAACAGTAGTATGTTAAGATAGTTAGGTCTCTTGAGTCCATCATTGTTCTGAAACGTCTGATCATTTTAACTACAAACATCTTGCAGCATTGAATTTTTCTTTAGTATGCTCGTTGATGCAGTGGTCTAGGAATCCTATAAGAAAAATTCAAAACCATATGGGAAGAATAAGACTTCTGAAATATGATCATTTTAAATTAAGAACTGACAAGAGGACTGTACCTCATTTTAAGTATTTATTTTATAAGTGTGAAATCCTTCCTTAATTTAACAAGTCTACTTTTTACAAAATGATCTGGGCCAAATTATGTAAATGAAAAAGGAAAAAACTTTACTTTTAGAGAGGCATTAACTCCCCCAACGCTGCTCCACTGTCTTCTGCTCACAGGGTGTCATTTTGCACACAGCAGAGTCATCTGGCCACACTCTGAGAAATGGAGGCTGCTGTGAGAAGAGGGGAGGGGGGGGGGAAGAGATTAAAAAATAGTACAATAGCAAGTGCTGCAACTACTGCTAGAGAGCAGTGCTTGGAGTAAGAAGAAGAGTTCAACTACGATGAAAATCCTTAACAGGAACCAAAGCAAAGAAGAGATGTTCCCCAAGAACCCTCCACAGCCCAGAAGGCTCCGGTGGGACTGCAAGAGGAAGGGAACAACAAAGAAGCCACCTGGAGCCCCCATGCTTAAGTCAGAAAGTATAAGGAATCTGAGTGCCAAAGGCAGCCCATGGATAGGGGGACATGAGAAGAGAACAACCACCTTCCACAGCAGGCAAGGTGGAGGAGCTGATTTGTTACAGGAGGTAGCAAGAAAGACCTAAAAGCTACAGAAGCTGAATGTGATCAAGCAGAAGAACAGAAAAAGAAGCCCCAGAGTGACCAGAGCCAAGCAGAAATGAGAATCTGAGGCTGGAACTGGAAGTTTTGCTGCAGACTGAAGGTATCCAGCAGTGAGATGGATGTAAGCTACCAGAGAAGAGGGTCTGCTGAGACTGACAGCCCAGAAGCAAACAGATGCACAACACTGCAACAGCATACCAGTGAAAGGCATTCACAAGAAACAGTGGTGTAGCTGAAGAAGTCATAGTTCCTGGGAAAAGAAACTCTCTCTTAAAATGATATGTGGATCTGTAGGGTTATTAATAAGTATCTTAATAGAAAACAGTATTTATTTTTATCTGTAGTTTGGAAAATCAGTACACAGCAGTATACACATACATCAGGCATACTTCTGTGTAAGAGGCCTTGAAGCTTGTGTGACCTGGTAGTTAGGAATGGAGACTTTTTCTTTGTCTTTTGTCTTTTGTAGTCTGTGTCAGGGACAATTATATCCCACACCATAGGAGAAGGGCTGTGTGCATCTGGAGACCCTAAATCTCAGTAGTGGACAGACTTCAAGATGCCTATCGATAAGACCTTTCCATATGCACATAAAGTAGCCAGAGCTTAGTATCTGAGTTCAATTAAGGGTTGTGATAGGGTGAACTTGGCTGTATGTATTCTAGCCATATAAAGAGGAACACTTGGGACAAATACTACATACCTTGACTGGTAGCTCCAGTGTTTACTTAGCCCAAGTGTATACTGCATGGATACTGGGAATGGGGGACATCTGAAAGAGACAATTGTACCAGGGTTTATCAGAAATAAGCTGGATCCATGAAGTGACTTACATGGTACAAAAAGGGGTTAATAGAAGTAATAGTTCTTATCCAGTGTTTCAGTGGTGGTTCCATGTTGCTGTAGAAGCTCAGGAAAGAGGATCCTTTTGAATTGCTGAAGGAAGGCTTCATACTAGAGGAAGAAAATGGAAACATGATGGAGGATAGATCATATGGCCTATCCAGGCTGCCCATCCATATCATCTACAAGGCTGTACATACAATCCCTTCTTTTGGGGCAGTTTCATGTAAACCATGATAGTCATGAACCTTATTTCTAAGGCAGGGTATGTGTGTTGTGCCATGCTGTCTTCATTTAAGATACAGTCCCCATCTTTTCCACTGCTAGGCTAGTCCATGTATCTACCACTCTTTCAATAATCAAATAGCTCCTCAGATTACTCAAGCCTGTCTCCTTTCACCTTTATCCTATGCCCTCTTCATGCCAGAGAGAGGGCTGTTCTGTGCATTTATGCCACTGAGGTATTTGAAGGCTTCTGTCATAGAACTCTTCTCCCACCTTTCCTCCTATGTGTACAAATGAGGTGTGAATAAAAAGTATTGAGACTTGTGTAGCTATCTAACAATACATTGCACTACGATGCTATTAAGCATGCAGTGACCTAGTTATGTGCTCTGCATGTACAGTGTCGTGTGGCTGCAGCACACCTTTACTTTTTTTTAATCACTTGATGTTTGGTATCATGTAAAAGCAGTTCATCAGATTTACGATGAGTGAAAAAATTGAACAGTGAATTTGCATTAAATTCTGCCAGAGATTTGTGCAAACAGAGATTTGTGCAAAGAGACTTATGACAAGTTACAGCTAGTGTATGGCAACGAATGCATGAGTCGTGCAAGAGTTTGGTACAAATGTTTCCAAGAGGGCTGCCAAAGTGTTGACAGTGATGAGGAGGAGGAGGAATGGAGGAGGAGGAAATAGCCAATGCAGTAAAATGGGGGGATACGACATTTTTCAGATATATTAGTGAGAAGAGGAAGGGCAAGAGTGGTATTGTCAGACTCAAGGGTGCAGGGGAGGAATATGTAGAAGCTGATAAGGAAAAGCAGAATTGCTTAACAAATATTTTTGTTCTGTGTTCACAGATGAAGAACCAGGAACAGAACCTCAGAAAACACCCACAAATAGGAACAGAAGCAATGGACATCTTGAACAATTTTCAAAAGACTGTGTTCATGAGAAACTATCTCAACTTAAAGTAGACAAAGCGATGGGACCGGATGGGATACACCCGAGAATACTGAGGGAACTTGGGGACGTTCTAGCAGCTCCACTGACTGACCTTTTCAATGCCTCGTTGGAGTCGGGAGTGGTGCCAAAGGACTGGAGAGAGGCTCATGTGGTGCCTTTACACAAAAGCAGAAGTAAGGATGTAGTTGAAAACTACAGGCCGGTTAGTTTAACTTTGGTGGTGAGTAAATTATTGAAAACGCTGCTGAAAGAGAAAATAGTGAGGTTTCTGGAGTCCAGCGGATTACAGGATCCGAGGCAGCATGGATTCACCAGAAGCAGGTCTTGTCAGACAAATCTGATTGATTTCTTTGACTGGGTGACCAGGGAGTTGGATCGAGGGAGAGCCCTAGATGTGGTGTATTTAGATTTCAGTAAAGCCTTTGACACTGTTCCTCACAGGCGACTTATAAACAAACTGAGCACCCTAGGGATGGACCCTAAAGTTACTGCTTGGGTTAGAAATTGGTTGGGTGGGAGGCGACAAAGAGTACAAGTAAATGGAGTTCACTCTGAGGAGAAGGATGTTATCAGTGGTGTGCCCCAGGGATCTGTCCTTGGTCCGATTCTTTTTAACATCTTTGTTAGTGATATAGCGGAAGGGCTTTCAGGTAAGGTTTGCCTCTTTGCGGATGATACCAAAATCTGCAATAGAGTAGACACCCAGGAAGGGGTAGATAACATGAGGAGGGATCTAGCTAAGCTTGAAGAATGGTCTAGAATTTGGCAGCTGGGATTTAATGTTAAAAAATGTAAGGTCATGCATTTGGGCTGCAGCAATCAAAGGGAGCAATATAGTATAGGGGGTGAAGTACTTTTGTCCACTAAAGAAGAGCGGGACCTAGGCGTGGTTGTGTCTGATGATCTTAAAGTAGCTAAACAGGTAGAAAAGGTGATGGCAAAAGCTAGAAGGATGCTTGGGTGCATACGGAGAGGAATGGCTAGCAGAAAAAAGGAGGTGATAATGCCTCTGTATAAGTCTTTGGTGCGACCTCATTTGGAGTATAGTGTGCAATTCTGGAGACCGCACCTTCAAAAGGATGTGAACAGGATGGAGTCGGTGCAGAGGGTGGCTACTAAAATGATTAGTGGTCTTCATTATAAAGCATATGAGGACAGACTGACGGCTCTTAATATGTACACCTTAGAGGAAAGGCGGGATAGAGGTGATATGATTGAGATGTTTAAATACCTCCGTGGCATAAATGTTCAGGGAGAGAGCCTCTTTGAATTGAAAGCAAGTTCTGCTATGAGGGGACATGGGATGAGGGTGAAGGGAGATAGATTCAGGAGTGATATGCGGAAATATTTCTTTACGGAAAGAGTAGTGGATCCGTGGAATAGTCTCCCAGTGGAGGTGGTAGAGATGAGGACAGTAACTGAATTCAAAAAAGCATGGGACAAACACAGAGGATCTCTAAAGGTAAAAAGGGGACTGTTGTAGTTGTTATGGAAGGACAGACTAGATAGGCCATGTGGTCTTTTTCTGTCGTCATATTTCTATGTTTCTATGTTTCTATGAACGTTCTGGAAGGCCATCCACGAGCAGGAATGAAGACAAAGTTGAAGCAGTGCATGCTGCAATATGCTAAAATCATCGATAGACTATCAGGGAACTTGCTGAGTACATGGGCATCAGTTTTGAGTAGGTACAGTCCATTCTTACTGTCGATTTGGGGATGAGACATGTGTCTGCAAAATTCATGCCAAAACTCCTCTCTCCTGACTAAAAGAAGATAGACTGTCTGCAGCCAGGGAGGAGTTTGAATGTATGGAAAAACTCAGATTTCATCAAAAGATTATTACTGGTGATGAATCATGGGTTTATGGTTATGACATGTAAACTAAGGCTCCATCCTCACAATGGAAGACTCCAAATTCTCCCAGACCCAAGAAAGCCCGTCAGGTGAGGAGCAATGTCAAGGTCATGTTCACGCTCACGCTCACCGTTTTCTTTGATTACCAGGGTATTGTTCATCATGAGTATGCTCAAAAAAGGCCAACCATCAATAAGTAATACCACGTCCAAGTTCTGACTTGTTTGAGGGATGCACTTTGTTATAAGAGGTCAGAGTTGCACAGGAATGATGAATGGTTGCTTTATCAAAATAACATCCCAACTCATGCATCTTGTCCAAACACTAAATCGAGTAAGTCAGTCAGCCTCTGTACTCACCTGACCTTGCATCCTGTGACTTTTTCTTGTTTCCAAAACTGAAAAGGAGATTAGACAACTTGGGAGACCATTAAGCAAAATTTGACACAGCAGCTTCACAGCATAATGAAAGAGGTCTTTCAAAATTGTTTCCAGCAGTGGCAGGAACGCTGGAGGAAGTGTGTTTCATCGGAAGGGGACTACTCTGAAGGAGATTGAGTGCAATAACTGTCAGTGTTATACTACTTGTGCTATTGTACAAGTTTCCATACTTTTTGATCACACCTCGTATTGAGATTTTTAAGTCTGTCCCATATGCTTTATGATGATGATTACTGACCTTTTTGGAATGGCCCTCTGCACCGACGACATCCTTTTTATATTCTTTGGAAGGTGCAGACTCCAGACTTGCACATAGTATTCCAAATGTGGTCTTGCTTGAGACTTATATAGCGTATTAAAAGTTTGTTCTGTTGAGCTGTTTTTTGAGTGTGATATTGCTAAGATCGTGAAATATGTTCATTTTCTATCACTATCTTGCTTTAACAAAATTTGGTTTATTTTGATTTTGCTTTCTTTATTTAGCTTCTCCCAATAAAGTTTTACCTTTTATCTGGTTCTTACCTACCTTGCCCCCCTTTCCCGAGTAAACTTTCTTTGTATTTCTTATTTTCTTTTTCCAGCCCTAGCCCTTCTCCCCTAACCCCAGGGAACCCTTACGTAGTCATCCACACGCCTGCCATGAAGGGATGGTCTCGGTCTCTCTCTCTCTGTCTCGGCTCACTGTGGGAGGGTTACTGCCCAGAAATCCTAGCTCGGTATTGGTGACACAGGGCCACTTGGGCAGGCAACCAACCCAGCCTCTGAAGTACGTGGATTACAGTTGTAATAAATATGGAAAATAAAATTGGATGCCATCAGCTGTGCAGCACCATATTTCATTCTGTTGTTGCAGTAGTTCAGTTTTGATGTTATGCTTCATTGCTTTCGGCTCTGTGTTTGACTATAAGGTTCTGACTTGCCACTGGCTAATTAGAATGATTTGAAATGTTCCTTTTGAATTACCTGCTAACAATGTTTTGAAAATAAATACTAAATGAAAACTTTTGTATGGTGTCTTTTTTAAATTCAAAAGTCTTAATAAATAAGACAGCATACATCAAAACATAAGACGTATGGGGCTCACTATTTGAAAATCATTTACATGGTTTACAGCCAACTAAACCGTGTAAATGTCTTAAATGGAGATATTCGACAGCATCTACATGGTTTGTGCCATTGATTATCCCCAACGATGTCCCCTATGTGCCTGGATGCTATCTGGTTAGCATCGAAGTGTGTTGTGGGAGTTCCGGAGTAGAGGTGGTGACTGCCGTTAACCATGTAGCAGCAGTATTGGACCGCTACACGGTTAGTGGTCCAAGGCTAAAACTACAGTAGGCCAGCATTTGGCTCACCTAGTTCTAGCCACGGACCACTAATATCTGTCCAATATTGCCACTACACGGTTAGGCTCTGTGGTGCTGACTCCTTGACGCACAACCCGGATATTCAGTGCAGACAGCGTGGCATGGATTAGCTGGGATTAAGGGTTAGCGGGCAGGGCTATGCGCCTTAGCAGTGCATTGCCCACCCAGAAGAAAATCAGGCCCATGGTCTTTTTCTGCTGACATGTTTATATCTAGTCTGCCCTTCTATATCAAACACCATAGTCCCTTTTCCTTTAGAGACCTTCTGTGTTTGTCCCATGCTTTCTTGAATTCAGATACTCTCCTTGTCTCCACAGCGAGACTATTCCACACATCTACTACTCTTTCCATAATGAAATATTTCTGTATATTACTTTTGAATCTATCCCCTTTCATCCTCATCCTATGCCCCCTCATTGCAGAGCTTACTTTCAGTCGAAAGAGGCTCTCCTTCATTTATGCCACGGAGATATTTAAATGCCTCTATCATATCTCCTCTATCCTGCCTTTCCTCTAATGTATACATATTAAGATCTTTAAATCTATCCCCATATGGTTTATAACGAAGACCATTGACCATTTTAGTAGCCACCCTCTGCACAGACTCCATCCTGTTTATATCCTTCTGATGGTGTGGTCTTCAGAATTGCGCACAATACTCTAAATGAGATCGCACCAATGATTTTTACAGAGGCACCATCTCCTCCTTTTTTCTTCTGGCCATTCCTTTCCCTATGCACCCAGACATCTTTCTGGCTTTCGCCATCATCATTTCTACCTATTTAGCCACTTTATTTAGCTAGCAAAATTTCTGTACCACTGCATCTACAAGTCACAGCAATGTACAGGGAGCAAGAACATGTATAACTTTATATGGAGCATAGATGATAATAGGTTAAACAATTCTAACAAGAGAATAATGAGTGAATCTTAACACTGCAATAAGCAGAGGGTGGGGAGATTATTTTACATGGTGTAAGACAAATGAATGGGAGCTGGGGTAAGAGACTACGTGACAGATCTGAAATGTTCCAGGAACAGGTGGGTTTTAGTTTGTGGCAGAACTCTCCAATGTCAGTTAAAGAGCAAATTTCTGGGGTGAGGGAGTTCCAGATAGTGGGTGTGTAGAATGAGAAGGCTCTGCTGGAGTTAGATAGGTTGGATTGAAAGAATGTAGCTGGGACCGCTAGCAGGTTGTGGCTGGCCTTTCTCCTAGATCTGTTGAGAGGTTCGAGAGTGAGGTGTTGAAGGATGTTTGCTGGGAGGCCATGAAGGGTCTTGAAGATGTTCAGGGCAACTTTGTATTTGACTTTCATTTGGATAGGGAGCTAGTGCAGCTGCTTCAGGACTGGGGTGATGTGTGCTCATTAACTGGTAGCTGTGATGATTCTGGCAGCTGTGCAAATTGGAGGGAGAGTAAGGTGGATAGTAGTATAATGGGTACACTACTTGTCAAACTGATTGACAGGTGAGATAAGGATGACAGGAGCCAATCAGCGCTCACTTCCGGTGTATGTCCCGCCTCAGGCCATGTCCCCTCCCATAGAAGTGAATGGTGAGTTAGCCCTGCCCATCCATGCCCCCAGGTGTGGCCACAGTCCTACTTTGATATGCCCCCTGCCCCGCCCCCAAGGATGACATCAGCCAATCAGTGCCCACTTCTGGGTTTGTGCCACACCCACACCCCACCCCACAATGTTGACATGAGCCAATCAGCGCCCACTTCCGGTTTTGTGCCACACCCACATCCTCCCACCCTCAACCACGCCCCAGCCTACATCATTGGAAATGGCATCACCGGAAACAGGGTGTCATTGGAAATGGACAGTGTCGCTTTTCGATGACATCAGCGGAAGCAGAGTGACTGACTCTGGAAATGTGTTTTGCTTCTGGTTAATGCTGACATCTGCAAAAGCAGGAACCCTGGAAAACAAAACAAAACAAAAAAAAAATGCTTTCTCTCCCCTACTGCCCCAGTTCTTTTTTTCTCACAAAGCAGTGCAATGCTTTTATGTGTATTGCAGGCTATTTAGAACTGATTGTTAAAAATAACCCTTTGGTAGCAGCAGCAGGAACACAATGCAGAGACACAGCACTTGGGTATACATTCTTAAACCATTATTAAGAAGGGACCCAGGATATCAATGCTTGACCCAGTACAAGCATTGTGGAACCTGTGTCTTTTGGGGAAACTGCTAGGTACGTATGACCTAGATTGGCCACTGTTGGAAACAGGATACTGGGCTTGATGGACCTTGGTCTGACCCAGTATGGCATATCTTATGTTCTTATGCTTTTTTTCCCAAATGCAATTAACACATCTTTGTTAGAGAAACCACTGCTGTCCATGTGATAGAATTTGGCTTTTAAGACCTCAATGTTAGAGAGAAGTATTCTGGCAGTCCTGTAGTTCAGACTGAAATACAGAGAGAGACCTGAGTTCAAATCCCACAACAGCTATTATAGTAGTGGCTTTGAAAAAAACCCAATACAGAAAACACAAGTCTAAGCATGCTTCTAGGATATGGTAGCACGTGATTGGCCGAAACAAGAGACTTGTTCTGAGCATGCTCCAGGTGTTCTGAGCATGCTCCTGGTGTAAGGCTGTGTGTCCTGTGTGGGGAAAATTCTAACACAGAGATTCAAAAAGAAAAAATGGCTCTTTTTGGAACACCAAGCAGAATTTCCAACAGGGTGAATAACATTAATTATTTTCTTAAGGATCATGATGCTGCAGCAGAGGGTTATCCACCCATAGAAAATCCATTTGAACAACTGGGTAGTATGGCAGAGCCTGAACATGAATTAACAGAAATTGAAGATTTACCAGATGGGCAAAAATTGTTTGACTCTCAAGATCTTTGTGATTCAGGCACCGATATTGACTTAATGGATGACAACGCAATGGATCCAGAGGACATAGAATTATATTATGCCGCGGCAGATGCAGAAACAACCTGTTTACTGGAAGAACTAGGATCAGCAGAGGTAAAAGAAGTATTTTTTTTGTAGAAAAGTGTTATAGAAGAGGTAGTTCATTTCACACTGACATTGTTTTGTTTTTGTAGGGAGGTAATAAATTTCCTTTCCTACAATAGTTAGAGGACATACAGGCAATCAATCCACGCTGCTTGTGCTTTCTCTGTACATATCAAAGGGAGGCGTTTGATGTCATAGTTAACCAAAAGGACAACTCAAAACCTGAAGAAATAAATACATTTAAATCTGTTGTACAAGCAACGGTGTGCTGTATTATCAAGAAATACTGGCAGGACGTTATGCATAGAGACTGTGCAGCTTGTCTAATACATGCTCCAGGGCAAAGACATCATGATTGCCTGAGGTGGGGGCACAAGGAAATACAACAGAAGATCCATAAAACTTGTAACAGGTTGTGTCTAGGACCTATTGTAAATGTTGCCATGATTGTTGGTCATAAAATGAAAGCAACTGACCTAGTTTATGAAAATTTGAATTTTTTGTTTGAACTCATCAGAGATTTTAATATCAGTAGAAATCCAGGACAACTGCTCAATATTTTGCTTAGATCTGTGGCAGACTGTGATATGGAGCTAGTGGAAGGTTTAATCTGTGACAGAGATTATAGATCGTTCTTTAAAGAAAACACCAAGTTCTGTAAAAATTGACTTTTTATGAAAATGTTTGTATTTCCAGAATCTATTAGCTGAACATACATATAATTTTTGTTCATCTGTATGTCTTTATATATATATATTATTTTTTAAACTTGTAACGCTCAAATGAATCAGTTCACAAGATGAAACATTTTATTTGAAATAAAACATTTTGAACCTACAGCTTTGTGTGGTGTGTTTTAGGAATTCCTAGTTAATTAAACCTACAATGGGTTGTCTGGAAAAAATGGGACAGTGTGAATTATAAGGGCGTGGCCTACATAATAGTCCATATGATAAGAGTGTGAAGGGTGTCTGGGAATGGGGGAATGTGTATTAGCCACATAGGTCCACATACACAATATATAGCATCTATTACAATGTACTGTCTGCGAAAAAAAAATAGTGTGGTGTGAATTAGCTATGGGAGTGGGGTGACACATAAAACAATAGGCCAGAGATCCAGAGATGTTTCAGTTAAAGAATCTGGGGGTTGTAAATCCCATCAAAGAATTTCATTTAAAAAGGCACAGTACATTTCAGCTGACAGAAAAGATCACATAGTCTCTATAGCTTGTAAGATCGGCACCTCTTCAGACATCAACATGTTGAGTAGATATGAGTCTTACTTTTTAAAAATATTGATTATGTAATGTTTCTGTCTCTGAATTTATGATTGTCTTTAAAAATAGGAGCAGAAACCGGGTTTTACAAATAGACTCTCTCTTACAAAACGAAGACAGCAAAGAAAGTTAAAAGGTATGTCGTGTGTTTTTTAATTTTCCAGAAGCCATGCTCTTTATAATGTGTCTTATGGTTTTTTTTAAATATTAAAGACCAGGAAGCTGTTACAAAGCAGATCACGCAGTTTATAGATGGTAAGGAGGCCATATCAGAACCATGTGCTTCAGACACCAACATTGTGAGTAGATATGAATCTTACTTTTTAAAAATACTGGTTATGTAATGTTTCTGAATTTATGATTGTCTTTAAAACAGGGGCAGAAACTGGGTTTTACAAATAGGCTCTCTCTTACAAAACGAAGGCAGCAAAGAAAGTTAAAAGGTATGTCATGTGTTTTTTAAATTTTCCAGCAGCTATGCTCTTCATAATGTGTCTCAACCTTTAATCTTTTTTATTTTAGACCAAGAAGATGCTACAAAACAAGATGACCAACCTAATCAACAGCCGGTTCCTTACCGAAAACCAAAAAACAAACAAAATAGTAAGTATTCAGGTTTTATCCCTCTCCTAGATTTTAAGGCAGCTGTAAAAGAAAAAAAGTATTAGCCCCTACGTTTTCTTTTTCAGATCGAGAAAATGTTAGAAAATCAGCAACTATGGGAGAGAAGTCTAACAGGAAAAGATCATATAGCGAAAGTTTTTCTGACGGCGAATCTACACACGCCAATACAGAATATAGAGAGTGTGGTGAAAGCCGTATCTTTGATCACCGTGTTTCAGAGGACAGAACAAATAATCTTGCATTAGACCCCTCTGAAGAATCAGAACCAGTTAGCTATGTTCAGTTTGTGAAAAGGTGGGATCGTAAATTGGACAAGTTTAATGGTGTAATTTATTCAGAGGAATTTTGGTTTATTAATTTAGACAAGGTAACCACATTATCTGAGGCTCAATACGCCATTCAACAAGGTATCCAGCATATTCTGGATGAGGTTAGCAGCAGAGTTTCATCTGGTGATTATGTACAGGTGCATCTACATTCATCTCTTTTTCACAATTCCTTGTATTCTGGAAAGTTAAACACAGAAGCATTGGATGCTGATGATTTCTTAGATCAGATCGCTAAACTCCTTCAGAGTCACAGAGAAATCCAGGTTTGTGATATATTCTGTGTTGTTGTACTTGTCATAAGAACCCAGGGTAGGGGGGCTCGTAGGGTCTTAAAGACTATACCATTTAGCCAAATTATTCATAAGAAAAGGATGTATTTGATAGACTTGAATAACACTGATAATAACCTGTGTTTTGCAGGTAGCCTCACAGCCCTCATGTCACTGGTAAAAATGACAGATGTCAAACTCTTAGAAGGTGCTAAAAAACTACATAATGAGTTGGGATGGCCGGTACATAGAAAAGTCATGCTCGATGATGTAGCAATATTTGAACAGCATTTAAAGATAAACATACGCGTTGTGCTTTACACAAATTCATGGGTTTGTTTTAAGACATCAGACAGACCTGTGTTCCCTTGTTGCTACACGATGACCATTTCTATGGTATAACCGATGTCAAAAAATTCTATGGGGAGCGCAACTTCTGTAGTTACTGTCAGAAACCGTACAGTCACGATCATAATTGCACATTATGGTGTTGTCTTTTTTTGACACTAACTTGTGCAAATAATGTTGGTGTACAACAGAGATGTCCTAATTGCAAACTCTTTTGTCGTTCTAAAGAGTGTTTAGATAGACACACTTATTTGGCTCCAAAAAAAGAAGTGGTGTGTTTATCTAAGATATTATGCCAGAAATGTGAGTTTTATGTGGACAAGAAACATAAGTGCAAGGGTCGACATTGTAAACTATGCAGTGAACCCTTAACCGGGGATGGCGTCCGCTTATGTTTTATGACCCCTGTTGGTAAAACTGAAACATCTGAAAAGTATATTTTTTATGATTGTGAATGTATGTAAGAAACAGGCTGGCATGTCCCTAATTACATATATGCGACAGACTTAAATGATGAAAGAAACTGGGAATTCAAGGGTCTCAAATATATTTCTGCCTTTAAACAGATTTTTTGTGACAAAAAATGTAAAGGCTACACATTCATAGCCCATAATTCCAAAGGTTATGACGGGTATTTTGTTCTTAAACAACTGCTAAAGGAAAAGATGAACACAGGGCTGATGGTTCAAGGTGCTAAACTTTTACAAATTACCATTGAACCTTTGACTATCCGTTTTATAGACTCTCTAAATTTCCTGCCTATGAAAGTTAGCAAACTTCCACAAGCCATGAGTTTTACAGGCAGCAAGCGGTACTTTCCACACTTCTTAATGATTTGGTAGCAGCTATAGTTGAAATCGCTCTCAACACCCTAAAAGGTAACATTCCTCTTTCACAACACCAGATAAAGGTTTTAAAAGGGAAGCGTCATGCCATAAAGAGTCTGTGCGATAAAAGACTACCCATTAAAAAAAAAGCAATTGGTGAGACAGTCGGGTGGATTTATCGGTCCCCTGTTAAGTTTTGCATTACCGTTGATAACGGGGCTTCTGACAAACCTCTAATGCAGCACGCTGAAAAAATGTACATAGTCCCTAGTCAACAACTCGAGCGCTTGAGAAACCCGCCAGATCGGGATGAAAATATTAGAACCACGACCATTCATAAGTTAGATGAAGAAATGAAAAACATCCTGCAAAGCGTTGGTATGTCTGAACACAAAAAGGCTAAATGTTACTCAGAAGTGTTACAGCACTATCTCGTGCTTAACAGACAAAGGGATATGGAAAAATAAAAAATAAACTTGTATCTACAGGCACACGATGAGACATCAACAGCAGCATCTCTAGAAAATATTATACCTCCAGACCCTGTAATACAAGAAGTGTCAAACAGCATCAATATGCTCTATAGGAAAAATGCTGAGTTGCTGCTTAATAAACTGTTAAAAAACAAGGATATGGCATCCTGGGAGGGAAATGGAACATTTGTATACCGGGGAAACCCTGTCAATGTCTCTAACCTACTTGACCTTGTTCGTTGAGCTACGCAGCCCCAAGCTCTTTCACAACGAAGAATACCCAGGGGCTGGGAGGAGTTCATGCAAACCCTAGCCAAATTAAATATGCCCTCTACGGTGATGGGTAATGCAACCAACAGTGATGTACTGGCACGCCTCAAAGAGAACCCATCTGTGAAGGTTGCTAAAATGTACACGAAGCCGATAAAGAACAAAGAGCTACTCCCTCACAAAAAACGTAAATTATCTCACAGATACCGGTGGTTGAGTGTATAAAAAAATGTATTTTCAATAAAATATTTAAAAACAAAAATAAAAGACTAGAAAGTGGTTTCTTTTCAAAAAACCTCCTTAGAGGGGTTACTTTTTATTTAGAAGCAGCAAAACATTCACGATAGGAAACACACACCTGCTGGTTATGAAACGGATTTCTAAAAGATCTTCACAAAGTTTGTTTGTTGCGTTTTACAAAATGTAACACCATATCATCATTTTGCATTAAATCTTCAGAATACATTTCTAAAATATTTTCAAAAGGCACCCTTTTATAGCGGTGGTGCAAGAAAAATACACAGTGATATCCACAAGCCGTAGACATTGGGTGCTGTAATTGTCTGCTGTGGTATATAACAGCTTTACAATGCTTGTTGAAAAAGCTCATAATGCTGGTAGGAAAGAATAAGCTATCAGGGGGTTGTCCATAAGAATCAAAAAATTCCCCTGTTCCATCTCCACATATATAGATGGCTAACCAGTGTTCTCCAGGTAGGTTTTGTGGGTGTGTATTTACCACCAAACACACGGGCTTCCTTGATATTTGTACATCAGCTAACCAGTCACTGGGTAGCACATCTAAAAAGAAATCTGCAACACAGGAGTCCTTCTTTAAAATACAGAAGATCTGCAGGGTGTTCATTTTCACGAATGATCAAAAAGAACATTCCTTCTATGATTAATTTCTATCACATTGTCAAAAACCCCATAAACAATCATGTTAACTGTATGGGGTAAGGCGCCGGCAAAACGTATTTCAGCTCGCAGGTTACAAGTTTTAATCAGCGAGTAATGGTCTGCACACTCCTGATCCGGTGAAAGGTCAAACGCCAACAAGGTATAACCTTTGTAAAACTCCTGACGGTCAATCAGCAACGCTGTGTCTTTCAGATGTTTGCCACTTGCTTGTACCAGTTGCATATATTCTCTTACACAACATCCATTTTGAAAGTCAAGTTGAAGAGGCTTCCTGGGTACTTGTTCACTATCCACATACACAGCAGCAAAATTAATATCATAATGTTTAAAATTGAAGGAGTTTTTAGCATAATTACCGCTGAAAGCATCATTATCCACAAATCCCAGCACAATGAGTTTTGGTAGCTGCCCCAAAAAGAGATTTTCCTGGTTAGTCACACGGGCTCTGGCTGGTATGCTAAACACCTTCAGCCCCACATGGTCAATAGCATACTTGACATTAGCTTTCAGCAGAGCTTCCGAATGTCCCAAGCGCACTCCAGGGGAAACTAACTCTCTTTACAAAGAGCGCAGTATTTAGGATAAGGAGTTTATAACTTTCTTCGGCATCACTGCTCATTAAACAGAAAGAATTTTTGTTGCGGGTCAATTTAATTTTGAGATCCACACCATTAATCAATAGCTTTTCTTGAAAAAAAAGATCGCTATGTAAATGCCCCAATAGCTCTACCTTGTGGCTAGAGAACGTAAATTGGGCCCTTTCAGTAAAGCCGACATTGCGAGATCCTATCTCTCTCACCTCATGCTGCCCGGCTGTGTCTTTATAAAACAGCCTGCTTGTAAACTGTGATTTGAGGGATCCTTCACCATAATTGAGAAGCAGTTCTATGAGGGCTCTGTAGGGGTAGCAGTTGTTGCTCTGGCTAATGAGTTGGTCTCCCAGGGTAACATCCAGCTGGCTAAACAGAGATGCGATTGGGTAGTTCACCAGCGCTACTTTGGCTGCCGGATCGATGTTCGAGCCATCTTCTGCCATAATTTTACAGGTGAGGTGCAAAAGAGTACTATTTAAATCAATGTAGTCTTCACCATGACCTGCGATATAGAAGTCCAAAGGGTCTGTTTCTGACAAAGCCGATAATGGCGGAATTTCCACATAAATACTTTTTTCGATACTTGTTTGGGTCGGGGCTAGTTGAAACAGGTCCAGTTCCGATTTAACACACTCTTCAGAGCCGTGGTGTACAAAAGCCATGGTGTTTTTTTAGAATATATCTCGCTTCCTAGAGCTAGTGCTTCTCTTCTTAGACCGGTGGTTAAGCTTCTGAGACTTGTCACCTTCGGGTTTCTTTCTTTTAAAAGGCTTGGGCAGTCCTTGCGGTAACTCCCGAGACGTGGTTCTGAGCAATGTGTAAGATGGTGCGAGCTCTTGCTTGGTCAATTTGATCCAGGAGAAGGGGCAACGGTCGAGAGGGGAAGTGGTGCTGTTGAGGCTTGTGATTATGCTCTCAAATTGGGATATGGAGAGTGGAATGAATGAAGGACCAGGTTTGGCTGGTTGGGTCATTAGAGGTATTGGTGGGGAACCAGGAAATTTTGGTGGTGGATGATTCTTTGGACAGAAGAAATTGTGTCATGGCGGCTGGAGATAGGGTGGCATCTGGTTTGGTTGTGGTGAGGTCTTTAAGTAGCTGTAGAGCTATGTCGAAGAGCTCTCTAGGTTTGTTGAGGAAGGATTTAATTAGGTTGGTGTTGTATTTCTTCTTCTTCTTCAGGAGGATGAGCAAGCAGTACTCAGCCTGGGCAGTACATATGCAGAGTGCTTAGGTGGTACCTTATGGTGCCTCCATTTGTGCTCTAGTTGTCTGAGCTTGTTCTTTAGAGCCTTGAGTTTGGGGATAAACCATGGAACATGGTTGGTTCTTGAAATCCTAACTGTGCTGTTGGTGGTGGTAGCATATGTGGAAATGCTGTCATTTTATTCAGCTACTATGGAGACAAGATTGTTTGGATCGTTGTGGGAGATAGGTAGGATGGTGGTGATGAAGAAGTCTCTGTCAAAAGCTTGAAACCTCTGTGAGTGAGGTGGGAATGTGTGGTTGATTGAGTTGGCAGGAAGAAGGTGATCAGATTATGGTCGGACCAAGGTATTTGTGTGTTCTGAATCATGGAGGCCAGATATTGGTGTGGTCATGTGGCTGGGGTGAATATTAGGTTAAAGGTTGCTCATCCAGAGTGAGTTGATTATGAGATAATTTGCTTGAGTTGGAGAGCTTCCATTTCTTGTCGAGAAAGTGAGGAGTGTTTGCTGGATAAGGAGGGTAAGTTGATATCACCAAGAAGAATGAACCATTTGTTTTTGTGGTCATTCAAGCATGCTTTGTTGATGATAGGAGAGAGGTCGCAGGTGCTTGCTGTTGGTAATCTGTATGTGAAGCAGAGTGACAGGTGGGCATTGGAGATGGCAATAAGGTCCAATTCATTGATAGAGCTGGAGCTGGCAGTTTTGAATTTGAGATCTTGCTTGGCAAGTATAAGCATGCTTCCGCCTCTTTTGGATGCCCTAGGGTGGTTTGAGAGTTGGTATGAAGGGAGGATCAGTTGATTTAGAAGGACTATATTGGAATAGTCTAGCCATGATTCTGTGATGCACAGTATGTCAATGTGGCTATCCTTAATGTAGTCGACCAAAAATGGGGATTTTGTTGGGGATGGAGCGAGTGTTGATGAGAGCACATTTGAGAGGTTAGGGTGTTGTGGAATGGTATGAATGGAGATGGTCTGGATGTTAATTAGGTTATAGTGGTTTCTGCTTCTTGGGCTGGGAAAGAGGGGCTGAAGCCTGCTGTTGTGTGAGTGGTGTATGATGGGAAAGAATGACTGATGGAAGGAATGGTGAGAGTGAACATAAGATCATCAGAAACAATCCCTCCCAGGTCCTGCTCTTCTTTTGGGGACAGAAGTACGACAATACCACTTTTGCACTTCCTCCTCTTACTAACATATCTGAAAAATGTCTTGTCCTCCCATTTTTTTGCATTGGCTATTTCTTTTTCTTTTAGTACCTTTGCTTTCCTGACTGCTTTGCTAGCTTCTCTGTCACCCTCCCCCCCCCCCCCCAATATTGATGCTTGTCTTCCTCTCTCTATGATCTCTTGTATTTTATGAAGGCCATCCTCTTATTCTTCACCTTTTCAGCTACTTCTTTTGAGAACCATAGTGGCCTCCTTTTCGTTTTACATTTATTTACCTGTCTAACAAAAAGGCTTATTGCGGATGCTATAAATGGGAAGAGGATCCAAGATGGCCACTTAGGCTGTTGTGTCTCCAGATGCATTTGCCGGCAATGCCGAAGAGGAAGGGAAAGATATGCAAGCAGCCTCCTACGTTTGCGTTGACCCCCTCCTCTTCTCTTACGTCTACTCTGGGTCCTATGAATGTATTTCTTACTCTGCTGGAACATCTGCAAGTGCAAGCTGGTGTGTTACCGAGTGAGTTGGTGTCAGGGCTGGAAAGTCTGACATCTTCCTCCAGCTGCAATCTGTCGCTGGTGCTGCACCCCCCCCCCCCCGCCCTGCTTTAGCTGCCGCTCCATCCTGCCTGGGTGTCCCCAGAGGCGCTGACCCTATGTTGGGGAACATTGTTCTTCCAGCAGGAGGTAGCACAGCTGGGTCAGATTTGGCAGCTTGTTTGGTGATTGAGAACTTTGCCATTGCTTCAGGAGTTTGAGAGCCAGGGAAACATGGAGATTGAGATGGAGGAGGTGATACGATCCGGTGGGGTGGAGGTCCATCCTCTGCCGCTCCGGTGACGGCAGAGTTGGGACCTGATTTTTCTTTGCATTTGTTTTGGGGCGCCAATCAACTTTTTCCCTGGAATCAATCTGGACTGCAATTTCATCTTTGGGTGAAGTACTGGTTCAGCAGACTAACAAAATTGCTTTGCAGGTTCAATCTAATGTGGTAATATCAAAAACCAAAGAACACCTGTATATAGTTAATTTGTACATAGTTACATTTTTGAAATTTGTAAAAAGTTGCTCCTGTTCTATGTAATGTGCTCTGGGTTCTCTGTAAACCACCCCTGATCTCTGGAAGGGGCGGTATAGAAAAATGTAATAAATAAATAAAAATAAAATATCACAAACAAATGCTAATGACTTGTTATCCATTAAAGAAACTGTTAGGGAGTCACGTGATGTGGTGAGCTTGGAAGGACGTGAGTTACTTGAGCTCCGGACCCCTCTCCCCTAAAAGTGGTTATAGTGCCGTGATCTAAACGAATCCTGGGTTGCTGTGGCCCTAGTGCCTTTCTGGGGATCGAGAACTGCCCGGCGTTGCTTACACAGTGGGATGGCGATGGCGGCAAAGGCAGGGAGAAGAGAAAAGGAACGGGTGGCAGGCCCTTCCAAGATGGTGGACTCACCCCCGAAGCCTGGGGTCGCGGCTACCTCCACTAAGAAATCACAGCCGCTGTCACCAATGCAATGTCCCTGCAGTTTGAAGCGCTGCATGCGAAGATGGACACCCTTCAGAGCTCTCTGGGGCTCTTAGGTACCCGGGTGCAGGAGGCTGAAACGCGTCTCTCCCACACTGAAGAGGAAGTGGAGGGACTGCGGCGGGAGCTAGCCGCGCTGCAAAGGGAGTCCAAGGAGCATACCACAAAACTCGACGATCTTGAAAATAGATCGCGCCGCAACAATCTGCGCTTCTTGGGAATTACTGAAACTATCCCGGATAAAGAGCTGCGGCAGCATGTGGAAAACTTGGCTGCTTACCTGCTTGAGGAGGCTGAATCAACCGGGCCCATTATAGTGGAAAGGGCCCACAGATTGGGGCCGAAGCAGCAATCGGGAGATCGCAGACCTAGAGTGGTTCTGGCCAGATTCCTTTGCCACGTGCAGAAAGATGCGGTGTTGCGGGCGGCCAAGAAGAGAGGGATCGTGGAGTGGGAAACGGCGAAGATTCGCATTACCCAAGACTACTCGGTGGCATTAAGTGCTCGCCGCAAAGCCTATGCCCCGATTTGTCAGCGTTTGATTGCAGCCCAGATCCGTTTCAGTGTGCAGTATCCGGCCCGGCTCCACATCTCACACCAGAACACCCACCGAGTGTTTGAATCGGCGGCGGAGGCAGGTACCTATGTGGAGCAGTTGCTGGTGCAGACAGCGGTGAGCCCCGCCGGGAAATGAGGACTCGGCGCAGATTCCATGCGGTGTGCTGGTTGGCCTCCGGCAGCAGAGCGGGTGGGTGCTTTAATTCCCAACCTTCGAGATTGGCTTCAGCCGAGTACTGTCTGGCTCCTGGGGGACTATCGTTGAGCCCGAGCTGTTACACCCAGGATACCTTCAGCTGAGCTGGACTTTGAGCTGCTTTGATATCCTACTTAGGCCCCGTTGCGCAGGTTAGTCCTTCGAAGGGAGCCCGCCTAACGGCTTTAAGATGGTGGGTGCTTCCACTGCCGTTGGGCAGCTGCAACCGGACCGGAGAGGATAGTCTATCTGGTGCGGGAGGCGGCCTGCACCGGCCTGACTTATGGGGCTGGGTGCCAGGACTCTGTCCTTGCCTGCCTGCTTGCACTGGGGAGCATTCAGGGATTGCAGCCTTTGCCTTGGATATACTTAGGCTGCCAAGAGGTAACCTGGAGAGCGGACTTGATACATTGTTAAGCCTTTGTAGGATACTGTATACTGTTTCTGTTAGGTATACACCTGGTTGCTATTTGTATACACTATGTTGCCTTTAGCTCTTTTAGCAATGTGCACTGTTGGGTGGGGGCAGGGTGGAGTGGGGGATACTCCGTTAGGGTTGGATGAGCCTGTTTTCTTTCTCTCTCCTGCCCCCTTTATATGCAGCTTTAATAAGCGCCTTACGCTGGTATCCTAATTGGAGGTAAGAGTTGGCGTGGGGGGTGTACCGGGTCTATGGGCTGGGAGGGGTTTCTTAAAGAGTGTGGTGGGACCTGCAGATATGAAAGGGGGACTGTTGGAACCCCTGGGATGCCCACTAGGTAGCGTTGGTTGGTAACCCCCCGGTAGCTAGGCCTTCTTGCCGGGCGTGGCTATTTTAGGTCCACACACCATGAACAGGAAGCCTTAGGGAAGGGGGGGGGGTCCTACTCACATCCCAAGTGGCTCCTGATGGGAGTGGGGTGGCGGTTATGGGGGATGTTTGAGGTAGGGGGGGTAGAAGGTAGGGGGTGGGGCTCTGGGTATCTGGGTTATAGAGGAGGGGTAGCTGAGGGGGGGAAAAGGGGGGGTTGGCAGGAAGCGCACTGGCCCTATCGGCTCAAGCTATGCTGGGATGGTTGGAGCATTCTAAGGAGTGGGGTGGGACTCCAGGCTGGGAGGGTCCCCCCCGTTACTAGGTGCAGAACTGTTGAACTGGACTTGTTTAACCACTATCCGACCTGAAGATTGTTTCTTGGAATGTGTGCGGGGTGGGTAACCCGATCAAACGCTACAAAGTGCTGAGGGCTTTGGCCAGGTTGCATTGCGATATCGCCATGCTACAAGAAACTCACCAGACGGCTCCAGAACATGCGAAACTGCGCAGAGATTGGGTGGGGCAGAGCTGGGGGGCCCCGGCTATGGGGAAAAAGGGCGGAGTGGTCATACTGATTAGCAAACGGCTCCGATTCGAGCTAGAAAAGGCGTACTCAGATCCGGAAGGTAGATATATCTTGCTGTATGGTAACCTTGAGGGCAGACCTGTTATACTAGGTAACCTGTATAGTCCTAATGTTTTAGATAGGGCATTTTATGCTCGCTTGGCATCCAGAGTGGAACAACTGCCTGAGGTCCCGCTGCTCTTGGCTGGGGACCTGAACGGAGTGTTGGATGCAGAGATGGATACATCTGGTAGTGGGGTGGAGAGTGGGCGAGTTCCCACCACCAAAGTGTTGCGAGGATTGTGCGCCCGACTGCATCTCGTTGATCCTTGGCGATTGCTGCATCCCTTTGAGAGGGATTTCACCCACCAGTCGCGAGCTCACGGGTCTAGTGCCCGAATTGACTATGTATTGCTCACGGAGAGGCTTTTTGCACAGGTGGGAGATGCACAAATAGGCCCTAACATGGTGTCAGATCATGCCCCAGTCTGGGTGGAGCTCGGATGGGGGAGGGCGGCGCTACCAACACGTATTAGGCGGTTTCCCGCGGGGCTCTATTACGACGCAGGCTTCCGTAGCCACTTTAGGCAGTGTTGGCAAGACTTTATGGCTCATCATGAACGGCACCGAGAGGAGCCGGCGTTGCTCTGGGAAACGGCTAAGGTGGTACTGCGCGGGGACACCATTGCCTATGTGGCGCGGAAGCGGAAACTTATAGCGATGCAGATTGTTCAACTGGAGAAGCAGGTGTTGCGAACCCGACGTAGGTGTGCCGGGGACCCGAGTGCTGCTAATAAACGCAGACTCTGGGAGTTACAAACCTCTCTTAACGAACTGCTTCACCAGCGGGCGAAGAAATCCCACATGTACTACCGGTACCAACTGTATCGATACGGGGACAAGTCGGGGCGGCTTCTGGCGCGTTGCCTGCGGGGCTGTGGGGGTTCTCGGTTGATTGCGGCATTGTGTGACGAGCAGGGTCACTTACATAAAGAAAGCGATGCCATAGCTCGGCTTCTTCGCTCCTTTTTTCAGCAACTTTACGCGAGGAGGGACGGGGCTCCCTCCGAGGCGCTGGATTACTTGGGGGCGGTGCAGTTGCCCAAGGTAACGGTAGACCAACAGGCGGGCTTGGATGCCCCGGTGACGGTGGAGGAAATTTACCGAGTCATTAAGAAGGCTAGATGCGGTAAAGCACCTGGCCCTGATGGGTTTGGGGCTGAATTTTATAAGCTTTTGGGGGACGTGGTGCCTTCGACCTTAACGGAGGTCTATCAGTGGCGCGTGGCTCGGGGGACGTTTGGCTGGGGCACTAATCACGCATATATAACCCTCATACCTAAACCGGGAAAGGATCCTACCAAGGCGGCCTCTTACAGGCCTATTTCCCTATTGAATTTCGATTTGAAGATTCTGGCCAAAGTCTTTGCCGACCGCCTGGCACCAGTCTTGGGGGAGTTGGTGCACGAATCGCAAGTCGGGTTCGTTAAGGGGCGTTATGCGGTGCGGAACTTGCGGAGGATTTTGGCGTCCCTGGAGTGGGTCCGGGAGCGAGACCTCCAGTCACTGTTGATCAGTTTCGATGCTGAAAAGGCATTTGATCAGGTTCAATGGGATTATTTGAAGTGTCTTTTACCTCACTATGGACTGGGGGACTCATTCTGCCGGATGGTGGAGCTACTCTATTCGGACCCCACCGCTGGAATACTCTGTAATGGTGTGCTTTCCGATAAATTCAACTTGGAACGGGGTACCCGACAGGGTTGCCCGCTGTCCCCTCTATTATTTGTATTGACCCTGGATCCGCTGATATTTATTTTATTTATTTATTTATTTAGACAGTTTTGTATCCCGCCTTATCCTTCAATCAAAGCGGTCACAACACAATTGGGGGATACATTTAACACGCGGGGATATGAGACACATACACTAATACTTACAGGGAACATGGGCAATGGAGGGCCAAGTGGCCTGCCCAAAACCACAAGGAGCATCCGTGGGACCAGAAACCCCAGTCCCTCCGGCCCAAGGCCGCTGTCCTCCAGTGGGACCCGAACCCCCGACCCTCCGGCCCGAAGCACCCTGCCCCAACCACCAGGCCACTCCTCCCTCCCATGGATACACAACAATATATAGGAGAAGTCAGACAACTCAATGATAGAAGTTTTTATCTCCGGCTGGATGGCGATCCCACAGAAAATTTGAAACGCAGTATAGATAATATAGTTATTAATGCATATGAAACTGGACATATTACAAAGAAAGAGAAGGAGTTTTTAATAGTAGACAAACCAGTCATGCCCACAATTTACATAATTCCCAAGATACATAAATCTTTGAATAATCCCCCAGGTAGACCTATCGTATCAGCAGTTGGATCTTTGTTGGAGCCTATCTCTCAGTTATTGGACATCATTTTGAGATCACATGTTAATCAAATGTGGTCCTACGTACGAGATTCCTCACTCGCAATAGAGATTCTTTCTAGATTTGATAATTTTGGCCCTGAGGTTATACTGGTTACATTAGATGTAGAATCATTGTACACTAATGTACCACAGCTTGAAGCTTTAAGTATTATTGAAGAATATCTTCTCATTAGGCAAGAATATAGACGTATCCCCACTTCATTTCTTCTCATATTAGCTGATATTGCACTATGGAAAAACTTTTTTTGTTTCAGAGATTTATATTACCAGCAAATTAAGGGTGTAATGATGGGGTCATCCATAGCTCCAGATATTGCTAATTTATATATGTATCGTTTTGAGGAGAACTTTTTAAAAAATCACCCTTTTGAGAGTAGAGTTAAATTGTGGATTAGATACATCGATGATGTTCTTGTAATATGGGATGGACCAATGGATGAGTTGTTAATGTTTAATACCTGGATCAATGAATTAAATGTTAATTTACGTTTTCAGATAACATATGATCCAGTACAAATTGCTTATTTAGATCTAATGATTAAGAAAGAGGGCACCAAATTTATTACAATGTTATATAGAAAACCTACTGATAGAAATCAGTTATTACACTACACTAGTTTTCATAACCCTGCGTTAAGAAACAATCTACCAGTGGGACAATTTCTGAGAGCCAGAAGAATATGTACTACAGATGCTGATTTCGAACAACAAGCTACAGAATTAAAAGAAAGATTCCCAGCACGTCAATATCCTAAATGATATATAGATAAGGCATACATAAGAGCCCGTAATTCCTCAAGGGCAAAGTTACTGGAACCGCAAGATAAAAAAGCTCAAACTAAACTGGTGTGTCCCTTATTATATTCTTTTCAGTCCCAACGCATTGTATCTATTCTTAAGAAAGAATGGCGGTTAATTCAAGCCATTCTGGGCTTTCAAAATTTGTCACTTGTGGTGGCCCATAAATGGAACGTCAATCTCCGCAATCTTTTAGTTCCTTCAGCATTTACTGAGAAGATGTTGTCCACACATAAAGGACAATATCAATGTGGTCATTGTTTGGTTTGTATAAATACAATACCTGTGCGCAAGTTTTTTACCCACCCGGTCACGCAAAAAATTTTTTATATAGATGATTTTTCAAATTGTGGTACATCACATGTTATTTATGTCATTTTATGTCCATGCAACCTGCTATATGTGGGTAAAACAATACGGACCATTCGCACTCGTATTGTGGAACATAAAAGTTGTATCAAGAGAAGATTAATTGATAAACCCTTGGTCCAACATTGGATAGACAAAGAACATAAGATATCTGATTTGAAATTTTGTGTGATTAAGAAGGTGAAACTCAATTGGAGAGGAGGCGATATCAATAAAACTATTTTACGGCTAGAACAACGTCACATTTTTTCTCTCAATACAGTGGCACCATATGGTTTAAATATGGAAAGAGATCTTTCTGTCTTTCTTTGACATTTTTGTTTTTTATGTTTTAATATTTTGATTATGATATTATTACATTTCTATTTGTAGTTTTAGATTCACTCTTTTTATGGCTTTGGGTGATTCTTTTTAGATAAGATTTTATAACTTTAAGGTCTTATTTATTTATTATTTTTTTACAGTGTTTATTATGAGTCATTTGCATAATTATGAACTTGGTCCATAAAACATTCTTTGTCTGTCTTTGGAAACTTTGCAATTTGTCTATCGCTTCTATCTATTATTTATTAACGTTTTTCATAAAATCTGTGACTGGTTTTTATAGGTTTTTCATTTTATACGTTATAGTTTGATGGCTCTTGATTTTAGGCACGAATCATGTACTGCAGAGTCCGGTTTAAAAAGTTGCACGGCATGTATTGTTGGTTTCATTCATGGCACTTTGCATCATTTATTCATTTTTTTTTTATAGTGCATCATGATATATATATTTTTTATCCATACCATTGAGCATATAGTTGGTACTCCTTGTTTGTATGATTTCCCCTTTTTTTTAACTCTTCTTTCCCGCGGTTAGATGGGTATTTAAAGATACGCATGCGTCGGCGTTTTTTAACACTTGCAGTATTGACTGTGCGATTCGGTGTTCTGATGGCTGACACAGTATGTGGTAATCGTTTTTATATTGGAATTTTTTTTGGCTAGTACAGCACTCGTTTTACAATCCTTTTTTTTTTTTTAAATAAATGGTTTTTAATTTCAATTCTCATTTTAGAATTCATTCCATGAGTGTCCTCAGCATTCTCACTTGTCCATATATATTTGAATCCCCGCAAGCATTGTTTTGGTTCAAATTGCAGTGAATACATAACACTGGTGTACATATTTAATTAATTAATTCATTTAACAGATTTTATATGGAGGATAGAGGCGTCCGTGGATATTTGCGGGGTCCGGATGGGGTCCTATGGGTTCAAGGTGGCGGCCTTTGCAGATGACCTGCTTGTCCATCTTACGTGTCCCCCGCAGTCTCTGGCTTGCTTACTTGAGGAGTTCTCTCTCTATGGTAAGTTCTCGGGGTTGCGCATTAACATGGATAAGTCAGAGGCCCTAGACGTGGGGGGGACCCTGCATGCGAGTTGGCCTGGGGAATTTCCGCTCCGTTGGGCCGATGAGTCCTTTGTCTATTTGGGCATCCTATTGACCAAGCAGCCGGCATCGTTATACCGTGTGAACTTTGAGCGGATTTTCTCTAAAGTCCAGGCCCAGTTGCGGGCGTGGGCACCACTTCCACTATCCCTGTTGGGCAGAGTGGCCGCATTGGGGATGGTGATTCTGCCCAGAGTACTGTATTGGATGCAGACTCTCCCTGTATGGTTATTGCGCCGGGACATACTCCGTATGGAACGAGCCTTTCGCGGGTTTCTTTGGAGGGGGACCAGAGCCCGTATACCGTTGGTTAGAATGCAAGGGGGTTGGCGGTCAGGGGGGATTGGAGTCCCGGACCTTTGGAAGTATGCGCTGGCCTGCCAGGCGCGGCATGTTGGCGACTGGTTGGGGGGGACAGAGGTCTACACACCTCGGGGGTTGGAGGCGGCTGTGGTGGCCCCGCACTCTCTGGAGGCAGTTCTGCAGGTGCGGCAGGTGGACCTGCCGACCCGTCTGACGCGGAATGTGCTAATACAGGTGACGCGACGCGCCTGGCAACAGCTCAATAAATATTGGGGTAGTGACTCTACGGTTTCAAGTTGGCTGCCCTTACGGGGCAACATTCATTTCCTGCCCGGTTCCGACTCGGTCCCGTTTCGGAAGTGGGAGCGGTTGGGTATACGGTATTTGGGGCATGTCCTTAATCCCGAGGGGAGTTGTAAGACCTTGGAGACGCTTTGTGCGGAGTATGGGTTATCCCCGGGGGGCTATGCCTTTGCATATGCGCAGGTTGTTCACTATGTTCGTTCCCTGCCTCGGCGGGAGCTCACCGCGGAGCATTCTGCGCGGATTCTTGATTTTTTGGCACTGGGAGCAGAAGCTCCGCCAACTATAGCGGATTTAAAGAAGAGGGTGGATCGGTTGGAGGCACCCCCGGACTATGCTCTGTTGGAAAGCCGATGGGCTCGAGAACTGGGCCGTGAGATCGCCCCGGGCACTGCCAGGGAGGCACTGGGTCGGATTGCGCAGTTGGTGGAGGGCGCCAGGTGGCGCGAGATACAATTTAAGTGTATTCACCGAGCCTACTTTTCGCCGAGGCGGGCGTTTCGTAGCCGCCTCACTTCAGATGGTAGCTGCCCCAAGTGCTCCTCCCCCCTAGCGGATCTAGGCCACATGTGGTGGTGCTGCCCATCTATTCGCCGATACTGGCTGCGCATTGAGGCGTACTTAGGTGGGTTGCTGGGGCAGCGACTTTGTTGGACGGGGCTATTAGTGGTGTTTGATCAGTTGGGACCACTCCGCCCTAAGGGGAGGTGGGAGAAATTGCTGGTGCGGAAGGCCTGTCTGGTGGGGAAGGGACCTATTCTTCGCCGGTGGAGGGAGCCAGAGGTCCCTACCTTTACTGAGTGGCGCAATAGCTTTCATCAGCTGTTGCTTATGGAGCGGAGGAGTGCGCTGGGACACCCTCGGCGATGGGCTATATTTTTGCTGATCTGGATGCCCTACATTCAGAGTTTGGGACCTAAAGCCCGCAGTGAGGTTTTGAAGGTCGGATAGTGGTTGCTCATGCTTCGGTTGTGCTGCTCCAATGACTTTCTTGATATGTGTGCTTCCTGCTTGGGGGTTGGGGGTGGGGGGAGGGGGAGGGGGAAGGGTGGAGGGGGAGGGGGAATTAATTCTGATATTGTATATTTGTTTTTTCCTTTGAACTGTTGTTTGCTCCCGTAGTGGTGGACAAGAGATAGCCCCACCGGGAGGAAGTTATGTTGTATCTAGGAAATTTCTGTGACGTGGTTGTTATTGGTTGTCTTTTTCTGTTCTTTCAATAAACAGACTTTAAAAAAAAAAAAAAGAAACTGTTAAGTCCTTGCAATTGGATGTCTAAAAGCATGAGAATTATTCCTTGGTTTCAAAGGACTTATCTGCTATAAAATTCAAAACGGAACGGCTGGAGAATCAAGTTCGATCATTGAATCTATGTTTAACTAATTTTCCATGCTCCCTTCTGGTTTCTGCCAGAGATATGTTAAAGTGATACTTTGTGGAGATTTTGGGCATTTCACCTGAATCTCAGCCACTGTTATCAAAAGTATGTTATGTTCCCTCTGGGAAGAAGAGCTCTGTTGGGATCCAGCAGACTTCTCCCCAAGTTACAACATGTTGATATCTTAAATATATCTAATATACTTGAGTCATTGGATACCGGTTCTGTTTCTGCTGCCACTATGTTAATATCATTGGCATTGACGTCTAATCGGGAATGTCATTTTAAATTGTACTTTTGTAAGCGCTCTACCCCTTTTAAAGGGTTATTGGTGTGTATCTATCTGGACCTAGCCCGTGAGTCTCAGAGAAGATGGAGGGAATTTCTTTTACTTAAACCAGCAGTGATTCAGCTGGGGAGATTGTTTTTTCTAATATTTCCATGTAAATGTCTCATTAGACTACAGTCTGCAAGTTACATATTCTTTGATCCCTCTCAGCTGGTGGTCTTCATTTATTTATTTATTTTATTTGTCCTAGATTTGTATACCGCTACTTCCAGCTACTTCATTAGTTCTTATTTGCCAGCCTCTTCTTAGGCTACAGTTGTGTTATGACTTTTTATTTAAAACAAAATTGCAGAGAGATCATTCAGACCACCAGAACTGAAGTGTGCCCATAGCTTTCTGTTTCATTACAAGGCCAGAGTCTTATCAACCCCCCTCCCCTCATAACTGGCACAGTATGAACTAAGAAAGCCTTCAGCTTGAAAGAAACGGCTAAGATAAGGTAGAGTTTGAGTCAGATGTTCAAATTCCTGGACATCTTCATTATTGTTGTAGTTATCCAGGTACAGATTTGGTGATAACACTGCTGAACTTACTTTTGTCAGTAGTGAAAGCTGATTTTGTCTGAATATATGGGTGCTGCTACCATTTGGGAGAGCAACAGAAAGTACTAAATAGCTGAATCCTATGATGAACTTTATAATTAAAAGCAACCCAGTTGTGAATGCTGCTACTGTGTGTAATAAAAATTAAAGATTTCTTTGAATCAGCAAGGAATATTGAACTTTGAACCATCCTATTTGTGAGGAATCATGCTGAGCAAACTGTACCAGAATTGTTTACTAGCCCGGAGACCAAAGGTGTAGGGAATGACTGACCAGAATTGTTTATTAACATGGAGAACAAACAAAGACTGGAGAAGGACTGGTTAGAAATTACTGTTTATCAAAGGTGTATGGCGTGGAGAATATTTGTAGGGAAAACCTCATGTGAGGAGTCATACTGTCCAGCTGCGACTCATTTGTAACAGCCTATAAAAAGAGCTAGAAAAGGGGGTGGAGCCTGGTCTCTGGTCAAGATGGATGTGTAAGAGCTGTGCTCCAGAGTGCAATAGACAAGAATCTTGACTTCTGCAATCTTTAATCAACTAGTTCCTAACTACTTTGATGCCATTCGATCCCCGTTATGTCGGGCCCCAAACAGACGCAGCTGGATTACCAAGTATCTCAAAATGCTAGTGCAAAGAGAACCAAGACGGAACCTCTCTCACCTCACAAGATGGCGGTCTTCCGAGATTGTCCTGAGACCTTGCAGGAGATCCTGGCTGAGATTCGGGCAAAGAATTGGTCAAAGTTAATGGAGAATCGCTAGGTGCAATGCAGGAAGAAATCAACGCTTTGAGATCTTCTCTGGAATCAAATACGGCTCATTTGGGGAAGGTAGAGAATGCGGTGGCATCACATGGGGAGAGGCTTGAGGCCGTTGAGAAGCAGGCCAAGTTGATATGTTCATTGCAAAGAGAGGTGGAAGACAGTAATAATCACTCTTGGAGGAATAACATAAGAATACTAGGAGTTCCCGAGGGAGCAGAGGGTCATGAAATGGTATCCTTTTTGCAGGCCATGATTCCAGATGTGTTAAAGTTGCAGTTTACTATGCCGTTCGAGATCGAGCGCATCCACAGAGTACCTACTCAGTCCGTGGTCACAGACAAGCGTCCATGTCCAATCATCTTGAAAGTTTTGCGTTTTCAGCAAGTATTGCAAATAATGGGAGCAGCCAGAACACTTTCAACCTTGAAATATCAGGGACATAAACTCCTGTTCTTCCCTGACTTTGCGAAGGCGATGGTGGATCGGAGAAAGAGTCTTTTGGCGTTGCGTCCACGCTTGGTTCAACTGAAGGCCCATTTTGGTCTACTATATCCTGCCCGCATGAGAGTCACGCCGTATAACCAGACAAAGACTTTTGATGATCCCGGGGAGCTATGTGCATTTCTGGAGGATAAGGAATCGGCGGTGATGCAGTGAAGGTTATCTTGCAACTTCTACTTGCTACAGTTCTGTGGCGCTTGTTATCATGGGCATTTGACTGGTCTGAGGTCATGTAAAGGCGACTTATTCACACAGAAGCGACATTTAATCATGTAACATTGCTATATACTGAAATATTCATTCTGTCTCTTTTGAAGGACATTATCTTTGCTCTTATTAAGGGAGGTGGGCAAGACGTAATATTCTGAGTGTTACAAAAGTGTGGAAGTGTTGGGTCATTGTGCCCTCCATGTCTGTCTTGCCCTGGTGGGCTCACCCGTTATGTTTTATGTGTTATATAGCCCCCCTGGGTTTAGGTGGTTTTGGGGAAATGTTTTTTCAGAATTAGGTGTTCTTATTGTATATGATCTTATGATGGGGCCAGGGTTAAAATGGGTTTCTTTGGTTGTTTTTTTTTTTTCTTTTCCTTTTCTTTGGGCTATAGATGCAGCCACACTTTGAAGGCGCATAAGAAGTTGTTCTACAATGTAAAACTAAATGCTACAAATTGATCTATTTTTGTAATATATGACTGATAATTTGGAGCTATATTGTCAATATGCTTTCCTTTAAGATCGTTTAACTGAATGTTATGAGCATTAACAATTCCATTAATAGGAATGTATTCTTCTGAATGGTAGTAAAGAAAGTGCTGACTTCTCACTGCTGCAGGAGACACACTTCAATGTAATGAAGTCATTGAAATTAGATATATAAGCCCTACTCTTTAAGGGTTTTTCAGCTGTCCATCATAGGAATAATGGGGTAGCCATCTTAATGAGGAAAGTTTTATCTCCCATGGTTTTTTAAATATTATGTATGTATTGATTTTTCCTAGCTTCCAAGGGACTGTTGTTCTAGAATTAATGAGTCTGCTATCCATGCAGCTCACAGTTCTGATCATGCTGTAATCTCATTTATCCTATTTGACTCAACGAGCTTTAATAATATACAGCAACGTGGTCATTGGTCTGTTTCTTGGTGGGGTTATCTTGAAGATATGAATATGTCTATCACTCCTACAGTGAATTATATAATGGGAATGCTACCAGTCTTCCTTACAAGTAAAGTATATCGTCAAATTGATAGGATTCTAGTTTAGCTTCCATGGAGAAATAATGCCTAGATTTGCTCTTCGGAAGCCTGGGTCTTAATAAGAGGAAGGGGGGATGATTTTCTCTGATTTTCAGGCCTAGCACTGTGGCTTTCTGCCAAAGCCAGGTTCACGATGGGTGGAGGGGGCCACAGGCATACATTCAATTTTGACTTGAACTAGAAGAAAGATTAAGTAATCCTTTCCCCTAGAATCTTCTTCCTGGCAGGGTGTCTGCTGAGAGGTTGAAGTCTTATAGGTTTATATTGGATAATCAGAAGGCTTCCCAGCAATTAGCAATTGCAAATCCTATGGAGGATAGCTTATTGAATGGTTGCTAAATGGGATCAGGCAGCTGAGAATGAGTGTTAGTCTCATCGAGGTGATGTCGGCACATTGAGATATGTGGTATATGACTGTCCTAGCATTCAGTCTTATTGGGTTTCAATATGGAGCTGCATTATGGTGGTACTGGGATTCTGGGCCACTCTTTCCTGGTCTGGGGTCGTTTTTCAATCAGCAATTGGCAGCTCGTCGTTACAAATGGATTGTCAGTCTAAATTGGCTCCATGTTGGGAGTGGCCCTATTTCTGTTATTTCTAACTGGAAACATAGCTTGGTTGATGCACATGGTGGTACACTTGTGCCTATGCTACATACATGCGCAAATATCATGGTGTGGTAGTTCCTTTGCATCCTCCTCTTTTCTTAAGTGGAAACTCCTATAGAATTACATCTTTAAAGCACTGTATGAGATACAGTAAGGGGTTATTAGACAAATCTCCTTATTTCCTCTGTAGTGGAGTGCTTGCCCTTCTATAGCCCTTGCAGGCCTAACTGGCTTACAGATGTTTTATGTTTCTTCTATATGGCCCATGATGATTGCATGATAATGGGAGAGACAGGGTGGGGTGTGCTGTGATCAGCTTTTCCTTATCTTGTGGCAGGCTATGGCCTAGAATAGTCTGCAAATATGAAAGGCCTGTAAGTTAGGCCTGGATTCCAACCCCCACTATAGCTAGAAAAGAACCAAAAAATCTGTGAAAAATGAGAAAACTGTTTTAAACTGCTTAATAAGAAGTTTTACATGAATTCATAAGTCTTTCATTATTCTCTTGTGTGCGAAAGATAGAAATGTTTCAATACATGCATTCCTGGAGCTAGAGACGACCTTGCAGTAGAGAAGTATCAAACCAAGAAACTGCACCATTGTTAGAACAGTCCTAAGGGCGGGAGCTGGGTGCTAGGCCCAGGAGGGATCTCTGATTGGACAGGTGCAGGGGGCGTTGGAACCAATAGAAAGTTTGCATGTATCAAGCTGGAACCAATAGAAAGTTCTCATGTATCAAACTGAAGAAGAGGTATAAATGAGTATGTCTCTGTAAAAACTTTGCTCAGTTCCTTTTGAAGCTTTGACTGACTGGGCCTTGTGCACAATAAACTGGCTTGGACTCTGTCAATTGACTCCTGGATTTATTCATTGATTACACTTCGCTGCAGCATATTCCTGGTGCGTTGGCTGGGAAGTGCGAGTAGTGAATGGTATTCAAGTGAGTAATCTATGCAATTCGCCTCAAGGTTTGGCCCGGTTGGAACCGTGTCTGTCCGACCGTGGGGGAAACCTCAGGCGCCACCGGCCCTTTTGTGCCGGAGAGGGTTCTGCCTTGCCTCGGCGGGCCACTGGCTCCGGCCGGCCAACACCTCCGAACCCGAGGGGAGTCCAGGATCCAATCCAAGAACAGGTGTGGTATCGGGAACCGGATCCGGTGAGTAGACATTTCTTGTGATTTGATAGTCAGTAAATACAGCCTGGGAAAAAGAGTCTTGCATAAGTGTGCGCGAGACTGATTTGGTATAGACTAACTGAGAAATCTCACATAACTATGCGCGAGACAAGAGAGCTTGATCACCTCTCATAAGGGCGGTCCTAGTACGCTCTGCATAAGAGAAAGCGGAAGCCGAAGCCATCGACCCTTCTTGTTTGAAATAGTCAGTTAGTCAGAAAACCTGGGCACTTGAAAAATGATTTTTTGTGAAAATATGATTGCTTGTGTGATTGAGAGGTCTTGAAATACAGACCGAGCGAAAGCGGACTCCTGAGTAGCGCAGTTCCTGGCCGGGCGACCGCGCCCAGGTCGCGAAAAGGAAGAAGCGAGTGGTGTTTGTCCCCCCCAGTGTTCTGTGGGCTGTACGGACCCCTTACCTACAGCCATACTACCTACCTTTACTATTTGTTGTCTGGTACGTCATTACGTGTACGTAGTTATGATTAGATTATGGGAGGGGTGGAGTCCACACAAACTCCGTTGGAATGTATGATCAAGAATTTCCGTAAAGGATTTTCAGGAGACTACGGTATAAAAATGTCTCCGTCTAGATTAAAAATGCTATGTGATAGGGAGTGGCCTGTGTTAGCTATTTCATGGCCCCGCGGGGGCACTTTTGATGTAGAAAAGGTTTCCCGTGTTCATCAGCTTGTACAAAAAGCGCAGCCTGACCAGTTCCCCTATATAGATTCCTGGTTAGATGCTTGTGAAAGGCAGCCTTTATGGATGAAGCGCTGCTATGAGGAGCAATGTAGAATATTAGTAGTCACCACTAGGGGGACCCGAAAGGTTGAGGAGGAGAAGCCGCCTGTGTATTCCGCCCCAGAGTCCCCAGAAATCCTATGTATTTCCTGTTTTTTCTGTAAACACAAAGTACAGTTGAATTGTGTAACTCCTTGTTTATTGTAAACCGCGCTGATGCTGAATAGTGCGGTATATAAGAGACTATAAATAAATAAATAAATAAATATGGATCCCCAATTTTGCGCAGCTAGCAAAACCATTGTACCAGGTTACCAAAGGAATGGAAAAGTCTCCACTAGAGTGGGGACAGGAACAGGATGCAGCATTCCAGTCTCTGAAAATAGCTCTGATGTCATCACCAGCTCTAGGTCTTCCAAATGTCCAGAAGCCCTTCCATCTCTACGTCCATGAGTCACAAGGAAATGCATTGGGGGTACTGACTCAATCTCTTGGATCTTGGCAACGGCCAGTTGCCTACTTGTCAAAACAATTGGATGTAGTTGCAAAAGGCTGGCCCTCTTGTTTGAGAGCTGTTGCAGCAACAGCCCTCCTGGTGGGCGAAGCAGATAAGCTCACTCTGGGACAGAGTCTCCAAGTTACTGTGCCACACTCTGTCCTGACTCTCATGGAACACAAAGGAAACTTCTGGCTAACAAATTCACAAATGTTGAAATATCAGAGTATGCTGTGTGAAAACCCCCAGATTTATTTATTTATTTAACAGTTTTTATATACCGTCTTTCTACAGTTCAAGACGGTTTACATGTAACATAACTGACAGTATTATACAACTGTTTACAAAGAACATAGAACAAGGTAGCAGATTACATAGAACAAGAATAAGTGGCTATATAAGTAACATAGGAACTGGGAAACTAATAAATAAATAACTATGTACAAATATTATTTACACTAATATGAATCGTTTGTTTACCTAAGAAATAGCAAGGGTCACTGAGATCTCAATTAGAGGGACTAGTAGAAGGGTGGGAGTAGTGGACTGGGAGTAAGGGGGAGGAACTAGGGTGGTAGGGAAAAGTATTCGAGGAAGAGGTAAGTTTTTAATCTTTTTCGAAATTCTGCGTGGCTCACACAGTTACGTAGGTCATGGGGAAGGGTATTCCATAGGGAGGGGGCATAGAGAGAGAAGGCCCTGTTGCTAGTAGATTGTTTAAAGTGTATCTTGGATGTAGGAATAGATAGAAGGTTTTTGGCAGAGGAGCGGCGCGTTCTTGTATTATTAGGGAAGGCCAGGAGAGGGGAAAGGCAAGGAGCTGATTCTTTTGAGATAATCTTATGAATAAGGGTGAGCACTTTAAATTTAGCTCGGAGTTGGATTGGGAGCCAGTGTAAGTCATAGAGGACAGGTGTAATATGGGATCGCCTAGGGTTGTTAGTTATTAAATGTGCTAGTGTATTCTGTGCAAGTTGGAGAGGTTGGATAGTAGTTTTAGAGAGGCCGTGATAGATAAGGTTACAATAGTCAAGTGAGGGGGTTGTGAGAGCCTGACAGACAGTACGAAAGGAGTTGGGGCTTAAGAGGGGCTTGAGGTTACGGAGTGTACGTAACTTTGCGTAAATTGTGTTAGTAGTTTTCTTTATATGATCAATGAAGGAGAGGTTCTGATCGAGGATGATTCCAAGATATTTCACTTGTTTTTTTATAGTGAGAGTGAGGTCGCCAAGGGTGAGTGTTGGGGGAGGGGTATATAAGGGGTTGGAGAATACTTGGAGGATCTCAGTTTTGGATTGGTTAATAAGTAGGTTGTGTTGGGAAAGCCAAGATTTGAGATTGGTTAAACATTCATTTAATTTGGTAAAGTCAGGGTTAGCGATGCTAAATGGTGTGAAGCACATCATATCATCTGCGTATAATTGGTATTGAATACCAGAGTTTTGGAAAATTTTGCAGGCAGGTTGGAGGAAGATGTTAAAAAGTAAGGCAGAGAGGCTAGAGCCTTGGGGGACACCTTGCTTTAGTATAAATGGGAGGGAGGTGTCACTTCCAATACGGACCTGTTGTGTTCTGGAGTCTAGGTAGGAGCGAAACCATTTTAGAGTAGTGCCTCTCAGACCTATTTCATGAAGTCTGGTGAGGAGTTAATTATGGGGAAGAGAATTGAAGGCAGCAGATAAGTCAAGAAATATAAGTAAGCAACCCTGAGTAGGGTTATGAGTGTATAAATACAGTGAGTCTAGAAGGGAGGTTAGGAGGGTTTCAACTCCATGATTCTTCTTAAATCCATGTTGGTATAGGTCAAGAGGAGAGTGATCATCTATGTAGTCCTGTAGTTGGGCTTGGACAATTTTCTCAGTAATCTTTGCAAGGAAGGGTATACTAGAGATGGGTCTATAGGAGGAAGGGGAGGTGGGGTCAAGTCTAGATCCTTTTAAGATGGGGCGGATAGAGGCACACTTAAGTAGGGGAGGTACAGATCCAGACTGGAGGGAGGATTGTACAATGGTCTGGATGTAGGGGCTGAGGGATGTTCTGGTGGATTTTATCCAGGGGGCAGGACAAGGGTCAAGGGCAGATGTAGAAGCATTCAAACTATTTATGACATTAGATATAGTTTCCGGGGTGACAGTGTGAAATTCGTACCATGAGTTCTCTAGTGGTTGAGTATTATGGACTTCAGGTGGTTGGGAATTGTTTGTTAGATGGGGAAGGGAAGAGGGGGGGAGGAATTTAGAGGCCAGGTGGTCAGCTATAGCTTGGGTGGATATTTTAGATGGTTGGTCATGTGGGTTGGGGTCTTTTATTAGGGATTTGGTGATAGAGAAGAGTTCCCTTGGTTTGTTGAGGGAACGCTGGATTATGTTTTCATTGTATTCTCTTTTATGATTAATGGTTTCAGCACAGTAGGATCAGAGTTTAGTTTTATAGATATTGTATACATCTGGATCTTGCGTATATCTCCATTTGCGTTCAAGCCGTCTAAGCTCTCTTTTGAGATTTCTCAGGGTTGTAGAAAACCAGGGGGCTTTTCTGCGATGTTTGTTAGAAAAATGCTTAGGCGGGAGTAAGGATGCTAAGGATAATGTTTGATTCCAAGAAGAGATGGTGGAATTTAGATTGGGGATTTTGTCATTTAATTGGTCAAGTGAAGGAGTGATTTGCTCTAGGAAATTAGCTGCATTGAATGGTTTGAATTTTCGAATGGGTTGAGGATGGGAGTGAGGTTTATTTTGAGAAGATGAGTAGGGGACAGTGAAGAAGATAATGGAATGATCAGACCATGGTATGGGTTGGATAGTATGTTGGATCTGGTCTTTGAGATGAGGGTGTTGAGGGATGAAAATTAAGTCAAGGGTGTTTCCTTTAGAGTGTGTAGGGTTATGAAGTATTTGGGTAAAATGGAGGGCGCTCATAGCTTGGAGGAAGGAGGAGGAATTTGAAAAGGAAGTGGAATGTAGGTTTAAATCACCTAAGATTATTAGAGGGCGTGATGTAAGTTGGGGGGAGCAAGCAGTATCTAGGATCGTGGAGAGATCTGAGGAGTCTGCTTGTGGTGCACGATATATGAGGTGTAGGGTTAAAGTAGAGTTACAGATACAGTTAAAGGTCAGTCAAGCCTTGAATCCTGCTACGTTGTTCCCAATTGGTCCTGGGCCCCCTGATCATGACTGTTTAGAAACCATGGACACTGTATTTTCAAGCCACCCTGATTTGACTGATGTCCCTCTAGAGGACCCTGAACGGACTTTCTTTGTAGATGGAAGCAGTCTTGTCATCAATGGACATCGTTGTGCTGGATATGCAGTGGTGACCCTTGATCTGGTAGTTTATTTATTTTATTTATTTATTTAGACAGTTTTGTATACCGCCTTATCCTTCAATCAAAGCGGTCACAACACAATTGGGGGATACATTTAACACGCGGGGATATGAGACACATACACTAATACTTACAGGGAACATGGGCAACGGAGGGTTAAGTGGCTTGCCCAAGACCACAAGGAGCATCTGTGGGACTAGAAACCCCAGTCCTTCTGGCCCAAGGTTGCTGTCCTCTAGTGGGATTTGAACCCCCGACCTTCCGGCCTGAAGTACCTTGCCCCAACCACTAGGCTACTCCTCCCTCCCTGGTAGTTGAGTCCTCAGCCCTGGCCCCAGGAACTTCAGCGCAGAAAGCTGAACTGATAGCCCTCACTAGAGCATTGACATTAGGAGAAGAACTCTGCTTAAATGTGTACACAGATTCTAAGTATGCCTTCACAACTTTGCACGCGCATGGAGCCTTGTATAAAGAACGAGGGTTGATCACCTCAGGGGGCAAGTCCATCAGGTATGGGCCCGAGATACTGATGTTATTAGATGCTGTATGGGCCCCCAAACAAGTGGCAGTCATACACTGCCGAGGTCATCAGGCAGGAGCAGGAGAAGTCACCCAAGGAAACAGGTTTGCTCGAAAAGCAGCAACAACAGGACGAGTTAGGACCCAAGATACCCTGATGCAAGCAGCCCTATTCCCTGTGCCCCTTAGTTCCTGGGCACCCCGATACACTGCAAGAGAGTTAGACTATTTCTGTGAAAAGGAGGGAGGGGTCCTGACAGAAAAAGGTTGGATAGTGCTGCCACCTTTAGAAGGTAGCTTACCTCCCGGTCCCACAGTCATCCCTGAAGCATTAGGGCCAGCTTTTGTTCATGCTTTTCATCAGGCCACACATTATGGGAAAAGAGCTATGGAAAAAGCCCTAAGGCCCCATTTTTGTATTTCACTACTAGGACCCCCTGACTGCCTCAGTAGCGCAGCGATGTTTGACATGTGCCAAGAATAATGCTAAGCAAGGTCCCGTTCCACCCCCAAGAGTTCAGTCAGTAGGGGTGGCCCCAATGAGTGATATGCAGGTGGACTTTGCTGAAATGCCCCGTGCAAACGGGTATCACTACTTGTTAGTTCTAGTTTGCACATTTTCCGGGTGGGTAGAAGCCTATCCCACTCGAACTGAGAAAGCCCGAGAGGTCACTAGGGTGCTGCTCCATGAGATTATTCCTCGATTTGGAATACCATTGACTATAGGATCAGATAATGGCCCCTCATTTGTATCCCAAGTGACCCAACAGTTAGCTCGAGCTCTGCAGATACAATGGAAGTTGCACACTGCTTACAGACCCCAGAGTTCAGGGAAAGTAGAACGTATGAATAGAACCCTGAAATCTCAATTGTCCAAGCTTTGTCAAGAAACACACCTAAAGTGGCTTCAGGTTCTCCCTATAGCTCTTCTTAGGATACGTTCTGCTCCCACCAAGTCCCTAGGAGTCTCCCCTTTTGAAATTTTGTATGGGCAACCTCCACCCATTGTACAGGGAATTAAAGGAGATATGAGACAAATAGGATCTGAAATAACTAGACAAGAACTGTTGACTTTAGGTTCTGTTTTGCAGAGTCTCCATACCTGTGTACAAGATCGATTGCCCATTAACCTAACAGAGCCTCTGCATCCTTTCAAGCCAGGATCATCCGTATGGATTAAAGAGTGGAGAAAGACCCCACTAGCGCCGCATTGGAAGGGACCCTATGTTGTCATCCTGTCAACCCCCACAGCAGTGAAAGTTGTGGAATTTGAACCCTGGATCCACCACAGTCAAGTGAAGCCGGCAGCCGCTCCTGACCCTGGGCAATGGACTTCAGTGAATGATCCTGAGACTCCATTGAGACTTACATTGCGGAGACAACCGGCGTTGTGAAAATCTTCAGAATCTACAGTTCCCTTTCTGCCACGCAAGGGTGACCATCGAAGCAGAAGAAGAAGAAGAAGAAGACTCTACAAGTTTATCGTACCCAATCTTCCAGTTGACCTCCAAAGACTGTAATCACAATGTTCTTCCACTATTGCCTTGTGGGAGTGGTGGTCCTGGGGTTCCTGGAAAAGACTTTTGCCTTACCACCTTGTGCAGCTTGCATAACTACTACCCGAACGGGACAGAAGGTCACTCAGACTTTACTTTACCATTCTTACTATACTTGTACTAGTATAGTCAGCCGGTGCATCTATAATGGCACAGAATTAAATATCTGTACGAAGGGGAAAAGTAAGACTTGTTATAACCCCCGCAGAACCCCTCATATTATGTGCTTGAAATACGCTGGAATGATGAGGATAGAGCCCTCATAAATGCCACGAGCCCACTCCCAGACTCCACAAAAGATGTTGTCTTGAACTTTGATGCCTGTGATGTAATAAACAGAAATGCTTACCACAAGTGTGGGTCATGGGAACGAGATTACTATTATGATGATAAATATATGTGTCCGGAAGGAGCCTACGGATGGGGATGGTGTACTGGAAAGAACTCCCCAACCACCGTCTACAGCACCGCATCTAAAGATGCCTACTTCTATCCAAAGTGGGATTGTGTATATTTTGATACCTGGACTAATGCACCTGTAGGACGGGATGGAGATAGTCGTAAAGGCAGCCTGACAAGAATCAGATTACCTGAACCTAAGAAATGCCAGAAAGGTGCCTGCAATCCCCTGCAACTCCTCATACTCGACCATAGCCAGTGGAAGCAAGGATACAGATTTAGATTGCGTATAGCAGGAGGAGGCATAGATCCTGGAACAATCCTACACATACAGTTGAATACTAAGGCTCATATATCCTCACCCTATCGAATACATCACTCTTTTTATGAGGCCATGAAAGCAGAGTTTGAGGTTCCTTCTGCTTCCCAGAACTTGTTCCTTGAACTTGCGGGAGCAGTAGCATCTAGTCTCCACATTTCAGACTGTCTTTTCTGTAGAGGAACTAAGATGGGAGACCAATGGCCCTGGGAGGCACAAGAATTGAACTATTCTATTCCTTATAACCAGACTGATATACATAATACTACTAGTGAGTGGGTACTGGCCCACCCCATTGTTGGTAATTTGTGTTTTGCTCTCTCTGGACCACAGTTTAACATGGAGGTTGGGCAGCTGGTCTGTCTCAATCAAAGGTTCTACAACAATACTACTAGGGAAGACATCTTGGTGGTCCGGAGTCAACGCCTCAGAGCCCTCCAATCCTCTAGTCCGTTTCCCCACACTTGCCAGCATCTGGACTAATTTAGCAGCTTATAATGCCTGGCAAGCACCACCTGGACTGTACTGGATTTGCGGAACCCGAGCATATGCTAGGCTTCCTCACCATTGGGGAGGAGCATGTGCATTGGGAACCATACAACCTTCCTTTTTCCTCTTACCTACATCCCATGGAGAACAACTGGGATATCCTGTGTACAGAAGTCGACAGAAATGAGAGGTCTTGCAGATAGGCAAATGGAACAAATGGGAGAGGAGGAGTGGCCACCTGAGAGAATTATTTCATACTACGGACCTGCTACTTGGGAGCAAGATGGGACATGGGGATATCGTACCCCTGTTTATATGATAAATCGTATAATACGCTTACAAGCTGTTGTTGAAATAATAACCAATGAAACTAGTAAAGCACTAACCCTCTTGGCTAAGCAAAGTACACAAATGCGTACAGCTATTTATCAGAATCGTCTAGCTATAGATTATTTGTTAGCAGCTGAAGGTGGGGTATGTGGAAAATTGAATTTAAGCAATTGTTGTTTGCAGATTGATAATAATGGGAATGTTGTTGAAGATATAGCTATTCAGATGAGAAAGCAAACATTTGTGCCTGTTCAGACCTGGCATAGTTTGAAGCTGGATGGGTGGTTTGGTTCAGCATTTTCATGGTTAGGTGGTCTAAAGACCCTTGCGCTTATTGTGATATTCATACTAGCTATGTGCTTATTGCTCCCATGTCTCCTACCTCTTTGCTTACGCATGGTAACCTCAGTAATTGATAGTACTGTAGAGCGGAAGGCAGCTATGAAAATATTAGCTATGTGGCAATATTCCCCAATACCCCAAGATGAGGCGACTACGCAAGTTTAATGAATGAATTAATTCTCACCCTTTCTCACTAGCAGGTGAGAATAATCAAAGGGGGGAATGTGGCAGGCTATGGCCTAGAATAGTCTGCAAATATGAAAGGCCTGTAAGTTAGGCCTGGATTCCAACCCCCACTATAGCTTGAAAAGAACCAAAAAATCTGTGAAAAATGAGAAAACTGTTTTAAACTGCTTAATAAGAAGTTTTACATGAATTCATAAGTCTTTCATTATTCTCTTGTGTGCGAAAGATAGAAATGTTTCAATACATGCATTCCTGGAGCTAGAGACGACCTTGCAGTAGAGAAGTATCAAACCAAGAAACTGCACCATTGTTAGAACAGTGCTAAGGGAGGGAGCTGGGTGCTAGGCCCAGGAGGGATCTCTGATTGGACAGGTGCAGGGGGCGTTGGAATCAATAGAAAGTTTGCATGTATCAAGCTGGAACCAATAGAAAGTTCTCATGTATCAAACTGAAGAAGAGGTATAAATGAGCATGTCTCTGTAAAAACTTTGCTCAGTTCCTTTTGAAGCTTTGACTGACTGGGCCTTGTGCACAATAAACTGGCTTGGACCCTGTCAATTGACTCCTGGATTTATTCATTGATTACACTTCGCTGCAGCAATCTCATGTTACAGAGAAGAATTATGTATTTTAATTTACTGTAATTTGGTTTTCTCTTTTGTTTGTATTTTGTTGGAAAATATAAATAAAGAAATTAAAAAAAAAGAGCTAGAAAAATCCAGGCAGGCAGAGAGCTGATGTCCTCCTGGCCAGTGCGTGAAGGGTCCCAGACTTTCCTCCAGCCTTTGTTGTGGCTCTCCCAGCTGATGATAAAGGGGCTGCGATGATATCAGAGTTTGGTGATGCGGGTTGTCATTGTAATGTCACCGTCACTGTGGCTCTCCCAGCTGATGATAAAGGGGCTGTGATGATGGCAGAGTTGGTGATGCATTGTGGGTTGTCATTGTAATGTCATTAACTTATTATTTTATTACCTAATTGTCATATTAAATAGCTTATTAAATATCATGCACATGTGGCTGTTTGCCCTTGAATTTAATATCCAAACAAGCCAATACACTGTGTAGTTTGCCCTTTTTTAGAAAAGTCTAACAGGATTGGTATATGCAGTGGAGGAGTAGCCTAATGGTTAGAGCAATGGACTAGAACCAGGGCTTTCACCCCCCCCCCCCCTTGGACAGCACCCACATCGCACAGGTGACTATAGTCCCCCTCCCCCCCTCAACCTGCCTCGGACAGCAAGATATCAAAGGTTGGCCCACCTACTCCCCAGCCACTCCTACTCCCCAGCCACTCCTATATCTTACTGAGAGCACCCTGGTGGTCCCATGGTGATCAGGGCAGGAACAGACCCTTTAGCTTCTGCCCCATCTCTAGTGGTGTCAAAATAGTAAAGCCTAGTGGTAAGACCAGTGCGATTTTGGCAGCCACTGGCAATGGGGCAGGAGGTTCTGCTCCTGCCGCGATCACTACGGGACCACCAGGGTGACCCTGGTAAGACATGGGGGAGTGGGGGAGCCAGCCTTGACCTCCTGCACTCTGGAAAGGTTGGGTGGGGGAGGTTTGTTTACAGCCACCTGCCTGATGTGGGTGCTGTTGGGGGGGTGCTGATGGTTGCAAGGGAAAGCAGAAGGAGGGCCTCTATGGTGCTGAAGATCTTCCAATCCATGGAACTCATTTTGATCCTACAAGGAGAGGGGACAATCATTACTGCCCTATTATGATCATCAGCAGCTGGGCTGCAGTAGTATGGCAGTCATGAGAGCCTTGAATTGCAATGTCCCGCAAGCTAGCTTTCACCTACCACCATTCCTTCTCTCTGCCCCGAGCCCGCTTCTTCAAACATTTACCATGAGATATGCAGATACCACAGAATTGCTGTGTTATCTGCATTTTTCCTGTGATATCTGTTAATGTGGCCAATAGGCCGTGCTATCTGCTGCATTGACAGTTGCCGTAACTTAGTAAACGTGCCTCTTAGATTGTAAGCTCTCTGGGTATAGAAAAATACCTACTGTACCTGAATGTAACTCACTTTGAATTCCTCTGAAAAGGCGTGAACTAAATCCAATTTCCTGAGAGAGATGCATTTGTCTTTTTTTTTCCTGCCCACCTGGGATCTGCTCCACCTGCTGCCTGAGCAGCAATTTCTAAGAGCTCACAAATCCGTGTCAGAGATCCAGAAACTGGAAAGTTAAACTGCTTTCTATTTTAACAGTATGAGTTCCTGAATGCTAGAATATGACTGTTGTTTAAATATCTGAATTTTTTATTTAACTTACTGTAAAATGCACCGAGACAGCATGAAGACACCATTGAAAGGCATTTACCTGGAATTCAGTCTAATAACCTGGGCTATAGATTGTGAAACATAAGCTATTATAAATTAACTCTGCACCGAGACTGACAACAGTGTGTTTAAAGTCTGAGTCCTTTATTGTATACACTTTGTTCCATGGCGATATGGGATTTTACTGCTGCAGTATAATATACAAGGGCATCTCAGCAGGGTTTGGCCTTTATTTACATTCTCTTATATACCATGCTATTCTGCATCAGTGTGGTTTACATTGAACAAACTGAAATTACATTGAACAGGGCATTATAACTTGGAGATAACTATTTTACAAGGAACATGGGCTATGGAGGGTTAAGTGGCTTGCCCAAGACCACAAGGAGCACCTGTGGGACTAGAAACCCCAGTCCTTCCGGCCCAAGGTTGCTGTCCTCTAGTGGGATTTGAACCCCTGACCTTCCAGCCTGAAGTACCTTGCTCCAACCACTAGGCCACTCCTCCACTCCTTTATTGCACACATTTCTGATGATTAATATGCATGCAGTTAAGCAAGAATTTAGTTGCCTGTCCTCTTTCCTACTGAAATTCTAGAGCTGCTGTGTCTGTATCTTTATCTTTATCTCTGCATTTGATTGACTGCCCAGGCCGAATCATCAGGGCGGTGTACAATAACAAATAATCGCAACTAAAGAGAGAAAAGAAAACCAAAAACAAGATAGGACAGAAGAGAGGACAGGGCACTCAGGAAAGATAGAGAATAGGAAAAGGGAAGGATGGGCTATGTAATATGAACCTAGGTAGGAGGGAGGTCGGATGTAGGAGGGAGGTCAAAGGCGATGCTCTGCTCGGAGGGTAGGTGGTAGGGAATTCCAGAGGGCCGGACTGAGGAAGAAAAATGCAGAGTGATTTATAAGTTCCAGATGCACATGAGCCGGGGAGGGGAGGGACAAACCGTTGTTGAGGATGGAACAGAGGGCACAGGGGGGGGGGGGAGTGCAAATGTAATAAATCGGCAAAATATTGTGGAATACCAGTATATAATGTGTGATGCACAGTGATGAGAACCTTGTATTGGAATCAGTATTGAAGGGGGAGCCAGTGCGGATTGACCAGGAGGGAGTCACATGGTCAGTGTGGGAGGCATGAGCGATGAGCCGGGCAGCTGTATTCTGCAATAGCTGCAGCCAGTGAAGCTGGTAATGGGGAAGTCCGGCTAGAACAGAATTGCGGTAATCGAGTCTGGATAGGAGAAGGGCCACTGTGAGGGTAACCAGGGAAGGTGTTGGGAGGACAGGACATGTCTCCTTTTAATTAGAAGAAACAAATGGTTCCCAGTGAGTTAGAAGCTGATTTTTCTTTTTCAAAGCAAAATGATTACAATTTTCTCATAAATTGGTCATTTGTACCACTAGTTTTCTGTGCTTGCTTTTGCTGTGCACTTTGCATTGATACTCTGACAGGAGAGGCTTTTTGCAAATATCTTGTGCTGTGTCCTATAGACAAGGGATTTTCTTTTATTCTGCTTTGCATAAGGGAAAAGGCTTGTGAGATTGCTGTGAATGTGTATGTATGTGTGTCTCTAATACTTTGTGCGTTTGCTGTACTATGCACACCAATTCATTGGGATGTGTCGGGGGGTATATGAGGGGCAGGTTTTTTCAGATTCAGAGAGATCTGTGCATGCACATACGCATGTATCTTGGGAAGTAGGCGGCTTTACTTCAGGACAGAACTTCTTTCTTCTAGCAAGCGGTCAGTAAAGTAGAAACTGATGCAATGTCTGCTATTTATGGAAGGATGTATGGAATACGGACGTTTGCAACATTTTTCAGGGATGCACAAATAGCCAGATTTGTGAATGATTTGGGGGAGGAGCTCCAACAGAGAGAATTTAATCATAATAGAAACAAGAAACAGCAAGTTAAAAGTGCACACTAGCAGAGTGGCATAAAGGTGCATTTTCATCATTTCCAGAATCAGGCATCTGGGGGGATTCATGTGTGTGCCTCATAGGATGTCTCGGGGGTGTCAGGGGCTAGGTGGGTGCATGTGTGGGTGTTTCTGTTATGGAGAATGTCAGAAGTTGCATGCATGTGTGTGTGTGTCTGTAATGGGGAGTGTTGAGGCCTGCATGATGCATGTCATAAGGAATGTCAAGGGCTGTGTGTGTGTGTGTTTCTCTCTCTGTCTCTTATGACCCCCTTCCCAGGCTTCCTCAGTCTTTCTCTCTCTTTTTCATAACTCCTCCCCTCCCCAGTCTTCCTCCAGTCTGCCTCTCATATGACCCCACATTACTTCACACCTTTTCTGCCCCCCACCTCACCTCACCTCACCTCACCTCACCTCACCTCACCTTACCCCACCCCACCCTCAGGCTTCATCCAGTGTCTGCTTCTCATAACCCCAAATCCAAGGCTTCACCCATTCTCTCATACCTTCCTCCCCCGTCATCAGATCCCTCTTTTACTCACTTATTCTGCCTGCAGCTTTTAAAAAATTGCCATGGTTCAGACTTCCTGCACCGCGGTAGGCTCTCTGAAAGGTGGCGTCACATGCGGCAGGAAGTTCGAGATGATCTCTCATACCACACAAACATGCATACAGACAGACAATTTCCCTGCCGCTGAACCCTCAACAATACGCTCTACACCTTAGCGAAATGTGCCTAATGAGGGTAGATAAAGACCATGGTGCCAATATTGAGTTAGGAGGGCTATACACCACTTTGGTGCATAGCCCTTCCCCACTAACCTCTAACCTTGGATATTCAATGCCGGGGTCATGGTATTGCATATCTGGAATTGCAGTACTGCCTCTCAGCCACAGTTGATAACCGGGCAGCAGCAATATTGCCTCACTTCTCTTTTAGGCACATGTCGTTAACTGGGCAGCTCCTCCCCGGAATGCCCAGTGCTAAGCGGTTAAATATCCTGGATAGCAGCATTTACACGGTTTACAGAGCTGTAAACTGTGTAAATGCCTTTCAAATATCGGGCTCCATATGCCCTATCCAGTCTTTCCATCCATATCAAATACCAAGCTCTAGCATTCCCTCCTCTCCCTTAGAGATCCTCTGCTTGTCCTGTGCTTTCTTGACTTAACATACAGCCTTTTCCTCTGCCACCTCTGCTGGGAGGTTATGCCTTGAATCCACCACCCTTTTGGTACAGAAATCTTTCTTTAGATTACTCCTGAGTCTATCCCCTTCCACCTTCATCCTATGCCTCCTTGTTCCAGAGTTTCCTTTCAATTGAAAGAGGCCTGCCTCTTGTGCCCTCGTGCTATGAAGGCATTTAAATGTGTCTATCATATCTCCCCTCTTCTGTCTTTCCTTCGAAGTATACATTCTGAGATCTGTAAGTCTGTCCCTATAAGCCTTATGATGAAGATCACTGCCCATGTTTCAGTTGAATAATGAGGCAGAGAGTAATATGTTTTCTACGAAAACCAGTTACTGAAGAGAAATGCCTTCCCAGAAGAGATAATGAATATATCTATGTTCAGTCTTTGTGACCCCAAAAGGCGTACAATGATGTTTACTGACATCTCTATAAGATGGTTTGGGTAAGGTCATGGAGCAAGAGCTATGGCGCATATGATTCAAGAGGGAAAAGGAAGGGAGAGCCCGGTGGGGAGTAGAAGAGGGGCCATCTTATATTTGATTGCACAAACATTCATGATTACTATCAACGCAAAAGAGGAAGGCCAGCAATGAGATAGATTGATACAATAACAGCAGCTACGAGTACCAGTCTGTCAACAATGAGCCACCTGACTCAAGACCGAACACAATTTAGGATAGTTATCCAGAGGGTCGCCATGAGCCGACTCCGACTCGACAGCACTTAACAACAACAACATCTATCAATGACTTAGTCGTAATAGCAGAGGCTAATCATAATCCCCTCATTTCAATTACCAGAAGTACTGGTACATTCGTCTGTCAGAATTAAATACTTTTCTTCAAATTACAAAAAAATATGATCCAAATCTTTGAATATCAGACAGGTTAAGATTTGACTGGCAGGTGTTCATTCAAAGGTCCTATAACCGGGAGGATAGCCGAGGATAATGTAATAGAAGGCAATGTTAATGTGCATTCCAAAGTCATTAAAAAGTCATGCTCAGTACAAAAGAGGAATTGCAAAACCTATGCAAAGACAAATGTAAACAACAGCCACCCAACAAGAAGTATTGTGTATATGCAAAAGCCTATTATAAAAGAAGGGTGGTGAATATCTCTCGGATATCATACAATAGAGTTAAGAAAAGTAGTAACTGTTAGACAGGGCCTTGTTCAAGTATATCAAATAACTCTTCTCATGGTCCCATGAGAACAAATGCCTAATGGAAAATTATCACACCTCTGTAATTTCATTCATAGGTCTGAAGGATATAGGGCATGTTTACTAAATTACAAGTGGAGTGGAGGAGTGGCCTAGTGGTTAGGGAAGCAGCCTAGAGCTAGAAAGACCAGGGTTTAAACCCCACTGGCACACCTTGGGCAAGTCACTTAACCCTTCATTGCCTCAGGTGCAAACTTAGATTGTGAGCCCTTTGGGGACAGTGAAATGCATACTGTACCAGAATTTAACTTGCCTTGATCTTCCCCTGGAGCTAAATGAAAGCTAGGGAGCAGCACTGCAAGACCGGCCATTTTGCAGAGCACCAGAGATGGGGCAGGAGTGGAGGGGGACTGTTCCTGCCCTGCTGGACCACCAGGGACTGCCCAGTAAGGTCTGATTGTTGGGGTGGGGGAGAGTCCAGGAGGCCCGGCTGGCTAGCTGGGATAATCAATGCTGGGATTGGAGGAGGGGCAAGGACAGACTAACCCTAGATGTTGGGCACTGTCTGGGGGGTTGGGATTCTGAAGGGGGGAGGGGTTACAGGAATATGTGCTGGTGCCACAGATCTGATTCATGGCACCGGCAGCATTTGGTCATCAGGGGGAGGATATGGGAGGGGGGGGGGGCATGTCTACGCTGCAGATTGGGGAGGATAGAGCAACTATTTGCTCTGTCCTTCCCCTGCTCCCTCCCTTTAACCTGTGTTCCCTGTAGGGAATGTGGCCCAGTGGGCTTATGGCCTGCCTTGTGCAGTATCTGCAGGAGAGATAAATGCCATTTCTCCTGCAGATACCGCACAGGTTTTGCACCTACCACATGGCATTTTGACATATGCTGCACAGTAGGTGCAAAACCATTACTGCACTTTAGTAAATGGACCCCCATGTGTTGTACAAAAGTGGAAACTACAAACTTTCCAGCCAAGTATTAACAACTGGATAAGTATTTTTGAAATGTATACAAAGTTATTGTCTTTCAGCCTGTTTATTGGAAAAAGGGGTCATTGCCATTCAAGAAATTCAATTTAATTTTAATTTTAGGACCCACTGGTCTGTTTTTTGTTTTCTGAAAATAGCATTACAGAGGTGTTAGAACAGAGTCAAAATACATAGACGTGAAATATAAATATATCCGTAAAACAGAAGAAAAAATGAAGTGCAGGTTGCATCCCTTAAGAAACAAGATGAGGAACTGAGAGAGGAAATGGCAAGGCTAAGAAGTATCCGTGACATGAAAGGTACTTAGATGAAATGCCTTTAGAGGCATCTAAGAACTCCAGTAGAAGGGAAGATGACACTATATGAAAAGATAGTAACATAGTAAATGACGGCAGATAAAGACCAGTATGGTCCATCTAGTCTGCCCAGTAAGATGGCAAGAGTAGGTGCACCTGCCGCTCCGTGCAGGCCACCCCTCCCCATGTCTTTGTTTAGGGGTGAACCCACCGCTCCGTGTAGGACACCCCTATTTGTTGAGAAATTAGATAGTTAAGTTTATTTTGATTTTATCCTGTTGCTGTAAAGGGATCCACTGTGTCTGTCCCATGCCATTTTGAATTCTGTCACTGTATTTGCCTCCGCCACTTCCATCGGGAGGGTATTCCAAGCATCCACCACCCTTTCAGTGAAAAGGTATTACCTAACATTGCCTTTCAATTTACCCCCTTGCAGCTTCGTTATGCCCTCTAGTTTTACAGCTTCCCTATATTTGGAAGAGGTTTGTTTGTTCATTATTTTCCTTTAAGTATTTAAAGATCTGAATCATATCTCCCCTATCCCTCCTCTCCTCCAGAGTGTACATATTTAGGTCTTCATGTCTCTTCTCATAAGGCTTCTGACGCAGGCTCCAAATCATTTTGGTCACCTTCCTCTGAACAGTTTCCACTCTTTTTACATCCTTTGCAAGACATGGTCTCCAAAACTGAACACAGTATTCCATTGACTTTTCTCAGTGTTGCACCAGTATATATACATGTGATGACATCACGGAAATTTGCTCTGGTCTGCTTCCACATGCTGGCTGGGAAGAACAACCCGCTTATTTGGGCTGGTCTGGCAGTATTCTGGGAAAGGAAGTGAGCAGGTATGGAACATTTCTCCATTTAGAAGTTGACTTGGATATAGTGGCAGTCACGGAGACATGGCACACAAAAAACAATAACTGTGATATAATTATAGCAGACCATAATCTATTCAGGAAAGACAGGGTAGGAAGAAAGAGAGGAGGAGCGGTGCTGTGTAAAAAAGTATTAAAGCCTCAGAATTGCGGGGCTTACAAGAGGAGGAAGCACTGGGGTTAATATGGAAAGAGAATAGAAAATCTTTTTACACAGGTATAATATATAGGCCTCCTGACCTTTGCAGGCAGAAAAAATAGATATCTTTATCTTTATTACTTGCTTGATATACTGCCCTAATGGCCAGTACCTCAGAGCGGTTTACAATATATTAAAAAATGAAAAACTAGAGGATGAAAGGAATGCCAAAGTTATACAGGACAACAAAGAGTATAGAGAACAGAGAAAGAAGCAGGAGATGTAGAAGATGCTTCAGGACTAGGAGGGAAGGAGCAGGCTGAGGGTATCTTGCTGAGGATCACTGTGAGGGAGATCAAAGGCGGTATGGAAAAAGTATGTTTTCAGAAGTGTTTTGATTCTGGCAAAGGAGGTTTCAGAAAGGAGGGGAGGTGGCAACGAATTCCATAGGGTGGGGCCCAGATAAAAGATGGCCAACTTCTGGGTTTGTTGCAGGTTTGTCTGAGTGACTGTAGGAAGGACTAAGTGGTTGACATGTATGGCCCTGAGAAGACGGTGGGAGGAATGGAACTGTAGCAAATTAGATAGGTACTGTGGGGTTCCGTTATAAAGGACTTTATGGATAATGGTGAGAACTTAGTAGTCAATCTGGAACTTGAGAGGAAGCCAGTATAGATGGATTAGCAAGAGAGTGAAATGGTCACTGCGAGAGGAGTGAGTGAGAATGCATAGAGCAGTATTTTGTACGAGCTGGAAGCGATGAAGCTGATAATGGGGAAGGCCTGCATAATCTATCCTAGATGTGACCAACAAGATGACCAGAGTTAAGAGGGAGGATCGCGTAAGAAAAGGATGAACCGCATGGACCTGTCGAAGAAGGAAAGAAAAACAAGCACTGAACCAAAGATGACACATGATAGTAGATTATGTTTGATTTAATTTGGATAGAGGTAGCAAGGTCATCCTTTTTCTTTGTATTTCTCTTCTGCCATTGATCTGGTCAACATTATTGGTATCCTTGCATTTTAGCTATGTCATCATGGGACTTCCTGGATTGTTTTCGCCCGCTTCTGCCCCCATGACAAAAAGGAAGTCGGCAGTGGGTGTCGGAGAGGGCAGAAGTCAAATAGCCTTGCAGTGCTGGAGTTTCAAGATAAACACTGTGGGACTGTTTGAAGTCCTTACCACCACTGCAGGTCCCAGAGAGGGGCAGTAGAGGCAGCAATCGACCACCCCGAACCATTAGCATTCTAGGAAGTTGCTTAGTTTGCCTAATGACTGTGCTGGTTCTGCATCAGGAGTTAGTGGGCCTGATTAACCTGTGAAAGAACTGAGAGCAGCTGAGAGCTGCATAAAAGTCTTCAGAGCCTTGCACTGTTGAGGCATTCCTAACAGGGGCTCTGCATTTCAAGTCAAGGTAAGAGTATTTGGCTTTTAAATTACTAGCTCTCTGCCTAAGAGCTCTTAAAAGGGTTTTGGTATATTTTTGAAACAAAGTTATATTCTTTTTGGTGCTTTAGTTCAAAAGGAGAAATACAGTCTTTAGTGGTGTAGGTTTAAAACTCTGCTTTTAGTATGTTTCTCAGCTCTTTGAAGCTACTGACATCTCATTGGGTGTTAGTTCCTTCCCTACCCCCCATCTCCCACCCTCCCCTTGTGAACAGTCTTGCTTTATAGGGCACCTCCGCCAATTAGCTATATATATGCACTTGGAACAGAATATTTAGAACACACTTAAAAGAGATTAACTTCTTTTTCTCTGAAAGGACAGCTGGGAAACAGACTGGTACTTTGGTAAGTCTCTCTCACTTTTGCTTCAACAGGCACCTAAGCTCCACCAACTGAGCAATGGCTGGGAAAAATTTTATCGCCAAAGCTGTTGCCCCCATTATAACTTCTGCCTCTGTCCAGACAGCGGTCCCAATGCCAGTTGAAGGACAAGTTCCATGTGCAGGATGCCTGCATATGAAGCTCTCAGGAAAGAAATGGAGGAGTTCAGAGAAGAAGTGGCAAGGCTGAGGAGTATTCAAGACAGTGAGAAGTACATTGATGAGATGCTTCTTGTAACATCCAAACTCTCCAGCAGAGAAGAAGATGGGAGCCTACAGAATGATGAAGAATGCAGAATTTCTAATCCAACTCCTCCAGCCCTTGAATTGAAGAACCGGTCTGCAGTCCTGGAAGTGGAGGAGGTGAAAGCATCCCTGGAAAGGGAAGAACCAGAGTTCAAGCACCCCAAAGTTGCAGAATCAGTGACCACAAGGAAGAAAAGAGTAGTGGCAGTTGGTGACTCTCTTCTGAGGGATACTGAGGCATCCATCTGCCGACCAGACTTAATGTCCAGAGAGGTATGTTGTCTACCAGGTGCCAAAATCTGAGATGTTACGTAGAATTTGCTGAGACTCATCAAGCCCACTGACTATTACCCGATATTGCTCATCCATGTCAGCACAAAAGATACTGCCAGGTATCCCTCTGAGCATATCAAAAATGACTTTGTGGCTCTGGGACAGAGTGTGAAGCAGATAGGGGTGCAATTCTCCCCACTGACTGTAAAGGCCAAGGCAGAGAAGCTTTTATCCTGGAGATGAATGCATGCTTGTGTGGATGGTGTCATCAAGAGCATTTTGGTATCTTGGACCATGGGATGCTGTTCCAAGGGTTGCAGAACAGAGATGGCATCCATCTGTCTAAGAAGAGTCAACGTGTCTTCTGTAGCAGACTGGCCAACCTACTAAAGAGGGATTTAAACTAGATTCATTGGCGATGGGTGAAGAAAGCCCCCAGGTAAGTGAAACTTTAAATACCTTTATAGAAATAGGTAAAAGGGGCAATATCTGGAAGGCAGTGTCTATAAATGCTCATAGTATGGGAAATAAGATCCCTGATGTTGAGGCTGTAATGGGAGAGGCTGACTTGGATTTAGTGGCAGTAATAGAGACATGGTTCACGGACAACCATGAATGGGATGTAACTATACCAGGCTATATTTTATTCAGAAAGGACAGGATAGGAAGAAGGGGAGGAGGAGTGGCACTATATGTAACAAGTAATATTAAAGCTATGGAAATATAGGGCTTAAAAGGGAGAGAGGAGGCACTGTGGGTTAAACTAGAAAGAGGGAAAGAGAAATCTATTTGCATTGGTGTGATCTACAGACCTCCCTCACAAGGAGAAGAGGTAGATGGATAGTTAATTGAAGACATACACAGCATTGTCAGGAAAGGGGAAGTGCTACTGATAGGGGATTTCAATATGCCAGATGTTAATTGGCACATCCCTGCTGCAGTATCATCTAGAAGTAAAGAGATCCTGGATTCTCTACAGGGAGAACTATTCAGGTAACTGGTAACAGACCCCACACGTGAAGGGGCCATACTGGACTTGGTGCTTACCAATAGTGAAAGTGTTTCTGATGTTATAGTGGGAGATCATTTTGCATCCAGTGATCACCAGATGGTGTAGTTCAGTATTAGTACTAGGATTGATAAAATCCATTCAGAAGCGAGGGTCTTAGTCTTTAGGAAAACTAACTTTGCCAAGATGGACCAATATCTCAGGGAGTTGTTAGTGGGATGGGAACAGCCGAGGGATATAGAAAAACTGTGGGAAAAACTGAAAGGGGATATTTTAAGGGCAACCAAACTTTTTGTTAAAATGGTAAATAAAGGTAAAAGGGAAAGGAAGCCGCTATGGTTTTCAAAAGAAGTAGCTGAAAAATTGAAGAAAAAGAGGGAGGCCTTCATGAAATACAAGAGATCACAGAGAGGGGAAGACAGGCATCAATATTTGGAAAAATATAAAGATGATAGCAAAGTAGTCAGGAAAGCAAAGATTCAGAAAGAGGAGGAAATAGCCAATGCAATAAAATGGGGGATAAGACATTTTTCGGATATGTTAGTGAGAAGAGGAAGGACAAAAGTGGTATTGTCAGACTCAAGGGTGAAGTTGATGAGGATAAAGCGGAATTGCTTAAGAAATATTTCTGTTCTGTGTTCACAGATGAAGAACCAGGAGCAGGACCTCAGAAAACACCCACAAACAGGAACAGAAGTGAGGGACATCTTGAACAATTTTCAGAAGACTGTGTTTGTGAGAAGCTAGCCAAACTTAAAGTAGACAAAGTGATGGGACCAGATGGGATACACCCTAGAATACTGAGGGAACTTGGGGATGTTCTAGTATCTCCACTGACTGACCTTTTCAATGCCTCCTTGGAGTCAGGAGTGGTGCCAGAGGAATGGAGAGAGGCTCATGTGGTTCCTTTACACAAAAGCAGAAGTAAAGATGTAACTGAAAACTAAAGGCCAGTTAGTTTAACCTTCCATGGTGAGTAAATTATTGGAAGCACTGCTGAAAGAGAATATAGTGAGGTTTCTGGATCACTGGATCTGAGGCAGCATGGGTTCACCAGAGACAGGTTTTGTCAGACAAATCTGATTGATTTCCTTGACTGGATGACCATGAAATTGGACCAAGGGAGAGCCCTAGATGTAGTATATTTAGATTTTAGAAAAGCCTTTGACACCGTTCTGCACAGGCGACTTTTAAACAAACTGAGCACCCTAGGGATCGACCCTAAAGTTACTGCTTGGGTTAGAAACTGGTTGAGTGGGAGGTGACAAAGGGTACAGGTAAACAGAGCTCACTCTGAGGAGAAGGAGGTTACCAGTGATGTGCCCCAGGGATCTGTCCTTGGTCCAATTGTTTTTAACATCTTTGTTAGTGATATTGAGGAAGGGCTGTCGGGTAAGGTTTGCCTCTTTGCGGATGATACTAAAATCTGCAATAGAGTAGACACCCTGGAAGGTATAGTTAACATGAGGAGGGATCTAGCTAAACTTGAAGAATGGTCTAGAATTTGCCATCTGAAATTTAATGTTAAAAAATGCAAGGTCATGCATTTGGGCTTCAGCAATCTAAGGGAGAGATATAGTATAGGGGGTGAAGTACTTCAGTCCACAAAAGAAGAGCGGGACCTGGGAGGGATTGTGTCTGATGATTTTAAAGTAGCTAAACAGGTAGAAAAGGTGACGGCGAAAGCTAGAAAATTGCTTGGGCGCATAGGGAGAGGAATGGCCAGCAGAAGAAAGGAGGTGATAATGCCTCTGTATAGGACTTTGGTGAGACCTCATTTGGAATATCATGTGCAATTCTGGAGACCGCACCTTCAAAAGGATATAAACAGGTTGGAGTCGGTGCAGAGAGTGGCTACTAAAATGGTTAGTGGTCTTCATTGTAAAGCATATGAGGACAGACTTAAGGATCTTAATATGTACACCTTAGAGGAAAGGCGGGATAGAGGTGACATGATTGAGACGTTTAAATACCTCCATGGCATAAATGTACAGGAGGAGAGCCTCTTTCGATTGAAAGCAAGCTCTGCTACAAGGGGACATAGGATGAGGGTGAAAGGGGATAGATTCAGGAGTGATATGTAGATATATTTCTTTATGGAAAGAGTGGTAGATGTGTGAAATAGTCTCTCAGTAGAGGTGGTAGATATGATGACAGTATCTGAATTCAAAAAAGCATGGGACAAACATAGAGGATCTCTAAAGGGAAAAAGGGGACTGTTGTAGTGGTTGATATGGAAGGGCGGACTAGATAGGCCATGTGGTCTTTTTCTGCCATCATGTTTCTATGTATTTATGTATATTTTTTACAGATATCCTGAAAACCAGACTGGATATAGAAGGTGTGCCCCAAGATAGACATGAGAAACTTTGGTAGGCAGGATTCTAAATCAGGACTTCCCAAACTTGCCCAAGCAGGTTTTCAGGCTCCAGAATGGGCTGTGGGGGTCCCCAGGACAGGTCTGGGGAATGATCAGTTCTTCTAGGGAAGAGTGCAGGAGATTTGAACTGTTACCCATTTTCTATAGCCATCCATGTTGCCTGTGTCCTGAGAGTATCTATAATGGCACTTCTGAGAGGAGATGTGATATACGAATAGTAGCAGCTGTATCAAGCTTCTGAACAGAAGGTTTATTTGTGCAGTGCAGGACTTACATTGGCAGGTAGTGATTTAGGGTTGTAAAGAAGTAAACCTAAACCAAAATGTGGAAGAAAGACAGGTACTTTGTTTTCGGTGCCATTAAAAAGCAAGGACAAAAATATCTTTTTATTTGCAAGTGAACACTAGCAGGCCTATTCTTCAGACAAATGAAAGCACAATTGAATTGACTGTAGAGCTATTTTTCAGATACAAACTATTTACTTTTATAAACTGAAGTTTGACAAGCACATAGCTGCAGAATTGTACGCAATAGGGACGGAGACACTGTGGATGGAATGTTAGGCAGTCCAGGATGAATTGTATATTCCTCCTCTATTTTTAGGTTCCTTACAAAAATGTTCAGAACCTCAAGAAATGTAAAACCCACAAAGTGGTTATTTTTATAATGGGCACCTATTGTACGCCTGGTCAGAATGAACAGAAAAATGATGAAATACAAACAGAAATTAGGGAAGCTAACAAAATTGGCAGCACAGTAATAATGGGTGATTTCAATTACCCCCGTATTAACTGGCTAAATGTCATATCAGGACATGCTAGGAAGATTAAGTTTATAGATGAAATAAGTGATTGCTTCATGGAGCATTTGATTCAAGAACCAGCAAGAGGGAGAGCTATTTTAGACCTAGTCCTGGTGCGAGAGGTAATGGTGTTAGACCCACTTGACATGGTGTTAGACTCTTAACATGATCACATTTGATTTAATTAATGAAAGGAGGATGGTAAGGAAAACTACTGTGGTAGTATTTAACTTTCAAAAAGAAGACTATGATAAAATGAGGAAAATAGTTAGAAAAAGCTAAAAAAAAAGAGCTGAAAAAGTTAAGAGTTTACATCAGATCTTGATATTATATAAAAGTACCATCTTGGAAGTCCAGATTAGATGTATTCCATGCTTTCAAAAAGGTGAAAGGAAAGCCAAAAGACTGTTGACAAGGTTAAAAGGTAAGGTGAGAGAGGCTAAAGAATATCCTTCAAAATATGGAAAAAGGATCTGAATGAAAAAACAAAACAAAACAGGAAACAGCATGAACACTGGCAAGTTAAATACAAAGCATTGATAAGGCAGGCAAAGAGAGAATTTGAAAATAAGCTTTCTATGGAAGCAAATACACATAATACAGTCTTTTTCAGATACATTTGAAGCAAGAAGCCTGTGAGGGAGTGAGATGGCAATCAGATGACAGAAGGGCGAAAGGGGCACTAAGGGAGGACAAGGCCATAACAGAGAGACTAAATGAATTCTTTGTTTCAGTCTCTATTAAAGATGTAGGGAAAATACTCACACCAGAAAAGATATTTAAAGGTGTCAATTTGGAGGAATTGAAACAAATCTCAGTGAACCTGGAAGATGTAATAGGCAATTTGTTAAACTAAAGTGTAGAAAACCACCTGGACTGGATGATGTACATTTCAGAATGCTGAAAAAATTGAAAAATGAAACTGCAGACCTACTATGAATAATGTTTAGACTATCATTAAAATTGTCTGCAATGCAATGTGTGCCTTTGAGTCAGTCCTGACTCCTGGTGATCCAGAAGCTCCTGGGTTTTCTTGGCAGTGTCACCAGAAGTAGATTGCCAGGCCTTTCTTCTGAGGCAGTGGAGAGTTAAGTGACTTGCCCAAGGCCACAAGGAGTGCTAGTGGGAATGGAACCCTGGTTGCTTGGTTACCAAGCCAGTGTTCTAACCACTAGGCTACTCCTCCACTCCAAAATTGTCTACAGTACCTGAAAACTGGAGGGTGGCCAATGTAATGCCAAATTTTAATAAGGGTTCCAGGGTAATCTGAGAAACTATAGAATGGTGAACTTGACATCAGTACAGGTAAAATGATAGAAACCATTGTAAAGAACAAAATTGCTGAACATTTAGATAGTCATGGTTTAAAAAGACAAAGCCAACATAGATTTAGCCAATCTACTACTTTTTTCGGAAGGCATGAAAAAATGTGGATAAAGGAGAGCTAGCTCTTATAGGGGGTCATTCCGGAACACGAATAAGAGGTTTGTACGTGCAGCGGAGATGTTTATGTGCCGAAGACATCCTCGACTGAATTCTGAAACACTGATGAACATGCATGTCCACAGCGCTAGCATGGGGATCTCAGAACGAGGAGAGGGCAGAACAGGGTTGTGGTCAGCCAAGGAGACATAGAAAGCATATTCAGGAAAGGCCCATGTATGTATTAAGTGTTTCCCAGACACGTCCACGATATATCTGCTGAAATGAGGCATAAGCCTAGGACTTAGAAAAAAATCTGCTCTTTTCTGCAATGCTGAGGAATGGTTGTGACAAGTATGTCATGAACTAGTGTGACTGTAGTCTGGAAAAAACAGAAGATGCAGTCTTAAGGTACAGGGAGTAGAGGTGAGAGAATGTTGTAAGGTAGAGACACATTAAGAAACACCCTTACAGACATATTAAGAAGAGCAATAATGATTATTCAGGCTATGCACTTATGTGCTGTTTGTGCTAAAAGAGCCAATCTATGGGACCCTAACAATTCCCATGTTCAGAAAAATGGAACTGCTGATGCAGGGATACTATGGACGTGAGCAGGGAAAGGATTATATTTTGGGTGAGAAACAGAGATCAGCGTACTATAAACTGTGAACAATCCAAAGACTCCAAGCACTCTTGGATCAGAAGAACTTCCGCACAATCTGCCAGGCCATGAGCATCCCGATATTGGACTACTGCAAATCCATCTATCAGAGCCTGCCAAAACACAGCATTCAAACGCTACAACTAATACAAAGCACTGTAGCAAGAATAATATCTGGCATACCAAGGGATACCCACATATCCCCAACTTTAAAACAGTTGCACTAGTTCCCAATCATTCAAAGATCTAAATTCAAATTGCTCACCACCATCTTTAAGATAATTCACCAGTTGGCACCAATCACCCTTCAACCACTGATAGAAAGAGAACCAGAAATACAAAACCGACGAGCAACCTCCAGAAACCTATTGCTCCTACCAAAGGCAAAACAGTTAACCTGCAACAGAGCACCCTCCCTCTATGCACCAACGCTCTGGATCTCCTTACCGGAAAATATACAAGCCATCACTGACCTTCAGGATTTTCGCAAAGCATTAAAGGCATTCCTATTCACAGAAAACTATGGGCCCGATTCAGGGACGCGGGTTGCGGGGCTGCATGTCCTGGTGGGACATGCAGCCCTGCAAGCTGTCTGGACCCTATTCCCCTTCCTGTTCTCGACGCACATCCTGAGCAGTAGAACGGGAGAGCCGACTGGGGGCAGGAGGGGGCAGGGTCTGGGCAGAGTGGGGCAAGACAGCCTGGCAGGACATACAGGGCTGATTTAGGTCATGGCCCTGTACATCCTGCTGGGCCTATGGGGATGTGCTGCTTATTCCACCTTGAAGGCGATCGGGCTCGGGTGCAGGCGGGTTCTCTGCTGCCCAAACCAGGTCCTGGCTGTCCAGCTGTGGGTTGGGTGGCTGGGAAGAGGGGGGCCTAAGCTGGGGGAGTTGGGCACCTGTGGGGAGGACATCCCCGCAGGCAGCAGGGCCACGCCGGGCTGTCCACGGGTCTGATTCTGTGCACCGCGGGAACATTTTGTTCCCAGGGTCCAGAATCGCGTCTTCCTTGGAATCAAGCTCCATGCCATCATTACTTGATGAACATCTTCTAGTTCCACCTTACAGCCCCCATCATCTTCTCATACCCTACCCTTATCCCTTCCAATACTCCAGTATAAACTAATGAGTTCACCCCATTTCCTATGTTATATGTATTTCTCTCCAAGTTACTCCATCTGTTCATTGTAAAGTTGTTGTTGTTATACTGCAAACCGCCCTGAATGGAAGATACGGCAGTATAAAAGACCTGTTAAATAAATAAAATATTTGCAGTCCTGGCACCTGGTACCTCATGTGATGTCATAGCTGTCATGTGTAGGTTCAGTGAATATTGCCCCCTGCCACAATAGATCTAGATTGCAGTAAACGCCAGGTGCCTGCTCGAGGTCCTTCTGACTAGCTGTTGCGGCGTTTGACTTCTGAGGCAGTGCTCGTTTCAACTTTTTAGAAATCAGTGGGATTGAGAAAAATTGGAAATTGTTGCGGTTGAGACGAAGGATAAACGTCCGAAGTTCATTGTTCAGATAAGTAACGTATTACTATTTGAACGGTTGTGATGAAGTATTTTTACTATCTGGATTCTCTTTCTCTATTTTTCTAGGTGCTAAGCTGACTATAGCAGGTGCAGGTGATTTTATCTTTAGTACGAGCAGAAAGAAATTGCTCTTAATTTTGAATACTAATATAAAAAAAAATTTCTAGATTATTATGCAAAATTTCAGATTAAAACTTAGATTAAAAGATTGATTTTAATTGATGTTCGAATCCTTAAAAAGTACTTTTTTTGGATATAGTATAATAGTATATTGGTTGATATAATTATATTAAAGTTAGAAGGGTGAGGCCTGTGATGTATAAGTTCTAAGCTCTGTCCTATGGTGACAACGATCGCCAGATGAATGGAATGAGCTTCTTCTGAGGTCTTTATGCACCCTAAATATAGTATGTTTGTAGTTTAAGTTGATAGTATTTGATTATTGAAGAGTTGGATGCTATTGGTGTTATAAAGGGTGGTGTTGCGTGTATTTATTTATATTTACCCTTTTGGCAGTGATTTCACATAAGTGTGATAAGGCAGCCATACATATGCTGTGCCTGGCACTGGGAGACATCTGATATAGTGCCAACATTCCCCAGATTGTCCCATGCGGCCTATACCCCTACCCAGGCCAGGATCAATGACAGCAGTGAAAGTGGTGATATATCTGTAGTTTGCCTACTTGTGTGATGGCACAGGGATCTCCTCTCTCATGCCTACACAGTCCTGATGAGGGGAGCAGTGCCACAAAGCTGGCTGTGGGAAGGCAGACAGGGTTGCCCCATAGACTGGCATACACCACGATGGGACAAGTGTAGCTGCTGTGAGAAATGCCAATATCCAGATAGGTGGACCTCAGATGCCATAGCCAGAAGGCCCTACTACAAATATTGCAGATCATTTGTATAGCGCTACAAGGCATACACAGCACTGCACAAACACACGTAACAGCTGGTCCCTGCTCAACGGAACTTACAATCTAGTCAGGACAGACAACACAGCAGCTGTAAACAGGATACATCCAGGAGGAATGGTCAGGAAACATAAGGGAGCTTAGGTGGATCAGATCCAAGAGTGACAACGATGAGGTGAGCACTCAGCCTGGATTTGAGAGGGGGCCAGGAATGAAGCCTGATGTACAGACTCAGGTAGTTGTTCACACTTATGGAGCAGCAAGGTGAAGGGAGCAACGTCCGGATCTGGCAGTAGAAGGAAAGGGGCATAGATAGAAGCAATCTGAGCGGTGTTCATGGGAAGGGGTGTAGAGAGAGAGATAGGAGGGAAATGGTAGTGCATATCAGCAGAATGAGTGAGCTTATAGACCAGAGGCATGAAAAAGGCATACATTTGTTGCTCAGCAATATTATGCATCCTTTGAGGACCTGGAAGATTAGGTCGGGATTTTGTGGACTTGGTGAGGGTCCATCCCTAGCAGTTTAAGGCGTGTTTGTAGAGATGACCAGGGCCATGTTGTAGAGATGATCACTGCAACCAGTTTGTAATGCCAGTTACCATTTGATACAAGGTATGCCACGACATACATGTTCATATTCACTTGCTTATATATCATTTTAGGGTGCACTGGGCTTACCTAGCACCTTTAAGGGCATGAGGGGGACTGGTATATGGTCTAGGTTGCAGCAGCTGCCATTTCTCATTGGTATTTATGTCTACTGTGCAACACACTACTATCTGTGATGGGCAGCTTAGGAGATACATGTTTTTCCCGAGGGACATTGCTTCTGTGGGTACATTGTGGGGACGGGCAGGATCCAAATGTTTCAGAATACAGTGGGAGCGGGGATGTCCAAAACATTTACCCGTGTCTGAGGCATTGGGCAGGCTGACTAGCTCTTGCACGTGTCTGCCAAGCATGTCTATCTCCCCGATTGCGGCCCCATAGGCACATCTAGGCCCTGGATGTGGAATTAGCTTCAAAGGGGGCCCATTCTTGATTTAGACGAGTCTGCGGACCAGACATGCACATTATGGTATCTGGCTCATAATATTTCTGTTTTTCAGAAAGCATTGACAAAGTCCCATGAGAGATTTCTGAGGAAATTAAAAAGCCATGGAATAGGAAACAATGTCCTTTTGTAGACTGAAGACTAGTTAAAAGCTAGAAAACAGAGAGTTTGTAAAATCATAAGAACATAAGATACACCATACTGGTTCAGACCAAGGTCCATCAAGCCCAGTAACCTGTTTCCAACAGTGGCCAATCTAGCAGTTTCCCCAAAAGACACAGGTTCCACAGTGCTTGTATTGGGTCAAGCAGTGATATCCTGGGTCCCTTTAATGGTTTATGGACCTTTCCTCAAGGAACTTGTCCAAACCTTTTTTAAACCCAGCTACACTAACAGCTTTTACTACATCCTCCGGTAACAAATTCCAGAGTTTGATTACACGTTGAGTGAAAATATATTTTCTCTTATTAGTCTTAAATAGGATACCCTGTAGCTTCATTGCATGTCCTCTAGTCTTTCTGTATTCTGATGACATAAACAATCAATCTACATTTACCCGTTCCACTCCATTCATTAATTTATAGACCTCTATCATATGCCCTCTTTAATCCAAGTTCAACATCCTGTTCATTGTAAAATGCTAAACATTACTATGTTTTATGTAAACCGCTTTGAATGAAGAAAGGCGGTATATAAAACTTCTTAAATAAATAAATAGATACAATGGGCAATTTTCTCAACGGAGAAAAGGTGAATAGTGGAGTCTCCTAAGGGGCTGTTCTGGGCCACTGCTTTTTAACATAATTATAAATGGCTTGGGTGGGAACAAGTGAGGTGAGCAAGTTTACAGATGACATCAGATTATTCAAAGTTGTTAAATCACAAGAAGATTGTGAGGAATTGCAAGAAGACCTTGAGAAATTGGGAGACTGGGCATCCAACTGGCAGTTGAAATTGAATGTGGACAAGTGAAGTTATGCATGCAGGGAAGAAGAGCAAGCCAAACAGTACACGATACAATGTTCTACATTAGGGGTCACCACCCAGGAAAAGGATCTAGGCATCATTGTGCTCAGTGTGCAGTGATGGCTTAGAAAGTAAATAGAATGCTAAGAGTTTAAGGAAAAGAATGGTGAATAAAAGAGACTATCACAGTGACTCTGTATATTGCTCCTTAGTGCCAGTGCACTTTGAGTATTATGTGCAGTTCTGGTTACCGCATGTAAAAATAGTGGAATTAGAACAGATACAGAGAAATGCAACTGAAATGATCAAAGGGGATGGAATGATACTCTTATGAGGTTAGGACTCTTCAGCTTGGAGAAAAGATGGCTGAGAAGAGATATGATAAAGTTCTATAAAATCCTGAGTGGGGTGAAACGGGTCAATGTGATACGGTTATTTATTCTTTAACCAAAACACAAAAACTATGGGACACACAATGAAGTTTTTAAGTAATACATTTAAAACAAATCTGAGAAACAGAATGTAAAACTGAAGAGTTACCAGTTTCTGAGCCTTCAGGTTTGAGCACTTTGGAAGCATCAGGAGTGGAGAAACATGTAACCAAGGCAGGTCGGACCCGGTGGCACCCCGCTTCCCCCCCCCCCACCCCCCTTTTTCATCCAACCATTCCCACTCCCAATAAGAAATCCATATACACCGATCTTTGGCTCAAATGGTCGCAGCTTTAATAAATTTGTACATTCCAAACATTGTTTTCAACATCCAACTTCATAATATAATACTAACTCCCGAGCGGAATGAGCCCTCAACCGCCATACCACTAGCAAGGTGAGCTCATTCCACTCCCGCCGCGGCCGAGCCAGTGGCAAATCCAACCCCCCCTTTTCCCCGGCCTCGCCATACTACTAGCAAAGACCGGCCAGGGGTCACCCGGGTTGGGGGCACCCGCCCCCACCCCAATTCCAGCTTAAGGCTCCGGACCCCGGAAACCTCCGGGATCCCGCCTCCCCCCACCAGCTGCGACAACCCATCCCCTCAGCCCTGCATGAAGGGCGGGCGGGCGGGAAGATGAAGCCCTCTCCCCGGTTGCCGGTCTCGCCAAGAGACCGTCGCCGCCGCGCGCCCCGCTTAAACCCCCCCCCCCCTTTGCCAGCTTTCTTCATTGGCTCGCTCCCATATCCTTCATCGGGGCGAGCCAATGAATTCAAAAGATGCTCGCCAGCCCCCGCCTCTCCTCGAAAGCCGTGGGCAGGGTCCCGCACCGGGCCGCGTGCCTGGTTACCTACGGCCGCTAGGGACCCTGCCCTGCGGCCTCGCCATTCCTGCTACTTTGTAACCTTGGTCCTTGATTTGGACCAGAGCTTTCTTCTGTGTCTTTGGACTGAGTCTTTGGTTGTGTTGTTAGGATGTTCCCAGATGTTTACAAGACCACGCAGCAAAAAAGACACTGATTTCTCTTTATGCATCTGGGTATACTTCAGCTGGGGCATTATTTTGGTTAAATATTCCATATAGCTGTGTTGTAAAATACCCAAATGTTAAGTATGTCTTTTTTGATCTATCTCAACTGACATGTTTTTGGCTGGATTGTGAGCTGGGCCTCTCAGAATAGGCTTAGCAAGAACTGCAGAAACTTTGCTTAGGCAAGGTGTTTGCCAGTTTTTCCCTCTGTAATTTTAGAGAGCAGGTTTCTGTTTTCTGTAATATTTCCTTGAATTTTGGGCTCTACCCCCTTTAAGTAGTGAGAGGATTTTATGATTGTGCTATGATAAATATGATTTTCCTGGGGAGATTTTTGTTTCCGCTATTGTACTCATGATACATATCATTTCTGAACAAGAGGTTTTTCTTGGACTGCATTTGTGAAAATTACATTAAAAATGAAATTTAAATAAAGATAAATCAGAAAAAATATTTTTTCATTCAACCCATAATAAAGTGGTGGAATTTGTTGCTGGAGAAGCAAATAGTGTAGCTGAGTTTAAAAAAGGTTTGGACAATTTCCTCAACCATTATAAGGTGGATTTGGGGAAAGCCATGACTTAACCATGGGAAAAGCAGCATGGAATCTGCTTATCTTTTGGGATCTTGCCAGGTACTTTTGACCTGAATTGGCCACAGACTACTTGGCTTGATATACCTTTAATCTGACCCAGTAGAGAAAATCTTATCTAATGTTTTTATTTAGCTCATGCCTTTCTAGTAGTAGTTCAAGGCAAGTTACAATCATGTCAGAGAGGTTGTTGTAGCCAAAAAAGCATCTTTCAAGAAATGGAAATAGGAGCCAAATGACGAAAATGGGGAACAATATAATCACTAGCAAGTTAGACGCAAGGCATTGATAAGGCAGCAAAGAGAGAATTTGAAAAAAAAAACTTGTTCAAGTATATCCATAGCAAAAACCCTATGGGAGAATCAGTTGGACCATTAGATGATAGAGGGGTAACAGGGGTACTAAGGGAGGACAAGGCCATAGCGGAGAGACTGAATGCATTCTTAGCTTTTGTCTTTACTGAAAAAGATGTAGGGAAGTTACCCATGCCTGAAATAGTATTTAAAGTGATACACTGGGAGATTTGAAAGAAATATCAATAAACCGGGAGGTTGTATTACAATTATTTGATAAACTGAAGAGTAGTAAATCACTTGAACCAGATGGTATACATCCGAGGGTGTTGAAAGAACTAAAATATGAGATTGCAGACCTACTATAATTTGTGAACTATCATTAAAATCATCTGTAGTACCTGAAGACTGGAGAATGGCCAATGTAAAGCCGATTTTTAAAAAGGGTTCTAGGGCTAATCCAGGAAACTACAGACTGGTGAACCTGATGTCAATGTTGGGCAAAATGGTAGAAACCATGATAAAGAATAAAATTATTGAACATGTAGATAGTCATGTTTTAATGGGAGAAAACCAACATGGATTTAGCCAAGGAAAGTCTTGTCTTACTAAATGTGTTATATTTTTTGAAGGTGTGAATAAACAGGTAGACAAAGGTGAGCCGGTTGCTATAGTGTATCTGGATTTTCATAAAGCCTTTGACAAGGATGCAGTGTACTATTGTAGATCAGGAACTGGTTAAAAGATGGAAAGCAGAAAGTAGGGCTAAATGGCTAATTTTCTTAAAGGAGAAAGGTGAATAGTGGAGTACCCCAGGGATCTGTGCTGAGCCCACTGCTTTTTAAAATATTCATAAATGGCCTGGAAATAGGAATGACGAGAGAGGAGATCAAATTTGCAGATGACACAAAATTATTCAAAGTTATTAAAACACAAGATGATTGTGAAAAATTGCAAGAGGACCATGATAAATTGGAAGACTGGACATCCAAATGGCAGATGGAATTTAATGTGGATAAGTGCAAAGTTATGCACCTAGGAAATAATAACCCAAACTATGGTTACACAATGCAAGTTTCCACATTAGGAACCATCACCCATGAAAAAGATTTAGGCGTCACTGTGGATAATACATTGAAACCCCCACCCAATGTGTAGCGGCAGCCAAGAGAGCAAATAGAATGTTAGGTATCATAAGGAAAGGAATGGAAAATAAAACAAAGGATATTATAATGCCTCTGTATCGTTCCATAGTGTGACCACACCTTGTATATTGTATGCACTTCTGGCTGCCATATCTTAAAAAAGGATAGAGCGGAATTAGAAAAAGTACAGAGAAGAGCTACCAAAATGGTAAGGGGGATGGAAGGATACTCTTATGAGGAAAGACTTAAAAGGTTAGAGCTCTTCAACTTGGAAAAGAGATGGCTGAGGGGAGATATGATAGAGGTCTATAAATTAATGAATGGAGTGGTATGGATAAATGTAGAAAGGTTGTTTATGCCATCAAAATATAGAAAGACTAGGTGACACTCAATGAAACTACAAGGCAACCCATTTAAGACTAATAAGAGACAATCATTTTTCCACTCAACGCGTAATCAAACTCTGGAATTTATTACCGGAGGATGTACAGTAGTAAAAGCTGTTATTGTAACTGGGTTTAAAAAAGATTTGTGCAAGTTCCTGGAGGAAAGGTCAATAAACCATTATTAAAGAGGACCGGAGAAATCCCTGAGACAAGCAATGGAATCTGTGTACCTTTTTGGGAACCTACCAGGTTTTTGTGACCTGGATTGGCCACCATTCGAAACAGGATACTGGGCTTGATGGACCTTGGTCTGACCCAGTATGGCATTTCTTATGTTATGTTCTTAGGTACTGTGGGTATTTCTCTTCACTAGCAGGTTTACAGTCTAAGTTTGTAGATAAGGCAATGGAAGGTTAAGTGACTTGCCCAAGGCCAGGCATTTGAACCCTGGTCTTTCTGGTCATAGCCTGCTGCCCTAACCACTAGGCTAGTCCTCCACTCTTACAGCTGTGGTCAACATTATTGACACACTTGCATTTTAGGCGTGTTCTGTACAATATGTTGAGAGATAATTGGAAATATTCCAACTGTATGTCATCATAATATTTTAATAGTATGTTCAAAGGTATACAACAAAAAAAGATGTCTGTGCAACTTAGACATAGTAATTTCAGAGAATAAAACAAAATATGACCTCGATAGGATTAATGGCACTCTTCACTAATATTTGGTTTCCCAACCCTTGGCAATGATGACAGAACATAAGAACATAAGATATGCCATACTGGGTCAGACCAAGTTCCATCAAGTCCAGTATCCTGTTTCCAACAGTGGCCAATCTAGGTCACAAGTAACTAGCAGTTTCCTCAGAAGACACACGTTCCTTAGTGCTTGTATTGGGACAAGCAGTGGCTTTCCCGGGTCCCCTCTAATAATGGTTTATGGATCTTTCCTCCAGGAACTTGTCCAAACCTTTTCTAAACCCAGCTACACTAACAGCTTTTACTACATCTTCCGGTAACAAATTCCAGAGTTTGATTACACGTTGAGTGAAAAAAATATTTTCTCTTATTAATCTTATATGGGTTGCACTGTAGCTTCATTACATGTCCCCTGGTCTTTCTACATTTTGATGGCATAAACAATCAATCTATGCTTACCCATTCCACTACATTCATTAATTTATAGGCCTCTATCATATCTCCCCTCAGCCGTCTCTTTTTCAGGTTGAAGAGTCCTAACCTTTTTAGCTTCTCTTCATAGGGGTATCTTTCCATCCCCTTTACCAATTTGGTGACAATAATAACAACACTAGAATTACCTGCATGGAAGAAAACCTGGCAATCTACTTCCGTAAACCCAATAGATAGTGACATCAAAACAAATTGCACTATAGTGCTGGAAGATGAGACCTCCAGGTTAGAAGGCACTCAACTGGCTACTGGGGAGGAGCTGAAGACTTTTCAGAGTAAAGCCAGCATTTATGATGTGGTTGGATCAAAACCCTGGGATGTCTGATTGCTGATGTAGCTGTGCATGAAATGAGAGCCAGAAGCTGCAAAGATGTCTTACATATTGGGACATGGAATGTACAAAATATGAACCAAGGGAAGTTGGAGGTCATCAAGAATGAAATAAGACGTGTACATCTCGATCTGTTGGGTGTCAGTGAACTGAAATGGACTGGCATCAGGTACTTTGCATCTGATGATCACATGGTCTACTATGCTGGAAATGAAAGACAAAGAAGAAAGGTTGCATTTATAATTAAGAAGAAACGTGCAAAAACTGTAATGAAATGCAATGCAATCAGTGAACGCTTAATTTCTATTCGTCCACAAGGAATGCCCATCAGCACAACTATAATTCAGGCATATGCCCCAACAACAGCTGCAGAATAGGATGAAGTTGATGAGTTCTATGAACAAGGACAAGCTAAAATTGACAGAACATGCACGCAGGATATCCTGATTGTCATGGGTGACTGGAATGCAAATGTTGGCAACAAAAAAGAAGGCAAAGGGGTTGGAAAAGATGGACTTGGCAACAGCAATGAAGCTGGAGGAAGGCTAATAGAATTCTGCAAGACCAATGATCTATTCATCTCAAACACTGTCTTCCTGCAACCCAACTGGCAACTGTACACATGGACTTCACCCAATGGATTGTACAAAAATTAAATTGACTACATCTGTGGAAGTCAACGATGGAAAAGTTCTAAAAAAATCAGCAAAGACAAAACCTGGAGCTAATTGTATTACAGATCACCAACTACTAGTATGCAAACACATGCTAAAGTTGAAAGAGAACAAGCCACTCACAAATGTAGCAAAATATGACCTTGAGAATATATTACCAGAATTTAAAGACTGTCTTGAAAAATGATTTGCTGCTTTAGATACAAATGACAGAGCTCCAGAAGAGTTATGGGATGACATCAAGAAGGTTGTGTTGGAAGAAAGTGAGAAGTCTCCACAAAAGGTGAAAAAGCAAAAACGGCCAAAATGGATAACCAAAGAAATTCTGCAAATTGCCCAGAAACACAGAGAGGTTAAAGCCAGAGGAGAAAGAGAGGCAATCCCAGAACTCAACAGAGATTTCCAATGTGCAGCAAGACAAGAAAAGGAGAAGTACTACAATGACATATGCAAGAAAATAGAATCAGAAACTATTAGATGAAGAACAAGATTGGTTTTCCTAAAGACACAGGAGTTAAAGAAAAATTTCCGTCCTCGAATTGGAATGTTACAAGATGCTCAAGGATCTATATTGAATGATGCTCAGAAGATCAAGAAAAGGTTGAAAAAATATACATTCATAATATCATAAAGATCAAGTGGACCAACAGTCTTTTCAACCTGTACTTTATGATCAAGAACCATTGGTGATGAAATAAGTTGAAGCAGCATTGAAAGCTTCATCAAAGAACAAAGCACCAGGCATTTATGGCATTCCCATTGAAGTATTACAGCAATCATGGCCAACTGACTGGAAAAGATCTGTGTTTATACCAATACTAAAGAAAGGTGATTGAACTGATTGTGGAAATAATCACACAATCACTGATCTCACATGCCAGCAAGATTCTACTCAAGATTATTCAGCAGAGGCTACAACCATACCTGGAACAAGAACTGCCTGAAGTACAAGCAGGGTTCAGGAAAGGGTGAGGAATGAGAGACATCATCGCGGATGTGAGATGGATCCTTGAAAAGACTAAAGAATACAAAAGGATATCTATATGTGTTCAATTGACTACAGCAAGGCTTTTGAATGTATAGACCATGAGAAACTCTGGGCCACATTAAGAAGCATGGGTATACCAGTACACCTGATAGTTCTCTTGCACAACCTTTACATTGACCAAGAAGCAACAGTTCAAATGGAACAAGGAGAAACAGAGGGCCTAATTTTCAACAAGACACCAATGCATGCCATACCTGTATAAGGATACCCGCTCAGGAAAAGTGCTTGAATCGTGAGTCATGCGCCTCCAAAAGGGCCAAGCTTCAAAAATGCAGCGTAAACTGAGCACAGTGGCAGGCTCCCAGTGCGGCATAGACAATTATGCGCAGGGGCCAGAACCCGGGCTCGGCGCTTAAGAAGATGTTAGCCCGTAATACCTTTATAGGTGTCCAAACCAGCAGCCAGAGAAGCGGGACAGCAAGTGTGCATGAACCTGTGTATCACCTATCCGGTGTACCCGTGCAGTGACAACACCACCATGCAGGCCCCGTGGGCTGCCTGTGCAAGAGCCCCTGTGGCTGGGCAGATAGACACCAGCAGCACAGCAGCAAGAAAGACAGTAAACCTCTGCCCCAATGAGTCCAAGGCCCTTGCCCATTCTGTGCTGCGGTACGAGGGGGTGCTATATCCCAGGGGAGGCCGGTGGCTTAACCTGCAGTTGTCCATGGCCATATGGAGGGCCATCCAACTCCGCCTGCAGAGATATGAAAATGCAAGGGGGGTGCTGAGCACCATGCTAGGCCATATGCACCCTGAAAGGCACAGCCATGTGTCTGCACAGGGAGACAGGGCTGTGGGGCCAAGCTACATGCTGGTGGCAGCACCAATGGTTGCAGAACAGGTGACAACAGGGGGATGGGCCATGCCTGGTATGGGTGCCATCCCTGGCTGCCTGCAGCAGTAGGCATATCCAGACACTACAGGTGCAGAGGCTGTTGCACCCCTTGGTGGTGGATGTCAGCAACACCAAAGGCATTGCACAACAAAGGCATTACCCAGTGCTTGGGGAACTGTGAGTTGGGCAGCCCACCCCAGGGGACTCCACTGGCCAGTGCGAACACCCTGGACATGTGCCCCTCACCCCAGCCCATGCAACCCCAGCCCAGGGGTCAGAGGGGGCCAGTGGCAGTATCCATAAATGTGCTGTCCATCTGTCTCTGCAATTGGATCAGCCACCACTGCCTGCCACCCCCTATCTGGCTGTGGCAGCATGTTGATAATGTGATGCCATAGGAACTGACAGATGTGTAATGGCGAGCATGCACAAACTGTTACACCCTGTTCTGCACGGTGCCTGACAAACCATGCAGTGATATGTGGCCCCTGAAGCAGTGAATGCCTCCTGCCACGACACTTACCCACAGTCGAGGCCACTCACAGTCCACAACCATGTACCATGGTGCCAAGGCAAGGCTGCGTGCAACAGATGGGAGAAAGGGAAGTGGGAAGGACTGCAGAGGTGGCTGAAGGGACCAGAGGGATGACACAGGTGAATCAGTGGCCCAGATGGCACTGTTGGTGGTGGCACGGGGCACATGTCAAAGGTCCAGAGGAGCAGTGGGGAGGAATCCGGTCCCAGACACCAGAGGTGTACTATCACATGCATCCCACACCAGTTACCCATGGGTATGCCCCTACCCCCAGGATGGGCAGGACACCAGACTGAGGCAGGATACAGGTATATGCAATAGGCAAAGGGGAACCACACAACTGAGCCCATGTGTCCCCTCCCCCTCTCCCACAATGACTATGGCATATGATGCACCCTGGAGGCCCTAAAGTGCCACAACAGGACACTGCACCAAAAGCAATTGAACCAGCTGCAGCACATCAGGGAGCACCTGGTGGCTGAGGAAGGTCAGTGGGGTATACAATGGAGCCCAGCAGATGCAGGGAGTGGCAGCAATGGCTGCTGGACAGGTGCAGCCAGACAATCTGGTGGGACATCCTCAGTACACAATGATGGGAATGTGCTTGGGGCAGCCTTGTCATCCCCCAGTGCCACTATCCCATGTGTGCACCAGCCGGCACCCAATACATGCAGTTGCACACACACATGGTGGAGGCATGGCATGGAAGGGCAGAACAGGGGCACACACCACCAGCAGTGGGCTGAGATGCACAATGCACACCTGCCCATGCTGCCCGCTGTGAGTATCCATTGCTCAGGGGAGGCTGGCATGCCACAGCTGGGCATGTAAGGGGGAGAACAGAGTTGGCTGGAGGTGGGCAAAGGGGAGGGTGTGCAGTGTGCACTATGGGACGGCACACGCCCATGGCCCAAATATGGGTTGTGTAATGCATGTGTGTGACCCCAGAGATGTGTCAGTCCCACCCCAGGGCCACAAGTGTGTGGACATTTAATGTCCTATCCCTCTTCCCCCTCAGCCGGTTCCAGGGAGGCCACAGACAATGTCGACCCACCCTGGGCACCAACCAGGAGCAGTGGTCAAATGCTAGCACAGCTGTACTGAGGTATAGATCCAAGCAGTACCTCCAGCACTGAGGGGGAGGAGAGGTTCAGCAGAACTGAGAAGGAGGAATGCACCACGGAGGGGGAGGGCAGTGAGTAGGCCATGATGCAGCAGCGGGATGGGGAGGCTGAGGAGGAGGGGTCAGAGGATCAGAGGCAGGGCGGCGAGTCTGAGGAGGGGGAGGGTTCAGAGGGTCAGGGACAGGATAGGGAGTCTGAGGAGGAGGAGGTAGCAGCGGGACCAGAGCTGTCCCCTGTGGCTGGAGCAGAGGTGGGCCCAAAGAGGTAGCAGGGAGGATGCAGTTACCACCCTCTAAGCACCCCATGTATGGCAGTGCAGTGCAGCACACAGCCAGCAGGCACCCAACAGGAGGACCAGAGGAGGAGCAGCACCCCTGGCTGTGCCCCACAGCCACAGCCACAGCCATGCCTGCCCATGTCCATCCCAGTATGCCATGTGCCCACCACAGGGCTTGGCACAGACAGTGCACTATGTGCAGCAGACCTGTGAGCCATGTTCTACAGCCATGGGCCCCCACATCCACCCCAGCACCCATGGGCATAGCATGGCCATGCTGCACCAGGCTCCTCAGCACCACCACCCACTCAGTATTCTGGTGACTGGGTTCTGGCCACCCTGGTGGCAGAGGTGAAGCTTCTCAGAGAGGAGATGAGCTCAGCAGCATGGAATTGGTGTGCACCTGGATGCCCACACTTCTGCATTGACAGGGTACAAGTAGGGCCCCTCCCTGCACCATAGGTCATCCCCATGCCAGGGATTGCCCTGCGATGGACCGTAATGGGGCAGGCTGTGTGGCCACGGACATGGTTGCGCAATAGTTTGTGTACCCTGTTCATTGTAAAAAACCAATGCTGACTGTATTCATTGTGTTTAAATTTTGTTCATTTGTAAACCGCACTGATTAAAAGAGCGCGGTATATAAGAAATAAAAATAAATAAATAATAAATAAATAAATAAAATATCCCCATTAATGTGTGGACCTCTGTTGTATTATACTGCTGTTGCTGCCATTGTTGTACATGTTACAGGGTTTGCAATAAACTGTTCCCAGTTTGCAATCACAATGTGTTGTCAGTTTTGTGGCGGCAGGGCTGCATGTTTGCATGGGTGGTGTAGGCTACTGTGGGAGGGGGTCCGGGAGTTATGGGCATTGGGTGTGTGCCCTGTGGGTCATGTCCATGTGCACAGGTATGGCACAGAGGCACCACATGCACAGAATGGTGTCAGTCTCAGCTCAGCGCCTCTTTCCATACCTGTGAGGGAGTGGATAACATGAGAAAAGATCTATAAAACTGGAAGAATGGTCTAATGCTTGACAGTTAAGATTTCATGTTAAGAAGTGCAGTGTCATGCACTTGGGATGCAGAAATCCAAGGAAATTGTATGCAGTAGGGGGCGAGAGATTGGTGTGCATGGACCAGGAGAAGGACCTTGGAGTAATTGTTTCTGAGGATCTCAAGGTGGTGAACAGTGTGACAAGGCAGTGGCTAAAGTCAGAAGGATACTGGGTTGCATACAGAGAGGAATTACCACAGAAAGGAGGAGATGCTAATGCCATTGTACAAGTCACTGGTGTGGCCTCACTTTGAATATTATGTTCAATTCTGAAGACCATATCTCACAAAGGATATAAAAAGATTGAAAATGGTTCAGAGAAGGCGACCAAAATGATTTGGAGCCTACATCAGAGGACATATGAGAAGAGACTCGAAGACCTAAATATGTATACTCGTGACAGGGGAGATATGATATAGACTTTTAAATACTTAAAGAGTATTAATGAACAAGCAAACCTTTTTCAAAGATAGGGAAACTGTAAAACTAGAGGGCATAACATGAAGCTTCAAGGGGGTAAACTGAAAGGCAACATCAGGAAATACTTTTTCATTGAAAGGGTAGTGGATGCTTGGAATGCCCTCCTGATGGAAGTGGTGGGGGCAAATACGGAGACAGAATTCAAAATGGCATGGGACAGACACAGTGGATCCCTTTATAACAGCAAGATAAAATCAAAATAACCTTAACTGTCTCTGCTATTTTAACAAATAGGGGTGACCTGCATGGAGTGGTGGGTACACCCTTAAACAAAAGCATGGGGAGGGGGAACCTGCAGATGAGAGGCAGGGGCACCTACTCTTGCCACCTTGCTGGGCAGACTGGATGGACCATGATGGTCTTTATCTGCCGTCATATATTATGTTACTTTGTTACTATGTTATTTTGTAGCTCTCTTTGTAAAGTTAGGCCTTTGTTTCCTTTTGGTCTGTTTGCTGGTTTTACATATACACTTAATTATACTTTGATTTCTATATGTTAATGCCGCAGTGAGCAGCATCTAATGTATCCAATGCAAACTGCTTTCCTGTCCCTCAAGATGAAAGGTGATATATCAAGAACACAAGTAAATATAAGCATAGAGCTGGTACTGGAAGCAATGGGAGATATCGGATCACCAAGGGACAGAATGTAGAGGGAGAAGAGGAGATGGCCTAGGATGGATCCCTGCAGTAGGCCAACCCATAATGGGATAGCAGAGGAAAAGGATCCTCCAGAAGACACTTTGAAAGTGCATTTGGAGAAGTAAGAAACCTAAATGGTGGAGAAGTAGCCTAATGGTTAAGAACATTGGCTTGGGAGCCCAGAAAAAAGGGTTCAATTCCCACTAGCACTCCTTGTGACTTTGGGCAAGTCACTTAACCTTCCATTGCCTCAGAAAAATCCAAGTTATCAATGTCCCTGTTTAATGTACATTACCAAGTTTAAGTTTCAATGTAAACCGCTTTGATTGAAATGATAAAGCAATATATAAAACCTATCAAATAAAATAAATACAACTGAGTATCAGAATTCAAGTGAGGTCATGGCCTACTGTTTCTAAAACAGCATATTGGTCAAGGAGAATAAGTATAAAGTTCCATGGCTTTGAACATGAGGAAGTCACTAGAGACCATGATTATGGTTGTCTCTGTGGAGTATGTGAGAGGAGTTCAAGAATATCTGGTGATACAAGAAAGTTATGGCAGCAAAGATAAACAGACTATCTAAGTACTTTGGACACCAAGGGGAGAAGGAAAATGGGGTGATATCTGGACATGAAGGATCCAATGAAGAGTTTTTGTGGTAACAAGTGAAAGGGAGAGGAGGAGGAGAAGGAAAGAGGGTGACAAGGATGAGTTGACAGATTGAAGTGCTCTGTAAAAAGCCAGGATGGGGCATGGTTGCAATAGATAAAGAGAATGATAGGTCTTTAGGTCTGTGACAAAAAGATGAGTATAAGATGCTCTAGTGGAGAGATGTGATAGTTGGAAGCAGGATAGGCCTGTCCACTAGGTGGGTTAGGCGGCTGCCTAGAACAGCAGACCTCTGTGGGAAGTTGTGTTGGAGGGGGGTTAGAAGCAGCAGGCCATGTGTGCCAAAGCACATGGCCTGCCATGGACACCCAGCTGAGCCATCCCCTAACCCCGACCCCGCCGATGTAATCGACAGCGGTGGGGGATGGTGGTGCGATGTGGGGGGTGGCAGCATGGCTTGCCATGGGGGGGGGGGGCACGGTTGGGGCTTCCTCCTAGGGCAGCAGAACCCTTGGGCCAGCCCTGGTTGGAAGCGGCACAAAGTCCTGAGGATTTAAAATTTGGGCTTGTATAATGGCAATGAGGTGGTTGCAGCAGAGGAGAAAAATAAGCAGATTGGAGTCCTTAATGAATTCCAAAACTAATTTACCGTTATTTTGCTGCATCTACAGAGTACTAATGGAAGTAAGTAGTAAGTAGAACTGAACAGGCAGAAATAAGAGATGGAACTTCCCCTCTGGAGCTCACAATCCAGGCAAAATAAAGTGGAGAATTTGGAATTTGTGAGAACTGCTAGAGCTGTTGTTGCAGGGCCAGGATAATGAGTGGAGTCCAGTTGAAAAGAAACCTAATTTATCCAATGTGGTTAATCAATACAGGGAATAGTTTGCTTTACATCTAAATACAGTTGTGGTCAGCATTATTGGCATCCTTGCAGTTCAACCCCTTAATGTCCAATATCTCTTAAATGAAAGTGGCCAGTGAAATGGCTTTGGACTATATATACACACATATTTGACCCATAAAAGAATCAAATAAAACAAGACCAATTAAAAAAGGAAATAATAGAAAATAGTATAAAAACTGGGACATTGCCAGAACATGATTATTGGCACCCTTATAAACAATTAAAATCAGTTTGAACAGAAGAATCACGTTCTCATTGCAGTAAAATTAGATGCACCTGTGATCAATTGTCAGTACTCACATGACTTGAATCAACCAATGAATGATGGCTCTAATGTTTAAAATGGCCACTTTCACTCCCTGTTCCATTTTCACAATGGTGAAGACAAGAGTTGCCTGAGATCATTAGAAAAGCCATTATCACCAAATACCAAACCTCAAAGGAGTACAAGGCCATCTCCAAAGACCTTGTGATTCCCATGGTTACAGTTCCCAATCAGGGTCATTCTGATGCCCGTCCAGTTGGGACGTCCATCCCTGCTATTTGGACCCTCTGCCGACCCGATTCCCCGCACGTTGTACGGGGAGTTTAGACGGGGCAGGAAAAGAGCATTGTGGGGGAGGAGTTAGGGTGGGCAGTGGGCAGTCGGCGGCCCCGGACATACAGGGCTGATTCCAATGTCGGCCCTGTACATTCGGGGCCGGGGGCCTGAACGGGGACCTTATTCCTCCTGAGGTAGAATAAGTTCCCCTAGTCGGGTGGATCGGGCAGGCCCAGGGCTCAGAAAAGGCAGGAGGGGCAGAGGAAATTCCCCACAGCCCGACCCTGGCCTTGGGAGGCCAGATCAGGGGTCGGGTGCGGGGAATGTATATTTCGGACCAACGGCCAGGGATCACGACTCTTGAATGGAGCCACGGTGCCATGGCAACCAGATGCCATGGCGCCATGGCTCTATTCAAAAGCCCTGATTAAGTTAGCCAGGGAAGGCCTGTACATGCATGTCGACCAGAATTGGAGTCCCAGCCTGCACATACAGGCCTGGGTGCAATTCTGTTCCTGCGGGGCTAGACGCGCCCCGTGGGATCAGAATTCTGGCTCACTCTGTGCGTCCGGTTCTGACTTGGTGCACAGAGGGGCAGCATGTCCAACTCTGAATTGGGCCCAATGTTATTAAAAAGTTTTCTGTTCATGTAACTTTCAAGAACCTCCTGGGACGTGGTGGGAAGAGGAAAATTAATCCAAGAAGTATTTGAAGGTTAGTATGAACTGTTGGAAAATATCATATGCAACATCCAAAGAGCTTAAGACTGACCTGGAGCAATCTGGAGTGATGGTTTCAACCTGCACCATATGCTGCAGATAAACAAAGAAGGACAGTCATAAAAAGGCACACCTGATCTTTGCCCAAACCCACTTTGAGAAACAACAATCCTTCTGGGAAAATGTTCTGTGGACAGATGAATCCAAACTTGAGCTCTTTGGCAATGCAGACCAGTAATACATTTACAGGCAAAGAAATGTAGCTAATAAAGAAAAAAAAATACCCTTCCTACAGTTAAATATGGTGGAGGTTCCATAATGTTGTGGGCTGTTTTGCTGCCTCAGGAACTGGAGGCCTGAAACATATTAAAGGAATCATGAAGTCAGAGGACTACCAAGGTATTTTGGAGTGAAATGTGCTACCTAGTGTCAGAAAGCTAGGTCTGGTTTGAAGGTCATGGGTCCTCCAACAGGACAATGACCCAAAAGTACAAAAGAACGGTTAAAATGGAAGAAATGGACTGTTTTAAACTTGCCAGCAATGAGTCCTGATCTAAATCCAATTGAGAACCTTTGAAGAGAGCTGAAATTTGCCATTGGTAAAAGGAATCCTGGAAACATTCATGAACTGGAACAAATCACAGTTGAAGAGTGGAAGAAACTACCAGCAGACAGATGTATGAAACCTACAGATGGCTTCAAGAAACGTTTGGAGGCTGTCATCACTGCCAAGGATTGTTCAACCAAATATTAGTGAAGAATGCCAGGTCATGTTTTGTTTTTTTCTCAGAAATTACTACGTCTACGTTGAATAGACATTTTTTTTTTGGTTGTGTACTTTGAACAAACTATTAAAATATTTTGATGACATACCGTTGGAATATTTCCATTTATTTCTCAAGATATTGTACACAACATATCTAAAATGCAAGAGTGCCAATAATGTTGACACAACTGTATATAAGAAGAACAGAGCAACGGTGTGGCTGGGAGAAGAGGCAGCATGGGAGGGACCTTAAGTAAAAATGTCAAAACGGCAGTTTTTTCTTTATTGCTCCTTGAAATGCAGATTAGAATTTAAGCAAACCATAACAACGGCATCAAGAACAATCAGTTATTTAGTTGAGCCACTATCCATACTGCGCAGCCTGTTGGGTAAACAAGATAAAAGGGGTAAGGGTTAAATGGATTTCTTGATAATCTTTTATTATTGAATGTAAGTAGCTTATTGTGTGTTCTATTTATAAACAGCACTGAGCAGCCTAGCTGCCTGGAGGGTATACAATTAAATAAATTAAATAAAATGAAATCTACAAGAGATCTCGAGTCAGGTGACACTTTTTGTTATTATCTTGAATGATACAACAGCATGAGGCATGGAAGAGCAGCCTAGTGATTAGAGCACTGGCTTGTTCGTCCCGTGGCCAGCGTTCAATTCCCACTAGCACATTCTGGGCAAGTCACTTAACCCTCCATTTCCTCAGAAGAAAAGCCTGGCAATGTGCTTCTGGTCACACTGCCAAGAAAACCCAGCTTTAAACTCTAGAGACAGTTTTGCAATTGAATGGAATCACCTTAGGCCTTACACATCTGATTATTTTTTTTAATAGCTACTGGTTCCAGGGATTTGCTTGAAATGCAGGCACAGAGCCATCTCAAATATTACAAGAGTATATCCTGATGATGACTTAGTGGAGAAAGGTCACTGTAGTGTTAGACATATGTGCGAGGTATGTGATGGGGTATAGGCCCCATGTGGAGCCATGAGCAGAAAAATGCTGATAACAATTCACATTGTCTGTCTGTGTTTCAGAAAACATAGGAGTAGAGCTGTGGGGAAAAGCTAAAGTCGAATAAAAGCCTCACTGCTGAGGCAAACAGAGCCTTGGGACACAGCTTCATGTCCCTACCTTGTTGCAAAGCAGCTGATTTGGCAGCTAACATTTCAGCATGACATATGTATGGTTCCTCTCGGGGCGCAGAATCTACATGTCTGTTTTATGCGTTTTTATTTATATGCTGTGAGCCATCTCATCCATAATTCACAGTCCTGGCACATGCAGTGATGACTGAAAATAGAAGAACTATTCCCAAAGCCATTTACACAGGTAAATAACAATTTACACGTGTAATTGGCCATCTGAAAACTGCTCTCCATCAATGCTGCTAAAAGTACACATGTTATGGCATAATGTACATACTCCTAGCCTCATATTCTATTTTATTTATTTGGATTTAACTCAGGCCTTTTTATTGGTAGCTCAAAGGTGAGTTACATTCAGATAAGGAAGGTATTTCACTGTCGCTAGAGGGTTTATAATCTAAGCCTGTGCCTGAGGGATGGAGGGTTAAGTGACTTGTCTATGGTCACAAAGAACTGATACTAAAGGAAGAAAATAATATATATACATTGCATTTTCAAATCTACATATAGAGATCTTTAATATACCTTTTCAAATTTATTTATAAAATGCCTTCAACAGAGTGCTGTTAAAACTGAGAAAACACATGAAAGAATACTTATACCAGACCATCTGCCAGCCGTGGCTATCGGATGACTCTTGGCCAGGTAATAATTCTGTTCATGTTGCAACAAAATCCTTTTCCTTTAGTTTTTGATTTAGTGGAAGGGCTCGTATGTCTCATGTAAGGAGAGCTGCTTTTGAAATTAAAGTGGCTGCTTGTCCAACTGCTGGGCACTTCTGCAGTTTGGGACAATAAACCAGCTTTCAATTCCAAGCAGGATCATGCCTTGCAACTAAACCCAATGAGCAAGCAGGCCTGATTTCCCATCTTCAGAGTACTTGATGCTAATTTCAGGTGAGGAGCCGAACCTCTTGAAATTTTATTCCTGCAAGATTAAATATTGGTACTGAGGGTGAGTAGATCTGCTGAATCAGAAAGGACAAGATGAAGCTTTGGATTTGCAAGAGGCTTTGACAACACCTAACCTAGTGGTGATCGGTAATTCAATCCAGAAGGATAACTACATTTGTAAATGATAGCTTAAGGCAGTTGATACTGTGATACTGTGAAAGGTGATACTGTTGGGGCAGGTATATCTTCATCTGATGCCTTCTAAAGGAACCATACTCCTTGAGAAGTGTTTATTCATTGAGGGAAAGCAATTTTCAGATGACCCAGTTATGTGCATAAATGTCTGTTTATCCAGGCAAATGGTTCTGATGAGGCTTCATTTGGAATACTGTTCAGTTTTGAAGGCTGTTATCGCATTAAGGATATAAAGAGCCTAGAGGCAATCCAGAAAAAAACAATTGGAGACATATGAGATGGAACTGAAAGGGTCTAGAACAACTCAGAGCGGCCAACTCAACGCGGCCAACTCAATGTGCTGCGCTGAGTTGTCCTAGACCCATTACTGGTCACATATATTAGATGAAATTTAGAAATGTCAAAAAAGTGCAATAGTAAATGCAATAGCAAAATATCCAAAAACATTTTATTAAGCTATCTGATAATTTCAGATCTGTCAAATGAAATCTGGAACGTCAAAAGTGTAATAGGAAAACAATAAAAAAGATTTTGTTATGCTATCTGATAATTATGAGCTATGGCACGCAAGTATTCTATAGGGCGCCTAGTGCCGTAATCTGATACAATCTTTGAAATACGTTGGTCAGCTTTGCGGTATTTCCTCAACTTGGCTAGAGGACTGTGGCCTGAAATGAGCTGTTTATAATAGGCATCTCTGCCCTTCTGCACCTTTCTGAGGCCATCAATGAAATTCCAAATCATGGGATGGCACGTTCCAAGTTCAGCTCGGAGGTGATGATGAGCAGCTTCAGAATGGTTGTTAGTGCAATCCTTGGTGCTCAGTGTTCTATCGAACGGATTCCACATAGATGGAGGAAACAGAGGAGATCATCTACCGTTTCTTCTCCTATTTGGGCGACCAATGTAGCTGTCCTCAAACCAGTTGAGCAGAAGATGAAGCTCTTCGGGCAGGTGTCCTTCCAGAGCAGCAACATAATCTCCCAAGTCCGGGATAGGCACAAATGCTAACGCCACAACCATTTTGGCTTTAAGGGTGAACTCCGTGTTTGTGTCACATTCTGGAACAGCACTTATTGACACAAAATGCTTCCTCATGTTCTGAACCAGGTGGAAGAAGCAGCCTTTTAAAGTTCGCCCTTAAAGCCAAAATGGTTATGGCCTTAGCATTTGTGCCTGTCCTGGACTTGGCAGATTATGTTGCTGCTGTGGAAGGACACCTTCCCAAAGAGCTTCATCCTCTGCTCAACTGATTTGAGGACAGCTACACTGGTCGCCCAAATAGGAGAGGAAAAGGTAGACGACCTTCTCTGAAATTATCAGATAGCTTAATAAAATGTTTTTGGATGTTTTACTATTGCATTTACTATTGCACTGAGTTGACCACACTGAGTTAGCTGTGCTGAGCTGTCCTATTCCGAAATGAAAAATCTAAATCTATATATATATCACAGGGGGCATGACGTACAGGGGAGATAGGATATAGACATTTAAATATGTGAAAATCATCAGTGCATAAATGAGCCTTTTCCAAAGGAAAAGAAACTAAAACTAAGGAACATGAGACAATGCTGCAAGGAGGTAGACTCGGGAGCAATGTCAAGAAATATCTTTCATGGAAATAGCGATAAATGCCTGGAATACCCTTTGGCAAAGGTGATGGAGACAAAAAGGGTGGCGGAATTCAAAAAAGACCTCGTTCACAGTGCCGCCCCTGCACCTATTGCCATGACTGCCACCCCTCTCCGGGACATGCAATGGTGGAAACACTTTTAAAATGGCACCACAGTGCCAGAGTTAACTTCTCCTCCAGCTCTGTAGTTTCATTCAAGCTTCTGCCCCCTTCCGATTCTACTTGTTTGCAAAAGGAAGTGGAATCGGGAGGGGGTAAAAGCACATGACTGCAGTGTCAGAGGAGAAGGTAACTCTGGTCCTGCGGTGCCATTGTAAAAGTATCCTGAAGAGCTGCTGCAATAGGCGCCTCCTCACCATTACCACTCTAGGCTTAGTGAATCTAATAGTTGTTCCGGTCCTGAGTTTCTAAGATATAGCCTATGAAAAGATTCCATTTTGTTGCGGTTTACAGATGTTTGCAGGTGGGAACTGAAAAGGTGGCTGCAGCAGGGAGAAGGCAGAGAGAAGTCCTCAATGAGTGCTAACATTTTTAAATTAAATGTATTTCTTTTTTATTCTGGATTGCTGTGAATGTGCTATATTTTGGGGCAAGGGAAATGATTTTGATTTGCTGCAGATCTGAACACAGCACAAAGGGAAAGACCGTGCACACACTGTAATTCACTGTTGCTCTGATTGTACGCTGTTTATGGGATATAATTTACTTATTTATTTCATTTATTGCTCACCTTTCCAGATTTAAAAAAAAAGAACTGCCCAAGGCAAGGTACAGTGATTTAAAAAAATAGAAACAATTCACAATAATACATATTACTTAAGGCCACTGATAAAGATTACATCAATTCTTGAAGCCATATTTAGATATCATGACTTACGAGACAAATAATGTGTAGTCTGAGTGCACTTCAAAATGAAATATTGCCATAATAATTCAGAATAAATATTTTCCTTTCTCTTTGCAAAATGTGATAAATTATAATCTACATCTCCACAGTGGCTAATCACTTACTGAAAATGCATAAAGTATTACTGTCAAGTTTCCTATAAAACGATGCAGTACTAATGAGAAAATCTAAAAATGCAAGTACTTGATGCTCTTAAACATGATTCTTTTGATATTAAACTGGAGTTGCTAATAAACAAACATTCATAATAATAGGCATTCATTTTCTGCCTCAAATTGTAGTTAAAAAAAAAGTTGAGAAGTGTGCTTTGCAGTATGACACAATGACGTATTTCCCCCATTCACAATATCATGAGTGGTGCATGTGTGTGTCATGGGGTGTGTTGGGGGTATGTGTGTGTGAATGTTATGGGTGTTTCCCATCCCTATCCTTTAATATAATCCCTACTGCATTCTGTCTCCTTCTCTTCACCCAGTCATCTACTCTCTCCATTCTCTCCCGACCAACTTTGTACCTTCTCTTGCAGGGCCAGCCCAACCATTAGGCAAACCGGATGATTGCCTAGATTGGCAGCTTCTACGGGGCAGGGCATTCAAAACTAAACTCTTCAGCCAGGGAGGGTATAAAGCTTAAGGTCTGCCTAGGGCACCAATACCTTGAACAAACTCTAGGGCCAAACCTGCTTTCTCCCTTCCCTGTCACTCATTCCCTCACTTGCAGTTTCTCAAGTGTCACTCCCTTCGCTAACCCCACCTCTCCCCATGCTCTCCCCCTTTTCTCCACCCCCCCCTCCTCTCTAGTCCCACCTTTATACTTTCCCTACCTTCTTTTCTAAGCCCACCCCTTCTCTATATTCTTCATACCTTACCCACCCTTTCTATTCATCATCTGTCACCTTACACAAACAGTTGGGCAGCTAAGCCTCAGCCCCACTTTTGAGGATGACAGGACTTAAGGACTCCCACCAGCATTCTCCTGGTGCAGCTCTGCTCTCAAAGCTGGCAGAACCCAGGTACTTTTGCCAGCATGTTCCTAGCACAGCCCCGCTTTTGAGGCCAGCAGGACCCGGGACTCCCCCAGGTATTTTCCTAACATACCTTCACTCTTCATTCTGGTGAGACTGGGACGCCTGCTGGCTCTTCAACCTGTTGCTTTATAGGGGTAAGCAATACATAAGAACATAAGATATGCCATACTGGGTCAGACCAAGGTCCATCAAGCCCAGTATCCTGTTTCAATCTAGGTCATACATACCTAGCAGTTTCCTCAAAAAACACAGGTTCCACAATGCTTGCATTGGATCAAGCATTGATATCCTGGGTCCCTTTTTAATAATAGTTTATGGACTTTTCCTCCAGGAACTTGTCCAAACCTTTTTTAATCCCAGCTACGCTAACAGCCTTTACTACATCCTCCGGTAACAAATTCCAGAGTTTGATTACACGTTGAGTGAAAAAATATTTTCTCTTATTTGTCTTAAATAGTTTACCCTGTAGCTTCATTGCATGTCCCCTAGTCTTTCTATATTCTGATAACGTAAACAATCGATCTAGATTTACCCGTTCCACTCCATTCATTAATTTATAGACCTCTATCATATCTCCCCTGAGCCATCTCTTTTCCAGGTTGAAGAGCCCTAATCTTTTTAGCCTCTCTTCATAGGAGTAGCCTTCCATCCCCTTTACCATTTTGGTGGCTCTGCTCTGTACCTTTTCTAATAACGCTATATCCTTTTTAAGATATGGCGACCAGAATTGCACACAATATTCAAGGTGCGGTCGCACCATGGAACGATACAGAGGCATTATAATATCCTTTGTTTTATTTTCCATTCCTTTCCTTATGATACCTAGCATTCTATTTGCTCTCTTGGCCGCCACTGAACACTGAGCCGAGGGTTTTAACATGTTGTCCACGATGACGCCTAAGTCTTTTTCCTGTGTGGTGGTTCCCAATATGGAACCTTGCATCGTGTAACCATAGTTTGGGTTGTTCTTTCCTAGGTGCATAACTTTGCACTTGTCCACATTAAATTTAATCTGCCATTTGGATGCCCAGTCTTCCAATTTATCAAGATCCTCTTGCAATTTTCCACAATCCTCTTGGGTTTTAACAACTTTAAATAGTTTTGTGTCATCTGCAAATTTGATAACCGTTATTCCCTTTTCCAGGTCATTTATTAATATGTCAAAAAGCAGCAGACCCAGCACAGATCTCTGGGGTACTCCACTATTCACCTTTTTCCATTGGGAAAATTGGCCATTTAGCCCTACCCTCTGCTTTCTATCTTTTAACCAGTTCTGATCCACAATAGTACACTGCCTCCTATCCCATGACTTTTTAGTTTTGCCAAAAGTCTCTGATGAGTGACTTTGTCAAAGGCTTTCTGAAAGTCCAGATACACTATATCAACCGACTCACCTTTGTCCACCTGTTTTTTCACACCTTCAAAACAACATAACTGATTAGTAAGACACAAGATCTTCCTTGTCTAAAGCCATGTTGGCTGTTTCCCATTAGGCCATGACTATCCTCATGCTGAGTACTTTTGTTCTTTATGATGGTTTCTACCATTTTTCCTGGTACTAATGTCAGGCTCACCGGTCTGTACTTTCTCGGATTACCCCTGGAACCCTTTTTAAAAATTTGCATTACATTTATTTTAATTACATTCTCTTATATACTGCATCAGTGTGGTTTACATTGAACAAACTGAAATTACATTGAACAGGGCATTATAACTTGGAGATAACTATTTTACAGAGAACATGGGCTATGGAGGGTTAAGTGGCTTGCCCAAGACCACAAGGAGCACCTGTGGGACTAGAAACCCCAGTCCTTCCAGCCCAAGGTTGCTGTCCTCTAGTGGGATTTGAACCCCCAACCTTCTGGCCTGAAGTACCTTGCCCCAACCACTAGGCCACTCCTCCACTCCAATCTTCAGGTATTGCAGATGATTTTAATGATAGTTCACAGATTACTAATAGCTGGTCTGCAATCTCATATTTCAGTTCTTTCAACACCCTTGGATGTATACCATCCAGTCCAGGTGATTTGCTATTCTTCAGTTTATCAAATAGTTGTAATACATCTTCCCGATATTTATTTATTTATTTTATTTATTTAAAGTTTCTTATATACCGTGCTATTCAGCATCAACGCGGTTTACATGGAACAAAACAATCTCAGTACATTTGAAAACACGTATGAGTTACAGATAACAGGGCAAAAAACTTGGGTAACAAGGGTAACTATCTACAATAACGATTGAACTATTTACATAAAATCAATTTCTTTCAATTCTTCCGCCGTATCACCTTTAGATACCACTTCAGTGATGGGTAGCATCCCTACATCTTCCTCAGTAAAGACGGAGGCAAAGAATTCATTCAGTCTCTCCCCTATAGCCTAGTCCCCTCTTACTGCCCCTTTTACCCCTCTATCATCTAATGGTCCAACTGACTCTCTCACAGGTTTTTTGATACAAATGTCCTTGGAAAAGTCTTTATTATACGTTTTTGCTTCCGTAGCAAATTTCTTCTCGAATTCTCTCTTTGCCTGCCTTATCAATGCCTTGCTTTTAACTTGCCAGTGCTTGTGCTGTTTCCAGTTTTCGTCATTTGGCTGTTTTTTCCATTTCCTGAAAGATGCTTTTTTGGCAACAGCAGCCTCTCTGATCTCACCTTTAAACCATGTTGGCAGTTTTTTGGACTTCCTTCCACTTTTCTTAAAATATGGAATACAGCTGGTCTGGGCTTCCAAGATAGTATTTTTCAACAACACCCAAGCTTGATTTAAGTCTTTAACCTTAGCAACTGCTCCTTTTAGTTTTTTCTTAACTATTTTCCTCATTTTATCATAGTCTCCCTTTCGAAAGTTAAAAGGTAGTAGTGTGGATTTCCTTACCATCCCTCCTTCACTAATTAAATCAAACGTGATCATGCTATGATCACTATTGCCAAGTGGCCCCAACACCCTTATCTCTTGCACCAGATCTGGTGTTCCACTAAGGACTAGGTCCAATATGGCTTCCCCTCTGGTCGGTTCATGAACCAGCTGCTCCAAGAAGTAGTCATTTATTTCATCTAGGAACTTTATCTCCCTAGCATGTCCTGCCGTGACACTGACCCAGTCGATACTGGGGTAATTGAAATCACCCATTATTATTAGTGTGCTGTAACTTTTGATAGCTTCTTTGATTTCTTTGAGCATTTCATCATCCATTTGTTCATTCTGGCCAGGCGGTCAATTGTACACCCCCACTGCCATCGCCTTTCCCTTCTTACATGGAATTTCAATCCATAGAGATTCTACAGCAAATTTTGTTTCCTGCAAAATTTTAATCCTTTCTGACTCAATGCCCTCTCTAACATAGAGCGCAACCATTCCACCAATTTGATCAGCTGTATCATTACGATATAGTTTGTACCCAGGTATCACGGTGTCCCACTGGTTGCCCTCCTTCCACCATGTCTCTGAGATTCCAATCATATCTAACCTCTCATTTAGTGCTATACATTCTAACTTTCCTGTCTTATTTTTTAGACTTCTAGCATTTGCATACAAGCATTTTAGAGACTGTATTTTATTCAAATTAATCTGGCTATTGGTAGGCATGGGCAATTTGGAATCTTTAAGCTCTGTCTGCACCATACTCAAGGGCATTTGGGCTACTTTACTCTTTTTTGGAACCTCTCTGCTTTTGGTAGTATCCTTCAAGGATACATTCTTTCGAACCATGCCCTTTTGGGCGACTGTCGGCTTTCCCCTATTATCTAGTTTAAAGCTGCTCTATCTCCTTTTTAAAGGTTAATGCCAGCAGCCTGGTTCCATCCCAGTTAAGGTGAAGCCCATCCCTTTGGAAGAGCCCCTCCTTTCCCCAGAATGTTCCCCAGTTCCTAACAAATCCAAACCCCTCATCCTTGCACCATCGTCTCATCCACGCATTGAGACTCTGGAGCTCTGCCTGCCTTTTGGGTCCTGCGCGTGGAATGGGAAGCACTTCAGAGATCGCTACCCTGGAAGTTATGGATTTCAACTTCCTACCTAAAAGCCTAAATTTAGCTTCCAGAACCTCCCTACCACATTTTTCTATGTCATTGGTACCGACATGTACCAAGACAGCAGACTCCTCCCCAGCGCTATTTAAGACCTTATATAGATGGCGCGTGAGGTCCGCTACCTTTGCACCAGGCAGGCATGTTACCAGGTGATCCTCACATTCACCAGCCACCCAGCTATCTACATGCCTAATGATTGAATCACCAACTATAACGGCTGTCCTAATCCTTCCCTCATGGGCACATGGCCCTGGAGAAACCTCCTCAGTGCGAGAGGGTTTTATATCACCTGGAGGACAGGTCCAAGTTACAGGATCACTTCATGCCACACCAGGGTGATGCTGTCCTGTCACGTGACCTCTCTCCTCCATGGCAACACATCATACCATACACATCTGTTTGCGCACGTGCAAACAGATGCATGCAGACAGACAGACAACTCCAGCTGGAGCTTCCTCAACAGCTGATATCGCTTATGCAACCCACTCTTAAAAATCTCATTAACAAACATTTCTAAAAATTAATATGTAGAAACAGAGGCCAACAAACAACTTGACCCAAATGCTATGAAATGTTATTGATCTCAATTTCCAAACATGTACGTATTATAAGGGGCATGTTTACTAAAGTGCACTAACATGATAGTACCCAAATTAGCAAACAGTAATTGTATGTTTTGTTTTTGGGTGGGATTGAGATACAGAATACCAAAACATAACCCACAAGTACCCCATGCCCTGACAGCTCCTCCCTCCCATTTCAGAACCCCCCCCCCCAACAACAATCTATATAGACACAGCTGAAAGCTCCCACAAAAGATCTCCTCTCCCAATTCAAGACCCTCCATCTGCCAAGAAGATTCCACCTGAAATGGCCTCCACCCCAAACCAGGACCCCTCCTGATTCACAGCTCCTCCACATCCATCACCTCACCCACTCCCAGGGGATTTTCTAGTGCCTAGTGGAGCTAGGGTAGGATCAACCCCCTCCCCCTGCTCCTGCCCTGATTGACACAGCTTTCACCCCTAGCAGTAATCTGGTGGTACTACTGCTAGTGGTCAGATCATAAGGGAAGTACTGCAAGACTGTCACTAGGGGTGAAAGCCACTATTTTGAAAGCCATGGCAGCCAGGGAGCAGGAGCTTCTGCCCTGGTATTTACCGAAGAACATATGGAGACATTACTCATGCCTAAAATAGTATTTAAAGGTGATGTATCAGAAGAATTGAAAGAAGTATCAATACAGCGGGAAGATGTATTTTAACTATATGATAAACTAAAGATTAGCAAATCACGTGGACCAGATGGTATACATCTGAAGGTGTTGAAAGAACTTGAATATGAGATTGCAGATCTACTATTAGTAATCTGTGAACTATCATTAAAATAATCTATAGTATCTGAAGATTAGAGATTGGCCAATGTAATGCCAATTTTTAAAAAGGGTTCCAGAGGTGATCTGGGAAACTACAGACCGGTGAGCCTGACGTCAGTACTGGGAAAAATGGTAGAAACCATTATTAAGAACAAAATTTCTGAACATGTAGATAGTCATGGTACAATGGGAGAAAGCCAACATGACTTTAGTCAAGGAAGGTCTTGTTTTACTAATCTGTTATATTATTTTGAAGGTGTGAATAAACAGATAGACAAAGGTGAGCCAGTTCATATAGTGTATCTGGATTTTCAGAAAGTCTTTGACAAGGTCTCTCATGAGAGACTTTTGGAGAAATTAAAGAGTCATGGGCTAGGAGGCAGTGTACTATTGTGGATAAGAAACTGGTTAAAAGATAGAAAGCAGAGAGTAGGGCTAAATGGCCAATTTTCTCAATGATGAAAGGTGAATAGTGGTGTACCCCAAGGATCTGTGCTGGGCCCGCTGCTTTTTAACATATTCATAAATGACTTGGAAATGGAAATAACAAGTGAGGTGATCAAATTTGCAGATGACGCAAAGTTGTTAAAACCCAAGAGGATTGTGAAAAATTGCAAGAGGACATTGATAAATTGAACAACTGGGTGTCCAAATGGAAGATGAAATTTAATGAGGACAAGTGCAAAGTTATGCACTTAGGGAAGAACAACCCAAACTACAGTTACACGATATGGGCATCAAAGCAGTGGCACAATGCTGCTGCTTGTAAACTGCCACCTCTGCCGGCCCCCTAGAAGATGGAATCAGTGGTGGCAGCATGGCTTGCCACAGGGGAGGCAGCAGTCAAGCATGAAGGGGGGGGGGGGCAGAGCACACAGGAGGGATAGCATGGGGCCTGGAGGGTGGCAGCATGGCCGGGGCTCCTACCTGTGGCAGCAGAAGCCATTGGGCTGGCCCTGGATAGCACTACATTGAGGTTTAAATGTCATGTGTGCCATATGTGCGTAAGTGTAGCCACAGGTGATGTGCACAGGAACAATTTTCAAGTCAGTTCATTGATTTCATTTGGTTTCAGATGCCATGTGATTAGAGTCATTTGTTTCCATTAAAGTCTATGGAACAAGCAATTTAGAGCTCTAATAGTGGCCTTCCATCCATTTTAATGAACCATGTATACAACTAAAGTGGAGGAATAGTCTAGAGCAGGGGTGGGCACCTCCGGTCCTGGAGGGCCGCAGACCAGTCAGGTTTTTGGGATATCCCTAATGAACATGCATGAGATATATATGCATTAGAGATATCCTGCCAACCTGACTGTTTGTGGCCCTCCAGGGCTGGATTTGGAGACCCCTGCCTTACACCTCTGTCATTTAAGATCATGAGTGGACAAGGTACAGATGTCCTAGACATTGAAAGGGTATATAGAATGTATCACATTCCTCCTCGATTCTCACCACCACCAAAAAGTTGTCTAATAGACAATTTTTTGGTGGTGGTGAGAAGTGAGGAGGACTGTGACAAATTCTATCTAAACTTTTTGATGTCTTGGACATCTGCACCTTGTCCACTCACAATCTTAAATGACAGAGGTGCAAGGCAGGGGTCTCCAGATCCAGCCCTGGAGGGCCACAAACCAGTCAGGTTGGCAGGATATCTCTAATGCATATATATCTCATGCATATTCATTAGAGATATCCCGAAAACCTGACTGGCCTGCGGCCCTCCAGGACCAAGTTTGCCCACCCCTGGTCTAGAGGTTAGAATAATGCCCTAAGAATAAGGGAAGCTAAGGTTCAAGTCTCAGCAATGCTCTATTGCCTCAGGTACAAAATGAAAATTTATGTTAAAACATCAAGTGCAAAGATGTATCTCTGCATACAAAGATTCAACTTGTCCAAGCCATGGTATTTTCATTAACCTCAGATGGAGGTGAAAGTTGGACAATGAAGAAGGAAGACAGGAAGAAAATTGATGCCTTTGAAATATGGTGCTAGTGACGAATACTGTGTATGCCATGGACTGTCCAAAGAACAAATCAGTTGATTCTAGAGGAGATGAAACCTAAGCTTTACTACTGCGAAGAGAGAGATCATTCAGGAAAAATATCCTGTTTGGCAAGATTGAAGGTCAGCACCAAAGAGAAAGGCTAGATGAATGAATTCAATAACAGCAGCTATGGATGACACTCGATCCACCATGAGTCGGCACTGACTCAATGGCACTTAACATCATATACTGCTAATGACTAGTTCAAGCACTATTAGAAACTACATTGTTAGGAAGACCCCCATACCACCAGAAAAGGAGAAAGTGGCACCAACACTGTCAGTGCTCTTTTCAGTTTATTTTCTATCAAATTTCCCACTATGCAGTATGTTTGCTCTGCACCATAAAGTTTGAATTTGACACACAAACTCAGTCAGGGCCTGTGTGCTTCTATGCCTAATTTTCACTCATTTTCCTCTAAAGTCTACAACTGCCTAACACACGCTAATCTCTTTGAAATCTAAGAAAGAAATGGTGCTAGTATCAGATTTATGAGGACATCATTAGCCAGGAGATATGGAAATTTGGAGTGTTTGGCTGCTTGTCAAAAAAAAATGTTGCAACTTGATAGGTCAAGTAATTCCTGCTTTTTCCTTGGTTTCTTCTCAAGGTGGCTGTGCTCTCTGTGTCAGGCTCAGCGTGGATTAAATCTATGACTTTAAGGAACAGAGGCACTAGAGGCTTATAACTGAAGCCACAGACACTGCACAAGCAAAGATGAAGTCAATGAATAATTATCCTCTCGACAGCAGAAAGCCAGACACCCCTCCCAAAAGAACCCATTAGACCAGCATGGGATGCGTCCCTAATTAGGAAGCAAATGCTGATTCAATAGGTTCCTCCAGGGCCTTGACTTCCCTTCTGCTGCCCAGAGAATAACTATTTACCATCTTGCAGTTTAATTGTGTAGTGTCTGTGGCTTCTGCTGCTAGTCTCTAGCCTCTTTTCCCAAGTGTGCAGGCTTGCCAAGTGACCCATTTCCAGAAGTGAGATTTTTTGCCAGTTCGTGTTTTAAATTTCAATTGTAATGCAGTATGATATTTGTAGTCCCTGAGTTTACCCATTAGAAACGGTGCTGCAAGTCCCATAATGCATCAGGATGTGATTGCTAGAAATCCAGGATTGCCTTAAAATCTCACTCCTGGAAATGGGTCACTTCGCAGCTCTGAGGGTGTGATGGGTTTGATTCCCCAATGACCCTCATATTAACCAAGCAAAGATAAGGGCTATGTTCCTGGTCATCAGAGACTTTAATAGGTATTGAAAGCAAATTGATTTGTGATTTGTTTGGGACTCATGTCCATTTGGTTCATTTAGAGGTAGATAAAATGTGTTCATTTGTTGTGTTTGATCTTTGTCTAAAGTGAATGCAGATCTCTAGTATTTGCATATCAGTCGGGCAATTTTACCAATGCCATTTCCATGGATAAGCACTGTTTTGCCTACAGAAATGCTTTTGAAAATTACATTTTTAGATATATAAGCAGGTATTTGAATTATGAAATACAGTTTGACTAATTAAGTTTTCATGGTTAAAAACATTGATATTTTCCTATAAGTAACTCAGTGGAGCTCAGAATGCTATGAAGGCAGCCCTCACTGTCCTCTGAAGTGATTCATATTATTGTGGCTGGGTCCAATGATTGTAGGGTTCTTCCTGAAAGAGCCATGCTGCATGGACCCCAGCCAAGGACTTTCACCACAATGACTGGACTTAAGCAAAGCTGGAAGAGAATATAGACTAGAAAGAAAGAATATCCTTGCCTGCAGTTCAGCTGGAAGTGGAAAGGGGCAGGAAGAGACTGTCAGATCAGAAAACAAAAGAATACTTTGGTTGTTCTGATGGAATCTTCAACCTACAGTATAATTCATTTTCTGCCATCTCTAGCTGCATGGCAACACAGATCTTCAGCTTTGGAGAGGAACTGATTTAAAGATATTTGTAAGAAGAATAAAACTGAAAAGTGACCATATTTTGGGTTAAATGCAAGGGGATCTCCTTCCTAGATGGATCCTTGCCTTCCTCTTTTCTGCACTGCGCCTGACTACAGACTGCAGTGCTATTTGGATCTGTGTTTGTCTCATTGCCTCAGGCATAATAATAGTTCCTACTATTTGATTTAGCTAACATATTTAAATAAATATATGGTTTTAGTTGCTTTGGTTCATGCTGTTCTTGTTTGGTATACAAGAAGGTGCATTGTTAAAAAAGTAGCAATCAGAAATACTGTGAAGTAGAGCATGGCAATGCTTCAGAAGCACGTGAACAGTGAGAAAATAAAATTTAAACCCAACATTATTTGCATTTTTTATACAATACATTAAATAACAACTGTAAAATAATTCAAATCCCTTCATTGTATAAAGTTTCATAAGTAGCCTATACATTTTACATCTATGAACACTAGAAGGAAGCTCTCTTTGGCACGATGCAAGTCCTACAGCAAATGTTGGCAGTGCATTTGAGAGACTGAGGTCATATTTCACACGCCTTGGCACAGGAATGAGGTGCATTACTGTCATGGTAGGTACAAAATTAACTCATTTGGAGACATAAAGTGCACTATCATGTTAGCACATACTAAAGTCATTAACGTGTGTTATTAATAAATAGATCCCATCGCATAAAATTGGCCCAACAGTAAATAATAAACATTAATGCACATTTCAGTAAATCTAGCCCTAAGATAACAAGTTGAAAAATTCATGCTAAAAGCATGATGCAAAAGCGTGTTTCTCTATGTAAGATTCAAGCACACTTATCAAACATTTTGAAAGTGTGTGTGGGTGAGATGTATGGATGGATATTAAGTTGGTGGTAGGGGAATAGATTGATTTATTTAGTATTTAGCTCTGCCTTTCCAGTAGTAATTCAAGGAGCATTGCATTCAGGTAGAATAGGTATTTTCCTGTCCCCAGAGGGCTCACAATCTAAGTTTGTTCCTGAGGTAATGGAGGATTAAATGGCTTGCCCAAGGCCAGTAGGATTCAAACCCTGCTCTCTTTGGTCACCGGGCCACTGTATAGTTTGGATCTGCATGTGCAAGTGTCTATGTGTGTTTGGGGGGAGGGGAATGATGTGACTGAGTATATGGATATAGGCATGTGTATGAGTAAGTATGTAACTGCATATGCACTAGAGTGGGTGTGGTGCCTTTGTGTAATGGCAGAGAAAAAAAGTTAAAAGTACCTACTGACAGCCACATTAAGCAGATTTGGGAGCCCTTTGTGAAGTTGTATGGTACACAGGATACTCTCTAATGTGGCCAGTAGGATGTTGGTATGGGCTGGACCCTCTCCCCAGAGGGACAGTGCTTTCAGGTGACAGTGAATGGGTGGGTGGGGATAGGGGGTGGGGGGAGAGAGGGTGAGGTGAGTGGGGTCTTTGAGATTGCTTACCTGGATAAATTGAAAAACTTTAAAAAGAAGGGCCTGTTTTTACTGTGTTGTGGCTTTGTATTTCGCTGTGTTAAATTGATCTGTATTTTCAGTTTTTGCTATAATAAAGCCTCGATTGGGAAAAAAATGAAAAAGGTTAGTAAGGTCTCATTTAAGGAAATAAACATTTAAAATGAAAGGCTGGCTATTCCAATTGAAGTATCAAATAAGGAAACATGTCAAATAAATACATTTTTACTGATTCTGAAGGAATATTGGTGGGCATATGTGTGTATGAATGTATGGGGTATCAGACAGCAGTTTCAATACAGTGTTGAAGGAATTAATGCACAAAGCAGAGATGATGGAGGAAGCAGCTGAGCCTGGGGCAAGCAGGGGGAGAGCACAAGAGATAAGGAGATAAAAAACATGACCTAGTTATGCAAATAAAACAGATACTATGCAAACTGTAAAGAAAATTACCTGTAAAATTACTTTTGTGTGCAAAGGTCTGCTAGGGGCTTTAGAGCACTAAAAGTGTGTTGTGTGAATGGAAATGAAGGTAGTAAGGGACTGTTTACAGATAGGGCTGGTCCGTCCATTGTGCGAGAATGTTGCTTGCACAGGACACCGTGCTTCAGGGGGCCCCAAGTGAACTTCATTCCACAGGGTTTGCAGGGCCGGTTTTGCAGGGAGCTGGGGATGCCCAAAGCCCTGACTCGCCTCTGCACGGCACTGGAGTGAAGAGCAGCATGCTTCTTCAATCATGCTGTGTGTTCAAGTGAAGCCCGCTGAATGCCGTGAAACAGGAAATGACCTTTAACCATTCCCGACACTCAGCAGGCTTCATGAGAACACAGTGTGAGTGAAGGATCACGTTGCTCTTCACTCCAGCACAGTGAATATGGGGGATGGTATAGGCCTGAAAATGGCTTATGAGGGCTAGGATAGGACTGCATATGGCTTATGGGGAAGGCTAGGATTGCAAATCGGCTGATGGGAGGAGCTTGGACTGGAAATGTCTGATGGGGACTGGGATAGAACTGAAAATGAGTTGATGGGGGGTTTGGACTGTAAATTGGCTGATGGGGAGCTGGGATAGGATTGCAAATGGCTTATGGGGGAGGCTAGGACTGGAAATGGGCTGATGGGGGAGCTTGGACTGGAAATAGGCTGATGGTGGCTAGGATAGGACTGGAAATGGCTGATGGGGGGCTAGGAATGGAAATGGGCTGATAGGAGGGGCTAGGATAAGACTTGAAATGGGCTGATGCAGAGCTTGGACTGGAAATGGGCCGATGGGGGGCTGGTATAGTACTGCAAATGGCTTATGGGGAGGCTAGGATTGCAAAATGGCTGATGGGGGACTGGTATAGGACTGGAAATGGCTGATGGGGGCTGGGATAGGACTAAAAATGAGCTGATGGGGAGGTTGGACTTAAATTGGCTGATGGGAGCTGGGCTAGGATTGCAAATAGCTTATTTGGGAGGCTAGGATTGGAAATGGGCTGATGAGGGCAAGGATAGGACTGTACATGGCTGATGGGGGGAGGTTGGAATGGAATTGGGCTAATGAGGGGTCCAGGATAGGACTGAAAAGGGGCTGATGCGGGGCTTGGACTGGAAATGGGCTGATGGGGAGCTGGGATAGCACTGAAAATGGCTGATGGGGGCTAGGATAGGACTGCATATGGCTTATGGGGGAGGTTAGGTTTGCAAATGGGCTGATGGGGGAGCTTGGACTGGAAATGGGCTGATGGGGAGCTGGGATAGAACTGGAAATGGGTGATGGGGGGCTAGGAATGGAAATGGGCTGATGGGAGGTCTAGGATAGGACTAGAAATGGCTGATGGGGTGCTAGAAATGGAAACGGGATGATAGAAGGTGCCAGGATAGGATTGCAAATGGGCTGATGCAGGGCTTGGACTGGAAATGGGCTGATGTGGGGGCTGATATAGAACTGCAAATGGCTTATGGGGAGGCTAGGATTCTAAATGGGCTGATGGGAGGCTAGGATAGGACTGGAAATGGCTGATGGGGGCTGGGATAGGACTGAAAATGAGCTGTTGGGGGCTTTGGACTGTAAATTGGCTGATAGGGAGCTGGGATAGGATTGCAAATGGCTTATGAGGGAGGCTAGGATTGGAAATGGGCTGATGGGGGGGCTAGCATAGGACTGTAAATGGCTGCTGGCGGGGTTGGAATGGAAATGGACCGATGAGGAGGCCAGGATAGGACTGAAAAGGGGCTGATGCGGGGCTTGGACTGGAAATGGGCTGATGGGGAGTGGGATAGGACTGGAAATGGCTGAATGGGGGGCTAGGAATGGAAATAGGCTGATGGAGGACTAGGATAGGACTGCAATTGGCTTATGGGGAGGCTAGGATTGGAAATGGGCTGATGGGGGTGCTTGGACTGGAAATGGGCTGTTGGGGAGCTGGGATAGGACTGGAAATGGCTGATGAGGGGCTAGGAATGGAAATGGACTGATGGGAAGTCTAGGATAGAACTACACATAGCTTATGGGGGAGGCTAGGATTGGAAATGGGCTGATGTGGGGAGCTTGTACTGAAAATAGGCTGATGGGGCTAGGATAGGACTGGAAATAGCTGATGGGGCTAGGAATGGAAATGGGAAGATGGAGAGCTGGTATAGGACTGCAAATGGCTTATGGGGGAGGCTAGGATTGGAAAATGGCTGATGGGGGTGCTTGGACTGGAAATGGGCTGATGGGGGCTAGGATAGGAGTGGAAATGGCTGATGGGGGGCTAGGAATGGAAATGGGCTGATGGGAGGTCTAGGTTAGGACTGCACATGGCTTATGGGGGAGGCTAGATTTGGAAATGGGCTGATGGGGGGAACTTGGACTGGAAATAGGCTGATGGTGGCTAGGATAGGACTGGAAATGGCTGATGGGGTGCTAGGAATGGCAATGGGCTGATAGGAGGGGCCAGGATAGGACTTGAAATGGGTTGATGTGGAGCTTGGACTGGAATGGGCTGATGGGGGGCTGGTATAAGACTGCATATGGATTATGTGGGAGGCTAGGATTGGAAAATGGCTGATGGGGGATGCTTGGACTGGAAATTGGGTGATGGGGAGCTTGAATAGGATGAGAAATGGCTGATGTGGGGCTTGGACTGAAAATGAAATGATGAGGGGCTAGGATAGGACTGTAAATGACTTTTGTAGGAAGCTAGGATTGGAAATGAGCTGATGGGGCGCTTGGTCTGTAAATGGGCTGATGGTGGGCTCGGATAGGACTGCAAATGGCTTATAGGGGAGGCTAGGATTGGAAATGGGCTGATGGGGAAAGCTTTACTGGAAATGAGATGTTGGGGGGGGACTAGGATAGGACTAGAAATGGCTGATGGGGGGGGGTAGGAATGAAAATGGGTTGATAGGAGGGGCCAGGATAGGACTGGAAATGGGCTGATGTGGAGCTTGGACTGGAAATGGGCTGATGGGGGGGGGGGGGCTAGGATAGGATTGGAAATGGCTGATGGGAGGGCTTGGAATGGAAATGGACTGATGGGGGGCTAGAATAGGACTACAAATGGCTGATGGGAGTGTTGGAATGCAAATGGGCTGATGAGGGGGCCAGGATAGGACTGGAAATGGGCTGATGGTGGGCTAGGATAGGATTGGAAATGGCTGATGGGGGGCTTGGACTGGAAATGTGCTGATGGAGGGCTGGAATAGGACTGTAAATGGCTTTTGGGGGAGGTTAGGACTGGAAATGGCTGTTGGTGGGGCTAGGAATGGAAATGGACTGATGGATGGCTGGGATAGGATTGGAAATGGCTGATGGGGGTGTTATGACTGGAAATGGGCTGATGCGGGGGCTTGGATGAAATGGGCTGATGGGGGCTAGGATAGGACTGGAAATTGATGATGGTGGGGCTAAGAATGGAAATGGACTGATGTGGGGCTAGTAATGGAAATGGACTGAAGGCAGAGCTTGGACTGGAAATGGGCTTATGCGGTGGGATGGGGGAATGGGACTAGAAGTGAGTGGATGCTGGCTGTGGATGGAACTAAAAGGGAGCTGATGTTGGGGGGGGGGAGGGATCTAGAAGGGGATGGGGCTGGGGGAGTGAGGATGGAGAGGGGAAAAGATATTTTGTGTGGGAGGGAAGAAAAATCAACGTTTGGCCGAGTATTGGGAGAGTAAGTAGGGATTGAGGACGGAAGGGTGAAATTTGAGTGGATGCAAAAGAAATAAAGTACGAAATGGAGGAAAGAGCAAAAGGAGAAAGATGAGTATGTTAAAGGAGATGTAGAGAGAAAAATGGAAAAAAACTAGAAGAGAGAAGAAAGGACAAATGGACAGCAGATAAGCGGGGCCCAAGGCTTGTCTGGGTCACCAATCTTGCATCCGAAGTAAAGATGATATGCCTTCTTCAGTTGAGAAGTGATACTTTTCTTCTGGTTGGCAAATGTCACTTCCCCACAAATGTAGCAGAAATTGTAAATGGTATTAACGCACTTTTGCGGCATTACTGTTCTGTATTGTACCAAAATGGCTAAAATTAGATGATTAATAAAAGTTACATGTAACAGTAGCTTAAACTGTCTCGCACACAGTCTGAAATATTTTAAATGCTCAACCATTCCGACTGCGTATAGTACACTGCTGACGTCAGATGGCTTCAGCAGCTGTCTGGCAGTAGTATTGCATTGCATCAGAAAATGATGCAATCAACTCTGGATGATGTGTGCATGCTGGTATTATGCAATGTGATGCAATATTACATCATTCAAGGCTCATTTGGGATGTTGTTGATGTCCTACTGGATAAATTTACACGGTGAAACGTCAAAAATGAACTACATGCAAGATCTTCAAAACAAGAGCCAATACAATTTTTTTAATGTTATATTCGTGTTCAGCTCACCAAGATACTACAGATTAGGGCCTTTTAAAGTCAGTAATGATTTCAATGTTGACCAGTGTAATGGAGAGTTAGCAGAAGACACAAAGAAACCTGAAGAAACTTACTTTAGCAATTGCAACTGAAAAATAAAATGCCCAAAAAACAAAAGGTAGAAAAATACTTTTTTATTTTAAGTTTATTAACTGGAATATGTTTGCTCTGGGAAATGTGCATTGTTAATGTCTTTGCGTTTTTGTTTAGTACAAGTGGAAATTAATTTATAGTTTTATCTCTCCAGTCTTGCTGTACATTCCAAGTTTGGGTTTTGGGGTTCCCAGTTTAATTATTGTCTTTCTGTTTCTAAATTGTGATTCTTTGTTTTGTGACGGTCTGTATTCTGCATGTGTAACCGAGCTGAGGTATTCTGTTCATGTAGTGTCTATTTGACAGTGTTACTTGTTCTCTTTCCCCAGTAGGAGATGTATTGATATTCTCTGAGCTGTATTGGTTTAATATTTGCAGTGTTACCTTTTGATAGGTAGGGTTAGGTGCTTTGTGAGTCCTAGTAGTGCTCTTATGATATGGCAGATTTGGCACTGGAGTATAGTAATGTAGAAATCTGGTAGTCTTTCTTTATCCAGACACTCATTAAGAGGCATGTTTACTAAAAGTTAGTGGACGTTAACATTATGCAAATGTGTATGCAAATGAGGCCCTTTATGCAAATGAGGCCCCACAATGAGTCTTCGCACATGGCCCAGCACCCCCTTGGGTCACTCCTGTTTCCAGACAAAGCTGGATGTAAGAATACTTTTACAAAGAGGATAGAATCCATGTGCTGGAACTTCAGTTATTGATTGGGAAAGAAAAATGAGAGGGTAAGATATGCTAGAAAATGTGTCTGTATGGAAGAGATGGAAACAAATTTAATTGATATAAGAACTGATATTGAGCATTATTTACAGGAAAAGTATGTGAGAAGTTGGAATGAAAGCTGGAGAGAAAATTTAAAATTAAATGTGGAAACCTTTTTCCTTGGTGACAGGAATAAGACCGAAGAAGCTCTGAAACTCATTCAAGCAGTTTTAAGTCCAAGCTGAATGAGGATTTGAAGTGATTTGAGAGTGAGAATTTGAAGTGATTTATTGAAGAGTAAGTTTAATTTTGAGTACTGTTTGATTAAAAAGTTCAACAGTGTGTGATTTGCTTTCTATAGCACTGGAGTCCTTCAAGTAGAGAAGGAAAAGTAAGACTGAAGATATAAAACTCCCAGTGTAGTGAGAAACTCTGAAAGTGAGTTGTTTTAAAACTGAATACTGTTCACAGGAATTGTTTAGTCCTGATACAGCTTAACTGTTTCAGCAAGGAAGAGAGTATATGTTTGAAAGAATGAAGGATTGAATGTGTTTTTGAAGAAAGAAAAAACACATTGCCTAATCTAAATAATTAAATTTATTGGCAATTGGTATAGTTTTCCTGAACTGATTGGCAGTTGAAAGGATTGACCTTGGCACATAGCTAAAGAAAAACTGATTTTTATATAAAGATTTCTGTGGGAGGGAAAGACAGAAATCTGATTACACAGGTACACTAAAAAAAATTTTTTTAAACTGCCTCTAATGTTTCGATTGATTTTTACGTTTTTTGGTGCGCTGAATCCAAATCTGGTAACCAATTTGCTCCATCACGTACAGATTTTTTGCTACATTGGGTTAGCCGTTTGAGGTGAACGTTTCAGATTGAGTGTGATCGAGATAAAAGTTTCTTGGATGAATTCTTTATACTAATTGTTTAGTAGTTATTCAAATAAGAATAAAGAAAATTGTAACAAGGCAGCACATAAGAATAGAGTAATATCAACAAAACACACTGTGATGGTAGCAAAATTGTCTGCACTTAAAACAGCCACATACATGTGCACAAACATTGAGCATATAAGAGCGAGGTTAGACACAAAGCAAAGCAAAGAAATGTGCAAAAAATGTTGTACACGTATGTATGTAAGAATAGAAAACGCAAACCGCACCATTGCAATACATGAAGACAAACACCCGATGGTGTGAAAATAAAATTCTAATAAATGAAATCCGACACTGTGATAATAACTAGCAAATTTTTATTTCAAAGTTTAGTAAAAACACGATATTTGTCAACACAGTTTAGATTTTAAAGTCATTCTTGGGTCAATCAATCTCCTGGTGGGCCCGTTTCTTCTTCCCCCGAATGCTTCTCTTGGTGCGCTGCTTGGCGTATTTTTCATCTGGGGTTTCCCGCAGCAGCAACCAGCAGAAATCAGCCATCATAGTGGTGTTCCATCTTCCTTGGTACCTTCTCTCTGCGTCCTTGATGTCCTGGTGAAACCTTTCACCTTGTTCTTCACTGTACGCCCCCAAGTTTTCGGGAAAGTAGTTCACATGGGAGTGCAAGAAATGGACTTTCAGGCTCATGTTACAGCCTTGTTCTTTGAAGGCATTGAGCATCCTGGCAACAATATCCTTATAGTTCTCATCCCGCCTATTCCCCAAGAATTTGAGAACAACATTCTTGAAGGAATCCCAGGCTTCTTTTTCCTTCTCAGACATCGTTTCAGCGAATGCTCCATCTGAAATGAGTTTCCTTATATCAGGGCCAACAAACACTCCTTCCTTTAGCTTTGCTTCAGAAAGTCGGGGGAACTTTGAGCAAAGGTACCGAAAGCACTCACCATCTTTTGGAAGGGACTTGATGAATTGCTTAATGAGACCCAACTTAATGTGGAGAGGTGGTAATAGAATTTTATCACGAGGTACCAAGCTCTCATGAAGAACATTTTTCTCACCGGGTCTCAAATACTCCCGAATTGGCCAGTCTTTTTTCCCCCAGTGTAGGTCGCGGGCCCGGCTATCCCACAAGCAAAGGAAGCAGGGATATTTGGTGAAACCGGATTGCTGCCCTAATAGCATGGATAGAATTTTAAAGTCTCCACAAATCATCCACTTATGCTCATCATAACGAATCTTCTGAAGAATCAGGGCCAAATTCTCGTATTTTTCTTGGAGAATAACAGAGTGAGCAATAGGAACTGAAGCGAATGTGTTGCCATTATGAAGAAGAACACATTTTTTATGCTGTCTTTTGACGAATCAATGAACAGCCGCCATTCAGCAGGATCATGCTTGAGTTTAAACTTTTCCATCACTCCGTATATATCGTTGCAAAATACCAAATCTTCCTCTTTGCTGAAATACTTCAAAAATTGTGTCTCGCGGTTGCGGTACCAATAAAAAGTTGTTCCTGGTGACAATAGATTTTTCTGTTTAAGCCGAGAACCTAGCAGTTGGGCAGCATCTTTTGGGAGTCCTAAATCCCGGACTAAATCATTCAATTCAGCTTGAGAGAAAAGTTCAGGTTTCGGATCTGGTTCAGTTTCAAACTCGGAAGTACTGGACTCATCGGGAAAAGCCATCTGATGAGTCTCATCATGATCAGAACCGTCCACACAAATATGATCCAAAGATTTTGGTGGTTCAGGCACAGGTACTTCGTTGCTATGAGGCATAGGCCTAATTGCTGAGGGAAGGTTGGGGTAACTTATTACGTTCTTATTTTTTAAGTTGTATCCCTTCACAATGCAAGAGCAAAAATAGCAGTCACTGCTGTGGTCTCTTTGTTCACGCCACATCATAGGTATTCCGAAACGAAATGCTTGTTTTTTACCTTTCATCCATAAGTGTAGATCTTCCTCACATGTCTTGCACACTTTGTGAGGAGCCCACGGTTTGTCTTGATCGCCTAACTTCAAACCGAAATAGGCGAAATATACTTTTTTAATAAATGCAGAAATGTTCCTCTGCCGCTTTTTCACGGTATATTCCCCACAAATAAAACAAAAACTGTCCGGAGAGTTGACACAACCTCTGGCTCTGTGAGCCATCACAAATACACAGCACTGCAAACTACAACTGTAGTGAACCACTTCGGAATAAAGCTGGATTACGACTGAGCAAACAAAAGGTAATAATGAACTTGCAAGAAACTGAAATTTGACAGGAACGTTCATGTCGCAACCACCGTGTTTGAGCGAGCGAACGAGGCGAGGCGAACAGGAAAGAACATGCGCCAGCGCGAGTACTGGATTTAGCCCCCCGCCTCCCAATTGTCCTGTTAATGTATAAAATGAATACAAAACACTCTAAAATATCATGAGGGAGTGTTTCTAGTTATTACAACCTCTATTTTGGGCCAAGAAAATAAACTGCAGTCGGCTAAAAAGAAATTATGTGAACATTCCTTATATGGGTAAGAAATCTAATTTTGCAAGAAAACGTGACGTGATGGAACATTTTGGCTATTTTTCCTGGATTCAGCACCCCAAAATCTATAGGAATCAGTTGCAAAACTGGAGGCAGTTTTTTGGTAGTGTACCTGTGTTATCTTTTGTTTTAGGGAAAAGCAAGTCTCACAATTAACAGAAACAGAAAAAGAAGAAAGAAGATAGGAACACTTTCTAGTCACTGCACACACAGCTAGGTAGTCTCTTTTATTGATTTTAAAAGACAGGTAGTAGGTATCCTGTCTATAGCTGGACATTGCTGGAGCAGAAGGCATCCTAAGGCACCCACTGTCAAGAAAGCAGCAAGACCTAAAAAAAATATTTGAGGTAAGTGACTGACACACCGCAGTCACTATTTTTTGGGGAAAAACACTGGTGCACTAGTAGTTGAATTTTCTTGACACAAAAGGTGTCTTTACTTGAATGATAATATCTATTCACCTGCAAAGTTACAGATAAAAGACAGAACTAAACTTTTCTTTTACTAAGGAGTAAAGAAATCTCAAGTTTTAAATTTGTTAACTAATACTTGCCTGTTTTTGAAAGAAACAATTTTGAATAGAAGCATTTAAGATTTGTTCACAGAAAATACTTGACTGCATGTATACAAATCATTATTGTTCATTCATAAAAATTGAATTTACACTATTTTTTCAAATTAAAATTAGAAAATTTTGCAAAAGTAAAACTTGTTCAAGTGGCTCATTGTGGGAGAGTTGTCATCCCTTGGTAAGTCCTGATTTGAAATTTAAGGTTCCTGAAACACTAAAGTGCATTGAGAAAAAATAAAAAATATTTTCTTTGTAAGCTGGGAGTTTTTAATTGGTGGCTCACCTGAGATAACTCAGCCTCCTGTGACACTCATAACATCAAGGTAAAGTAGGGCAACACCCCCGTGGAGCCCGGTTTACATTTATTAGTGAGTGACTGGGTTTTGGTGCATTTGAGTGGACAGTGGGGTATAGCTACATGGGTAGTGAATGACCGAGTGCGGTATTTTTCAGTCAGTAGGGTGGGATATCTTCAAGTTTATAGTAAAGACCTGTGAAGGCTTGTCCACAATGTCTGAATGTGAGTGTATGGAAAGCTTAGGTGGTGGGTGGGCTGCAAGTGTGAGCCATGGATGGCGAGTGACTACAACTGTTTAGTTTGAGCCTATGTATGCAAGTATGTGCATGGTGTTTGTAAATGATTGAGTGGCTTCTATTATTGATTATGCTCAGGATCAGCCAGGTCTGCAGGCAGGGAGATCCCAGGGAACTGCTGAGCCCACAGGGACCCAGACTGAGTCTGTGCACACATGATAGGGTCATAATTCCCCAGGATTTACCTTCTTGGCAGGCCTCCTAAGGTGGCAACAACAGCTGCAATGGTATGGGCAGCCCGAGTCAGCATTAATATTTGGAAAAACTAAAAGGAGCAAAGAAAGTAGTCAGAAAATCAAAGATACAAATAGAAGAAAAAATAGCAAATGCAGTAAAATGGGGGGGGGGGGGGGGGAGAGGACAAGACATTTTTCAGATATGTTAGTGAGAGGAGGAAGTGCAAAATGTCACTTCAGGCTCAAGGCAAAAGGGAGGAATATGTAGAAGCTGATGAGGATGAAGTAGAATTGCTTAACAGATATTTTTGTTCTGTGTTCACAGATGAAGAGGCCAGAAGCAGGACCTCAGAAAATACCCACAAATAGGAACAGAAGTGAGGGAGCTCTTCAATGATTTTCAGAAGACTGTGTTCATGAGGAAGTAGTTAAAATAAAAGTAGGCAAAGAGATGAGGCCGGCTAGGATACATCTGAGAGTAGGAAAGTTCTAGCGGCCCCACTGTCTGATCTTTGCAATGTTTCTTTATAGTCAGGAGTGGTTCCAGAGGACTGGAGAAGGGCACACGTGGTCTCTTTACACAAAACAGAGGCAAGGATGAGGTTGGGAACTACAGGCTGGTTAGTCTGACCTCTAATGGTAAGTAAATTAATGGTATCGCTGCTAAAACACAGAATAGTGAGATTTCTGGAGTTAATGGATTGCTGGATCTGAAGCAGCATGGTTATACTTGAGGCAGGTCTTGTCAGACAAATCTCATTAATTTCTTTGACTGGGTGACCAGAGAGTTGGACCAAGGGAGAGCCTTAGATGTGGTGTACTTAGATTTCAATAAAGTCTTTGACACTGTTCCACAAAGGCGACTTATAAATAAATTGAGAACCCTAGAGATGGACCCTAAAGTGACTGACTGGATTAGAAATTGGTTGAGTGGAAGGTGACAAAGGATACACGTAAATGGAGCTCACTCTGAGGAGAAGGAGGTTACCAGTGGTGTGCCCCAGGGATCTGTCCTTGGTCTGATTCTTTTGAACATTTTTGTAAATTATATGGCAGAAGGGCTGGTGATACCAAAATCTGCAATAGAGTAGACACTCAGGAAGGAGTAGATAACATGAGGAGAGATTTAGCTAAGCTTGAAGGATGGTCGAGAATTTGGCAGTTGAGATTTAATGCTAAAAAATGTAGGATCATACATTTGGGCTGCAAAAATCTAAGGGAGAGGTACTGTGTAGATGGTGAAGTACTTCTGTCTACGAAAGAAGAGCAGGACCTGGGGGTGATTGCAGGGCCAGTACATGGGTATGAGGCGCCCTAGGTGAACCTCATCCCTTGCACCTCCCTGCTCCAGCCTCCGCTCTAATTGCCATCGCTGCCACCCCTCACTGGGACATGTAGCGACGGCACAAAAGCACCAGAGTTACCCTCAGCTCCGGCACTGCAGTGCCGTTCCTGCTTCCACCCACTTTCATCGCACTTCCCGTAAAGAGAAGTGAAATCAAAGGGGAGCCGAAACAGGAGTAGCACCGGAGCTGAAGGTAACTCCTGAGCTTTGGTGCCATTTTTAAAGCATTGCCACTACAGCAAGTTCTAGTAGGGGTAAGAAGTGGTGTCAATGGGCGCCCCTGGAGAGTCTAATAGTAGCGCTGGTCCTGAATGATTGTTTCTGTTGATCTTAACACTAGAAGCCCCAAAAGTAATTTTACCTAGAAACCCCAAAGTGCGTCAATGGACGCATTATCACGACGACTGCGTTTAGCATGAAATGCAGATCTGAATTAATGTGAAGTTACTTATTTGTTAAATACGTGCAGTATGTGATGTCATTACATGTCATTGTGTGTTTATTGTTTGTAATGTTGGAGTAAAACTGTAAACAGTGATTGAGATGCGCCACCTAGTGGGAACATGAATTTATACCTAGAAGCCCCAAAGTACGTCAATTGACGCATCCAAAACAATTGAGTGCGTCAATTGACACACTTTGGGGCTTCTAGGTATAAATTCATTTTCCCGCTAGGTGGTGCATCTGTCATTAATTTTTGATGCACATATTTGAACATCTTGACCTTGCTAACAAAGTCATGGAACATGACTGACATGGTTCTAGCAGTGGCGTTGGTATACAACTTTGAAGATGCATTTGTGTCACTGATGCACTTTGGGGCTTCTAGTGTTAAGTAAACAGGTAGAAAAGGCGATGGCAAAAGCCAAAAGGATGCTTGGGTACACAGGGAGCGGAATGGTCAGCAGGAAGAAGGAGGTGATAGTGCCTTGATATGTCTTTGGTAAGGCCACACCTTCAAAGGCACATAAATAGGATGGAGTCCGTGCAGAAGATGACTCTCACCCGCCACTCTGCTTACTTTTTTCTTGCCCCTGCACTCTGGAACTCACTCCCCTCAGACTTGCGTACTAGGGCTTCGTTCCCTCACTTCAAAGCATTGCTGAAGACTCACTTATTTCATCTAGCATTCGATTCCCCCCCCCCCACCCCTTGAGTCCCCACTTTCAGCCATTCCACTCCCATATCCCTCCTTTGTGTGTCGCTGCTGTGCTCTCTGTCCTTTGCGCTGCCTGTTCTGCTACTGTCCTATCCAATTAATGGCTTTCTTTCTTCGCCCTGTTTCCTCTGCAGCCTTTGTTTTTATGATTGTGCACCGCTCTAACGCATTCGCCTGGGTGGTATATCGAATGTCTCAATAAAGATAAAGGTAAAGACTACCAAAATGGTCAGTGGGCTTCATTATAAGGCATATGGGGACAGACTTAAAGATCTCAATATGTATACTTTGGAGAAAATGCGGGAGAGAGGCTGTATGATAGTGACATTTAAATATCTTTGTGGCATAAATGCACAACAGAGCCTCTTTCAATTGAAAGAAAGATCTACAATGAGGGGACATAGAATGAAGGGCGAAAGGGGATAGACTCAGGAGTAATTTACAGAAATATTTCTTTATGGAAAAAGTGGTAGATGCGTGGAATAGTCTCCCAGTGGAGACAGTAGAAACGAGGACTGTATCTGAATTCAAGAGAGCATGGGACAAACACAGAGATTCTCTAAAGGAAAAGAAGGGACTTATTAGTGGGTATGGAACAGCAGCCTAGATAAGTCATATAGTATTTATCTGCCGTCATTTTTCTCAGTTTCTGTTTCTATAGAAACACACGGCATGAAGCGATTTGCCCTGGCTGGCTCTTAGTCACTTTAGCTGCCTGTTCCCATAGTGCTAGGCCTTTATTTTCAGTCTCTCTGACGTAGTACTTTGACAAATTATGTGATTTAATGCAGTTATGTGCATATCATAGATAGCAGAATGGGGTGAGTCAAAGGGCCGTAGTCTCACCACTATTTTGCCTTAAACAGCATCATCAATTAGAGAGCTTGGGTCAGGACTGAAGATTGATTTGTTTGGCCCCTCCTACTGCCCTTGGTGCATACCACTAAATTATGTGCAAAATTATATGTGTGTATAACCACATAATTCAGAGGGAGTAGTTTATGTTCAGCAACAGTAGTTGTCATTGCCTTCCATAACTGTTTGATCCATTCCTCTCATGGTATAAATTCATAGTTCAGATTCTCTTGAAGATTCCATTGCATCCCCAGCATCTATTGCTGCCAATAGAGAAAAAGATTAGAGAGGAGTTACTGAACTAATGTTCTGACTACCCTTATGAACGATGCAGAAAACTAGCCCGTACTGATAACACCCCATTTAAGCACACTTTATGCACTTTTAAATGCAGAAAATAGACATAAGCACCGACGGAAAAACTAGCACCCCATTAACACCATGAGTATTTAAATTTATTTAAATTGTAGGAAAATGAGCTGCACATAATAACCTGGTATGCAAATCATGGCTACACCCAATGCAGAGACAGTCATAGAGGATTTCGCAACCAGCCATAGCACCAATATGTTTACTGCAGGTTCTGAAGAGACTTAAACCTCGTAATGCGTGCCCTGACAGTATTTTGATGGCACCGGGTGCTTTCCTCAATGACTTGATCATCTCCTCCTCAGATGATCAGGCATCGGGCAAAGCCCCCGATGCCATCAAAATAGGGAAATCAAATCCCTGGTGGCCCAGCAGTTTCTATCCCCCCACTCGACAGTAAGCCATCGGGGATGATCGTGGCATCAAGATAAGCTCCTGATGCCATCAAAATACTGTCGGGGGCCAGTACTCTGACAGAATGTGACTGCTTGGTGGTCTAGTGGCCCCTGAAACCCCCACCCCAAATTAAAACAAAATAACCTGCTGGTCTAGCAGACCCTGAAACCCCTTACCCCAAACTAAAATAAAATAACCTGGTAGTCTAGTGGCCCTTGAACCCCCCACCCCCACTCCAAATTAAAACAAAATAACCTGGTGGCCTAGCAGCCTCTGAAACCCCCATCCCAAATTAAAATAACATAATCTGATGGTCTAGCAGCCCTTCAATCCCCTACCCCAAATTAAAATAAAATAACCTGGTGATCTAGCGGACGATGAAACCCTCATCCCCCACCCCAAATTAAATTAAGGTAAAATAACCTGGTGGTCTAGCAGTCCCTGAAACACTAAAATAAAATAACCTTGAAAAATGGCGGTGCCTGGCTCTGCACGGTGCATCCTGGGATGCACTGGGTGGGATTAGACTGCCATATAAGGCATATTCTACCTTATATGGCAGTCTGACCTCACCTGGTGCATTCCAGGATGCACTGTGCGGGGTGAGGTGCCACCATTTTTCAAGATGGTGAACTCAGAGCAGGAACATGTAGCCAGCGCTCCCACTTATTTTAAGGTACTGGGTAGGAGGGGGTGGATTAAGGGGCTGCTAGACCACCAGGTTATTTTATTTTAATTTGGGGTGGGGGTTCAAGGGCTGCTAGACCACCAGGTTATTTTATTTTATTTTAATTTAATTTGGGGTGGAGGCGGGTGTTTCGGGGCCGCTAGACAACCAGGTTCTTTTATTTTAGAGGAGGGTGGGGGTTTCAGGGGCCACTAGACCACCCGGTAGTCACGTTCTGTCAGGGCACCAGTCCCGACAGTATTTTGATGGCATTGGGGACTTTTCCCAATGCAGCGATCATCCCAATGCCATCAAAATACTGTCGGGTGAGGGGATCGGGGCTGCTGGGCCACTAGGGATTCTCTTTCTGTTGGGGCACTGGCCTTTTGATGTCATCGGGGGCTTTTTCCTGATGCCACGATCATCCCCGATGCCATCAAAATACTGTTGGGAGCTGATATGCAAATTAGACATGCTGTGCCCATTTCTCTGTGAGAGCAAGCCAAACTAGCACATATGCGCATGTGTTTGGCTTGTTCTCCCAGTTTAATGCTGACATTTTGTGCCCAATTTAATGGGTGTTCATTTGCATGCGCACGGTTGTTGTTGTTGTTGTTAAGTGCCGTCGAGTCGGAGTCGACTCATGGAAACCCTCTGGATAGCTATCCTAAATTGTGTTCGGTCTTCAGTCAGGCGGCTTATTGTTGACAGACTGGTACCCGTAGCTGCTGTTATTGTATCGATCTATCTCATTGCTGGCCTTCCTCTTTTGCGTTGACCTTCTATCTTGCCAAGCATGATGTCTTTCTCATCAGATCATCAACTACTAGTATGCAAACTCAATCTAAAGCTGAAAAAGAGCAAACCACTCATGAATGCAGCAAAATATGACCTTGAGAATATACCACTGGAATTTAAAAACTGCCTGCAAAATCGATTTGTTGCTTTAGATACAAATGATAGAATTCCAGAAGAGTTATGGAATGACATCAAGATGGTTGTGTTGGAAGAAAGCGAGAAGTCTCTACAAAAGGTAAAAAAGAAAAAACGGCCAAAATGGATGACGGAAGAAACTCTGAAAATTGCCCAGAAACGCAGAGAAGCTAAAGCCAGAGGAGAAAGAAAGACAATCACAGAACTCAACAGAGATTTCCAACGTGCAGCAAGACAGGACAAGGAAAAGTACTACAATGACGCTTGCAAGGAAATAGAAGCAGAAACTATTGCGCACGGTTACCGCATACTTAATTTGTTGTTGTTGTTGTTAAGTGCATTCGAGTCGGAGTCGACTCATGGCGACCCTCTGGATAGCTATCCTAAATTGTGTTCGGTCTTGAGTTAGGCGGCTCATAGTTTGCAGACTGGTACCCATAGCTGCTGTTATTGTATCGATCCATCTCATTGCTGGCCTTCCTCTTTTGCGTTTACCTTCTATCGTGCCAAGCATGATGTCTTTCTCTAATGATCTCTCTCTTCGCATGATGTGTCCAAAGTATGAAAGTCGAAGTCTTGTCATCTGAGCTTCTAAAGAAAGCTTAGGTTTGATCTCCTCTAGTACCGACTGGTTTGTTCTTCGGGCAGTCCATGGTACACACAGTATTCGCCGCCAGCACCATAATTCAAAGGCATCAATTTTCTTCCTATCTTTTTCACTGTCCAGCTTTCACATCCATATGATGTTATTGAAAATACCATGGCTTGAACAAGTCAAATCTTTGTATGGAGAGAGACATCTCTGCTCTTGAGAATTTTATCTAGGTCTTTCATAGCCATTCTGCCAAGAGCAATGCTTCATCTGATTTCTTGACTGCTTGTTGCTTCTTTATTGATAGTTGATCCAAGTAGGCTAAAGTTGTTCACAATTTCAATTTCTTCTCCTTCAATGATGAACCTGTTGATTATGTCATGATCTTTGTCTTCTTTACATTAAGGTGCAGGCCCATTTTGAGACTATGTTCTTTGATTGTGAGAAGCAAATGTTTCAGATCATCTTCACTTTCAGCCAGTAATGTGGTATCATCAGCATAGCAAAGGTTGTTGATGAGTCTTCCACCAATCTTCACACCTCTGTTGTCTTCATATAATCCTGCTTCTCTGATGATTTGTTCTGCATATAAATTAAACAGGTAGGGAGAAAGTATGCAGCCTTGTCTTACACCTTTGCTTACTTTAAACCATTCTGTTTCTCCTTGTTCTGTTCGAAATGTTGCTTCTTGATCAATGTACAGATTGTGCAAGAGTACGATCAGGTGTTCTGGTATACCCATGCTTCTTAATGTGGCCCAGAGTTTCTCATGGTTTACACAGTCAAAAGCCTTGCTATAGTCGATAAAGCACAAATAGATATCCTTTTTGTATTCTTTAGTCTTTTCAAAGATCCATCTCACATCCGCAATGATGTCTCTTGTTCCTCGCCCTTTCCTGAATCCTGCTTGCACTTCAGGTAGTTCTTGCTCCAGGTATGGTTGTAGTCTCTTTTGAATAATCTTCAGTAGAATCTTGCTGGCATGTGGGATCAGAGCGATTGTGCGATAATTTCCACAGACAGTTGGATCACCTTTCTTTAGTATTGGTATAAACACAGATCTTTTCCAGTCAGTTGGCCATGATGTTGTCTTCCATATTTCTTGGCAGAGCCTTGTAAGTACGGTAACAGCTGCATCAGATTGCTGTAATACTTCTATGGGAATGCTATCAATGCCTGGTGCTTTGTTCTTTGATAAGGCTTTCAATGCTGCTTTAACTTCTTTCATCACCAATGGTTCCAGATCATAAGGTACAGGTTGAAACAGCTGTTGATCCACTTGATCTTTATCATATAAAAACTCTGTATATTCCTTCCACCTTTTCTTGATCTTCTCAGCATCATTCAACATAGAACCTTGAGCATCTTGTAACATTCTAATTCAAGGCTGGAACTTTTTCTTTAACTCTCGTAGCTTTAGGAAAGCCGATCTCGTCCTTCCTCTAACAGTTTCTGCTTCTATTTCCTTGCATGCGTCGTTGTAGTACTTTTCCTTGTCCTGTCTTGCTGCACGTTGGAAATCTCTGTTGAGTTCTGTTATTGTCTTTCTTTCTCCTCTGGCTTTAGCTTCTCTGGTTTCTGGCCAATTTTCAGAGTTTCTTCCATCATCCATTTTTTCCGTTTTTGCTTTTTCACCTTTTGTAGAGACTTCTCGCTTTCTTCCAACACAGCCTTCTTGATGTCATTCCATAACTCTTCTGGAGCTCTGTCATTTGTATCTAAAGCAGCAAATCGATTTTGCAGGCAGTCTTTAAATTCCAGTGGTATATTCTCAAGGTCATATTTTGCTGCATTCATGAGTGGTTTGCTCTTTTTCAACTTTTGCTTGAGTTTGCATACTAGTAGTTGATGATCTGTACCACAGTCAGCTCCAGGTTTTGTCTTTGTCGATGTTATAGAACTTTTCCATCATTGACTTCCACAGATGTAGTCAATTTGATTTTTATACAATCCATTGGGTGAAGTCCAAGTGTACAGTCGCCGCTTGTGTTGATGGAAGAAGGTGTTTGAGATGAATAGATCGTTGGTCTTGCAGAATTCTATCAGTCTTTCTCCAGCTTCATTTCTGTTGGCAAGTCCATATTTTCCAACTACTTTGCCTTCTTCTTTGTTGCCAACTTTTGTGTTCCAGTCACCCATGACTATCAGGATATCCTGTTTGCATGTTCTGTCAATTTCAGCTTGTACTTGTTCATAGAACTCTTCAATTTCATTCTCTTCTGCAGCTGTTGTTGGGGCATATACTTGAATTATAGTTGTGTTGATAGGCATTCCTCGTAGATGAATAGAGATTAAGCGTTCGCTGACTGCATTCTATTTCATTACAGTTCTTGCAAGTTTCTTCTTTATTATAAATGCAACACCATTTCTTCTTTGTCTTTCATTTCCAGCATAGTAGACCATGTGATCATCTGATGCAAAGTGCCCGATGCCAGTCCATTTCAGTTCGCTGACACCCAACAGATCAAGTTGTACACGTTCCATTTCATTCTTGACCACCTCCAACTTCCCTTGGTTCATGATTCATACATTCCATGTTCCAATGCGCAAGACATCTTTACAGCTTCTGACTCTCATTTCATGCGCAGCTACATCAGCAGACGTCCCGAGGGCTTTGATCCAACCACATCATAAATGCTGGCTTTACTCTGAAAAGTCTTCAGCTCTTCCCCAGTAGCTAGTTGAGTGCCTTCCGACCTGGGGGTCTCATCTTCCAGCACTATAGCACAATTTGTTTTGTTGTAACTATGCATTGGGTTTTCATGGCAAGATACAGAAATAGATTGCCGGGCCTTTCTTCCACGCAGTTTAAGTTTGGTGTTGTTGCCATTGTCACAGAAATGTGATCCTCCACCGTCAACACTATCCCATTCTGCTGCTGCCCAGATGGGTGGTTTGTCTTGGTCTGGCACCTCAGCTGAGACCTGTCCATCTTGGGAGACCCTGCCAGTAGTTAAACTACCGATAGTTTAGCTCTCAGCATCACTGATGCACACAAGCTCTCACAGCACGACAAGCTGCAGACCAAGTACATAACATATACATAAACACATTCCTACCACCATCCCCCTTCGCCCGAGAATATGCATTCCTAACCCAACTGTACACACCCTCTACGGCTTAATATATCTCGTATTACTCTCAAACTCAAAAAAACATTTAACAGATTACTCATAACAACATTCTCCATTTATGGTATCTACCCCCATACCTGCGCAGCCGTCTCCTCCACCCCTCTATTCAATGTATTTAACTCAATTACCCATATTAGTATACACCAAAAACATCTGTTAATTATTTTATATTTTAATGCTCCCACCACCCCCTAACCACTGACCCCCTATCCCCTCTCCATTTATTGTCCTCCCCTTTTTAATTTGCATACCCTAATTTTGCTGCATCGCAAGTTAAAAGGTGTGCATTTTTGGGCACATAAAAAATCAATTCAGCACATGTCAAGCGCCGGCTTTCTGCATCGTCTGTTAGAGTCAGGGCCAGCCTGTCCATTAGGCTAACTAGGCGATCATCTAGGGTGGCAGATCCCAGTGGGTGGCATGGCGATCCCTTATTGCTTCTTCAAAGCAGCAGCAGGCCTTGAAGTACTCATGCACATGCGCGCAGTCATGCCCTGCATTTCCTGCCCCCTTCCACAGGAAGTTCCATCCAAGCTGGCAGGAGCAACAGGCAGTGAGTGCCGCGCGTGCTTAAAATCCTGCCATCTCTTTAAAGAAGCAAGAAGGGATCGTCATGCTGCCCATCTCCTGCTTACTGTCCATTTCTCCTTATCCTCAAGCATCTCCTGTCCTCAGTGTTAGTCCCTTTGACTAGACTAAGTTCTATGAGTAGGGGCGGTTTCTTCTATGTGTCTGTAAAGTGTCACATATACCTTGTAGCACTGTATTAATGTTTAATAGTAATAGAAGCAGTGATAGTAGTAGAGGAGGGTATGACTTTGTTTACAGGGAAAACAAACAATTGAACATTTGAGCAAGCTGGTGGAAAGGGCTCTTCAAAAGTGCAAGGGGCAATGGGGGAACTGCACATCACAGGATCTACAGTATATCACATCCACAACCTCAATAATAATCCAGAGTCCTTAATCGTGGCCATACCAGATTCTCCTTCCAGTTTTGGGCCTTTCCCCCATCTGATGAGCTGGAGGATGGCATTCCTCATGCAATCCCCAGCAGTGACTGATGGTGCAGGTAATCTGCCGTTACTGCCTTGCTGGGAAACAGGGCAGGGACTTTATTCTGCCTCTTCTCCTTTGAATTCTTTATGCTTTCAGAGATTTACAACCAAGAATTCCAGTGAAAGCCTACTCTATCAGAGGGCAAATGGTGCCAGATGTAAAATGATGTCTAGGAGAGCCATAGCGAGAGTCCAAAACAGCTACCGTTGACTGTGGTTTCAGGGAGGAGAGTGCTGCATTTACATAAAGTCGCACCCTTTGGCATGATGGAGTAGAGGAACAGCTTAATGGTTAGAGCAGCATACCGAGAGCCAGGGAATCCAGGGCTCTCCCACTGATTCCCTTTGCGACTTTGGCCAAGTCACTTCATTTTCTGTTGTCTCTGATAAACAACTTATATCACCGGTTCTCAAACCAGTCCTCGGAACACACCAAGCTAGTGAGGTTTTCAGGATAAACACAATTAATATTGTCACAGCACCTCCCGGAGGCAGCATGCTGAAGGGTCAGGGCGGACATTTATTGTTTGTTGAAGCTGGGAACTCTAACTTAGACCAGGTGCATTATGGTCCTTGTAGTTCCCTTCTTTATAAAGAATAGTTGTGTGAGCCTTGTGCTGGGTTAAATATAAGGTTTTATTCCCTTGATGCGCTAAGGTTCTCCAAGAAGACAACAGAATTCACCTTGATTCAGGGTTTCTACCAAAGTATTTACAAAGTCCAAAACTGTTATAAGAGCTTCACAGTCTTTTCCATTCAAGCAGGAGCTTTCAATATAAACAGGTTAAATAAACACAAAAACCTCTTCTTTTCAGCTCAACAAAGCAATGACATTTTAGAGCATGTCTTATGCTATGACTCTGTTAGAGATTCTATACTCTCAGCTACACAGAGAGTACAGTCCATAGGATATTCTGGTAGCAATGGTTCTGGTTCTACAAGGTCTGTTTGCATATCCTCTTGCTCAGATATGGTGTCTGTTAAGCCTGAGCTTTCCCTAGGCAAAACTGGATGTACTTCAGTAGTTCTCTCCAAGACTTTCCAGCCTGGCTGGACCTGGTCTGGCCAACAATTAATATGGCTTTTATCTAGGACCTTCTGCACAGGTTTCCAAAGCTTTCCCCAGCTTTGTTTCTCATACCTATGGCTCTCTGGTTTACAAGCCTTTCTAGGACCTGGCACACATTCAGGAAAGGAGGTGTGAATGTACCTTTGTTCTCTGAGACGTGCGTTGCTGGTATTCCCTCTACCAGGCACTCTACTGCTTACACTGTCTTCCCTGGAGACTTCTTTCTGGAGCTTTTCAGCATGGGCTTGTCCTTCCTGGAAGTTGTCCCTTCCTTGTAAGGACTGCAAGCTTAACTGCCTTTCCTTCCGTAGTTGGAGCTTTCCCCTTTCTCTCTCCTTAGTAGCAGGGGTTTCTGTTCTCTCTGTATTTGTGGTCCTCTCTGCTCCTGTGGTCGTCTCTCTATTCGTGGTCCTCCCTGTATTGGTGGTCCTCTCCGTATTAGTGGTCCTCTCTGTATTGGTGGTCCTCTCTCTATTCTCCTGACCGAGCACTGCTTATAAAGCCATTTCTCTAGTGAGCTTTCTGGCCCTCTACTCAGGTGTGTTTGATTAGCTATTGCATCATTACAATCTGGGTGTGTCAATCTACCTTCTGCAGCCTCATGCCTACTCCCTCTAGCTGCACTTCTTGGTAACTGCATTCTCTGTAAATCAGTTTCTTTAAAAAAAAACGGAGTTTTCTCCTAGCTCCATAGCTTCAGTAGTGTCAGCTTCATCACATATCCCCCCTCTTAAGATATTACGGGCTGGCACTTCTTCATCTGCACAGCACGTAATCCGGGACATGGCATCGGCATTGTGATGCAGTTTTCCCGGTCTGTGCTCAATCTTGTATTCGAACGGCTGTAATGCCATATACCAACGGGTTAAGCGACTATTGTTATCCTTCATTTGATTTAGCCATTTTAGGGGTGCATGGTCTGTGACCAACAAAAATATCCTCCCGGTCAGATAGAATTTGAGGGCTTCGATGGCCCACTTAATAGCCAGACATTCTCTTTCAATTGTTGAATATTTCCGCTCTGCCGGTGATAATTTTCTACTTAAGAACATAATCGGATGTTCTATACCCTCGTGCTTCTGGGAAAGAACGGCTCCCAACCCAGTTTCGGAGGCATCTGTTTGGACAATAAACTGTTGGCGAAAATCTACGCCGCGCAATATTGTGATAGGCTATAGCCTAGGATAGCCTATAAATGTATGTTAGGTAGCAGAAGCAAGTCTGTAGGTTAGGCCTGAGTCCCCAACCCCCACTTCAGAATATTATAACTGAGCAGAGCTAAAAGCCAGAGAAAATAGAAAGCAAGACAGAATATGTTATGTCTAATTACTGAGCATGGCTAGGAAGGCCTGAGAGCGGGGGGGGGGGGGGGGAGAGCAGTGTGGGCCCGGTCAGAAATTTTCCATTGGATGGGGAGGGGTGAGGGGGCCACCGGGACCAATGAGGAGTTTGCCTGTATAGAACTGATGAGAAAGCTATAAATGCTGTTGTTTTCCTGAATACCATGCTCAGACCATTTTGAAAGTGACAATTGACAGGTGTCTGAGCCTGTGCACATAATAAACTGGTTTGAATTCTAGAAATAGACTCCTGGTGTATTCATTGTGTGCACTTCGCTACTGCATTGGTTCCCTGACCGGGAAGGGTGGGGTACGTGAAAGGTGCGCAAGTGAATACTACTATGTATTACCGCCTCCAGGTTTGGTCTGGCTGGGACCGCAGCCGGCCGACAGCGGAGAGGAGCCCAGGCGCCGCCGGTCCCTTGCATCAGAGGGTTCTGCCCTGCCTCGGCAGGCTTGCTGGGTCCGGCCGGCCAACACCTCGAACCCGGGAGGGGCGTCCAGGATTCAACCCAAGGTGGAACTGGTTGCGCAGCGCATTAGCTACCGGATCCGGTGAGTATTGATTTTTCTGGTTCTTAGTCAGTTAGCTCTGGGAAAGTCTCGAGACTAATATGGTACGGTAACAGGTAAAGGGAGTCTGATCAACTCCCAGGGCGGTCCTAGTAACCCTGCATGAGTATGCGTGGGGTGAAGCCACTGACCCTTTTGGTTTGTTAATTTTGGTTTAGTCAGTTAGCCCAGGAATTTGGAATTTGGGATATGCTAGCATGTTTGGTTGTGTGAAGTGTGCTTGAGAGGTCTTGCACTACAGGCCAAGCGAGAGCGGACTCCTAAGTAGTGCAGTTCCTGGCCAGGCGACTGCGCCCAGGTCGCGAAAAGGAGGAAGCGTCTGGTGTTTGTCCCCCTTATTGTTCCGTGGGCTGTGCGGACCCCTTACCCGCAGCCATCCTACCCATCCTTTCTGTTTGTTGTTTTGTCCGTCATATGTCATAATGGGAGGGGCGGAGTCCGTACAAACTCCGTTGAACGGTATAATCACGAATTTTAAGAAGGGGTTTAGTGGTGATTATGGGGTAAAAATGTCACCGACCCGCTTAGAAATATTGTGTAGTAGGGTGTGGCTGGCGCTGGACGCCGTGTGGCCACCAGAAGGTACTTTTGATATTCAAATTGTGTCCCGAGTGCACCAGGTGGTGCGCAGATATAGTTCCGAGCAGTTTTCCTATATAGATTCCTGGCTAGCTATCTGTGAGAAGCAACCCCCTTGGATAAAGCGTTGCCATGAGAGGCAGAGTAGAATTCTGCTAAGAAGGAAAAGCCCCCTATTTTTGCAGCCCCAGAGCCTCCAGAGGTCCCCGGTCATCCACCCACATTTCTGTATACACCAGTCCCGTCAGCTCCAGCAGTACCCCGAGTAGAACCAGAGGTAGTGAGAGTACCCCCAGCTGAGGTTCCTCCACCCGGTCACCCACCACCCGAGGACCACCCCCTTCCCCAGAGTCGGAGCCCTAGTCCTGAGCAGAGCGCTGCAAGCCCTGGGCAGAGCTCTGCAACAGAATCATCATCCCCTGAAGGATCTGCTAGCGGAGGGTCAGATGCCAGTCCAGGGCCACCCACTAGTCCAAGCAACAGCAGCAGCACTACCCCCGCTAATCTGCGTTACGCCTTCAGAAGCAGGACAGCGGGCCAGAGAGAAGTTCGCCAAATGCCACTGCGGCAAGTCCCAGGATTACCTATTGTAAATACAGAGGGTCAGGTTGTGGTCGGACCGACCAGTCTAGTTTATGTGCCTTTCACCACAACAGATTTATTGAACTGGAAAACGCATTATGCCTCCTATACTGAAAAGCCCCAAGATTTAACAGAGTTAATGTCCAGTATTATGCAAACCCACCAGCCCACCTGGTCTGACTGTCACCAGCTCTTGGCTACCCTCTTTACTACTGAAGAGCGGGCACGGATAGTGCGAGCAACCACTAGATGGTTGGAAGAGAACCCTGAAGATGGGAGAGACCTAGATCCCCGAAGGGCAGCAGCCGCAGATTTCCCAAATGAAGATCCCGGATGGAACCCAAATAGTGATGACGGAGAGAAGGCCCTCGCCCGGTTCCGCCATGCCTTACTGCAGGGCCTAAAGAAGGGAGGGCAGAGAGCTATGAACGTTGGGAAAGTAGCGGACGTTCTTCAACGCCCAGATGAAAGTCCAGCTGCTTTCTATGAACGATTGACTGAAGCCTATAGACTTTACACCCCATATGATCCAGCAGCCCAGGAGAATTTGCATATGGTGAACGCCGCCTTTGTGAGTCAGTCCCAGGGAGACATAAAACGAAAACTGCAGAAATTAGAGGGATTTGCGGGCATGAACTCAACACAGTTAATGGAAGTCGCACAAAAGGTATTTGTGAATTGTTATCAAGAATGCCAACGGGAAAGTGAAAGAAAGATGAAGAAGAAAGCGGATCTGCTCGCTGCAGCATTAGTGGAAGGACGCGGAGGAGGATATCCTAATAGAAGAGCCAGAGGATGGGGAAGGGGCCAGGGGAGTGCAAACCAGTGCGCCTACTGTAAGGAAGAAGGACATTGGAAGAACGAGTGCCCGAACATTAGCTCCACCTCCTGGAGGGGAGGCGGGAGCGTTAGGAGAGCGGGGGGGCGATTCCAGCATTGAGGGGGGATGCAGCGCGCGCAGTTTCAACAGCAAGAAGAGACTGCCATAGCGGGAGTGGCAACCGCCGAGAACAATTCTATGGATGATGAGGGCTAGGCCAGACCGGGCTCCAAGTTCGTCTTAGGTCTCCAGGAGCCTATGGTCAAATTAAAGATTGGAGACCATCATATGGACTTTATGGTAGACACAGGGGCTGAGCATTCAGTGGTAGCCAAACCTGTGGCTCCTGTGTCCTCTCGATCTGTCATAATTGTGGGAGTTACTGGAACGAGAACCACAAGACCTTTTCTGCAGAACCGCGCCTGTGAACTAGGGGGACAGAAGATAACACACCAGTTCCTGTATATGCCTGAATGCCCAGTTCCCCTTTTGGGCCGAGACATGCTTGCAAAGCTTCAAGCACAGATATCCTTCGTTGAGGGGAGAAAAATGGAAATGACTATAAATTCAAAACCTGCTGGCCTGATGGTGTTAACTGTCCTCCAAGAAGAAGAATAGTGGTTCTATTTACCTACATCCAAAGCAGCAAGCTCCAGTATACCTACCAGCATTGCAGCCCCGTCTGGAGTATGGGCAGAGAATAATCCACCTGGCCTAGCAAAGAATATAGCTCCTGTGCTTGTCACCCTTAAGCCAGGAGCAGAACCAGTGCATGTGCGTCAGTATCCCCTCCCACGACCAGCAATTGAAGGTATCCATCGCCACCTGAAGAAACTACTGCAGTATGGACTCCTTAGAGAATGCCAATCACCCTGGAACACCCCCTTCTCCCAATCAAGAAGCCTGGGACAGGTGACTACCGCCCAGTGCAGGATCTACGTCGAGTAAACAGTGCAGTTGAAACCATACATCCAGTAGTACCAAATCCTTACACCCTCCTGGGACTGATTCCAGCGGAAGCCACACATTTCACTGTTCTGGACTTAAAGGATGCCTTTTTCTGTATACGCCTGGCATCTGCCAGTCAGCTTTTGTTTGCATTTGAATGGGAAAACCCTACCACAGGACGACGAGGACAACTCACTTGGACTCGACTACCACAAGGATTCAAGAATTCACCCCTATCTTCAGGGCAGCCCTCAGTCAAGATCTGTCAAGTTACCCTGTGACTCCGGGAAAATGAATTTTACTTCAATATGTAGATGACTTGCTTATAGCCACCAACAATGAAACTGATTGTGTGCAAGCTACCAGCGATCTCTTGCACCTCTTGAATGAAGCTGGATACAAGGTCTCGAGAGCCAAGGCGCAACTGTGTCAGACAGAAGTGAAATACTTAGGGTTCCATCTGTCCAAAGGAACCCAGAAATTAGGGCTTGAACGAAAGGAAGCGGTATGCCGCATCCCAACCCCCACCACCAGAAAGCAGGTGCAGGCTTTCTTGGGAGCTGCAGGCTATTGCCGCATATGGATACCGAATTTTGCGCTCATGGCAAAACCCTTGTACCAAGTCACAAAAGGAGCGGAACGATCCCCCTTGGAATGGGGCCCAGAACAAGATAAAGCATTCAAATCCCTAAAAGCAGCGTTGATGTCATCCCCGGCTTTGGGACTACCAGATGTGCAGAAACCCTTTCGCCTATATGTCCATGAGTCAAGTGGAAACGCATTGGGAGTCTTGACTCAGCCTCTTGGGTCTTGGCAGCGACCTGTAGCCTACCTGTCAAAACAATTGGATCCTGTTGCCAAAGGATGGCCACCTTGCCTGAGAGCTGTAGCAGTCACAGCCCTCTTGGTGAGCGAAGCGGACAAGCTCACCCTAGGACAAGAGCTTCAAGTCACCGTACCACATGCTGTCTTAACCCTGATGGAACACAAAGGAAACCATTGGCTCACTAATGCTCGAATGTTGAAATATCAAAGCATGCTATGTGAGAATCCTCGATTGCAATTGAGTGTCAGCCAAACTCTGAACCCAGCTACCCTACTGCCAACCGGTCCAGGCCCTCCTGACCATGATTGCTTGGAAGTAATGGACACTGTATATTCAAGTCGCCCAGACTTAACTGATATCCCTTTGGACCACCCAGACAGAACTTTCTTCATGGATGGGAGTAGCCTCATAGTCGAAGGACAGCGATGTGCTGGTTATGCAGTGGTGACCCTGGACATGGTAGTAGAAGCATCAGCCCTGGCCCCAGGAACCTCAGCGCAGAAGGCTGAATTGATAGCCCTCACACGCACACTCAGACTTGGAACAGGAATCAGCCTGAACGTCTACACAGACTCCAAATATGCTTTTACAACATTACATGCCCATGGAGCCCTGTATAAGGACCGTGGATTAATCATCTCAGGAGGCAAGTCTGTCAAGTATGGCCCAGAAATATTGACTTTATTGGAAGCAGTATGGGCCCCCAAACGCGTAGCCGTAATGCATTGTCGAGGCCATCAAACTGGAGATGGAGATGTGTCTCGAGGAAATAGATTTGCCGATGCCACAGCCCAAGAAGCAGCTATTGCTGGACAAATCACTACCCCTAGTGTAACAATTCAAGCAGCCATATTTCCAGTACCTCTTAGTGCATGGACACCCAGATATACCCAGACAGAGATGGACCATTACTGTCGACAAGAGGGGGGGCAACTATCGGAAACTGGATGGATAGTGTTGCCACCACCTGAAGGGAGCTCACCCCCTGGTATGACCGTGATTCCCGAAGCCCTAGGCCCTGCCTTTGTCCAAGCCTTTCATCAAGCCACACACTATGGAAAAACCAAAATGGCAGACGCTCTAAAACCATACTTTTATATCTCGTTGCTGGGACCTCTGACCACTTCAGTAGCCCGAAGATGTGTGACTTGTGCCAAGAACAATGCCCGACAAGGTCCTGTCCCACCCCCAAGAGCTCAGTCAGTAGGAGCTACCCCTATGGGGAATATTCAAATAGACTTTGCAGAAATGCCATGAGCGAATGGATATCGCTACTTGTTAGTCCTAGTCTGTACCTTTTCTGGACGGGTGGAAGCTTTTCCCACTAGAACTGAGAAGGCCAGGGAAGTCACTAAAGCCTTGCTCCATGAGATCATTCCCCGATTCGGAATACCTTTGACCATGGGGTCTGACAATGGGCCCTCTTTTGTATCACAAGTAACCCAGCAGCTAGCCCATGCCCTGCAAATACAATGGAAGTTACACACAGCTTAGAGACCCCAGAGTACAGGGAAAGTAGAGAGAATGAACCAAACCCTGAAGTCTCAGTTATCTAAGCTCTGCCAAAAAGCCCACCTGAAATGGCCCCAAGCTCTCCCCATAGCCCTTCTCCGGATACGTTCAGCCCCCACCACGCCATTAGGAGTATCCCCGTTTGAGATTTTGGATGGGAGGCCCCCGCCCATAATTCAGGGGATAAGGGGGGATATGCATCAAATTGGATCAGTAATCACTAGGCAAGAATTGTTGGCTCTAAGTTCTGTTTTACAGGGCCTTCATGCTTGGGTGCAAGACCAGTTGCCTATTAATCTAACAGAGCCCTTGCATCCTTTCAAGCCTGGAGCCTCGGTGTGGGTAAAAGAGTGGAAGAAGACACCGTTGGCGCCTCAGTGGAAAGGGCCATACATTGTCTTGTTATCAACCCCAACAGCAGTTAAAGTGGCAGAAATTGACTCCTGGATCCACCACAGTCGAGTAAAGCCAGCAGCAGTTCCTGAGAGTCGCCCCTGGACCTCGATCGCTAATCCTGCATCACCATTGCGACTCACACTGCGAAGACAAGATCCATCATCGTAAAGACTTTGCCAACCTACTCCTGGACATCAACGAAAGAGCCGTCCTCCAGTTTTGCATTATTTTCATTGCAGACTCTATCAACCAATCAACCATTATCTATCTACCTCAATCAACCATTACCTACCTCATCAATTATTAGAGACTATGACCATAATGCTTACTAATTACTGTTTTATTCTTGCGGTAGCCCTGGGACACTTGAGAACCCTTGCTTTGCCCCCTTGTGCAGCCTGTATAACCACCACCCGAACTGGAATGCAAGTCACTCAGACTCTACTTTATCACTCTTACTATACTTGTACTGGCATAGTCAGCCAGTGTATCTATAATGGTACAGAACTGAAGTCTGTACAAAGGGAAAGACTCGTACTTGCTTCAGACCTCGACAGAATCCATCTTACTATGTCCTGAAACTGAGATGGAATGATGAAGATGGAGCCCTCGTCAACGCCACAAGTCAACTCTCTGATCCCACCCAACCTGCGTACCTGTATTTTGATGCTTGTGACTTAATTAACAGAAATAATTACTACAGGTGTGGATCATGGGAACAAGCTTACTATTATGATGAGAAATAAATGTGTCCTGAAGGTGTGTACCGATGGGGAATGTGCACTGGAACACGCTCACCAACAACGTATAGCAAATCATCAGAAGCAGACTACTACTGTCCGAAGTGGGACTGTGTGTACTATGCTACCTGGTCTGGTGGCCCTACAGGACAAACTGGAGATAATCGCAAAGCTATACTGGAAAGATTACCCCTACTAGAACCCAACAAGTGCAAGAAAAGTACATGCAATCCCCTACGACTCCAGATCTTTGACCCCAGTCAATGGAAGCAAGGATTTCGATTTGGCCTGCGCATAGCAGGAGGTGGAACTGATCCTGGAACCATCGTATTCATCCAACTGAATGTAAAGACTCATGCTTCTTCACCTTATCGCATACATCATACCTTCCACGAGGCCATGAAGGCAGAATTTGTAGTTCCCCACGCTTTGCAGAATTTATTCATCGAACTAGCTGGAGCTGGAGCTCCATGTCTCAGACTGTCTCTTTTGTGGAGGAACTCAGATGGGAGACCAATGGCCTTGGGAAGCGCAAGAACTGAACTATTCCGTACCATATAACCAGACTGATGTTCATAACACTACCAATGAATGGGTCCTCGCCCACTCCGTAGTGGGTAGACTATGTTTTGTACGAGCAGGACCACAATTGACTGCATTAGTAGGACAGCTAGTCTGTTTGAACCAGAAATATTACAATGCTACTACTGAGAAGACATCTTGGTGGTCAGGTGCCAATACTTCGGAACCTTCTAATCCTTTGATCGTCTTTCCTCACTTGGCCAGGATATGGACAAATCTGGCTACGCATAGCACCTCACAAAATTCAAAAAAATCGTTCTCTTGAGAACGATTTTTTTGAATTTAACGATTTTTTTTTATTTTTTTTGAATTTTGTGATTGCATTCGTTCTTATTGACACGGCCAACAATTTTACGCATAGCACCTGGCAAGCTCCACCTGGACTTTATTGGATTTGTGGCACTCGAGCATATGCTAAACTCCCTGCCAATTGGGGAGGAGTGTGTGTTCTAGGAACTATACGACCATCTTTCTTCCTTTTGCCCCTATCCCACGGAGAACAATTGGGATTCCCTGTATACAAAAGCCGACAGAAGCGAGAGGCTCTCAAAATCGGCCAGTGGGACAAATGGGATGCAACCTCTGAAGAATGGCCACCAGAGAGAATTGTTTCTTACTATGGACCTGCTACCTGGGCACAAGATGGTTCTTGGGGCTACCGCACTCCTGTGTATATGTTGGACCGTATTATACGTTTGCAAGCTGTTGTTGAAATTATAACCAATGAAACTAGCAGAGCACTAACCTTCTTAGCCAAACAAGCCACACAGATGCGTACAGCCATTTACCAGAACCGCTTAGCATTAGATTATCTGCTTGCAGCTGAAGGAGGTGTATTTGGTAAGCTTAATTTAACAAACTGTTTGCAAATTGATAATGAGGGATAAGTTGTAGAAGACATAGCCAATCACATGAGAAAACAAACATATGTCCCAGTCCAAACCTGCATGGCTTGCAACTTGATGGCTGGTTTGGTTCGTGGTTTTCAGGTATGGGCGGCCTGAAGACACTTGTATTGATAGTTTTCTTGATTGTGGCTGTTTGCTTATGTGTCCCATGTTTCCTTCCCTTATGCTTGCGTATGCTGAACTCAACCATTGATAGAATTGTGGAACGCAAGGCAGATTCACAGATACTAGCAATGTGGCATTACTACCCTAACCCTGCATCACACAGTGATCCCTCCACCCTAGTGTAGAGTACCATATGTGATTAAATTCTCACCCTTTCTCACTTGCGGGTGAGAATAATCAAAGGGGGGAATGTGATAGGCTATGTTAGGTAGCAGAAGCAAGCCTGTAGGTTAGGCCTGAGTCCCCAACCCCCACTTCAGAATATTATAACTGAGCAGAGCTAAAAGCCAGAGAAAATAGAAATCTGCTTCAAGCTGCTTTTTCTGATAAGAATGTAAAACTTTCCATTGAGTGTGTTATGTTATTTACAGATGTATTTCAGAATTCTGCTTTCCACACAGCATTTGTACTGTAGAGTGACCTTGTAAGCAAAAAGCAAGACAGAATATGTTATGTCTAGTTACTGAGCATGGCTAGGAAGGCCTGAGAGCGGGAGGGGGGGGGGGGAGAGCGGTGTGGGCCCGGTCAGAAATTTTCCATTGGATGGGGGGGTGAGGGGGCCACCGGGACCAATGAGGAGTTTGCCTGTATAGAACTGATGAGAAAGCTATAAATGCTGTTGTTTTCCTGAATGCCATGCTCAGACCATTTTGAAAGTGACAATTGACAGGTGTCTGAGCCTGTGCACATAATAAACTGGTTTGAATTCTAGAAATAGACTCCTGGTGTATTCATTGCGTGCACTTCGCTACTGAAATATGGGTGCTTTACATAGCTTCCCCTTCAAGGCTGTGAAAGCTTTCTCAGCCTCTGAGGTCCACTGTATCCGGTTTGGGGCATTTTTCTTTAACATGTCCGTGAAATGAGGGATGAAACGCCTATAGTATCCTATAAGTCCTAGGAAACCTCTTAGCTGCTTTTTATTTTGTGGCATTGGAAAATCTCTAACGCTTTCTACTTTGTTCAGTAGTGGCCTGACCATACCGCGTCCGACCAAGTGTCCCAAGTATTTAACTTCTTGCCCTGCGAAGATGCATTTTCCCGGATTTAATGTCAACCCTGCTTGTCTCATTGCTTGTAGCACAGCTTTTACTCAGGGCAAATGCTGGTCCCAGTTGGAGCTATGGATGACAATGTCGTCCATGTATGCGACGGCGTACTCTTGATGTGGACGTAAGACCAAATCCATCAACCGCTGACAGGTGGCCGCCGCGCCATGTAATTCAAAGGGCATCCTTCTGAATTGAAAAAGCCCCACTGGTGTGCTGAAAGCCGTCTTGGGACGTGACGCTCTTGTTAAGGGAATTTGCCAATATCCTTTTGTCATGTCAAGTGTAGTGAGGTATTTCGCCTGCCCCAACCGATCTAACAGTTCCTCAATGTGTGGCATGGGGTACGCATCAAACACAGATACAGCATTTACCTTGCGAAAATCAATGCAGAATCGCATCGTGCCATCTGGTTTTGGCACTAGGACAATAGGGCTGCACCAAGGACTTCGGGATTCTTCAATGATCCCCATTCTTAACATTTCATGCAACTGAGCCATCACTTCCTGTTTCTTGGCCTCAGGTAGGCGATAGGGCCTTTGCCTGATCACTGTGCCTGCTGGCGTTATTATTTCGTGAGCTACTAACTCTGTTTCGCCCGGCATGGGTGTCAGAACGTCATCAAACTTCCCCAATACTCTGGCCAACTCCTGCCTCTGTATCAGGAAGAGTTCTTCACTTATTCTTGGCTCGGGTGTGGTTCTGCATTCGGCCAGTTGTGGGCCCAAATCCTCGTCCACTGTTTCTTCACACGTAGCTGATAATCCTTTTACGGCAGTTCGACCGGTGGATCCAAACCCTCCAGTTCCGCGGCCTGTAGGTGTTACCATGGGTACTTCTTCTAAACATGGAAATCCAACTCTCTCGCATATAAGTTGCGCAGTGCAATCTCCTACTTTGACCACAAAGTCTTCTTCGGCAAAATTGAAGAGCAGGACTTTAATTGCCCCCCTATAGTCGGGGGTCAATTACCCCTGCCCCCACGTCTATAAAATGTTTTAAGGCTAGGCCAGATCAGGGCGCAATGCGGCCGTAACATCCTAGAGGCAATTCTATTTGCAGGTCTGTGTCTACTAAAGCTCTCCCATGCTTAGGAATAATTTGTTCAACGGCGCTGTGTAAGTCATATCCAGCTGCCTGAGATGAGGCTCTTCGTGGACTTTGGGCTCTATTAGACATTTTGCAAAACTTAAGTACAAATTTTGGTTTACAGGTAGTATCATTCCCTAAAGGCTGTCTCTTCACTTCTTGGTCAGCCTTTGGAGTTTCTCCAAAGAGTAGGCTGGGAACTATGGCTGCTTTGGACTGGATTCGCGTGGATACAAGGGCTTCATGGGGAGATAGGCCCTTCTCCAACCCCTTTCTAAATTGGGGCCAGTCCCTGCCTAGCACTAAATCGTATGGCAACTTGGGAACTACGGCTACCAATATATCCTTTTCTATCCCTAATCCTTTTACTAACAATTTATACACCGGATAGAAAGAAGAGGCTCCATGAATGCATTTAATTTTCACTTTTCTCTCTGCTCGGTTCGGTGCTGACTCAGCTTGATCCTCTATAACATGCCAGAGCTTCCTGGAGATCATGCTCTAATCTGCCCCCGAATCGAGTAGAGCAGTGGTGGTTATACCTTGTACCTTAATCTCTAACAAAAATCCCTCTCTTAACATTTTTGCATTTTCACTTATTAGTGCTGTATGCGCCTTACATTCATTCTGTACATGCCCTAATTTCCCACAATGAAAACATCCCTTTTCCCCAAAGTGCTTTCCGGGCTTAGGTATACCGGCTTTAAACCCTCCTGATTTATATTGTGACACCCTTTCTGATGACTGCATCATAGCCTCTGCTGCCGTTTTTGAAGCCTCACCACCTTTGTGCGTAGCCAATTCCGCTTCAAAATATCTTTCTGTGAGGAGGATGGCTTCCTCCGTGGTACGGCAATTTTGCAGTATCGGGAAGGTCTGCACCTCTTTGGGCACAGCAGCCATAAACTGCTCTAGTACAATAGTGTCGAGTATGGTGTCTATGGTTTTACCCTCGGGCCTCAACCATTTTATTGTTAGGCTTTTAAGCCTTTGACCTAGAGCTTTTGGTGTTTCTCCGGCTTTAAGTCGGGTAGCTCTTAACATTCGGTTGTACACCGCTGGAGTTAACCCAAGGCGATCTCTTATAGCCTTCGTTACTTCCGAGTAATTGTTGGCAAGAGCTGCGGGCATAGCCCTATACGCAGACAACGCCTCTCCAGTGAGCAAGGTTGCCAGGCGTATGGCCCACTGCTCCTTTGGCCACCCTATCGTATGGGCTATCCTATCAAAGGATTCAAGAAAATCATCTATGTCATCACTAGGTGATAATTTTCCCAATGTCAATGTCTCCTAAGACCACGGTCCTACCACACAGTTACTAGACATCGCATCTAGTCCTTGAGGAGACGGAACCGGTTCACTCACCATCTTCTGTTTTGCCAACCAAGCTTCCATTAACTCAAGCACGGGCTTTTGCTGCGCTTGCATGGCTGTCACCGCTTGTTCCTGCGCGTGATAAGCCATCTCCCGCTGCTTGTCGAATTGCACCGCCATCCATTGCAGGATCTCTTTCGGTTCCATGGTGGTTACTTCCTATAGAGAGAATAATAGAGAGAAAAAAAAAACCAAGTGCGGTACTGGCAACTCCTTTGTCAGTCCCCCTTTTACTGGATTCTCAGGACTTTTGCACCTGAATCCGCCACAGGATATGCCCAATTACTTATTACCTATATCAGGCATGGACTCATGCTTTATGAAAAGATGTGTCGGTCTGTCGTCCAGCGCTCCACCAGTGCTGGCAGCAACACTTCACTGTTTCACTTGGTGCTCTTTTCCTTCTTTGAACTTGGCAGTTTCTTCCTGAATTGGTATATTCTTCTTTGCTTCCCAGAAGGAAATCCGAAAAACTATGCCATTATGTCACAGCCCCTCCCGGAGGCAGCGTGCTGAAGGGTCAGGGCGGACATTTATTGTTTGTTGAAGCCGGGAACTCTAACTTAGACCAGGTGCATTATGGTCCTTGTAGTTCCCTTCTTTATAAAGAATAGTTGTGTGAACCCTGTGCTGGGTTAAATATAAGGTTTTATTCCCTTGATGCGCTAAGGTTCTCCAAGAAGACAACAGAATTCACCTTGATTCAGGGTTTCTACCAAAGTATTTACAAAGTCCAAAATTGTTATAAGAGCTTCACAGTCTTTTCCATTCAAGCAGGAGCTTTCAATATAAACAGGTTAAATAAACACAAAAACTTCTTCTTTTCAGCTCAACAAAGCAATGACATTTTAGAGCATGTCTTATGCTATGACTCTGTTAGAGATTCTATACTCTCAGCTACACAGAGAGTACAGTCCATAGGATATTCTGGTAGCAATGGTTCTGGTTCTAAAAGGTCTGTTTGCATATCCTCTTGCTCAGATATGGTGTCTGTTAAGCCTGAGCTTTCCCTAGGCAAAACTGGATGTACTTCAGTAGTTCTCTCCAAGACTTTCCAGCCTGGCTGGACCTGGTCTGGCCAACAATTAATATGGCTTTTATCTAGGACCTTCTGCACAGGTTTCCAAAGCTTTCCCCAGCTTTGTTTCTCATACCTATGGCTCTCTGGTTTACAAGCCTTTCTAGGACCTGGCACACATTCAGGAAAGGAGGTGTGAATGTACCTTTGTTCTCTGAGACGTGCGTTGCTGGTATTCCCTCTACCAGGCACTCTCCTGCTTACACTGTCTTCCCTGGAGACTTCTTTCTGGAGCTTTTCAGCATGGGCTTGTCCTTCCTGGAAGTTGTCCCTTCCTTGTAAGGACTGCAAGCTTAACTGCATTTCCTTCCGTAGTTGGAGCTTTCCCCTTTCTCTCTCCTTAGTAGCAGGGATTTCTGTTGCTCTCTGTATTTGTGGTCCTCTCTGCTCCTGTGGTCGTCTCTCTATTCATGGTCCTCCCTGTATTGGTGGTCCTCTCCGTATTGGTGGTCCTCTCTGTATTGTTAGTCCTCTCTCTATTCTCCTGACCGAGTACTGCTTATAAAGCACAGTTACTTACCTGTAACAGGTGATCTCTGGGAACAGCAGGAATTAGTCATCACATATGGGTACGTCGGTACCGACGGAGCCCGCGCGGGAAAGCTCCCCAGCTTTTCAGATTAAAAGCTTTTGGGGCCTCCCACTGCACATGCGCGCTGCCTTCCCGCCTTCCTGACCAGCTCTCGTCAGTTCGAGTTTAAAGCTGAGACAATAGAGAGAGAGGACAGGAAGATAGATAGATAGATAGAGATACAACTCCTAGGGGAGGTGGGTGGGTTGTGATGACTAATTCCTGCTGTTCCCAGAGATCACCTGTTACAGGTAAGTAACTATGCTATCTCCAGGAACAAGCAGGAATAAGTCATCACATATGGGGACTCCCTAGCTAAGATGCCTGGGAGATCCCCCTCCAAGGGTAAACCATCTTCGCATGGATCTCAGGCATCCATCCAGGGAAGGTGGGCAGGAGTTGTTTAAGTATGGAACAGGTGTTTGAGGACAGCCTGACTAAACAAGGCATCCCGGCGGGAGTCCTTGTCCAAGCAGTAATGGGCTGTGAAGGTATGAACCGAGGCCCAAGTGGCTGCTCGACAGATCTGATCTATGGACACAGAGTGAAGATGAGCCATAGAAGTGGCCATGGCTCTCACATTGTGAGCTGTGACATGGCCCTCCAGAGAAATGTTCTTACTCTGGTAAGCAAAAGAAATACACTGAGCGATCCAATTGGAAAGTATAGGCTTGGTGACTGGAAGTCTCAAATGAGAAGGATCAAAAGCCACGAAAAGTTGGGAAGACTTTCGATGTGGTTGAGTCCTGTTGAGGTAAAAGGCAAGAGCTCTTTTACAATCCAGAGTATGAAGGTTCCTCTCTGCACTGGATGCATGAGGAGCCGGGAAAAAGACAGGTAGATATACCTCTTGATTAAGATGAAAAGGCGAGACCACTTTGGGCATAAAGTGGGGATTCGTCCTAAGGACCACCTTATCATGATGAAACCTAGTATAAGGTGGATGAGCCACTAAAGCCTGCAGTTCACTGATGCGGTGAGCCGAAGTGACTGCAATAAGGAAAACAACCTTCCAGGAAAGAAATTTGAAGGAGGTAGAGTCCAAAGGCTCAAAAGGTGGCTTCATAAGCTGACCTAGAACTAGGTTCAAATCCCATGCTACCGGAGGAGGTCGGATGGGAGGTTTAGTTAGAGTCAGGCCTCTCATGAAACGTGCAACAAGAGGATGAGAGGAGACAGGTTGTCCATTTATAGGTTTTAAAGATGCTGCAATAGCACTCAAATGGACCCTTACTGAATTCGTCTTAAGGCCTGCATTTGAAAGATGCAGGAGATAGTCCAAGAGGGAATTCAAAGGAAGTGCTAGAGGGTCAAGACCCTGCTGAGCACACCAAATGGAAAAACGTTTCCATTTGAAAGCATAAGAACGCCTCGTGGAAGGTTTCCTAGAGGCATGAAGGATATCTGTCACAGGTTGAGAAAGATTAAAGTCTTGAAGACTTAAGCCTTCAGTAACCAAGCTCTGAGATGTAGGGATTTGGGGTTTGGGTGCCACAAAGTCCCCTCCTCCTGAGACAGAAGGTCTGGCGCAGCTCCCAGGTCCAGGGAGGATCCCTGGGAGAGATGCAGAAGTAGAGGGAACCACACCTGGCATGGCCAGCGGGGAGCTATGAGGATCATAGTCCCGTGATCCCTCTGGAGCTTGAACAGAGTCTTGGATATTAGAGGAATGGGTGGAAAGGCATAGAGGAATTCCTGACCCCAATGCAGGAGGAAGGCATCGTGGGCCTGAGCTCCCTGACACTGAGTTCTGGAACAGAACCGGGGAAGTTTGGCATTCCACGGACTTGCAAAGAGGTCTATGTCCGGGGTCCCCCATTCCTGAAAGATTCTGCGTATCTGGTCCATATGTAGGGACCATTCGTGTGGAAGCAGAACTCGACTGAGTCTGTCTGCACGAGAGTTTTGAACTCCTGGAAGATACACTGCAAGAAGGTGAATTTGATGCTCTCTGGCGAAGGCCCATAATCTGAGAGCTTCGTTGCAAAGCGACAGAGAGCCTGTCCCTCCTTGTTTGTTTATATAGAACATGGCTACCTGATTGTCTGTCTGAACTAGGACAGTCAGGTTGACAAGGAGGGTATAGAAGACCTTGAGGGCAAGGTAAATCGCTCGCAGTTCCAGGAGGTTGATATGAAGGGTGGCCTCCTGTGGAGACCAAGTGCCCTGAGTGGAGAGGTTCTGAAGATGAGCTCCCCACCCTGTCTGGGAGGCATCTGTTGTGAGGGTTGCTTGGGGCAACAAAGGTTGGAAGGGGGCCCCCAACAACAGATTCTTGGTGGATGTCCACCATTGGAGGGACCAAAATAGACGGCTTGAGGTGAGTATTTGGTCGGAGAGCGCTCCAGATGCTTGAGTCCACTGGGTGGCCAAGGTCCATTGAGCTGCTCTCATATGCAGACGAGCGTAGGGCACCACATGTACCGTGGAGGCCATGTGGCCCAGAAGTCGCAGCATTTCCCGGGCTGTCAAATGACTGCTGGACTGAGCTTGGGAGGCCAAACTCAGCAGGCGTTGGGCCCTGACCTGAGGCAGGTAGGCCCTTGCAGTGATGGTGTCTAACTAGGCCCCTATGAACTCGAGAGACTGAGTAGGGATTAGTTGAGACTTGGGAAGGTTTACTACCAGTCCTAGATACTGCAGAAGACGCCTTGTGCGGTCCAGGGAAATTTGGGCCTGGGACTGAGAGGGAGCTCGGATGAGCCAGTCGTCCAGGTATGGGAATATGAAAATTCCCAGGCCTCTTAGAAAGGCAGCTACAACTGCCATGCATTTGGTGAACACCCGTGGAGCAGAGGCTAGACCGAAGGGGAGTACTCTGTACTGGAAATGTTTTCCCTGAAACAGAAATCGAAGGTATTTTCTGTGGGATGGGTGGATGAGTATGTGTGTATACGCATCCTTTAGGTCTAGAGAACAAAGCCAATCCTGACTCTGAAGGTATGGAAGGAGAATGCCCAGAGAAAGCATTTTGAATTTCTCCTTGAAAAGAGATTTGTTCAATTCTCTCAGATCCAGAATTGGTCTGAAGCCCTCTGTCTTCTTTGGTATTAGAAAATAAGGGGAGTAGAATCCCGTCCCCTGTTGAAGAAGAGGGACCTCCTCTATTGCCCCCTGGGCAAGGAGGGAGGAGACTTCCTGACCCAAGAGGGCCAGGAGAGATGGGGGAGAATTGAACTGCCTCACCATAGTATAAGGAGGAAGGTCGGAAAAATGGAGTTTGTAACCCTCTCTGATGATAGAGAGGGTCCATTGCTCTGATGTAATTTGCTCCCATCTGGGAGCAAAGTGAGCTAACCTTCCGGTATGGTGAGGGGCTCTGGTTGTTCTAGAGCCAGAAAAGTTAAGTTCTCTAGGGGCAAGTCAAAACCCCTGAGGGGGTGGAGCCTGCTGAGGCGTAGCAGACGCCGCAGGCTTTGACCTTGCCTGTTTAGGTTGCTGACGTTTAGCAGCAAAACAAGGCTGAGAGGATTGTTGGCCAGTATTTGTGGAAAATCTGGACTTCTTGTAATAAGGCCTCTTAAAAGACTTCTTCTTGGCAGGAGTGGAGGTAGACTTAGAAAGTCTATCTAAGGTGGCATTTTCTGCGTCCATTTGAGTGGCCTTAATTTGCCACTCCTCACCAAATAAGTTCTCACCTGTACAGGGCAGATTTCGTAAGCCATCTAGGACCCAAGGTTCTAGATCAGAAGCCTGGAGCCAAGCAAGACGTCGGGCTGCTATAGCAATGCCCGAAGCCCTACCAGCACCCTCAAAGGAATCAAAAGCTGCCCTGTTGGAGAACTTTGAAATATCCAAAAGGTGTTTCACTAAGGAAATGAACTGCTCCCTCTTATCCTCAGGGATAAAGGGGGCAAAATGCCGAACTTTTAGAGCGATTTCACTGAGAAACATGCCCATGTAAAGACTATAGGAATTAATCCTGGCTATAAGCATAGTAGCCTGGAAAATTTTCCTGCCAAAAGAGTCTAGAGTCTTACATTCTCGTCCTGGAGGAGTAGAAGAGTGCCTTTTGGTACTCTCTATCTTCTTCATTGCAGACTTCACCACAATAGAATGGTGAGGCAACTGAGTTTTTTGGAAACCAGGAGAAGGGGGGACACGGTACATGGTGTCCAACCTGCGAGAAGAAGGAGACAATGTTAGAGGAGCCTCCCATAAGTCCATCAAGTGTTCTTGAAGGATTTCATGGATAGGCAGGGTAACTGCCTCTTTAGGAGACTTAGAGTATCCTAAAAATATCCAGTTTCTTTGATCTGGGTTCCCTTTCAGAGGATGAAGCAATAGAAAGACCTTTAGCCATTTCTATGATGAAGTCCTGAAAGGACAAATCCTCTGGTGGAGACATTCTCCTTTTAGGAGAAGAAGGCTCCTCAGGAAGATCAAGGGAGAACTCATCAGAATCATCAGAGGAGTTAAAATCCTCTGAAGAAGCAGAGTATCCTCTATGTGCTTCCAACGCACGATACGCATACCGTTCGGTATCGACATCGGGCGTACCGGGTATGGGATCGGTACCGGGCAAAAGCCCGGATCCGGCATGCGGAACCGATCTGCGTTTTGAAGACGATGGCCTCGGTTCCGGTATGGAAGCCATTACCGGAACCGGAACCGGTACCGCTGGCTGCGGTACCGAGGGCGTAGCAGCATTAATAAAAGCCAGAATGGCCTGCTGCATGACTTGGACAGTATTGCCCATAGACGCCACTGCTGCCTGGATGTCGGTACCGGTATGGGCCGGTACCCCAGAGCAGTACAACAGGTGATCTGTCGAGGCCGCGCCATCGATGTCAACCTGTGACCCCATGATTGCTTTGGAGGCCGGAGCCTCCCGCCGGGGTTTTTTGGCCTGGGCAGAATCCTCGAACTCAGAATTGAGAGCCTCTCGATCTTTAGAAAGAGATTTGCTTTTAGAGGATTTGCCCATTGGAGTTTTGGTTACCTGAGATCCATCCGGAGAGGAAAACCTGGATGACTGTGATGCTTCTGAAGGAAAACAGCACATGGAACTTGTTGGCCCGGTTCTGCAATCCACGTTTCGACATCTGGGAGCAGGATGGGCAGTCCGGTATGGAATGGTCAGGTCCTAAACATTTAAGACACCATTCATGGGTGTCTGTAAGAGGAATGACAGCACTGCACTTGGTACACTTTTTAAAACCAGGAACTGGCTTCTCCATGAGGAGAATTTGTGTAGGCCTGAAGGCCTAACAAAGTACCAAGCTGTGCTGAAGAAAAGAAAAATATATATTTTTTTTTCAAAAGAAAGAAAGAGAGACCGGCAGTACCGGTTTCAGAATGGGGAAGGCAGGTACGCGGTCTAAAGAAAACAATAAAATTAACAATTTCTTCAGCGGTGACAGGAACACGACCTGCTGGCTCCGCGGAAAAAAAGAAACTGACGAGAGCTGGTCAGGAAGGCGGGAAGGCAGCGCGCATGTGCAGTGGGAGGCCCCAAAAGCTTTTAATCTGAAAAGCTGGGGAGCTTTCCCGCGCGGGCTCCGTCGGTACCGACGTACCCATATGTGATGACTTATTCCTGCTTGTTCCTGGAGATAGCCATTTCTCTAGTGAGCTTTCTGGCCCTCTACTCAGGTGTGTTTGATTAGCTATTGCATCATTACAATCTGGGTGTGTCAACCTACCTTCTGCAGCCTCATGCCTACTCCCTCTAGCTGCACCTCTTGGTAACTGCATTCTCTGTAAATCAGTTTCTTTAAAAGAAACTGAGTTTTCTCCTAACTCCATAGCTTCAGTAGTGTCAGCTTCATCACAATATGCATGAGAGAGATCTACATACATTCGAGGAGGAGCATGCAAATGTCTCATGCATTTTCACTGTGGTTATCCTAAAAATCTGACTGGCTAGGTGTGTCTCGAGGACGGGGTTAAGAACCACTGACTTTAATTGTAAGCCCTACTGTAATGGGGCTCCCATTTGAAAAGGTGAGTAATCGAATCTAAAAAAAACCCCAAAAGCCCACTGCACCACATTATAATCGACCTTCCACTCTGAGTTGTCAAGTATGCAGAGAATGCATACCATTAGAGAGCTCATCCTAAGAGAGTGGGTGTCAAGAAAACATTTAATTTCTCATCTGTCTAAGTTTTTTAACCCCCCCCCCCCCCCCCACTGTTCTACAAATCTATCAATTATTTGCTGTAGGTTTGCTCTAGTTACATGAAAATGGAGTGAAAATAGTTTAGGGCCTATTTACTAATTCGAAAAAGGATGGGATAAGTACAGAACATCCTTGTTTGCAAGGAAGTGAAGATAAAACTAGAAATTGGATAGCCTCTGCTATATTACTGTTGGAAGGATAAATGGGTAGACAACACTCTCTCTATGTTGTTATATTTTGCGTTTCTATGAAATTGAATAAATTCAGTAATTACTGACTAAATTCCATACCAAGGCTGCAGAACTATTTTGCCAAGCAGGGACAAATAGAATTACTGTACCTGTTACGCTTCCTGTGATGTTCAAGATAAGGGAGTACTGGCAACTCACCTTTATACCAAAATTTCTTGACAGAGAGGTCCTGTGATTCATTTATTCTTTGTGAAAACTAATTTTGTTTTATCCTTGATCATTCAATGAAGTAATATTACTTTCAAGCTAGCAATACTTATTTGCCCAAAAATTCCAATTAGATTTTGACAACATAATCTTAGGGGTATGTCTACTAAAGTGCATTAGCTGCTACTGTGGGGGCTAACACAGGATTAATCCTCTATGATAGCAGCTAATCCATGAAAAAAGAAGATATTGCAGGCAGCTCCCTAGGGGGCAGGATCGGGGTGGGTGGGGCGTGGGTGTGGGGGTAGCCACAGTTTGCAGTCATCATGTGAAAAAGATTTCACGCAGTGACTGCCAAAATTGAGCACAATCACAGCAGCTGTGCCGTGGAGGTAATCAGGCCTCCCTGTGCCACGATCAGGCCTCCCACCCAATAATATTGGTACCATGGTGCTGCTCTCCATGGCACTGGCAATATACAAAAGTAAAGTGTGTGCCCCTTTAAGCACTCACCCCCCCCCCCCCCGAACATCTCCCCATAGGGAGCTGCCCAGGGGGGATCTGTGCAACCCCCCTCCCCCCCTCCGATGTATAACATTTCCTGGCTAGCCAGTCAGCTAAGCTTCTCCGTCACCCTGATGCAGATTTAAAAGGATGGGGGGCCCCACGGCTCTCCACCCTCCCCCTCCCAGCTTCCCTTACAAAAACATAAATCACAGCTAGGCAGGATTTTAAATCTGCATGGAGGGTGGGGGGGGGGGGGGGCTTAGCTGACTGGCTAGCCGGGAAATTTTATACATCAGCGGTTGCAGCAATCCTCCCTGGGCAGCTCCCGATAGGGATCGGGAGCTATCTAGGCAGGATCGGTGCTAAAGGGGTGCACAGATCTTAACTTTCTATATTGTTGATGCTGCAGATTACAGCACTGCAGCACTGACAATATATGTCCTTTAGTTAAGGAGTAAAATTTTAGGTGATGGAAAGATCATTTTGGATTTATTTTTGCTTCTCTACTCATGGTCAGTATACAATAGCTTTCAGACCAATGAAAAAAATCTAGACAGTGTACCTCTAACAAGAGGATATCACCAAGGTACAATTTCATTTCCATGCCTGTTGCTGTAAAGTGTTCCATTGTTCATTGTCTCTCTTATAACTTAGTAAATGACAACAGAAAAGTAGGAAAAGCATGTCGAGAATGGAATTCCCCCCAACTCTTCTTTGTGTGTGTGAGTTTGTAAGTACACACACATACACACACGTGCGAATGTGTGCGCATGTGTGTTTGTATTTGTGTTGTGTGTGTGTATGTGTATTTGTGTTCTCTCTGTGTGGGTTCTGACGTGGAAGGGAGAAGGGAGAAGTGGTTTGAATAGAGTGGTTCCAACCATTCTGCTGGTTTGGAAAGAATAATAAAATGAAACCAAATATGATACTCCTGTATATCTAAACATTAGATGTCACTGTCAAAATATTTCAGAGAATACATTTTACATTAAAAAAAAACAGGGTGCCCGTTTACCAGATGAAAATTTTAAAATTATATTAAATATGATATCATCAACTTGCCCCACTGATGCAACTTTCTTGACTAAATGAGTGAATTCTTCACTCAGAGGGTATGGTACCCAATTTGCTTACAAGATCTGTGATTCATCCAGGGCTGGCCCAACCATTAGACAAATTAGATGGTCGCCTAGGGAAGCAGCTTCTGGGGGGGAGGGGCGGCAAAGAGCAAGGTAGTCAAAGCCTAACGTTTCCCTAGGGCACCAACACTTGAACCAACTGTGGGGCCAGCCCTGGATTCATCCTCTTCTGAAGAAGGCTGAGTCTTCATCCTTGAGAATGTTCACATTATAGACCTATATCTAGCCTAACATTTCTTGTTAAATTAATGGAGCAGGTGGTAAAAAGACAGTCTGACCATTTTTTTTAGTGCAGCAGCATTCTTAAATCAACATCTACATAGATTTTGTGGAAATCATAGCCCTGAAACAGTGGTTGGTGCCTTACTAAATTCATTGTTGAAGGGCTTGAAGGCGCCTGGTAGTGTCTACTTGCTCCTATTTATGACCTGACTACTGCTCTTGATTGTGTCAATCACATGATATTATTAGATAGGCTTAGAGAGATTGGAATTGGTGGAAAAGTTTATTTTTGGTTTGAATCTCTTTGAGGTCATCTCGGTTCCCTTTTTGGAGTATGTCCTATTCATAAAAGGGCAAGAGATAAATTTTTCTATGTTGGCAGCACCCATTACCGCCTTCACTCATAAAGGAGCTAATCCCTGATTATGGCCACCTGAGGTATTCAAGGCCTTTCAGGACCTCAAAGCAGCCTTCATTTCAGCTCTTGTGTTGTCTCATCCTAAGCCTTGTAGGCCTTTTTTCATGCATATGGATGCATCTGAGGCTGGAGTAGAGGCATTTGTTTTGTAAATAGTTTTATTGGTACTGGGAACAAACAAATACATCTTACATTCATACTAATTATAACAATTCTGAATCAACTGAATGCCCAATGTACATATTCATCTGTCCCAGTTACATTTTTTGTACCCCTTCCCACTCACATACACACACACAATCGTACCTCTAATCTTGCCCTTATCCCCTTCCCTCCCACTTCCCTTCTTAAAGCTTGAGATAGCACTATACAAAATCCTTCCATATATAAGCATAAAAATTCTTCCACAGATTCCCACTCGCCACAACCATTTTCAGCTTATGACCTACCAGCTCATGCATAAAATGAAATCAGCACTGTAAAACCAGAGCTTCTTCATTCACCTTCTGGGCTGCTAGCAAAGCTGTGTGGATGAACCTCATCTCCTCCTTCGATATCAGAGCCCTTCATTGACCTTTCCTCTCCCAGCAATGACAGTCCATGAGACTACTAAAGCTATTCAGGTATGACAATTCCTATGGCATTTAGTACTGCATACCACAGCATTTGCAATTCAATATGGTTTATACATGAGTGCACTGACATGCCTGCCTGGGATTTCATGACAAGATAAAAAGAGGAAGGCCAGCAATGAGATGGATCGTTACAATAACAGCAGCTATGGATACCATTCTATCAACAATGAGCTGCCTGACTGAAGATCAAACACAGTTTAGGACGATTATCCAGAGGGTCGCCATGGTCGACACTGACTCGATGGCACTTAATAACAACAACATGCCTGTAGATACTTTACATTTCCCTCATTTTTTTCCTGTCCATAGTTTCATCTGCACCCCTTTTTCCTTAGTGATATATGCTCTGTGTATTATTTTATATTGCATCTCTTGGAGCCCCATGTTCACCATTTTCTGCATTATCCCTGCTAGGTCTTTAAATTCTAGCTCCTCCACTATATCCTGAGCCCGAATGGTACCATGAAACTAGTTTCCCTGATGTTCCTCCCACTTTGTACCATGTTGACACGGTGTTGAACTGTGATGTTACGCTCACGGACTTCACGTCTAGCTTGGTATACTGCAGGATTCCCCCATTAGGCATTTTCCAAACAATCTAATACCTGTAAGTAAGACAACAAATGGGTGTTAAGTATCCCTCATTTCTCCTTTATCTGTGCTAATGATGGGAACACCCCCTCTCCTATTTCCATCAGTTGTCTCAAATATTTACACCTTTTCCTTTTAAACCAAATCTGAAAATGCACATTTTCAGCCCCCCCCCCCCATAGCTAGATGAATGGGGACACTCCATGTACCCCTCCTACTCTTGTTCTCCACCACCTCCATGCTCTACGAAATGGCATTTTCTTACCCATTTCCAACTGTCGGATCTTCCACAGGATTAAAGTATTGAAAAATATTCAAAGATGGCCCCACTGTCTAACAATCCCTTCAGGAACAGTAAACCTTGGTGTGTGCCTTACGTATCCTCTGCAAAATAGCAGTAACATAAAGGTATAGATCTTGTGCACCTAAGCCCCCTTTTTCCTTAGCCAAGGTAAACTTTTTGAATCCAGTTATTAATCCCTTCTATTTCCACAGAACGCTCCTAATTATTCCTCGATACTGCCCTTCCTCCCTATTTTTCATCTATATGGGCATCATCTATAACAAGTACAACAGCTTTGGCAACATCACCATTTTACTAATGCCACCCTGTCCACTAAGGAGACTGGGAGCTTGCACTATTTATTACACAAAACCTTCACTTGCTCTAACTTATTAACAATATTTCTTTTATACATAATTTGGTAACTCAAACTTGCATATACTTCCAAGTACTCCATTCCCCCCTTGGTCCATGCTAATAGGAAATTTGCTACTTTGTCACCACTAGAGCTTCCAACTTACCCAAGTTAATTTGCAATCCCACAAACATGCTAAACTGCTTTATTAGTTCAGTGATTTTCCCTGCATTCTGTTTAATGTTATTCAGAAAAAAAAGCGTGGAGGCCAATTCCAAAAACGTGCACGTCCAGGCAGCCGGCACGTCCAAATGGATAAGAACCCAATTCTGCAAACGCAGGGATAAATGCAGCTGCGTGCACAGAATCAACGACACAAACGTACTAGTCATGGCCCACACACAGCACAATGTTATATGAAGATGGATATACCCCGATAATGGTTTTGTACGTCCTCACGCTCACCGTATTCTGAACAGATGTACATCTGTGACCCTGACCGTCTCTACAATAGACCCACGAACGGCCATGTCCCCCTTTAAAACGTGCAGCTGTGAAGCTGCTATGGGCATGGACAGTGCTGTTATAAGGCTGAATGACAATGAAAGTTGGCAATACTTACAGGTGGATGCAAGCTAGACAATAGAAACTAGTCTGTGGCATGCCCAGACCACTACAAAGCAATTGCAGTGCACAGTAATGCAGCAGGAAAACAGGTAGAGAGTGAACCTACTGGCACAAGATGCAGTGCAGCACTACGTAATGGCAGTAGACGACCCCCCAATGAAGTGCACGCTGTGAACATCTCAGGAACATGACTGTACAATGCTAAATAAGGACATGATCCCCCATCAGAATAGCCCCCCCCCCATAGTGAACTACCAAAACATTCCCCCTGCACTACTAAAGGGCCATTGGAACGACAGCAGTCAGCAGTGCAAGCACCAGACAGACATGCCCAGAGACACCATCGTTGCTCACTGTAACTGTGCACATTTGTAGAGACAAATGCTGGTGCACCTGGGAATGGTGTACTGTATTGTGCACTGCTGCATGCCCTCCCTCTGAGGTCCCCTGAGTAGTGACAGAGGGAAGTGTCTGGACAGGGAAGTGATTGCAGAACCATCTTGCTCTCTTCTGCCTATATGCACTGGCACCTGGTGATGCTGCAGTCATCCTTATGGTCCAGGTACTTGCCAGGCATATCTGTCCCTCCTGGATATGTGAATGAGCAGTCTAGACCCCCCCTCCCCCCATGCAGCCCTCCAACCACCCACAAACACGCACTCTCACTTGCAGTTCCACAGAAACAGCTGTCTGCCAAAAGACTGCCCTGCACTGAATGTGTTAACTGATGGAAAGGAAGCCATAGCAATCAGTACTTCCAACCCAGCATCATACCTGCTCACTGCATTTCTGTGTGGCTTCGTACATACACGATAACTACAATAGTGGACTTCTAACTGATACAGAGCTACAGTAGGCAGCCTTTCCAGTATATCAGCCTCAAGGGTCAAACCCCATATCTGCATTGCACATCATAGGTCCACATATGTAAACAACCATAACAGTGACCTGTGCACAAGATATATGTGCCATATAGCCACCAGCATAAGATATCCCTAATATGGTGTTCCAATAGGATTCGCATATGCCCTTATCTGCATCAGGGGCCTGTACACATTGCATAGAGCATACTGTAGTACTTCACTGTGTGGAGCGCAACACTCCAGCTGTCTGGGTGCTGCACATTGCATCAATGGCTGGGCGTACATGTTCACATGGGGTCCTAGGACTCTGTCACCAGTATCATTGCCAGGATGTGGGCATTTTTAGGGAGCCTTAGTTGTGCTCCTTTAGTTCACACAGCAACTGCCAGCATAGCCAGATTGAGCACCTGTGCTCTACTGCATACATTTGTGGGGTGTTTATTTCTGCTGCTTTGACTTACATCCTCCCTCTCCTCTGCTTTATCTTCCATAATACTGCATGCTGTGGTTTTCTGAACTGCAGTCACACCAATGCAATGTAGGTCAGACATCCAGTCACCACTATTGGCTGCATTGGGGTGAGGAGCAATAATATTTCTAAGTCCTACCTTTATTCCATGGTTTTGCAGGTATAACCTAGATGTCTGCAGGGCCAACTGTAGACATACATGGGTGTGACTGGAATATGCTTTATACATATCCGTGGTTGACCACGCTCCCATTCCACCCCTTCCTGCCCATGTTCTGCAATCCCTGTTTAAGTGCCATGTGCGTGCAGGGCCGCAGAGGTTCAGAATATGGTTCTGAATGTTTTTATGAGATAAACGTCTATCTCGCATTTTATTTATTTATTTATTTACATTCTCTTATATACCGCGCTATTCTGCATCAGTGCGGTTTACATTGAACAAACTGAAATTACATTGAACAGGACATTATAACTTGGAGATAACTATTTTACAGGGAACATGGGCTATGGAGGGTTAAATGGCTTGCCCAAGACCACAAGGAGCACCTGTGGGACTAGAAACCCCAGTCCTTCCGGCCCAAGGTTGCTGTCCTCTAGTGGGATTTGAACCCCCGACCTTCCGGCCTGAAGTACCTTGCCCCAACCACTAGGCCACTCCTCCACTCCACTCGCATGTATAGGCAACTTATTCATTGTTAAGAACATAAGATATGCCATACTAGGTCAGACCAAGGTCCATCAAGCCCTGTATCCTGTTTCCAACAGTGGCTCATCTAGGCACAGATAGGTTCAGAATGACCACCATACCATCTGCAAAAAAATTTATATGGTACTCATGCCTGTCAACCAGAAGCCTATCATCTCCTTGGGCATTTTGATCTTGCATGCGAGGGGCTCCAAGGAGAGGATAAATAGCACTGGGGATAGTAGGTATCCCTGTTCAATCCTTCTATAAAGTCATAAAAGAGTCTAACTTCCCATTAACAAAGTCGATTGTTCATATAATACTCGTATCCATACTAGAAATTCTGTCATTATGATAAATCTAGGTAATACCCACAAGAAGTAATCCCATATCATTCTATCAAACCTTTTTTCTGTGTCTAAGCACCCAATTTAATATCTCTCTCCTGCCTCCCATATTCATTCAGTGCTGCCAGAGCCTTCATTAAGTTCGTGGAAGCATAATGTCCAGGGACAAATTCCACCCAATCTTCATGGATTAAATCCAACAAGATACCACTAATATTACAATCACTATTTTTATTTCTTGGTTCAGCAGTGATCTAGGTCTATAAGATACCATCTATTCTTTGTTACTGGTTTAAGTAGAATTACTATATGGGCATGCATTGCTCCCAGACTACCCTCTCTCCTAGTCACATCACTCATTTGTTTCATAAGCCCCACCTAATATTTTACGAAATTCTGTGCCCAGTCCATCTAGCCCTGGCACCTTGCTAAGTTCAACTTTTTAATGGCACCCTGCAGCTTTGCCAGTGTTCATGGGCATTAAGATGCCACACCCGATCTTCTGTAAGTCTTTAAACCCCATCCCCTGTTCTCCATTAATGGGCCAGGGAACCTACAGCTCCTCATAAGAATGTAGCAATTGCTGTCTAATTTCCTCTTTCCTCTGATGGGTCACACCTTCTTTCCTCTTAATAGCCATAATCAAAGTTTGAGATACCTAGGGGCATACCGGTTTGGCAAGAAACTTCCTAGCTTTGTTTCGCCATCTATGTGGTGCTATTTAAAAAGTTGGATATTGGTCTTTGCCTTCTGACTGAGAAATTTGTCTATTCGCCTGCAGGTTTTCAAATACAGACATGCCAAGTCACATGCATTAGGCATCCCTCACAGGCTCACGTGCCTTTGTCCTCTTCTCTCATGCATTTTCCACCACCTGTGCTCAGGGCCGGATTTACCTTGAGTGAGGCCCTACGCCAACAAAAATTGTGGGCCCCCAGCAGGGGCGGCCCAAGGGGGGTGCGGACCTCATTTGCATAAGGGGCCTCATTTGCATAAATATTTGCATAATGTTACCATATACTAACTTTTAGTAAACGTGCCTCTTAATGAGTGTATGGATAAAGAAAGACTAAAAGATTTCTACATTACTATAATCCAGTGCCAACTGCCAGACACATTAGGAACTACTACAAACACTGCCCATAGTAAACCCGCCGTATCCTAACAGCACTACCAGGACTCACAAAGCACCATACTCTACCAATCAAAAGGCAACACTGCAAATATTAAACCAATACATTTCAGAGAACAACAATACATGACCTACTGGGGAAAGAGAACAAGTGCAATGTCAAATAGGAATTATATAAACAGAACACCTCAGCTCAGTTACACATGCAGAACATAGACCATCACCAAACAAGTAATCACAATTTAGAAATAGGAAGACAATAATTAAACTGGGAATCCCAAAAGCCAAACTTGGAATGTACAACACTGTAGAAATAAAACTATACATTAATTTGCTCTTGTACTAAACAAAGCACAGATGTTAATGATGCACATTTACCAGAGCTGACATATTCCAATTAATAAATTCAAAATAAAGAGATATTTTTCTACCTTTTGTGCATTTTTTTCAGCTGCAATTGCTCCAGCCACTTTCTTCTGGTTTCTTCGTGTCTTCTGCTAACTCTCCATCGTCTGCTGTCCATTTGTCCTTTCTTCTCTCTTCTAGATTTTTTTCCATTCTCTCTCTACATCTGCTTTAACATACTAATCTTTCTCCTTTTGCTCCTTCCTCATTCCTATTTCATCCACTCTAAATTTACCCCTCCATCCTCAATCCCCACTTACTCTCCCAATACCCGGCCAATTGTAGATTTTTTATCCCTCCCACACAAAATATTTTTCCCTTCTCCATTTTACTCTTCCAGCCCCATCCCATTCTAATCCTCCCCCAACATCAGCTCCCTTCTAGTTCCAGCCTCACCCAGCATCCATTCCCTTCTAGTCCCTGCATCAGCCCATTTCCAGTCCTAGCCATCCATCAGCCCATTTCCAGTCCTAGCAACCCCCCAACCCAATACCAGTCCTAGCCCCCCCATCACCCCACTTACAGTCCTTAACCCCCCATCACCCCATTTTCAGTCCTTAACCCCCCATCACCCCATTGTCAGTTTAAGCCCCCCCTATAACCCATTACCAGTCCTAACCCCCCATCAGCCCACTTCCAGTCCTAACCCCATCAACCCATTTCCAGTCAGCCCCCCATAGCCCATTGCCAGTCCTACCCCCCCATCAGCCCACAGCCCATTACCAGTCCTAACCCCATGATCCCACCTCCAGTTTTAACCCCCCAGCCCATTTCCAGTCCTAGCCCACCATAGCCCATTACCAGACAACCCCCATCAGCCCACAGCCCATTACCAGTCTTAACCCCCCCAAAGCCCATTACCAGTTCTAACCCCCCCCAACAGCCCATTACCAGTCCTAACCCCATTAGCCCACCTCCATTCTTAACCCCCAGCCCATTTCCAGTCCTAGCCCTCCCCATAGCCCATTACCAGACAGCCCCCATCAGCCCACAGCCCATTACCAGTCTTAACCCCCCCCCCAAAGCCCATTGCCAGTTCTAAGCCCCCCCAACAGCCCACAGTCCATTACCAGTCCTAACCCCATCAGCCCACCTCTAGCCTTAACCCCCCCCAGCCCAGCCCAGCCCAGCCCAGCCCATTTCCAGCCCCAGCCCCCCAATAGCCCATTACCAGCCCTACCCCCCCCAGTCCATTTCCAGCCCCAGCCCCCCCAATAGCCCATTACCAGTCCTACCCCCCCCATAGCCCATTACCAGTCCTACCCCCCCCCCCATAGCCCATTACCAGTCCTACCCCCCCCAACGCCCCTTACCATGCCTACCCCCCCCCCCCATCGCCCATTACCCTTCCACCCCCCCCCCCCCCGGCCTAAAGTAAAATTTAATTTAAAAAAAAAACCTGGTGGCTGCCGCCGCGGGGCCCCCTCTGCTGCCGCGGGGGCCCCGTCTACAAGCTGGTCGGGTCGGGTCGGGTCGGGTCTCTCTCCCTCCCTCGCTGCAGGCTGCAGGCTGCGAGAGACGCGAAGGGAGAGCGTCTCCTCGCGTCTGTGTTAAGCCCGCAGGGGCTGATGGGAAATCCCATCAGCCCCTGCGGGCTTAACACAGACGCGAGGAGACGCTCTATCTTCGCGTCTCTCGCAGCCTGCAGCGAGGGAGGGAGGGAGAGAGACCCGACCGGACCCGACCCGACCCGACCCGACCAGCTTGTAGACGGGGCCCCCGCGGCAGCAGAGGGGGCCCCGCGGCGGCAGCCACCAGGTTTTTTTTTTTAAATGAGTTTAAAAAGAAAAACTGGTTCTTTTTTTGTGGGCCCCTGCCGGCTGTGGGCCCTACGCCATGGCGTACATGGCGTATACGTAAATCCGGCCCTGCCTGTGCTGCCACACTGCTAACAACGGGCTCACTCCCGAGCAGGGCCGGTACAAGGATGGGAGATGCCCTAAGCGGGCCCTCCATTCTGCTGCCCCACCCCCTATTGTCACCGCCCCTCTCCAGTGCCTGCAGGGGCAACAATGGGGAGGAAACCATGATGCAGCACTTAGCTTACGTCTCCGACACTGCTCTGCGGTTTCAGTCTTTTAATATCTGCCACTTCCTGCCCTGTCTGATGCGGACTTTTGGAGGGAAGTGGAGGCAGCATATAGCAGAGCTGGAGAGCTAAGGTAAGCACTGCATCGTGGTTTCCTACCCATTGCTGCCACTGAAGACCCTGGAGAGGGGTGAAAGTGGCGGCCATGGGTATCCCCGAGGGCATGTACTCTCGGTGACTGCCAGCAGTGCCCACCTCCACTGCCGCTGCCGCATCAACCGCAATAAAACACCATAAAAGAGTGGAGCCTGCAATTTCAAGTGTGCCAGTGACAGCTCTACCGATTCCTCCCCTCAGAAGCACAACGTCTACATCAGAGGGGGCGAGACCGGCAGAGCGATCAGTGGCTCACATGAACTTGTAGGCTCTGCTCTTTTTTTTTGTTGTTTTATTGCCACTGCCGCAGGTCCTGTGATCCTAAAGTGGCGCTGTGTCATGTATTCTGACACAAGCCTCAGTTAAGCTTTTAAGTCTCATCTCCAGTAACCTGAAGATCCACATTAGATTCACCCTTCAGGCAATCAGACAAAACTCTCAGTAACAGCTCAAGGTTTAGATAAGTGCATGTAGCTCCCTTTGTAAACCAATAAGGTAAGCTGTTGTTTATTTGACACCTTAATTTTCAATTTTAATCGAGTGGAGGAGTAGCCTAATGGTTAGTGCACTGGTTTAGTAACCAAAAAAACAGGATTCAATTCCTATTAGCATTCCTTGTGGCCTTGGGCAAGTCAAGTAACCTTTCATTATCTTGGAAGAAAGGCCTAGCAATCAACCTCTGGTCAAACTGCCAAGAAAACCCAGGAGCTGCTGGGTCAGCATTGACTTGAAGGCACACATTGCATTTTACAATAGAGATCAATAAAACTGATTTACTAATTTACAGATTTCCTTCTGAATATGTTACAAAAAACCCTGTATTTTGCACTTATAATAATTTCTTGTTATCCGGTCATTTATAAATAATGTAGAGTAGACTACCTCCCATTATTACTCAGCTGTGTAAGATATTCCCACAGTTCTTTTGCATGCTAGCAAAAGGTAGCAGCGGCGCAAATGGAAACTGGTGGGGGGAGGGAGCTGAACAATGGCATGGGGAAAAGGAGAGGCTGAATTGGGAGGAGATGGGATGGTGGACATGGGACAGGGTGAAAGTGAAAGAAGGGATATTCTGGCTTGGGCTGTGGGGGAGGGGGAAGAAAAATAGGGACACAAAGGAGGTGATGCTGGACATGAGGGGGTGCTGAGCCGAGGGGAAATAAGGTGATGGGGAGATGTTGTCATGAGGGAATAGGAACACAGAAGGAGGATGCTGAACATGGGGGAGGGGAAATAAGGTGACAGAGAGATGCTGGGCACATGTGTCTGGAGGAATAGGGACGCAGAAGGAAGATGCTGGACATAGGAAGTTGACAGAGACACAAGGAGGGAATCCTAAACATGTTGTGGGGGAGGGAATAGGGGGACTGGGGAGTTGCTGGACACGGGGAAGTAGAGACACAGAAGGGAGTTGCTGAACATAGGGTAGATAGGGGCACAGGTGGATGCTGGACATAGGGGAGTTGGAGAAAGAATACAGAGGGGAGATGCTGGCATAGGAGGGGGATAGGGACACACAGGGAGGATGCTGGATACAGGGGGAAGTAGAAAGACCCCTGGGAGATCCTATACAGGTGGGGAGAGAGAGAAGAGATGCTTGATTAAAGGTGGGAAACAGAGAGAGTAGATCAGTGGTTCTCAACCTTTTTTGCACCGTGACCCCTTTTACCATTGGTCAACTTGTGGTGACCCCCAATGATAAAATCAAATGCGTCTCTCTTCGTTTATCATTAACGCATTGTCGCTGTAATCATTTGTTGAATTATTAATATATTATAGGCCTTTGCAATATGTTTTTATTTATACAATTTACTTATTTAAACCACAATAACAAGTAACAATATTTGATTTCAAAATTATGATGATTTTGTAGTCAAATCACTAATATGAAATAAAATTATTTTTTCTACCTTTGTTGTCTGACCAATTTATTCTCTGATCATGCTGGTCCCGATCTGAGGCTTCTGCTTTCCTGTCTTCTCTTAGCTCTCTTTCTGTGGTCTATGGTCCATTTGCCATTTCTTATCTCTTCTTTTGTTTTCTTCACTTCTTTCCATCAGCCTATTTCCAGTTCCAGTAACCCTCCCCAGTATTAGCCCCTTTCCAGTCCTCACTCCCAGTACCTTCCAATGTCAACTTGCATTCCCATGACTGCCACTGGTGTCCATTCCCTTCCAGTCCCCCTCCTTCCCCACTGACCAGTCCCTTCTAGTACAAATACCATGGCATCCCCTCTCAGATCCACTCCCTTCCAGTTCCATTCTCCCATCCCCTCGTATCAGCCCATTTGTAGCCTTAGCCCCCAGTTTTCTTCCAGGGCCAGCAGCTCTATCCTCCCCTCCCCACAATCAGCCCATTCCCAGTCGAAGCACCCCAATCAGCTCGCTTCCAGTGCTAGTCCCCCCTCAACCCCATTACCAATGCTAGGCTCCCCTAATCAGCCCATTACCAGTCCTACCTCCCCCCCCCCCATCAGCCCATTACCAGTCCTAGCCTCCTCTAATCAGCCCATTTCCAGTCCTAACCTCCCCAATCAGATCATTTCCAATGCTAGCCCCTCATCAGTCCATTTCTAGTCCTACCCCCCTAATCAACCCATTACCAGTCCTAGCCCACCCATCTGCCCGTTATAATCCTATCCCGCACTGTCTCTCCCCTCTGTCCAGCATTATCCCCATCTGTCCAGTATGTCCCCCTGTCTCTTCCCTTTGTCCATGTAAGCCCCCCTCCCTCCCTCCATCCGTCCATCCATCCATCCCTCCATGTCAGCCCCCCTCCCTCCCTCCATGTCAGCCCCCACTCTGTTCATGTCAGCCCTCCCTCCCTCCATGTCAGCCCCCCCTTTGTCCATGTCAGCCCCCTCCCTTCCTCCCTCCCTCCCTCCCTGTCAGCCCCCTCCCTCCATCCATCCATCCATCAGCTCTCTCCTCCCTCCATGTCAACCCCCCTGTCCATGTCAGCCCCCCTCCCTCCCTCCCTCCAACAATCAGCTCTCCCCTCTCTCCATGTCAGCCCCCTCCCTCCGTCCATCCATCCATCCCTCCATGTCACCCCCCCTCCCTCATGTCATCCCCATTGCAGGTTCCCTGCCCCCTCCTCCCCTCTCCTTGTCTGCCTGCTACTGCCCTGTTCTTCTGCAGCCACGGCTCCCTGCCTCTTAGGGAACCGCGGCTGTGCCTGCTGTGAGTGAAGCCATTGCGGAGCCTTTCTGTCTCTCGACGGGCTCCGTGCAGCATGCCATTGTCCCGCCTCCAAAGGAAGTGGTAAACAACTTCCTTTGGAGGCGGGACAATGCTGCACGGAGCCCATCGAGAGACAGAAAGGCTCCGCAATGACTTCAGTCACAGGCACAGCCGCGGTTCCCTAAGAGGCAGGGAGCCGCGGCTGCAGAAGATTGGATTCTGTCAGTTTGCCGCTGCCGAGAAGCGGACTCAGCAGCGGCAGCAACTTGTGTGCTTTTTTTTTTTTAACAGCGGAGTGAGGTGACCCCTTCTGAATCCTATGGTGACCCCCGTGGGGGGTCGCGACCCACAGGTTGAGAACCGATGGAGTAGATACTGAACAATGAGGAGAGAGAGTGAGAGGGGAAGCTGGTAGGAAAGGGAGAGAGTGAAGTAAAATGCTGGAAGGAGAGGGAGAGAGAGGAGAAACTGGATTGGGGAGGGGAGGTAGACTGGAGAATGAAGAGAAGAGGGCTGATGGTCAGGGTGAGGGAAAAAGAAGGAAAGCTGTATGTAGGTGCAGTATAAAGAGAAAGAATTAAGACTAGTTTGTAAGAAGAAGTGAAATTTGAGTGGATAGGGAGAAAAATAAATGGAAGAAAGTTGAAAGGAAAAGATCAGTATCAGAGATGGATGTAGAGGAGGAAATTAAGACGACAGGAGGAGAGAGAAGGGGGCAAATAGATTGGAGATCCTAGAGAGAAAGTTAAGTGCAGACAAAGGAAAGTAAACACCAGAGACAGAGGCCAGCACAATTAGAAAAATAAAATGTCCAGTAACAAAGGTAGAAAAAGGAATTTTATTTTTAATTTAGTGATTGAGATATGTCAGTTTTTGGAATTTATGTCTGCTATTTTAATATTTGGATCGGTACATGGAGAAATGTATTGCTGTTTCTATTTCTTTGGTGTTGCACTTCATGTATAGTTTGGGTTCTTGGGCTTAGTTTAATTTTGTCTACATGTTTCTATTGTTAGTTTGTAGTAATTTGTTCTGTTTAGAATTGTGACTGAGGACAGGTAAGACATTAACAAATGTGGTTTGCAAAGAAAAAATACAACCCCCCCCCCCCCCCAAAACAAACCAGTTACATGGAACATTTCAGATGAATATCAACATTAACATGGGAACTATTTACACAAAGTGAGTCTTAGTGACTTTATCTTGGCGGTTTGAGGTGTTTTGCTGTTAGTTACATCACGTGCACTAGTTACTGTAAGTACTTTATTACAGAACATATTCACAAAATAGGTTGCAATCAATCAATCATAATCAGAATCAATTAGAGAAATACGAAAGATCTGCTTGGTGTGGGATGTAGTGTTAGGTGTGACGGAGGGTGAGGTGGGATTTTAGGTTGGATCAATGTTGTCTGGTTCTGGTGTATTCCCGAAGTGTAATACGAAAAGGTGTGTTTTAAGTTCCTTGTGGAAGAGGGAGAGATCTCTCAGTTTATCAAGTAGGGCTTTCCAGAGTACAGGTGTAAAGTACAAGAATGCCCTGTTGCTAGTGGTCTGGTTGGATTTGCAAAAATCAGAGGGAACTGCCAGTGTATTTTGAGTGCACTTTCATCTAAGTTGTGTATCTGTTGGTCTGGTAATTAGGGCAGTAAGGTGAGAGGGGGCTATGTCTCTGATAAGTTTGAATGCTGTCAATAGTGTTTTTTAATTAATGTGGCTTTGAATTGGAAGACAGTATAAATTATATAATATTGTAGTGATGTGGTCCAATATAGGGGCCGTCCATACTATGCATGTAGCAACATGTTGGGCCATCTGTAGCTGGTTTAGTGTTTGTTTGGATAGACCTTGCAGAATGCTGTTGCAATAGTCGAAGTGCAGTGTGATCAGTGCCTGGAGAACTTATCTGAAATTGTGGCTTGAGAGTAGGGGTCTTAGTTGCTGTACCATCCTGGGCTTATAATAGATTGTTCTGGTGATATGTTTTATGTGTGTGACCATACTGAGGGTCTGATCTAGGGTGACACCCAAGTACTTTACTTCATTTTTTACTATTAAATCAACCTCACTGAGGTGCAATTTGGGGGGGGGGGAGGTGAAGCCAGGGTTCCTTGTTACATACAGTACCTCAGTTTTGCCTTAGTTGATCTTGAGGTTATGCCTGTTGAGCCACTTTGATGCCTCACTGAAGCAAGTTGTGATTTGATGGAGGATGGGGTTTGCAATGTCGAAAGGAAGATATATCATTATGCAATGCAATGTGTGCCTTTGAGTCAGTCCTGACTCCTGCTGACCCAGAGGCTCCTGGGTTTTCTTGGCATTATATATATCATTATATAGTCTGCTAAATGTGGTATCCTACATGGAATTTCTTGAAGATGCTGCAGATGGACTGGAGGAAGATATTAAACAGGAGGGCTGACAGGAGGGCTGAAAGGACGGAGCCTTGCAGAAGGCCTTGTTCTTGTCTGTATGGCTTGGATGTGTGTTGATTAATTTTGACCTGTTGAGTTCAGTCCGAAAGATAAGACTGGAACCATCAGAAGACTGTGCCCTGTATCCCTAACTGTTGGAGTCTGGTGAGCAGGATGTCATGGTTGATGCTGTCAAATGCCGGGGCAATGACATATGAGGATGAACGCTTGTTTTGTGTTGTCTATTCCTCTGATCAGTTTATCAAATAATGCTAAGAGGAGAGTCTTGACTCTGTGGTGTGGCCAGAAACTGTATTGTTGTTCATCTGGGGGGGGGGGGGCATACATATCCACATGTTCTTGGAGTCGGATTTGTACAATTTTCTCAATGATTTTGGCTAGGAATGGGAGGCTAAAGATTGTATAATGTAAGATTGTTTTTATCAATGGAATTGCTCTTTAGGACAGGGGGAATCATTGCTCATTTTAATATAAGTGGCATGTGTCCTTGTGTCAAGGATGTATTCACAATTTTGAGTAAGATAGCTGATAGTTCTGCCTTGGTTGCTTTTAGCCAGTTAACTGGGCAAGGATCAAGACTAGATGTTGGGGTGTTGATTTTGGAAATTATGTTATGAAGATATTTTATCTTTATCTTTGGGAATGTTGACCAGGTTATATTAGAGGCAGGCTGGTATTTGGGGAAAGGGTTGTAACTTTGGTTGGTTGTCTCAGTTTGCTCATGTAATGGTTAGCCAGGGTTTGAGGTTTGATTGTGGGGTTATTCATATCATCACTGGGATTGCAAGTCAGGGTTCTTACGATTTCAAACAGCTCTCTAGGGTGGTTGAGGGATTTAGTCAATATGTTAGTATTCTTCTTATTGTTAATAGTGGTTTTGTAATGTTGTAGAGTAATTATATAGAGTGTTCTGTCTTTTTATGGACTTGGTAACCCTCCAGATATACTCAGTCTTCCGTAAAGATTTCTTTAACTTTCTTAGATTTTGAGTATACCATTCTGCATATTGTTTTTGAGTTTTCCTATGTTGTGAGATCGATGCTGTGGCAGTGTTTTCTATTGAGGTATTCTAGCTGGAGATTATTTATTTATTTATCTAACCTGACTTCTATACCACTTTATCCTTAAATCAAAGCACTTTACATTGCAGCACAACTTAAAACTGGGTACATAGTCGGCATGCAAGGAGCTTAACAAGGTGACAACTATTTACAATATGCTTGATTTATGTACAGTTGGTTCATGCTATTTATAGATTGGGTAGGGGTATCAGAAAGCAGTTCTGTTTTGAGGAGAGCCATGTAGTTGTTGGGCTATGTTACGTTCCCAAAGTGTTCTAGGAATAGAAGGGTCTTGAGTTTCTTCCTGAATTCTTGGATGTCTCCGGAAGCACGCATTTCTTTGGGGAGGGAGTTCCACAGGTGGGGGACAGCAAGGGAGAGTGCCCTGTTGGAGGTGGATTGCTTGCTTTTCTGGTAATCTGTGGGCATAATGATCTTGTGCATGTTGTTGTAGTGCCTCGGGCGTGCACCTGAGTCTCTTATGACCAAAGTTTCTAGGATGTCTGCGGAGGAGTGATGGAGTATTTTGAAAATGTTCATTATTGCTCTGAACTTGGAGTGAGCTTGAACTGGGAGCCAGTGCAGTTGTAGTGTAATACTGGAGTGATGTGATCTGCTTTGTTAGTGCTGGTGATGATGCGCGCTGCTATGTTCTGCACCATCTGAAGCGGATGTGTGGCTTGCTTTGAGAGTCCTTGGTAGAATGAATTGCCATAGTCTAGGATTGGAGTGATGATAGCCTGGCATACTATCTGGAAATGATCCTGGCCCTGGAGTGGTTTTAGTTTCCTTATGAGGTTTAGCCTGTTAAGTTGTGGTTAAGTTGCTGGAGGGTATCATTCAGGAACTCGTCTTCTGGACGGGGGACTATTGGTGTGTGAGGATGAAGGGTGGGATTGTGAGGGTACTGTAAACTTTATTAGGTGGTGGTCAGACCATGGGACCTGTATTGTTTGTGACGGAATATTTTTAAACAGTTTGATCATTAGGTAAGAACACTAAGTCCAAAATATTTCCTCTGCTTGTGTAGGGATGTTAATTATTTGATGATAGTCCATGTCCGACATCAAGTTTAGAAATGCTGTTGCATGAGTTGTGTGCACTGAGGCTAGGTTAAAGTCACCTAGGAGGATAAGTGGCTGTTTTGTTGAGGAAGTGCATATGGTTTCAATGAGGACATCAAGACTGTTTGGGCAGGCATTAGGGGGCCTGTATATTAAGCAGAAGGATAGGTGGTTCCTCTCAGTGATGAGAATGTCTGTAACCTTGACATTTCTAGATATAAGAGGGGAAGCTTTCAACTCAGTTTTTATCATAATAAGGACACCTCCTCCATGTTTCATTACCCTAGGGGAGTGAAAGAAATTGTACCCAGGGATTCTAAGTTGATTAGCTAGTATTGTGTCTGATTCTGATAGCCATGTTTCTGTGATGCATATAACATCAGGATCATTATCAGAAATTATGTCTAGGATAACAAGTATTTTATTTTTTACTGAACATGCATTAATAAGGTAATGTGATCATAGCTGGATCGAGTGTGCCTAGGAAGGTATGCTGAATGTTTCTAACTGGATTAATAACGATTAGTCTATCTGGATTTCATTTAAATCCAGTTGTTGGTTTACAGCCCATTTAATAAGGGATCACATCAAGGCTGACTGTAAATTATTGGTATGTACTGGTGCTAGATATATGCATATGGATGCGAGTAGGCTTGGGTTATGAGACAGAGGACAGTACATATGTAGTAGCAATAACAGAGGTAAGATTTGGTATCCATGTGAAATAGGGGGAATAGACCATAGTGTTGGGAGGAACAGTGGCGCGTCAAGGTGTCTAGGGTATGGAGTAGTTACAACAGTGGTGCTAGGGGCTAAGAAGTATGTCTTTATACTCTATCCAGTACATAGATATCGCATATTGTGAGAGTACGTGTGCACATTATACAGGATTAAACATTCAGGGGGTCATTCTGAGGCACGAATAGTGGGGATGGTCATCCCAACAGGATGTCTATCCCCACTATTCCTGCCAGCTCCTGCCCCTGTATAACGTTCCTGCCAGTTGTGCGGCACGGGGGCAGAGAGTGGGTGGGCAGTGGGCGGTCGCCGGCCCTGGATGTACAGGGCCGATTCTAATGGCAGCCCTGTACGTTCAGGGCCGGCAAAATGGCCAGAGAGGTTAGTCCACCCCTAGGGTGAATAACTTCCCTGGATGTTTCATTGTTGCTGCTCTGGGGGGCAGAAGGGGCTGGGACGGGCCGGATCAGGGGTCGGGCTGCGGGGAATTAACATTTTGGGTAGGCAGTTGGCATCATGACTTTTCAATGGAGCCACGTGCCATGGCAACATGACACCATGGCACCATGGCTCCATTTAAAAGCCCTGGCTGAGTTAGCCGGGCAGTGCCTACACATGCAGGCTGGGACTGAATCAGGTCCCAAGTGTATAAGGTGGAACTGTGAGTTACAAGGCTGTGCACGGGTACAGTGTCAGTTAAACTTGTTTAAACTCTAAACTAAAATGTGGTCTTTCTTTATGAATGATTGTGTGTCAAACATCAAAATAGTGCCTCATTCAATTATTCACCAAAAGCTATCAAATTCAGTGATACTTGAAAAACACAACGTTAGCCTCAGAAATCACCGTGAGCACTAATAAACTCTGGGCTGATTCTCATTCAATTCCCAGACATGTGCAGGTTTAACATCAATGGCTGTGCGTTGTGAATCAATTAATCAAAATGTGACATGAGCAATACTTATATCAATCAAAAAATACTTAGCTCATGTACAAACTTGATGTCGTACAGAATGCTCCATGGTTTTTTTTAAATTTCCATAAAGATTTGTTAGTGGAATGTGCTGTCTTCCACTTGTAAGGACTTGTCCCGATGCCAAATTTTATAAGGCGCCCTTGCGTTTCGCCGTGTAGGGTTTATCAAGGGACTAGAGTCATGAAGTCATATATCCTGTAAACGACAGCAAAAATGGAAACAATGACTGAACTGTGCTATCATTTCTATTCACACATTTACCGCTGCTGTTATCTTATAAAAAATGTAACAGAGATATAACTAAAAATTAGTAAAAACTGATCTGAGATATGTCATGATAAAAACCTGGTAGCGCAGCTGAATTGTAAAGCATGCTCCTCCAACTGCATCGGGAGATCCAAAAAACGCCGCGCATGCGAACTAGATCTTAATCAGCTGGAATTAAATGTCTGCTGGGACTAAACCCCATTGGTCTAGACTTTATGCGCACGCTGCCCAATCAATGCCTTGGTTTAAGCCTCCAGGTTGTACTGTGGCAAGCAGGTAGATCCACCTTTGTTCTCTGTAAAGTAACCACTGATCCCGAGTTTTTCCCAAAACTGGTCCCGACACTGTTTCTATACACCAGCATCGAAGCTGGGAAAATGAATGATTATAAGTTATACAGTGTTGGACCATGGGAGCTTCTCTGCGAGCGCATCTGAGCCGGCTAGCGTGTTCTTGCATCCGAACCCGAAATTGACGAATAGTTTTACCAATGTAGAGTAAAGCACAAGGACATCGTACAGCATAAACTACGTACGTTGAATCGCAGGTGGTGGTATTCCTTAAATTATAGGTAGTGCCACCATGAGCAAAACTCTTTCCTTCAAAGGTAATTTCACAAATAGCACAACTTCCGCATTTGCGATGACCTGCTTCAAAAGTGCCTGGCACTAATGGTGATGGAACTCTCAACCGTGTGGGACTCAAATATTCCTTTAAGTTTCTGCTTCGTTTCCACACACAGCGAATTGGCTTATCTTGAATCCCCGGTACAGTTGCAAGAATATGACTGTATTTCCGAATCGTGCGTTGTATACTTAAACTTACTGGAGAGTAAGCAGTAATAAAATTAATATGTTGGTCAGTGATGTGCCGTGCTTCCTGAGGTTTCGGAGACAATAATAGATCCCTGTTAATGTTCAGCGCTCATTTGTAAGCCTGATGTATAACAGAAGAGGGATATCCCTTACTGACAAACTTGGTCTTCAAATGTTTCGATTGTGATTTGTATGTTTGCAAATTGGAGCAGTTTCAGCGATATCTCAAAAATTGAGACACGGGGAGACTATCTTTTAAAGTTGGAGGGTGAGCACTATCATGGTGTAAAAAAGGTATTTTGGTCTGTTGGCTTGCGATAAACGGAAGTGCCCCAGCCCTCCGCTTGCCGTATGACCTGCACATCCAAAAAGGTAATGTTGTTTTTATGAAAATCACAAGTAAATTTAATATGAACATCTCGAGAGTTTAACCACTGAAGAAAAGAATTCAGTGAAGATTCAGTGCCTCGCCAAAGCATAAAAACGTCATCGATGTAACGATGCCAAGCTTTAACACTAGCGGAGTAAGGTGAAGTAGGAAAATGTTGCTCCTCAAACGCCCCCATGTATAGGTTGGCCACCGATGGGGCACATGTAGCACCCATCGCCACACCTGATATTTGATGGTACAAAACTCCTTGAAACTCAAAATAATTTTGAAAAAGGGCCAAGCCAGTAAGGGCTTGTAAAAATTGTAACTGTTGTAAGGACAAATCCCCCCTAGCTACTAGAGCTTGATGTACTATGGTACTAGCCGCTTCCTGTGGAATGCTCGTGTAGAGGGATGGAACATCCAAGGTGACCATAAGGACTCCCTCATCCTTGGCCCAATCTGCCATGTTCTGAAGCAACAGCAAAAAATGGGTTATATATTTATTTATTTATTTATTTATTTACAGTTTCTTTTATACCGCGCTATTTGACATCAGTGCGGTTTACAATGAACATAAAACTACACGTCTCAAAAATTGATCTGTGCTTACAATGAACGGACAATAAACTGGGTATACATTAAACAGGTTTCATGAACAGTGAAAACAGAGAACAGGTTGTGTCCCGAATGTACGAAGGAATATCGTGCAGCAATGGGCGCAAAAATGAATCCAAGTATGTTGAAACCGGCTCCAGTATCGTTCCCTTCGTTGAAACTATTGGACGGCCTGGAGGTTTAGTTAGGTGTTTATGGATCTTTGGGACCGTGTAAAACTGGGCCGTTCTCGGGGCTAAGACATTCAGATAATGGTATTCCTTCTTCGAAATGACCTTATTTTCTAGTGCTCCTTTCGTCAACCTCTTTATGCTAGTTTGAAGTTCTATCTTGGGGTCTTGTTCCAATATCATATAGGTAGTAGAATCGTGAAGTTGTGTGAGGGCTTCTTGAAGGTAGTAATCTCAAGTTTGTATAACTATAGCGCCCCCTTATCTGCTCGACGAATGACCCAATCGGTTCGAAATTGTAAAGCCTTCAATGCTGTTCGTTGTGATTGAGTAAGGCGAGTATTACGGGTTGGACGCAAGCTGGCCAATTTCCCTACTTCACGTAACACTAGGTCCCGAAAAATGGTTATTGCTGGATGGAGTGGACCTGGAGGTGTCCAATTTGATTTAAGGGGTAATTGAATTCGCCTAGAAGCTGCAGGAATAATTTCTCTTATGTCATCCGTTGACGTCGAAAAATAATTTTTTAAGTGGAGCTTACATGTTAAGCTCTCAATATCTATATGAAATTGAAACATATCAAATTGGATGGCAGGAATATATGACAGGCCTTTTTCTAAAAGGTCTTCAAAATCCGGTGGTAAATATTCACCCGTGATGTTGACTACTAAGCTCTGTGCTCCTACTTCCCCCGGGATTTTTGTTTGCCCCGTCCTTGATTTTGAGTTGGAGCGGATTGTGGAGCTTTTTTTCTCCGAAGGCGGCTGTCGTTGTTCTCTTCTAAAAAATTCTCTTTGGACGATTTACTAGAATCGGAACTTCCCCCATCTTCGGTGGTGTCATCGAAGAAAACGTGCCTTTTAACCTTCTTTTGCTTGCGATTGGCGTTCATCCATGGGTACACGTAACCCGTGGTGTAGTCAGCCCCGTCACGCTTCAGTTTCTTCAATTTGTTTGTCATCACTTCTTGTCGCACGGTCTCCAAATGTTGTTTTATCAAACCTTGTTTGCTAGAAAAAAGCTCCTCGGGTTCTTTCTCCTTAAGGGTAGTCGTGTGAGTTGTTATATCCTTCGAGATCTCCTCAACTTGTGCTTTGGCTGAATCTATCAGGAGGACCATTAAGTCCAGCGAACATTTGTTAAGTATCTTGTTCCATTTTTCAAGAAAGGCGGGATCAAGAGAAGGCGTCCTAGGCTCTTTGTAAATCCGTAAGCCCCTAGGGATTTGTTGTCGGGTTATATATTCCAACCTGGAGGCTTAAACCAAGGCATTGATTGGGCAGCGTGCGCATAAAGTCTAGACCAATGGGGTTTAGTCCCAGCAGACATTTAATTCCAGCTGATTAAGATCTAGTTCGCATGCGCGGTGTTTTTTGGAATATCCCGATGCAGTTGGAGAAGCATGCTTTACAATTCAGCTGCGCTACCAGGTTTTTATCATGACATATCTCAGATCAGCTTTTACTAATTTTTAGTTATATCTCTGTTACATTTTTTATAAGATAACAGCAGCGGTAAATGTGTGAATAGAAATTATAGCACAGTTCAGTCATTGTTTCCATTTTTGCTGTCGTTTACAGGATATATGACTTCATGACTCTAGTCCCTTGATAAACCCTACACGGCGAAACGCAAGGGCGCCTTATAAAATTTGGCGTTGGGACAAGTCCTTACAAATGGAAGACAGCACATTCCACTAACAAATCTTTATGGAAATTTTAAAAAAACCATGGAGCATTCTGTACGACATCAAGTTTGTACATGAGCTAAGTATTTTTTGATTGATATAAGTATTGCTCATGTTACATTTTGATTAATTGATTCACAACGCACAGCCATTGATGTTAAACCGGCACATGTCTGGGAATTGAATGAGAATCAGCCCAGAGTTTATTAGTGCTCACGGTGATTTCTGAGGCTAACGTTGTGTTTTTCAAGTATCACTGAATTTGATAGCTTATGGTGAATAATTGAATGAGGCACTATTTTGATGTTTGACACACAATCATTCATAAAGAAAGACCACGTTTTAGTTTAGAGTTTCTACATCATGGAAGGTCCGTCGATGTGGTCGGAAACTCTTAGTTTCCCCCAAGATTACATTACCGCATTATTGAAAGAGAGAACACCATTCACAGAGAAGGAAATACCAGAAGGGGATACCACGGAGTCTCTCTGGGACACAGTGGAAAAATTGGAGAAACAACGAATAAGAACTGAGCTACATCGATTATCCTTGTTGGAATATATAACCCGACAACAAATCCCTAGGGGCTTACGGATTTACAAAGAGCCTAGGACGCCTTCTCTTGATACCGCCTTTCTAGAAAAATGGAACAAGATACTTAACAAATGTTCGCTGGACTTAATGGTCCTCCTGATAGATTCAGCCAAAGCACAAGTTGAGGAGATCTCGAAGGATATAACAACTCACACGACTACTCTTAAGGAGAAAGAACCTGAGGAGCTTTTTTCTAGCAAACAAGGTTTGATAAAACAACGTTTGGAGACCGTGCGACAAGAAGTGATGACAAAAAAATTGAAGAAACTGAAGCGTGACGGGGCTGACTACACCACGGGTTACATGTACCCATGGATGAATGCCAATCGCAAGCAAAAGAAGGTTAAAAGGCACGTTTTCTTCGATGACACCACCGAAGATGGGGGAAGTTCCGATTCTAGTAAATCGTCCAAAGAGAATTTTTTAGAAGAGAACAACGACGGCCGCCTTCGGAGAAAAAAAGCTCCACAATCCGCTCCAACTCAAAATCAAGGACGGGGCAAACAAAAATCCCGGGGGAAGTAGGAGCACAGAGCTTAGTAGTCAACATCACGGGTGAATATTTACCACCGGATTTTGAAGACCTTTTAGAAAAAGGCCTGTCATATGTTCCTGCCATCCAATTTGATATGTTTCAATTTCATATAGATATTGAGAGCTTAACACGTAAGCTCCACTTAAAAAATTATTTTTCGACGTCAACGGATGACATAAGAGAAATTATTCCTGCAGCTTCTAGGCGAATTCAATTACCCCTTAAATCAAATTGGACACCTCCAGGTCCACTCCATCCAGCAATAACCATTTTTCGGGACCTAGTGTTACGTGAAGTAGGGAAATTGGCCAGCTTGCGTCCAACCCGTAATACTCGCCTTACTCAATCACAACGAACAGCATTGAAGGCTTTACAATTTCGAACCGATTGGGTCATTCGTCGAGCAGATAAGGGGGGCGCTATAGTTATACAAACTCGAGATTACTACCTTCAAGAAGCCCTCACACAACTTCACGATTCTACTACCTATATGATATTGGAACAAGACCAATGTTCCCTCTAATTTTCTGTACGCTGTGTGCGCATAAAATATCAGCTGTGCAGCTTTTGAAGGAAGGTTAAATTTTTGTGCACCACATAGCGACACTCGGAGTTATATACTTTAAAATTTGACTACACGTCAGAATACAGTATGTACACCACATTGATTGCACTAGAAAATATTGTACAACTTGTGAAAACCATAAATACACAACAACTTTTCAATTTTAAGAACGTCTGTGGTGTTTTCTATCAGAATCAGAACCGTAATTTTTGTGCGCTCTGTTGTAAAGTATGTGCGCTCACTCGGCGAGGTGTGTGTGCGCGCACACGCACACAGCTTAGAGGGAACAGTGAACAAGACCCCAAGATAGAACTTCAAACTAGCATAAAGAGGTTGACGAAAGGAGCACTAGAAAATAAGGTCATTTTGAAGAAGGAATACCATTATCTGAATGTCTTAGCCCCGCGAACGGCCCAGTTTTACACTGTCCCAAAGATCCATAAACACCTAACTAAACCTCCAGGCCGTCCAATAGTTTCAACGAAGGGAACGATACTGGAGCCGGTTTCAACATACTTGGATTCATTTTTGCGCCCATTGCTGCACGATATTCCTTCGTACATTCGGGACACAACCCATTTTTTGCTGTTGCTTCAGAACATGGCAGATTGGGCCAAGGATGAGGGAGTCCTTATGGTCACCTTGGATGTTCAATCCCTCTACACGAGCATTCCACAGGAAGCGGCTAGTACCATAGTACATCAAGCTCTAGTAGCTAGGGGGGATTTGTCCTTACAACAGTTACAATTTTTACAAGCCCTTACTGGCTTGGCCCTTTTTCAAAATTATTTTGAGTTTCAAGGAGTTTTGTACTATCAAATATCAGGTGTGGCGATGGGTGCTACATGTGCCCCATCGGTGTCCAACTTATACATGGGGGCGTTTGAGGAGCAACATTTTCCTACTTCATCTTACTCCGCTAGTGTTAAAGCTTGGCATCGTTACATCGATGATGTTTTTATGCTTTGGCGAGGCACTGAATCTTCACTGAATTCTTTTCTTCAGTGGTTAAACTCTAGAGATGTTCATATTAAATTTACTTGTGATTTTCATAAAAACAACATTACCTTTTTGGATGTGCAGGTCATACGGCAAGCGGAGGGCTGGGGCACTTCAGTTTATCGCAAGCCAACAGACCGAAATACTTTTTTACACCATGATAGTGCTCACCCTCCAACTTTAAAAGATAGTCTCCCCGTGTCTCAATTTTTGAGATATCGCCGAAACTGCTCCAATTTGCAAACATACAAATCACAATCGAAACATTTGAAGACCAAGTTTGTCAATAGGGGATATCCCTCTTCTGTTATACATCAGGCTTACAAACGAGCGCTGAACATTAACAGGGATCTATTATTGTCTCCGAAACCTCAGGAAGCACTGCACATCACTGACCAACATATTAATTTTATTACTGCTTACTCTCCAGTAAGTTTAAGTATACAACGCACGATTCGGAAATACAGTCATATTCTTGCAACTGTACCGGGGATTCAAGATAAGCCAATTCGCTGTGTGTGGAAACGAAGCAGAAACTTAAAGGAATATTTGAGTCCCACACGGTTGAGAGTTCCATCACCATTAGTGCCAGGCACTTTTGAAGCAGGTTATCGCAAATGCGGAAGTTGTGCTATTTGTGAAATTACCTTTGAAGGAAAGAGTTTTGCTCATAGTGGCACTACCTATAATTTAAGGAATACCACCACTTGCGATTCAACGCACGTAGTTTATGCTGTACGATGTCCTTGTGCTTTACTCTACATTGGTAAAACTATTCGTCAATTTTGGGTTCGGATGCAAGAACACGCTAGCCGGCTCAGATGCGCTCGCAGAGAAGCTCCCATGGTCCAACACTGTATAACTTATAATCATTCATTTTCCCAGCTTCGATGCTGGTGTATAGAAACAGTGTCGGGACCAGTTTTGGGAAAAACTCGGGATCAGTGGTTACTTTACAGAGAACAAAGGTGGATCTACCTGCTTGCCACAGTACAACCTGGAGGCTTAAACCAAGGCATTGATTGGGCAGCGTGCGCATAAAGTCTAGACCAATGGGGTTTAGTCCCAGCAGACATTTAATTCCAGCTGATTAAGATCTAGTTCGCATGCGCGGCGTTTTTTGGATCTCCCGATGCAGTTGGAGGAGCATGCTTTACAATTCAGCTGCGCTACCAGGTTTTTATCATGACATATCTCAGATCAGTTTTTACTAATTTTTAGTTATATATCTGTTACATTTTTTATAAGATAACAGCAGCGGTAAATGTGTGAATAGAAATGATAGCACAGTTCAGTCATTGTTTCCATTTTTGCTGTCGTTTACAGGATATATGACTTCATGACTCTAGTCCCTTGATAAACCCTACACGGCGAAATGCAAGGGCGCCTTATAAAATTTGACGTTGGGACAAGTCCTTACAAGTGGAAGACAGCGCATTCCACTAACAAATCTTTATGGAAATTTAAAAAAAAACATGGAGCATTCTGTACGACATCAAGTTTGTACATGAGCTAAGTATTTTTTGATTGATATAAGTATTGCTTATGTTACATTTTGATTAATTGATTCACAACGCACAGCCATTGATGTTAAACCGGCACACGTCTGGGAATTGAATGAGAATCAGCCCAGAGTTTATTAGTGCTCACGGTGATTTCTGAGGCTAACGTTGTGTTTTTCAAGTATCACTGAATTTGATAGCTTTTGGTGAATAATTGAATGAGGCACTATTTTGAAGTTAAACTTGTTTAACAACTCACAAGTACAGCACTTACTTATTTGTTTAAATAGTAACCTATGGGCATAGAATACAGCAAACAGCTTAGCGGGTTTTTGTCTGTGTGGGATCTTGCTTCTTCATTTCAGGTGTCTCACACTCCAAGGGCCCACCTCCACTCCCTCTGCAGAAGCGATAACCAGCAGTAGAGTGAATTGGTGCTCAGGGTGTGCAGTCCTGGGCTCTGGTGGTGATGCCCTGGCTGTGTGAGGCTCTCTGGTGGAATCTACACTAGATAGCCCCTGTCTTGTTAGTGCTGCTCAGGTGCAGTCCAATAACACTGCTCTTCGCTGTTTCCTTAGGTACGGTGAGGTCCCCTCCTAAGGACCACGCCAAAGGGCCCTCTGGTGAGGCTCTTAGGCATGGGCATGCCCAATGGTGCTCTCAATTTAAATGGTGTCCCAAGGAGAGGCCTGATTGGCCTTGCGGTGAGAAGCAGGGGGATGGGACGTCTTGCTCCTTGCCCCGATGCCGACTGGGGGTTTTGATGGATCTCTGCAATCATAGCAATGAGTATCTATGTAGGAATCTGTAGTAAGCCAGCTTGTTTAATTTTCCCAATAGGTGGTACTAATGTATTTGCAGTGCTGCCCATAATACTCCTCTTCTCAAGTCACTTCATTGGCTCCCTATCCATTTCTGCATCCAGTTCAAACTTCTGCTGACCTATAAATGCATTCACTCTGCGGCTCCTCACTACCTTTCTTCTCTTATCTCTCCTTACAACCCCCTTCGGGAACTCCGCTCTTCTAGCACACTGCTTCTATCCGTGCCCTTCTCTTCTATTGCTAACTCCAGACTTCGCTCCTTTCACCTTGCTGTGCCTTACACCTGGAATAAACTATCTGTGTCTGTACGCCAGGCACCTTCTCTAACCCTCTTCAAATCCAGGCTGAAAACTCACCTCTTCACTGCTGCTTTTGGATCTTGACTCACCTGATCTCCTTTTTCTTTTTCTTTCCCCCTTGTTTTATCCCTACCTACACCTTCTGTGTTGTCTGGCTTGACTAGATTGTAAGCTCTGATGAGCAGGGACTGTCTCTTACATGTCTGTGCTGCATACGACTTGTAGCGCCATACAAATGCTCAGTAGAAGTGGTCCTAGCTAGATCCTCATTGGTGCTGTTATGGAATGGTGGATTTGTTCTATCCAGACTGACTTTTGAAGAGTTTTGTCTACTTCACAATATTCCTGGTGCGTCGAAGGTTTATGCTGTTCTAACACATTAACATAGTATATGACAGCAGATAAAGACCAGTATGGTGCATCTAGTTTGCCTGGTAAGGTGGCTAGAGTGGTTGTAACTGCAGCTCTGTGCAGATCACTCCTCCTATATGCCTGTGTTTAGGGTTGCACCTGCTGCTCTGTGCAGGTCAGCCCCCCTCTATTAAAAGATATTTAAGTTTGCTTTGATTTCATCCTTTTGCTATAAAGGGATCCGCTGTGTCTGTCCCATGCCATTTTGAATTCCATCACTGTATTTGCCCCCACCACCTCTATCAGGAGAGCATTCAAAACATCCATCACCCTTTCAGTGAAAAAGTATTTCCTGATGTTGCTTTTCAGTTTATCGCCTTGCAGCTTCATTGTATGCCCTCTAGTCTTACAGCTTCCCCTTCTTTGAAAAAGGTTTGTTTGTTCATTGATACCTTTTAAGTATTTAAAGGTCTGTATCATATCTCCCCTGACCTTTTAAGAATTTAAAAGTCTGTATCATATCTCCCCTGTCCCTCCTCTCCTCTAGTGTATACATATTTAGGTCTTCAAGTCTCTTCTCATACGTCTTCTGGCACAGGCTCCTTCTTCTGAATTGTTTCAAGTCTTTTATGTCCTTTGTGAGATATGGTTGTGTCTAAACCTGAACACAATACTGCAAGTGAGGTCTCACAAATGGTTTGTACAGGAGCATTAATACCTTCTCCTTTCTGCTGGTTATACCTATCTGTATGCAGCCCAGCATTCTTCTGGCTTCGGCTACCACCTTGTCACATTGTTTTGCCACCTTGAGATCCTCAGACACTAGCACTCCGAGGTCCCTCTCCTGGTCCGTGCACACCAACCTCTCTCTCCCTAATGCATATATTTCCTTTGGATTTCTGCTACCCAAGTGCATGACTCTGTACTTCTTCAGATTAAATTGTAACTGCCAAGCATTAGACCATTCTTCCAGTGTTTTTAGATCTTTCCTCATGTTGTCCACTCCCTCAGAAGTGTCCACTCTGTTGTAAATTTTCGTGTCATTTGCAAAATGACAGACTTTTCCATTCAGTCCTTCTGCAATGTCACTCACAAATACATTAAACAGCATTGGCATGCCACTGTGCACGTTCTTCTGAGTGAATTCCATTTACCAGCACCTTCTGTCGTCTGTCAGTCAACCGATTTATGATCCGGTTCATCACCTTGGGACTTATCCCCAGGCTGCTCAGTTTATTGATAAGCCTCCTAAGAAGAACAGTATCAAAGGCTTTGCTGAAATCTAGGTATATCACATCCATCGCATGCCCTTGATCTAGTTCTCTGGTCACCCACTCAAAGAACTCAATCAAATTTGTTTGGCATGATCTTCCCCTAGTAAAACCATGTTGCCTTGGATCATGCAATCCACTGGTTTCCAGAAAGCCCACTATTATTTCTTTCAAGAGTGTCTCCATTATTTTTCCCACCACAGAGATAAGGCTTACCGGCCTGTACTTTGTAACCTCTTTCCTATTACCACTTTTGTGAAGAGATACCACATCAGCCCTTCTCCAGTCCTGTGGAACCTCTCCCATCTCCAAGAATCTATTAAAAACATCCTTTAAAGGCCCTGCCAGAACCTCTCTGAGCTCTTTCAGTATCCTGGGATGAATCCCATCCGGTGCCATGGCCTTGTCCACTTTCAGATTTGCAAGCTGTTCAAACACATCTTCTGTGAATGGTGTGCTATCTATTCCATTCCCATCTGTATACAGTTATGGTTAACATTATTGGCACCCTTGCATTTTAGGTATGTTTTGTAAAATATCTTGAGAAATAATTGTAAATATTCCAACCGTATGTCATCTTAATATTTTAATAGTATGTTCAAAGGTATACACCAAAAGATTGTCTGTACAACTTAGATGTAACAATTTCTGAGAAAAAATATGACCTGGATAGGATTAATGGCATCCTTCACTATATTTGGTTGCACAAACCTTGACAGTGATTACAACCTCCAAACATTTTTTGTATCCATCTATGAGTTTAATACATCTATCTGCTGGTAGTTTCTCCCACTCTTCAACTGCAATTTGTTCCAGTTCACAAATGTTTCCAGGATTCCTTTTACCAATGGCAGATTTCAGCTCTTTTCAAAGGTTCTCAATTGGATTGAGATCAGGACTCATTGCTGACCAGTTTAAAACAGTCCATTTGTTCTTTTTTAACCATTATTTTGTACTTTTGGATACATGTTTTGGGTCATTGTCCTGCTGGAGGACCCATAGCCTTCCACTCAGACTTTGTTTTCTGACACAAGGTAGCACATTTTGCTCCAAAATACCTTGGAAATCCTTTAACTTCATGATTCCTTTAATATATTCCAGGCCTCCAGTTCCTGAGGCAGCAAAACAGCCCCACAACATCATGGAACCTCCACCATATTTAACTGTAGGAAGGGTGTTTTTTGCATCATAAGCTTCATTTTTTTGCCTGTAAATGTATCACCGGTCTGCATTGCCAAAGACCTCAAGTTTGGTTTCATCTGTCCACAGAATATTTTCCCAGAAGGATTGTGGCTTCTCAATGTGGGTTTGGGCAAAGATCAGGTGCGCCTTTTTATGTCTGTCTTTGAGCAGTGGGGTCTTCCTTGGCCTTCGCTGATGAAGTCCTTCTTTGTTTAATGCACAGCGTATGGTTCAGGTTGAAATCACCACTCCAAATTGCTCCAGGTCAGCCTTAAGCTCTTTGGATGTTGTACATGGTGTTTTTCCAACAGTTCACACTAACCTTCAAAGACTTTTTGGATTAATTTTCCTTTCCAACCACATCCTGGGAGTTTCTTGACAGTCCCTTGAGCAGAAAACTTCTTAATAACATTGCGAACTGTAGACACAGGAATCCCAAGGTCTTTGGAGATGGCCTTGTACTCCTCTGAAATTTGATGTTTGGTGGAAATGACTTTTCTGATGGTCTCAGGCAGCTCTCTCATCTTCGCTATTGTGAAAATGGAACATGGAATGAATGTGGCCATTTTAAACATTAGAGCCATCATTCATTGGTTGATTCAAGTCATGTGAGTACTGACTATTGATCAAAGGTGCATCTAATTTTACTGCAATGGGAATGTGATTCTTCTATTCAAACTGATTTGAATTGCTTATAAGGGTGCCAATAATCATGTCCTATCTATATAAAAAAGACTAAAATGTTATACCTCAAAATTATCCCAAACTACTAAGAAAACCCCCAAATACTTACAACTTATAATTTGACTTAAACCTTCAAACATTAACCCTAAAACCTTTTTTGCAAGATTGTTTGCCTTGAAAGTAAAACCCTCTCTCGCGGCAAACCCTCCTATTTTCTCTATTTTAAAGGACATTTGCTGCCAGGATTTTAAACAAAAAACCGAGGGACAACGCATTGAGCGTACTCCCAGTTGCACTTATCTTTTGTGGTGAGCTGCAGTTGAAAAAAACGGAGGTTATTTTTGAAACAATGCAAGGCTGTTTCCGTTCCAATGATCTTCTAATGATCTTACAGCTTTTCAAACTCAAAGCTCATGGGAGAATCCAACCATTCTTACATGTGGCTACTGTTTAATCTAGCTGATAATTCAAATCCTTGCGTCATCAGTGTAAGTCCAACCTTCCAAACGCAACGTAATGCAAACAAAATGTGTCACAGCACTATGTTTCAAGCCTCCGTAACTTTCCGGCTCTTCCTCAAGCAGATTCACTGTTCCATGTCCTTTCTCTTATGACTCCCAAAGACTAATGTCACCAGCAGTGGCTGGACTGAGGCGTAGGCAGCCAGTCACACTGCTGGGCCTGACCTTTCTTTATGAAAAGGAGTAGTTGAGACTGAGTGGTCAGGTTTAAGAAGGATTTTATTCCCCTCCCGGGGTTTGGATTTTCAAAAACAGTACAAAACACAAGAACTCAAAACACAACTATGCTTCTGGCAAACTGAAGGTGAAAATAAAACACAGCTTCTCGCTTGAACAAAAACAGGAATTACATTGAACAGAAACCAGATGAAAATGCTGACAGTCTCTTCTGTGCTCATTCAGCTCTCTACAAGGCACTCTTGTCTTTAGCTAGCGCAGAGAACTTATATCAGCCATTAACAAAGAGCAATCCATGTCCTCAATACAGGGAGTTAAGCTACTTGGTTCTGTAATCATTGGTTCTTCAACCACATTATTTTCTCTAGAGCAGAAAGTTTGAAACCTCCTCAATTCAGTCTCTGAACTCTCATCACAACCCTCTCCACAATAAGGCAGGTAGTTATCAGACAGCTTGTAAAAGCAGGACGGAGAAACAGCTCTGTTTAAACCTGCTTTCTCTTTGTAGCTTTTCAATCTCCTACCTTTTGTGCCTGGCGTTAGCTCATAACACTGTCCTGTTCTGGTACTGACAGACTTTTCCCTTGGAAGTCTTCTGCAGGGTTTTAGAGACATACATTCATCCTCATCAATCATACAAATATCTTCAACTGAATTACTTTCCCTCTCACAGGGTTGTAAGTATTTCAAGCAGCTCTGCTTTTCAAATATATATGGCTTCTTACCAGCTGCCTCACGTTCCTTCCACTGAGCTCTGTGCCTGGGAAAATCACACTGCGTCAGAGGTGAGTATTTCCTGTAACTAATCTCTCTTGTTGCAGGTAGCTTTGTTCCCCTTTGCAAATTCCTCCTTGGCTTTCTGCTCCAAGGGTCAGGTAATTCAGAGTCAGTATAGGAATATTCTGAACCTCCGTCTGAGACCTGCAAGTTTCCTCTTACTTGCCAAGCTTCTGCAGCTTTCTGTTCCTCGTGAACCTCCTGCTCTCCGAGATCTCCCTGATCTCTCTGGTCTCTCTGGTCTAACTCTGTTTGCTTTGGACATTCTTTATACAACCTTCGGGGCGTTTTCTTGCCCATGTGAAAACTGTTTTCCTGATTAACTGGGGAGTGTTTGCTAGCTAGGCGTGCCTTCAGACCTCATGTCTCAGCCTGTTTTGGTTGCCTATGGTAACTGGGAAGCTTTTGATCTCCCTGCCTGTCAGAATCTGAGCTAAACCCAGCAGATTTCTGTGTTTTAAAGGCACAGGGCAGATCTTCCGTGTCACACATCCCCCTCCTTAAGATATTACGAGCTGCAGACGTCCTCGTCGGACAGCGCATAATTCTACTTAAAGCATCCGCATTGCCATGCAGCTTTCCTGCTCGATGCTGTACTTTGAAACTAAAGGCTTGCAAAGCCAAGTGCCATCGCGTCAGTCGGGCATTGTTATTGCGCATTTGGCTAAGCCATTTTAACGGCGCATGATCCGTTACTAACAGGAATTTACGCCCTGTCAAGTAAAATCGTAGTGCTTCTATCGCCCATTTGATGGCTAAGCATTCCCTTTCTACAGTTGAGTACTTCCGCTCTGCATTTGACAGCTTCCTACTTAAATAGGTGACTGGGTGTTCCACACCGTCGAATCTCTGGGACATGACTGCCCCCAGTCCAGTCTCCGAGGCGTCTGTCTGGACTATAAACGGAAGTCTAAAATCGACCCCCCTCAAGACAGGAGCCTTACATAATTTCTCCTTAAGGGAGATAAAAGCTTCTTCTGCCTCGGGAGTCCAGCGCACCTTATTTGGGGCATTTTTTAAAATCATGTCAGTAAAAAGACTACTTTCCTCTGCAAACCTGGGGATAAATCTCCGATAGTAGCCTATCAGACCTAAGAAGCTACGGACATGCTTCTTCTCTATCGGTCTTGGGAAGTTTCGCACACTTTCAATTTTATCCGCTAGGGGTTTCACTAGCCCATTCCCAACCAGATGTCCCAGGTATTTGGCCTCCCTAGCTGCAAAAAGACATTTCTTCGGGTTTAGGGTGAGACCAGCTTTCCGGATGGCTTGTAGTACCGCCTCTATCCGGGATAAGTGTTCAAGCCATGTGCCGCTATGGATGCTAATGTCATCCATGTAGGCTAACGCATATTCTTGGTGCGGCCTCAGGACCTGATCAATAAGCCGCTGGCATGTTGCCGCCGCGCCGTGTAGCCCAAACGGCATACGTCTAAACTGTTATAGGCCTATTGGAGTGGAAAAAAGCTGTCTTCGGCTTAGAATCCCTTGTTAATGGGATTTGCCAGTATCCCTTGGTTAAGTCTAGGGTTGTTAGAAACCTAGCCTGTCCTAACCGATCTAACAGATCATCAATTCTCGGCATGGGGTATGCGTCAAACTGTGATATAGCATTAATTTGCCTAAAATCGATACAAAAATGGAGCGTTCTGTCTGGTTTTGGGACTAGGACTATAGGACTAGACCATGGACTATGGGACTCCTCAATTACGCCCATTTCCACCATCTCCTTAACCTGGGCAATGACTTCGTTTTTCTTTGCCTCTGGCAACCTATACGGGCGCTGTCTAATTATCTTCCCCGGGATTGTGATGACCTCATGTGCCACTAGGCGTGTTTCGCCGGGCACAGCTGTCAGGACATCGGAGAACTTCCGTAATAGCCTGGCTAAATCTGCCTGTTGGTGCTCCGACAGGTCCGTACCTGTACGTATCTCAAGTTGTTCCCTCCAATCTGAGGGCTGGGGACCTAAGTCCTCCTCTTTCTTTTCCTCAGCAATGGCTGCTAAGCCCTTAACATCCTTCATCCCTGTGGAGCCAAACCCTCCAGACCCACGGCTTGTGGAAGTTAATGAGGGTGTCTCTTCTAACACAGGGAAACCCACCCGTTCACAGATTAACTGGGCTATTCTTTCACCCTTTTTCACTGCAAAATCCTCTTCACCGAAGTTGAAGAGTAGGGCCTTGACCACACCACGGTAATCAGGGTCTATCACCCCCGCCCCGATGTCAATCGAATGTTTGACCGCTAGGCCAGACCGTGGTGCTATGCGGCCATAGCACCCTTCAGGGATTTGAATTTTTACCCCTGTGTCAATGAGAGCCTTCTCTCCCTTGGGAACTACTGCATCCTCGTTACTAAACAGGTCATAGCCTGCTGAGGCTTCGGTAGCTCTTTGTGGGCCTTTTGCATGTGGGGATGTTTTTGTGAATTTTAACACAAACTTCTTTTTAGCTGAGGACCCCCCTTCTACCCATGGTTTCCCAAATAAAGCACTCTGGATCTTTTGGGCAATAGCCTCAGTTTTTGGGGTCTCAGGTGGTGCCTTTTTTCCTAGAGGTCCTATCTGGCTGGGGCCTAACTTTCCTTTGAGGCCTTTTCCCATTTCTTCCTCAAATGGGGGCCAGTCACGCCCTAGGACTACCTTAAAGGGAAGTCGGGGGACAACTGCCATGTGTACCTTCTCCCTAGTATTCAACCCATTCACAAACATCTCATACATTGGGTAAAAAGAGGAGGCACCATGCACGCATTTTACTTTCACACGTCCATCCACACAATTCAACAGGGAAGGGTTATGGGCCTGAATGGTCTTCCACATTTCTTGTGAGACCATACTCTGATCCGCTCCGGAATCAAGGAGCGCTACAGCATCTACACCCTCTACCTGGACGTCTATAACAAATTCTTCCCCACTGCGTCTCTCCCCTCCTGATACAAGGGCTATGTGCTCTTCACAGTCCCTGCACATGTGACCACTTTTCCCGCATTGAAAACATTTCATCACATCATATTTACTTACATTTTCCCTCTGTACCTTATGGGTATAGGTTTTCTTTATACCTGGCATTCTTTCCAAGCCCGTTACTCTTAGAATGCTATCCCTGGAAGCTCCGGCTAACTCAGCTTCAAAGTAACATTCTGTCAGTTCAGCCGCTTCCCTAGTGGATTTGCACTTCTGTAACAACAAGAAAGCTTTTACTTCCGGTGGTACAGCCTCAAAATATTGCTCAAGGAGCACAGCGTCCATCAAAGATTCCACTGTTGCCTTCTCTGGAGCAAGCCATTTTGTTGCTAGACCTTTAAGTCGCTGCATCAAAGCTTTCGGTGTCTCTTTAGGCAAGAGCCTTGCCTCTCTAAAAAGACATCGATAGTGCGTAGGTGTTAAACCTAGCCTATCTCTCACCGCTAGTTTTACGTCCGGGTAATTGGACGCTAGGCCTGCGGGCATCGCCTTGTAGGCCGCCAATGCCTCTCCGGTTAAAGACATGGCGAACCTAACGGCCCACTGGTCTAGTGGCCATTTAGCCGCCTCCGCAATCCTTTCAAAGGCATCAGAGTAGTCGTCAAAATTGTCAGTCTTTTGCAAAGGTCATCTGTGGTGGGTGTCCTCTTCAGCAGCACGGTTAGAAAGTCCAGGAGTGGTTTCTGCTGCGCAGCCAGTGCTGCCATAGTCCTGTCCTGGGCTTGTCGTGCGAGCTCACTCTGGGCTCTCCATTGTTCCTCCATCCATCGGAGCATGTCCTGGGGATCCATCCTGGCGTCGAAGTGTACCTGTATGGGAGAGAAAAAAAACAGGGCCCACCAAGTGCGGCACAATATATATTTTTTCCTTTTCCCTGTCTGCCTTTAGCAAGGTATATCTTCCTCCCCTTTCTCAGCAATCCTCACCACCCGTGCCCACCTACTTATACCTCAGCACGGTGTAGGATCTCGCGTTGAGAAAGGTTCTTTACACGCCTCCTTCGGGTCAGCCTGTGGATGTCCACTCTGTGTCAGGATTTCCTCTTTCAGAATTTTCCTTCGCTGCTGTTTTTTCTTCCTTCAGCCAATTGTATCCTCTCAGGAAAAAGCCTTGGGTAGTACTTTTTTTTTTTTTTTCAAAAAATCCAAATTACTACGCCATTTATGTCACCAGCAGTGGCTGGACTGAGGCGTAGGCAGCCAGTCACACTGCTGGGCCTGACCTTTCTTTATGAAAAGGAGTAGTTGAGACTGAGTGGTCAGGTTTAAGAAGGATTTTATTCCCCTCCCGGGGTTTGGATTTTCAAAAACAGTACCAAACACAAGAACTCAAAATACAGCCATGCTTCTGGCAAACTGAAGGTGAAAATAAAACACAGCTTCTCGCTTGAACAAAAACAGGAATTACCTTGAACAGAAACCAGATGAAAATGCTGACAGTCTCTTCTGTGCTCATTCAGCTCTCTACAAGGCACTCTTGTCTTTAGCTAGCGCAGAGAACTTATATCAGCCATTAACAAAGAGCAATCCATGTCCTCAATACAGGGAGTTAAGCTACTTGGTTCTGTAATCATTGGTTCTTCAACCACATTATTTTCTCTAGGGCAGAAAGTTTGAAACCTCCTCAATTCAGTCTCTGAACTCTCATCACAGCCCTCTCCACAATAAGGCAGGTAGTTATCAGACAGCTTGTAAAAGCAGGACGGAGAAACAGCTCTGTTTAAACCTGCTTTCTCTTTGTAGCTTTTCAATCTCCTACCTTTTGTGCCTGGCGTTAGCTCATAACACTGTCCTGTTCTGGTACTGACAGACTTTTCCCTTGGAAGTCTTCTGCAGGGTTTTAGAGACATACATTCATCCTCATCAATCATACAAATATCTTCAACTGAATTACTTTCCCTCTCATAGGGTTGTAAGTATTTCAAGCAGCTCTGCTTTTCAAATATATATGGCTTCTTACCAGCTGCCTCACGTTCCTTCCACTGAGCTCTGTGCCTGGGAAAATCACACTGCGTCAGAGGTATTTCCTGTAACTAATCTCTCTTGTTGCAGGTAGCTTTGTTCCCCTTTGCAAATTCCTCCTTGGCTTTCTGCTCCAAGGGTCAGGTAATTCAGAGTCAGTATAGGAATATTCTGAACCTCCGTCTGAGACCTGCAAGTTTCCTCTTACTTGCCAAGCTTCTGCAGCTTCCTGTTCCTCGTGAACTTCCTGCTCTCCGAGATCTCCCTGGTCTCTCTGGTCTAACTCTGTTTGCTTTGGACATTCTTTATACAGCCTTCGGGGCGTTTTCTTGCCCATGTGAAAACTGTTTTCCTGATTAACTGGGCAGTGTTTGCTAGCTAGGTGTGCCTTCAGACCTCGTGTCTCAGCCTGTTTTGGTTGCCTATGGTAACTGGGAAGCTTTTGATCTCCCTGCCTGTCAGAATCTGAGCTAAACCCAGCAGATTTCTGTGTTTTAAAGGCACAGGGCAGATCTTCCGTGTCACACTAATGAAAGTCAAAAACTAAGCAGGTTGAAAGAAAATAGGAGGGTTTGCTGTGAAAGAGGGTTTCCCTTTCAAGGCAAACAATCCGACAAAAAAACGTTTTGGGGTTCATGTTTGATGGTTTAAGTCAAATTATCAGTTGTAGGTATTTGGGGTTTTACTTGGTAGTTTAGAATAATCATGTCCTGGCAATGTCCTAATTTTTGTACTATTTCCTTTTTTAATTGGTCTTATTTTATTTGATTCTTTTATATGCAAATATACATGCATATACATCCCAAAATCCATTTCACTAGCCACTTTTGTTTTAGGAAATATTGGACATTAAGGGGTTGAACTGCAAAGGTGCCAATAATGTTGACCATGCCTGTATTTGTCACTCATATATGGTCCTTCTCCAGGATTTTCTTTTGTGAATACAGAAATATTTGTTTAGCATTTTCGCTTTATCGATGACACTTTCCACAAATCCGTCCACGGCACTTTTGAGTCTTACAATTCCACCTCAGATCTTCTTCTCCCAAATATATCTGAAAAAGGTTTTAGAAACATAGAAACATAATGGCAGAAAAAGACCGCTTGGCCTATCTAGTCTGCCCTTCCATATCAACTACAATAGTCCCCTTTTTACCTTTAGATATCCTCTGTATTTGTCCCATACTTTTTTCAATTCAGATACTGTCTTCATGTCCACCACCTCCCCTGGGAGAGTATTCCACGTATCTACCATTCTTTCCGTAAAGAAATATTTCCACATATTACTTCTTAGTCTATCACCTTTCATTCTCATCCTATGTCCCCTCATAGCAGAGCTTGACCTCAATTGAGCGATATCCTCCTGTGCATTTATGCCACAGAGGTATTTAAATGTCTCTATCATATCACCCCATCCCGCCTTTTCTCTAAAGTAGTTCTCAATGTCATCCTTATGTCCACTTTTGTGTAAAGGGACCCCATGTGCCTCTCTCCAGTCCTCTGGCACCACTCCCGATTCCAAAGAGGCATTGATAATGTCAGACAGTGGAGCCGCTAGAACGTCCCCAAGTTCCCTCAGTATTCTTGGATATATCCAATCTGAACTCATGGCTTTGTCTACTTTTAGTTTAGCTAGTTCCTCTTGAACACAGTCTTCTGAAAATTTGAGATTCCTGTCACTTCTGTTGCAATTTATGGGTGTTTTCTGAGTTCCTGCTCCAGGTCCTTCATCTGTGAACACAGAACAGAAATATTTGTTTTGTCTCCACGCTTCACATCTTTAGCCATCTTTTCTTCTGCATTTGCTTTTGCTATCCTTATTTCTTTTTTTGTCTCTTTTAGCTTTATCCTGTATTCTTTTCAGTGTTCCTCTTTTTGTGATCTTCTGAATTTTGTGAAAGCTGTGTTTTTTGCCTTTATTTGCCGTATTTTGCCTTTATTTGTGCAGCCACTTCTTTAGTGAACCATATAGGTTTCCTTTATCTCTTGTTTTTATTTACTTTCCTTACATATACATCTGTTGCCCCTTTTATTGCCTCTTTTAGTTTAGCCCACTGCAATTTCATGTCCCTTATCTCCTCCCACCCTGCCAACTTCTCCTTCAGGTACTTTCCCATTTTACTGAAGTCAGCATTTTTGAAGTCTAGGACTTTGAGTTTGCTGTGATTGGACTCTGCCTTGGCTTTTACCTCAAACCACACTGTGTGATGATCACTGCTGCTCAAATGGGCATCCACCCAAACATTTGACACACTATCTCCATTGGTGAGTACTATTCCAGCATCATACTTTCCCTGGTCGGTTCCAAAACCAGTTGTCTAAGCAATACCTCTTGGAAGGCATCCACAATCTTAGTCAGATTACTTCTTTGTATGTGGAGTTCTACAGGGAAATGTCCTAGCTCTGGTTCTGGAGGGAGGGAATGAAAAATTACAAGTTAAAATAAAACCATAGAAATCTAAATATCATTTTATGGTGCCCCTTTCATTTACAAAGATAAACAACATGCAGATCTTTCCAAATTTATACCGCGAATGCACCATGAGAGAAATCTCATTCACTGGCCTTCAGTCTCACTCTTTGGGATGGGCCACCCTTGGCATCTCGCAAATATTGCTTTCAGTCTGCTTCACTAAGGCTGTTTAGATTTGCCTTTTGGCTTGTTAGCAGCTTCTTGGTTAACTCAATCATCTCTGCATCTTTCTTTTTCCTTACTCCTGCTACACAACTGATAATTCTTCCCTGCATCACAGTCTTCATTGCTTCCCACGATGTGATAGCATCTACTTTCCCTATATCACCTTAAATAAGATATAAATTGCTTGTCTACTTGGCCTCAGACATGTGTCAGGTCTGCGATGACTGCCCAGCCACATAACGTGCCCCCCAAACACATCACGCCATAAGCGAGTTCAGGGGGGGGGGGGCATGTTATATGGCTGGGCAGTTACCGCACACGGCAGCAAAAGTGGTGGTGGGGTGGATCTTGAACCTACCACCCCTGGAGCCAGGGGCAGTCCACATACCAGCAGGCCATGGTAGAAGGGTACAGGGCAGGCCTGGACACACAGGCCATGTCTGGATGGTGCATACATGCACAAGCTTATGCTGGCTGTGGCACTTACCCTATCCCCTCCCCATTCACTGGCATGTGCTTTGGTTGTTATGGGTGGGATACATATGTACCAGGCTGTCAGGCAAAGTATGCCTGGACAAGGCTAGCATGCACCAAACATGCGCATCTGCGCCGGCATCCATGGCTGGCTCTGGCTCATCAGGCAGTGGCTGCCTGCACTGCAGGGCAAAATTATGGAGCATGCAGCATGCCATGGTGATCTTGTGCATTTTGTGAGGCCTCTACAGCAGCTCCTCCAGGTCCAGGCAGCGGAACCAGCACTTCAGCTGGCCAAAGGTCCTCTCTATAATAACCCTTGTGCTCCGGTTCGCACGGTTGTATTTGTGCTGTTCTGGACTGCTGGGGTGGAGTATGGGAGTCATCAGCCAGTCATGAAGGGGGCAGCCCCAGTCACCTGCAGGAGGAGACAGAACAGCAAATCGTTAATCAGCTGGTGTGCAGGTGAGGGGGTCATGTGTGCCGGACACATAGTAGGCTGTGGACAGCTGACTGTGCAAATCTGAGTCTGTGGACACCATCTGGAGGGCCCCAGGGATGACAGCAGGCCACTGTGTGTCCACAGCCCACCACATGTGCATGGCTGTCCCCAAAGATGGTGAGGCTCCCTGCTGGGAGGTGTGCCTGGGCACCATGTGTATGTCTGGTGCCCCTACCCTGTGCCTTGCCCATGACAGGCACACCCCTGGGCAGTAGTAGTTGGGTCTGCATGACACACCACCATGTGCAGGCCTTCTGCTGCCACCCTGGTCTCCTACCTTGGTCCTCCACAGCATTTACAGGGCCACTGTGCCTGCTGCAGGGGACCAAGGCATGACATGTCGGAATAGTGTGTATGAGGCAGCTGGGACCAACCCCCAGATGGACAGGGACAGGGCTTACCATGCCCATGTATGTGAGGGGGTTCCCAAGGGGATGCCCCATGCATACCCCCACCATGGTGGCGGGGGACAGGCCCCCCCCCATATGTGCCCAGCCACTTTCCCCATGGCTAGGGGGTCATCATACAGGCCCTGGGGTCATGGGGGGCCAATACCACCTGCTCAGTGGACCCACCACCATGCATTGCACCCTGCCTCCCTGTCCCAGAGTATCTGTGCATATACCCAACTAGCAGCCACCCATCACTGATGTGGCACCCTTCAAAGCACACATGGATCACCTGCACATTGACAGAGTGGAGTGCCTTTTGGTTGTGGTATGCAGCCTCACTCTGTTGCAGTGGCTGGAGGGCAATGTGTGTGCTGTCTACCATGCCTAGGACTGATGGGAACCCTGCCAAGGTGTAGAATTCCTGCATGGTCCAGTGCTAGTCCTGCTGTGTTGATGGGAAGCAGCTTTTTTGCACCATAGACCACAGGTAGGCACTCAGAAACTGGGTGAGGCACTGTGAAACTGCAGGCTGGCTGAGTCCCCCCACAGCAGAGATCACCTTCTGAAATGATCCTGACACCAAGAAGGTCAGTGCTGTCATCACCTTCAGGTGCAATGGAATTGGATTGTCCCTCTGCGTGGGGCTTTCTATCAATGGCTCAAGCTGCTGGCAGAGGTTATATATGGTAGCCCTGTCAAAACGGTACCTTGCCACACATACCGCATCACTCATGTCCATGTAATGAGCCCTCTGCCATGAGACACAGGTGCAGCTGTGCAGCAGGGCCAAAGCATACCAGCCCTGGATGTCCTGCATGTTGTTCTCATCCAGCCAGCCAGCTGCAGAATTATTAGTGGCCATTGCACACATAGTGGAGTGTTACAGAGAGCTGCAGGTGGCACCGTTGCTGTCATGCACTGTGTTGTTCCTGCCACAAAGCAGTTTGGGCTGGGGCATGCACAAACATATACACAGCACATGTGCAGAGGCGCACATTCACACCATCTGTGGTGATGTGCAGGTGAGCACGTCCATGCACCATAAAGTTTGCTAATAGCCTAACCTCACCATGTCCCCTATTGCTGAAATTCCATGCCTGCTCCCCTCTGTAGCTGCTGACTGCGCATTCACATTCCCCTCCATTGTGCTGGCTGTGGGAGGAAAACCACTGACCACCTGCATCCCATGCACATGCCATCCCCTCCACTCTATGCGGCTGAGGTACCTTTCGGGGTGTGCGGTGTAGATACATATCTGCACGGGCATGGTCACGTTGGTGCTAGGGCGTATGCATTGGCATGTCCTGGCAAGAATGTTCAAATGGGTCCATCACAGGCCCCCATGCATTGCCTCCATAACACAGTCCATGTCATGGCACCTAAGGTTGCTATCAGGAAGGCAAGGTTCTTCGAGGGTGAGATGACCCTCACGCTGAAGGAGATCCTCCAGCGGCTGCTACAATTGGTGGGGGATGCATCCACATGTGTGGGTGCCCATGAGAAGCAGTGGCTATGGCTTGATATGTGCTGCCATATCAATGACATATATCACTGGAACCAGGACATCGAGGATGTGAAGCGCAGGTGGTGTCATGTGCAATGCGACACTGCCCAGAGGGCAAAGCAAGGATCCACAGGTGTGCAGGGGGAGCAACTGACTGATCTGGAGCAGCGTGTCCTCGCTACAATTGACCCTGCCACCTCAGGAGCGATAGGCCCTCTCGATACATCAGAGCCATCCCAGGAGCAAGGTACATGTGTGATGTGTGTGGCCCTGCCCCTTACCCCATATACTCTCTTCCTGCTGTGTGCATACACATACTTGCATGCAGCCACCACCACTGGCTGCAATGGTGTCCCATTTGTGCTGCCGCTGCCAGGTGCACTCATAGTGCATGTGGCCACTCCACTGCTGGGTTATGTGTCGGGGCATTGGCAGCATAGCCACCAGCTGGTGGTGGCAGGGCTGTGTGCATAGGCCACCAGGGTGTGTGTCTGTACACAGGCCTCTGTGCCCATCTGGCTCCTCACAGGGGGACAGGGTATGTCACACACAATGGCGGTGGCCCCTCTCAGCCTGTGTAGCCTTGTGTCTGACCCACATGGCTGTGACACTGCCACAAACAACACAGCTGTCCGAGGGCAAATCACTAATCCAATAATCAACACCTAACCTCAATACTAGATTTACTCCAACCAATACTGTCACTAATTTCCAACAAATTCCACACAGCACTTATCCGGGCAATATTGACCTCGGAATGGCTAGAATCCTACATGTAGTGAATTAATCACTATAGGGAATAGCTGACCCATGCATCACAGGTCAAATAGCCACTTCACTCACCCCAAAGATTTCAAAAAACTTTTATTAATCTCAAACCACAAAATTACCTATGGGAATATACTAGAACACTACAAATTACAACTAAAAAACGTACACACCTCAATCACGACATTCAACCCATACAAAAAGCGTCATATTAAAAAGCCAGCAAATGAGCGTTACTGGAACAGAAGAAACCCCCTACAGAGAAAGGGAAAAAGAAATAAGTTCCTGTATAAAAAACAAACCATAACAGGTTTTCAAATACTTATCTCAAAAATCAGGAAGATGTTCACCCCAGCGCTCAGTCGCTACGCTATAAATTCGTAATACCAGAAACCATCCAGTGAAACAGAACAGAGAGGCACAATCGATCAAACTCTAAAGAGCTTTACAGACAATTCCCCAATTCTCGGCGGAGAGGTTGAAAGTATTACCGTATTATGGAGTTATGAAAATTTCCCCTGGGGAATTGTCTGTAAAGCTCTTTAGAGTTTGATCGATTGTGCCTACACACAGCACCACCACAGACATGGTCCGAGCAACAACTGGAGCTGCTGTGACAGTTCACGTCGTTGCAAGAAAGGCATGTCGTGGCCACAGAGCAGCTGACCATAGCTACCAGCACCCTCCAGGCAACCATGGTGGAAATCCTGATAAAGCTGCAGCATGTCCCTGTCCAGTCCATCTCTGCAATGCCCCATGCACAATCCAGTGTACCTCCCATGGGATCTGGACAGGGGCATGCTAGGGCAGCTCCCACTACTGCACCATCCTCAGCAACATATGCGCCTGCACCTCCATAGTCAGGCACCAGTGGTGTCACAACGCAGGCCTCAGCACATCCCCACACCACTGCTGGTCCACCCACCACACAGACACCCTCTCTTCTTGGGCCAGTTCCAAGCGGCACAGATCCCCAGTTGTTGTTTCTCCCATTCCATGAGGGTATCATGGAGTCAAGCAGCATGAACTGTGACACTTTGGGGTCTGAGGAAATGCCATCATGCACACCTGTGATTGGGTGACTGAGGCACAGGTGCATGTGCCTTCAGGGAAGGGGAAGGCAAGAGTCAGGCATTGGGGAGGGGATGCCGGGATATCATCTAGCACCAGGATTGGGGTACAGAATGCTTGGTGTGTGGGCTTGGATCCCAAGGGTGTAGGTCCCTGCACAAACCCACAGGTGGTGTGGGTTTGTGCAGGGTGTGTGTGGGATGGGTGTCAGTCATATTCCAGAGCTGTCTGTGTGACATTGTGCCACATGGGTGGGCATGGGTGGTTTGGGGGGATCCACGGGTTGACACTGTCTCATAGGTCTGGCATTGGGTGTATGCAGAGGGCACTCCACTCTGTATGATATGGACACCTATATTCATGTTTTGCTGCGTGAATCACACATGTATATGTCTGCAACGTCCACACACTGCCCAGCCCAGGATCCTGGTGTGTGTGGCATTGGTCTGCTGGCGAGTGCCCTTCTATGCCACCTCAGGTGGATACTGTGGGGGGTATTTGCCAGCATCAATGCACAGCACCTGTCTGTGCTATGCCCACCATCACATTTGTCATGCCCTCCTCCCATTTCAGTCTGCTTAGGGACACATCCACAAAATGTAGTGCTTGCCTGGGGCACCCTCCACAACTGATCTTGCTAGGGTTTTTGGAGGCCCTTTACCTATCCTCTGCATGCATTACAGGGTGCTGGGACTGTTGTGTGTGCTCAAGGCATGTGTGCTTACAGGACACTGATGACTGTCTGGCACACATTTGCTTGGGAATGAAGATGTTTTCCTGGGCCAACATACATGGTGTGACTGGTTGTTCATAGTGCACTCCTATGCAGAGACACATGCATCTCAGATACTACATGGCATGGTGCTATGGAAGCTACATTGGGTTGTAGGAGGTCATGAGCCCATGACCTTTGGATTCCCAGTTAGTGCTGTTTCCAGTGTGCTATACATCCACTATGTGGTATGTATAACTGCCTGTAACTATAGCCCGCATTGATGACATCACATTGATCATAATTGGCAGGTTTGGCCCTTCATGGACAGGGAGGTGGGTGTTGTAGTGCCTTGTCCAGCATCCAGACCATATCTCTGGCCACTGGCATTTCCATGGGCCTACGGTGTTGGGTCTGGTCAGCCATCTGCTGTGTCAGGCCAGCCCAATACTAGCTCTTTGCATCTGCAGCTCTTATTCATCCTGACCATACATAGGTTACACACAGGGGGCCATTGGTGTGTTCAGGACACAGATACTACATATCTTACACCTGAAAATCTGTCAGTCCACATGACACAATATGGATGGTGCATGGGTGGGGTTCCCTCCTAATAGCCTCTACTGCGTGTGTCCACATGTATCAGCCAGATACTGCCACTCTACATCTGGTTCACTGCAATCACACCTTGGACATCTCTCCAGCTGTATCACATATCCATATCATTCTCTCAGACCATGGCTGGGAGTTTAGACATTGGGCATCCATCCACCGCTGGCAGTTGTCATCTGCATATTTCAGGCCTGCCCCCAAGGGATAACATACTTGGTAACATGATCATATGGTACAATTCACAGTTGTGGGGCACAACTCAATCTCTATGCATCTTCTTTGTCCATTTATTTGTTTCAATGTTACGTATGCCTGGTAGCACACATATTCTCAGACATGTTTGGAATTGTTTCAGAGGTGTGCTAATGTCACAGCAGCAGCAGTGACATGCATGGACTGCCATTCACATGGGTTTGCCCTCTTACATAAAACATAAGAGATGCCATACTGGGTCAGACCAAGGTCCATGAAGTCTAGTATCCTGTTTCCAACAGTGGGCAATCTAGGTCATAAGTACCTAGCAGTCTCCCCAAAAGGCATAGGTTCCTCAATGCTTGTATTGGGTCAAGCAGTGATATCCTGGGTCCATTTTAATAATGGTTTATGGACCTTTCTTCCAGGAACTTGTCCAAACCTTTTTTAAATCCAGCTACACTAACAGCTTTTACTACATCCTCCGGTAACAAATTCCAGAGTTTGAGTGCACATTGAGTGAAAAAATATTTTCTCTTATTAGTCTTAAATAGTTTACCCTGTAGCTTTATTGCATGTCCCCTAGTCTTTTTATATTCTGATGACATAAGCAATCGATCTACGTTTACCCGTTCCACTCCATTAATTAATTTATAGACCTCTATCATATTTCCCCTCAGCCGTCTCTTTTCTAGGTTGAAGAGCCCTAACCTTTTTAGCCTCTCTTCATAGGAGTATCTTTCCATCCCCTTTACTATTTTGGTGACTCTTCTCTGTACCTTTTCTAATAACGCTATATCCTTTTTAAGATACGGTGACTAGAATTGCACACAATATTCAAGGTGCGGTCACACCATGGAACGATACAGAGGCATTATAATATCCTTTGTTTTATTTTCCATTCCTTTCCTTATGATACCTAGCATTCTATTTGCTCTCTTGGCCGCCGCTGCACACTGGGCAGAGAGTTTTAACATGTTATCCACGATGACGCCTAAATCTTTTTCCTGGATGGTGGTTCCCAATGTGGAACCTTGCATCTTGTAACCATAGTTTGGGTTGTTCTTTCCTAGGTGCATAACTTTGCACTTGTCCACATTAAATTTAATCTGCCATTTGGATGCCCAGTCTTCCAATTTATCAAGATCCTCTTGCAATTTTCCACAATTGTCTTGGGTTTTAACAACTTTAAATAGTTTTGTGTCATCTGCAAATTTGATAACCTCACTCATTATTCCAGGTCATTTATGAATATGTCAAAGCAGCGGACCCAGTACAGATCCCTGCGGTACTCCACTATTCATCTTTTTCCATTGGGGAATTGGCCATTTAGTCCTACCCCCTGCTTTCTATCTTTTAACCAGTTCCTGATCCACAATAGTACACTGCCTCCTATCCCATGACTTTTTAGTTTTGCCAAAAGTCACTGATGAGGGACTTTGTCAAAGACTTTCTGAAAGTCCTGATACACTATATCAACTGACTCACCTTTGTCTACCTGTTTATTCACACCTTCAAAAAAAAATAACAGATTAGTAAGACAAGATCGTCACCGTCACATTGCTGTCAGGCAGTGTACCATGTTAACATTATCCGGGGGGGGGGGGGGGCGTGGGCAATCCGAGGGGGAGTCTTGGACAGGCCCACGGTGTGGACAAGGATTCCCCTGGTCACATATCATACTACAGTTGCATTACATGCATGTCTGGCCCGGGGACATGTCTATAGCGGACACGGTGACTGTTTGTACCCAACACCGCATCCACGGGTGAGCATTTGTTTGGAGAAGTGTTCTTTGGGGCAGTGAGGTGGGCTGCAGCGGTATTTCAAAAAGCGGCAAGAAACAGCCACTTTTGGAAACACTGCTGCTGCCGCTGCCCGCCTCCCCCACCAAACGAAATCGACAGCAGCTGGGCGGGGGGTGTAGCCAGTTATGTGTGCCATTGCCATCGCCCATCCAGGCTGGCTGGCCCTAGGTGTCCACCTAGCTCGCCTAGTGGACAGGGCAGCCTTGCCCCTTCCCTCCTCTCCATTATGCTATCCCCCCCAGATATACAATGTCCCACACATTTCAACTCCCTCCCGCCAAACCCTCTCTATCCTCCCAACCCATACCACAACAATAGCATTGTACATGCAACTTAAACAGTAAATAATACTTGGTACCAACATAACCTTTAAGTCAGAGGCTACGGTATTTCTTATTAGGTCTACCTCGCTCCCCATTTCCATCAATGACCATATGCTAGCTTACTGGAGAAATTTTGTTTCATTTTATTAGCTATGAAGTTAATACTACATATTGTGGTAAGGCAGGTGCAGCACAGACCTGGGAAGGAAAAAAAAAAGAAACTTTTTCCCTGAGAGGGGGATGGGCTCACCTAAGCACAGGTCCCAAAACGAAAGTTATAGAGAAACACACGCTTGCAAGGCTAGCTTGAAGCCATGCACGGACTCCATGGCAACAGCAGGGAGAGATAGGGTGGGGCCAAAAAGGGAAGCACGCTGGCAAACATTTAAACACAGTCAGTCAGCAAGTGGAGAGGGAAGCCAAAGGAGCTGGCTGGAGGAGTGGCAGAGCCTGAGGTAATGGCAGAGCCAGAGGGAAAGCCAGAATAGTTGTTGGGGAATTCAACAACGGAACGAGAAGCAAGAGAGAAGAGCAGGAAGAAGCTTGAGGGAGTTAACAGGATTGTAACTCTGACTCAAAGGCAAGCAGCCCAGGTTCTAAGCAAGGAACGATGCCGGTTAAAAGCCTGCTAGGAAGAATGCTTCTACAAACAAGGTAAAGCAGACAGTACCTTTAAAATGCTTCACTAAAGGGAAGGAGGTCTATAGCCATGAAAGAGATATTATGAAGAAAGCTCAAGAAGTAGTATTCTGAGTAATTGCTACTGAGAAAGGCTGGAAAGACAAGTCTCATCTTTTAAAGCTGCAATAGTACTTGTGCTAGGGAAGTATTTTAAACAGCAGTTTAGTTCCCATACTGAGAAGCAGAGAATGTTTTAAGCTTACCTGAAACAGCTGGGAGAAGCTAACAAGGTTAGCTGGACTTTGCTTATACCAGTGACTTTCAACTATGTTTTGTTTGGCTAAAAAGGAAAGTTATGTTTGTTGCACAGACTGAAAGAAATTGCTTTGTCATAGCACTGCTGAAATACCTTTATAAAGAAGCTTTTTGTTGGAGAAAATATCCTCACTTTCTGTTCATGGTTTGGAGCCTTCTGCCAAGGTCCAATTGCAAACTTGATGATTAAAACAAAATTTAAAAATAAATTTTCCTGTGTTAGCCTATTTCCACTTGGACTGCTTTATTGACACACAACTACACAATTAAGGGCCTCAGCTACTAGGCTGAAGCAAGACACAGGTTAATATGGCCCGCCGCCCCCACTTGGCCACCGCCTAGTATGGGTGCCGGCCCACAGGTGGTGTAGTTGGCAGGATTTTCGTCAAGCTTTTGCACACCTAAAAGAAGATCCTGACCTCAGAAGGAGGAGAGGACCCCCAGAGAAGCTGCCGTCAACACACGCGCTATCTGCTAAGCGGAGATCTGGAGTGGCAGTGGAGCCGGAGTTGATATCCACGTGGTTGACAAAGCGAGACTCTGCACCAGGGCCAGGTAACCCGTAGGCTGAGGGGTTATCGCCGGTTTCTGGTGTAAGAGGGAGGCTATAGGGGAGTGCTCAGTAGGGCAAAGGGGAGCATAAGAGAGTACCGCACTTGGTGTTTGTTTCTCTTTGTTTTATTCACAGCACTACTATAACAATGGAGAGTCGTGATATCCTGACCTGGGTGGCTGAACAGTTTTCCAAGCAAAGGGAGATGTCGGCGCAGAGCCTGGAACAGGCGAAGGCCATGCTCCAAGCCCAACAAGGACCTTTACTGGAGATGATGTCCAGGTGGCTTGCAGCGCAGGAGAAAGCGGCTGAAGCTGCCAGGACAGTGCCAGGTTCACGGGGAGATTTCCATGGGGGGAACCTATTAGGCACTGAGACTTTCTCTTGTGGACGTCTTACTACTGATGATGATATAGACGATTATATTGAGGCATTTGAGAGAATAGCTCTCCTGGCCAGATGGCCAAAGGAACAGTGGGCGCTAAGATTCACCACGTCTCTCACAGACGAAGCTTTGGCGGCCTATAGGGCCATGCCTGCCAGTTTAGTCACAGATTATAAGGAAGTAAAGCGAGCTATCAAGGATCGGATGGGATTAAACCCCACGGTCTATCGCAGGCTTCTACGTTCCTGTAAATTGAAGTTAGGGGAGACACCTCAAGCTCTCTATTATAGAGTGAAGAGCTTAGTTTATAAATGGCTTACACCCGAGACTAAAGATTTAGAATCCATATTAGACACTGTGTTTCTAGAACAGTTTATGGAAGCTGTACCCAGCAATGTGCAAACCTTCCTAGTCCTCCAAGACTGCAAAAACACTCAGGAAGCCATTGCGCTGGCTGACCGCTTTCTAGAGGCTAACAGATTGAGCCCCGAGAAAGAAGGTGTTTTTAAGAATGCAAATGTGGAGTTACTAGAAAGGAAGGCAAAGCTTGCAAACTTTAGGAAAGAAAGTATGTCTTTCGATAAAAGATTTGATGTACCGAAAAAATGTTTTATGTGTGGAGAATTGGGGCATCTTAAAAGGGATTGTAAAGCTAGGAAAGCTTTTGTAATTACCCATCATAGAGATGCAGGAGAAGGGTTCCTGTTAACAGTGGAGGTGGAAGGGATCCCAACAGAGGCATTATTGGACTCAGGCGCAGACCAATCTATGATATCTCAGAGGCTGTGGAAGAAAATTGAGGCAAAAGATAAACCCTCACCAGAGACCTCTGGAAATCATATTAAGATTCGCTGTATCCATGGAGCCGCCTCTACCTATCCCATACATCCCGTTGAAATAAAAGGATTGGGTATGAAAAAGCAAATAGATGTGGCTATAGTACCGAGACTTCCACATGACATAGTCCTAGGCCACGATTGGCCTCAATTCAGGAAAGGCTTAGCTAAGGAGTTGCAGGACAACACAAGTCAACCAGCTACCCTTTCTCAGGAAGATGACTTAGCCAGGGAGAAAGCCTTACCCAAGGTAGGAAAGGTTGCTGACCCCAGGCTAGGAGAAGACAAGGCAGGTATGATAACTACCCGCACAGGCTTTAAGCCTTCAGAAAAGGAAAAGGATCCTCAGGAAGACCCTATACCAGGGACATCCTTTCATGAGGAATTGATTACTCCCCCAAAAGACATCCCCAGGAAGGGAAAGGCCGAAAAGTGGCGGGAAAGGCAAACCAGGGCAAAGAAAAGGGCTGAGTTGATAGCTGGACAGGAATTGCCCTGGGTTCCTGCAGACTTAAGGGAAAAATTTCCCTCATTTCCTAGGGAACAGATAGCAGATCCTGCTTTGGTCCGAGCGTTTGAATACGCCAGGAAAGGATCTGAGACCCTGCCAAGATTTCTCTTGGTGGATAACCTGCTATATCGGGAGAGTTCAGACCCAAGAAGAAAACAGTTAGTGATAGCTTACTCCTTTAGAACCCTTGAAGGTAATATGGGGGAATGGGATACAATGCTCCCATTTGTGCTATACGCATGTAGGGAGAGAAAGCAGACCTCTACAGGCGCTTCCCCATACGAACTCATGTATGGACGTGCTCCGCGGGGAGTACTAGATATACTGAGAGAACAGTGGATAGCACCCACTGAGGGCGAGCAAGAGGTACCTAAGTTCCTGACAGATTTGAAAGGACGCTTGCAGCGAATGGCTACAGCGGCAGAAGGGAACTTGAAAGCGAGTCAGGCCCGTCAAAAGTCTTATCATGACAGACGAGCGAGACCACGTATCCTGAAGGTTGGGGATAGGGTACTTGTGATGGTCGCAGCTGCTAGCTCCAAGTTTGAGAATACCTGGAAAGGGCCTTACAGAGTTTTAAAACAAGTAGGTCCTGTAACTTATGCATTGGAGACCGGGAAAGGGAGGCAGCAAGTATACCATATTTATATACTGCGCCCATGGCAAGAGCGAACAGCCAAATTAGCCCTAAGAGAGAACAGTAACCCACAGGTCCTATCTAGGATTACAAGCTGTGCGCGGGTTGTGGCACCAGCCTGTAATAGCTTAAGGGGGGGGATATGTGGTAAGGCAGGTGCAGCACAGACCTGGGAAGGAAAAAAAAAAAAAGAAACTTTTTCCCTGAGAGGGGGATGGGCTCACCTAAGCACAGGTCCCAAAACGAAAGTTATAGAGAAACACACACTTGCAAGGCTAGCTTGAAGCCATGCCCGGACTCCATGGCAACAGCAGGGAGAGATAGGGTGGGGCCAAAAAGGGAAGCACGCTGGCAAACATTTAAACACAGTCAGTCAGCAAGTGGAGAGGGAAGCCGAAGGAGCTGGCTGGAGGAGTGGCAGAGCCTGAGGGAATGGCAGAGCCAGAGGGAAAGCCAGAATAGTTGTTGGGGAATTCAACAACGGAACGAGAAGCAAGAGAGAAGAGCAGGAAGAAGCTTGAGGGAGTTAACAGGATTGTAACTCTGACTCAAAGGCAAGCAGCCCAGGTTCTAAGCAAGGAACGATGCCGGTTAAAAGCCTGCTAGGAAGAATGCTTCTACAAACAAGGTAAAGCAGACAGTACCTTTAAAATGCTTCACTAAAGGGAAGGAGGTCTGTAGCCATGAAAGAGATATTATGAAGAAAGCCCAAGAAGTAGTATTCTGAGTAATTGCTACTGAGAAAGGCTGGAAAGACAAGTCTCATCTTTTAAAGCTGCAATAGTACTTGTGCTAGGGAAGTGTTTTAAACAGCAGTTTAGTTCCCATACTGAGAAGCAGAGAATGTTTTAAGCTTACCTGAAACAGCTGGGAGAAGCTAACAAGGTTAGCTGGACTTTGCTTATACCAGTGACTTTCAACTATGTTTTGTTTGGCTAAAAAGGAAAGTTATGTTTGTTGCACAGACTGAAAGAAATTGCTTTGTCATAGCACTGCTGAAATACCTTTATAAAGAAGCTTTTGTTGGAGAAAATATCCTCACTTTCTGTTCATGGTTTGGAGCCTTCTGCCAAGGTCCAATTGCAAACTTGATGATTAAAACAAAATTTAAAAATAAATTTTCCTGTGTTAGCCTATTTCCACTTGGACTGCTTTATTGCCCCACAACTACACAATTAAGGGCCTCAGCTACTAGGCTGAAGCAAGACACAAGTTAATATGGCCCGCCGCCCCCACTAGGCCACCGCCTAGTATGGGTGCCGGCCCACAATATGCTCAAAGTCACCTTCAGCTTCCTCCAGGAACTGAGCCCCAGTGGGCTCAAAGCTCAAAAAATCTAGTGTTTCTTAAGCATAGCTCTTTTCTTGGCCTCCGTAAGCCAGCTCTTACACATTACACAGCCCACTGTACAAAATAGCAAGTTACATCAGTCTGGGGGTCATGCATTCTGTTCTGCAGTTAACACTAGGCAACAAGTCATCACACAGCTCTGGGACCACAGTACTCTGACTCTTAGCAACTCCTTCTTTTACCAGTCATTTATCACTCAATCAATTGCATCCCACAGTTTCATGTGCCATCGTTCAGTGCAATATTTCCATGTTATCTCCCATACAGTAGTCCACAGTACTCAGAGAACATTTAAACTAACTATGTTACTAAGTTACTATGTTTCTATGAATGCCTTCAATTTCACTGGGGTCTCAAATATCCTTGCCTGATTCTCATAAGTGATCTGCATCCTTGACAGAAACTGCAATCAGATCCTTCTTCAGTGCAGCTTTGTGCAGTAAAGAGTTGTGGCTGTCCTGCTTTCTGTCACTTTTGCAGCGAGATCATGGAACACCAGCAGTTTATTTCTTTATAATCAAAGTCCCTCTTCTCTTTGTATTTCTGCGTGATCTTGGCTATGCATAATTCAATATCCTGGCAATGACCATCCTCAGTCGCTCTTGGCCCTCTCTCTGTCCCTCTATACAGTACACTCATTCCACCTTCATTGGGAGACTCACACTTTCCAATGTTTCCACTAAGCAGCTTTGAGCTGTGTGGAAGTCCTCTGTGGGCATTTCAGCCAGTGGAGGTGAGGTGGGGGGGGGGGGGAGATGCAACAAGATTGCACTTTGGAATCTTGGAGGACAGGAAGGTCCAGACATGTCTCCCTTGTGATTTAAAGTGGAATTGTGCTGGACACCCCACAACTGGCATGAATGCAAGCAGACGACTCCCGCACAGCTCAAAGCTGCTTAGTAGGATCATTAGGCCTGACAATCAAATTGATTAATGCGCTTAGCAGAGCTGCTAACCAGATTAATCTCATTGACACAGTTAGTGCCGCTAAATATCCAGGGTGCCACCTCTCAGTGTTCCGATGCTAGCTGGTTAGCATCAGAGTGTTCTGGGGCGTTTCGTGGATAGCACCCAAGAATATTGGGCAGCAGTGATATCCAGCCTCTGCCTGGTTATCCCTTGGTAGTGAAAGTTAGGCACAGAAAAGACTGTCCTAACTTTTGCCACCAAAACTAATTGGGCAGCGGCTCAATATCACCACTGCCAGATTAGCTTCCTGCTCCATCAGCCAACCCAGATATTCAATGCCACCCTGGCATTGAATATCCAGGTTTAGAGTTCAGCGACGGCGGCTAGCCATTGAAATAGTGCTAGCCACCACCACTAAATATCGGGCCCATTGTCTTCAAGCTCACTGCCTCCAGAGCCACTTTTCCACCAAGGTCCATAGTTCAGGTTCTGTCAGTCTCTGGGACTCCAGTGAAGCATATGTTGTTCCTACATCCTCTGTTTTCTTGGCCTTCCAAGCATTCCAGGAGGAATTTGTTGTACAGTTCCAGAGCTCTGATCCTAGCCTCGGCCTCCTTCATCCAATATTCTTGGCGGCAATTTTATTCTCTGCCTGTTGTATCTGGGCTTTGTGCAACTCCAAGCTGTCTTTCAATTCATCAATAGATGCATGGATTTTCAAGAGTTTATCCTCCATATCTGTGGTAACATTTCTGGTAACCTCCCAGATGACATCCTTGTGTAAAGTCACAATGGGTGTCGCCACCTCCACCATCATCTTTTTCTTTATATCCTTGTTCCTCTCTTGACCACTGTGTTGTGGTTTCACCAGCATCCCCAGAAGCTGCCACACTTGGTTCTTGATGAATGTACCTTCTCTGATGAGCTCTCTCTATCTTTTATACCCAGGAACTCCCATTCCACTTTACCTTCAGATGGATCACATGTGAGTTTCTAAGTGCATTACATCTGCTGAGCCATGATTTCTGACCTCTGCTAATCTTCTGATTATGAACCTGTTCTGCCTGCTCTGATCTACGCCTGCTTCTTGACTACTCTTTTGCTTACTGTTTGATTTAATTTCTGGTTTGTAGGGCTGCTCTGCAGCAGGGCCGGCCCGTCTATTGAATGAGAATGTTTTTTGCACAGGGCCCCGCGTTTCAGGGGGCCCCCGCGCAAAGAACATTCTGATCTAAAAGTAAATTTTAAAATTTAAAAAAAAAGCTGTCTGCTGCCGCGGCCGCTGCAGCAGAATCGAGAGTGCCGCGGGCCCCCCCTGCCCGGCAGAGCCTGCCCTCCCTTGCATCAGCTCCCTCTCCGCAGTCACACGCACCGGCTTTCAGAGCGCGAGGGGAGAGTTTCTCCCCGCGACTCTGTTAAGCCCGCGGGCGCTGATGGGAAAGTTCCCATCAGCCCCCGCGGGCTTAACAAAGCCGCAAAAGGGAAACTAGTCCCTTCGTGCTCTGAAAGCTGGTGCGTGTGACTGCGGAGAGGGAGTTGATGCAGGGGAGGGCAGGCTCTGCCGGGCAGGGGCGGCCCCACGGCACACTCGATTTTGCCGTGGCGGCCGCGGCCACGGCAGCAGACAGCTTTTTTTTATTTTAAGTTTTCCCTGGGCTGGGGGGGGGGGGTTAGGAGTGGTGATGGGCTATGGGGGAGCTAAGTCTGGATATGAGCTGATGGGATTAGGACTGGAAGTGTGCTGATGGGGGGTTAGGACTGCTAATGGGCTATGGGGGGCTTAAACTGAAAATTGGATGATGGGGGGTTAGGACTGGAAATGGGCTGATGGGATTAGGACGGAGTGGGCTGATGGGGAGGTTAGGACAGGTAATTGGCTATGGGGGGCTTAAACTAAAAATTGGGTGATGGGGGGTTAGGACTGGAAATGGGCTGATGGGATTAGGACTGGGAGTGGGCTGATGGGGGCTTAGGACTGGTAATAGGCTATGGGAGGCTAGGACTGGTAATGGGTTGGGGGTTGCTAGGACTGGAAATGGGCTGAGTGGAAGGGAAGGCTTGAACTGCAAATAGCTGATGGGGACGGGGGCTTGGAATGAAAATGGGCTGAGGGGAAGGGGGGGCTTGAACTGCAAATAGCTGATGGGGAGGGGGCTTGGAATGGAAATGGGTTGAGTGGAAGGGGGCTTGAACTGCAAATAGCTGATGGGGACGGTGGCTTGGAATGAAAATGGGCTGAGGGGAAGGGGGGCTTCAACTGCAAACAGCTGATGGGGAGGGGGGCTTGGAATGGAAATGGGCTGAGTGGAAGGGGGCTTGAACTGCAAATAGCTGATGGGAAGGGGGGCTTGGAATGGAAATGGGCTCTTAGGGGAGGGAGCTAGGACAGGAAATGGGCTGATGGAGGGGCTAGGATAGGACTGGGAATTGGGTGTTGGGGGGAGCTTAGATTGGAAATGGGCTGTGGTGGGGGCTTGGATTGAAATGGCCTCATGGAGGGGCTAGAACTGGAAGTAGGCTCATGGGGGGCTTGGATTGGAAATGGGCTAAGTGGAGAGGAGCTAGGATTTGACATTGGCTGATGGTGGGGCTAGGAAAGGACTAGAAATGGGCTGATGGGAGGCTGGTATTGGAAATGAGCTGATGAAGGGACTCGGATAGGAATGAAAATGGATGGGGGAGCTAGGACTGGAAATGGGCTGATGGGGGGCCAAGACTGGAAATGGGCTGATGTGGGGACTAGAAGGGAATGGATACTGGGTGGGGCTGGAACTAGAAGGGAGCTGATGTTGGGGGAGATTAGAATGGGATGGGGACAGGGGCGGCCCAAGGGGGGTGCGGGGCCATGTGCGGAGACTCGGTGCGGGGCCTCATTTGCATAAGTGGCCTTATTTGCATAAATATTTGCATAATGTTACCATACACTAACTTTTAGTAAACATGTCTCTTAATGAGTGTATGGATAAAGAAAGACTAAAAGATTTCTACATTACTATAATCCAGTGCCAACCGCCAGGCACATTAGGAACTACTACAAACGCTGCCCATTTAGAACCCATAGCAAACCCGCTGTATCCTGACAGCATTACCAGGACTCACAAAGCACCAGACCCTACCTATCAAAAGGAAACACTGCAAATATTAAACCAGTACATTTCAGAGAATACTGGGGAAAGAGAACAAGTGGCAATGTCAAATAGGAATTACATAAACAGAATACCTCAGCTCAGTTACACATGCAGAACATAGACCATCACCAAACAAGGAATCGCAATTTAGAAACAGGAAGGCAATAATTAAACTGGGAACCCCAAAAGCCAAACTTGGAATGTACAACAACACTGTAGAAATAAAACTATAAATCAATTTCCTCTTGTACCAAACAAAGCGCAGACGTTAATGATGCACATTTCCCAGAGCTTTCATATTCCAGTTAATAAATTCAAAATAAAGAGATATATTTCTACCTTTTGTGCATTTTTTTTCAGTTGCAATTGCTCCAGCCACTTTCTTCTGGTTTCTTCATGTTTTCTGCTAACTCTCCATCGTCTGCTGTCCATTTGTCCTTTCTTCTCTCTTCTAGTTTTCTTTCCATCCTCTCTCTCTACATCTGCTTTAACATACTAATCTTTATCCTTTTGCTCTTTCCTCATTCTTATTTCATCCACACAAATTTTACCCCTCCATCCTCAATCCCCACTTACTCTCCCAATACCCGGCCAATTGTAGATTTTTCATCCCTCCCACACAAAATATTTTTCCCCTCTCCATTTTACTCTCCCAGCCCCATCCCATTCTAATCCTCCCCCAACATCAGCTCCCTTCTAGTTCCAGTCTCACCCAGCATCCATTCCCTTCTAGTCCCTGCATCAGCCCATTTCCAGTCCTAGTCCCCCATCAACCCATTTCCAGTCCTAGCTCCCCCATCCATTTTCAGTCTGAGTCCCTTCATCAGCTCATTTCCAATCCTAGCCCCCCATCAGCCCATTTCTAGTCATTTCCTAGCCCCACCATCAGCCCATGTCAAACCCTAGCTCCCCTCCACTCAGCCCAATTCCAGTCCAAGCCCCCCCATGAGCCTACTTCCAGTTCTAGCCCCTCCATGAGTCCATTTCAATTCAAGCCCCCACCACAGCCCATTTCCAATCTTAGCTCCCCCCAACAGCCCATTTCCAGTCCTATCCTAGCTGCTCCATCAGCCCATTTTCAGTTCTAGCTCCCTTCCCTCACAGCCCATTTCCATTCCAAGCTCCCTCCCCATCAGCTATTTGCAGTTCAAGCCTCCCCGTCCACTCAGTCCATTTCCAGTCATAGCAATCCCCCAACCCATTACCAGTCCTAGCCCCCCCTTAACCCATTTTCAGTTTAAGCCCCCCCTATAACCCATTACCAGTCCTAACCCCCCATCAGCCCACTTCCAGTCTTAACCCCATCAGCCCATTTCCAGTCAGCCCCCCATAGCCCATTGCCAGTCCTAACCCCCCCCATCTGCCCACAGCCCTTTACTAGTCCTATACTCATGATCCCACGTCTTGTCCTAACCACTCCCAATAAGCCCTTTTCCTTTCATAGCGCCCCCATAGCCCATTAGCAGTCCTAACCCCCCCCCATAGCCCATTAGCAATCCTAACCCCCATCACCCTATTTCCAGACAGCCCCCATCAGCCCACAGCCCATTACCAGTCTTAACCCCCCCCAGCCCATTTCCAGTCCTAACCCCCCATCACCCCATTTCCAGTCAGCCTCCATCAACCCCCAGCCCATTACCAGTCTTAACCCCCCCAGCCCATTTCCACGCCTAACCCCCCCATCACCCCATTTCCAGACAGCCTACATCAGCCCCCAGCCCATTACCAGTCTTAACCCCCCCAGCCCATTTCCAGTCCTAAACCCCCCCCCCAGCCCATTTCCAGTCAGCCTCCATCAGCCCCAGCCCATTAGCAGTCTTAACCCCCCCTAGCCCATTTCCAGTCCTACCCCCCACAGCCCATTTCCCGTCCCAACCCCCCATCACCCCATTCCCCGTCAGCCACCATCAGCCCCAGCCCATTAGCAGTCTTAACCCCCCCAGCACATTTCCAGTCCTAACCCCCCCCCAGCCCATTTCCAGTCAGCCTCCATCAGCCCCAGCCCATTAGCAGTCTTAACCCCCCCTAGCCCATTTCCAGTCCTAACCCCCCTCCAGCCCATTTCCAGTCCTAACCCCCCCTTGCACATTTCCAGTCCTAACCCCCCCGTGCACATTTCCAGTCCTAACTCCCCCCCTTGCACATTTTCAGTCCTAACTCCCCCCCCCCTTGCACATTTTCAGTCCTAACCCCCCCCTTGCACATTTCCAGTCCTAACCCCCCATCACCCCATTTCCAGACAGCCTCCATCAGCCCCCCCCCCCTTCCCTTCCCTTCCCTTCCGGCAAATTAAAAAAACACACCAACAACCTGGCTCTAGCTGCTGCCGCTGCCGCGTCCGTCGCAGCAGCGGCAGAATGGCGTGTCCCGCGGGGCCCCCTCTCCTCGTCGAGCCCTCTGCAAGGGCTTTCAGATTCGCGAAGGGAGAGTGCTCCCTCGCGTCTCTGTAAAGCCCACAGGGGCTAATGGGAAATTTCCCATCAGCCCCTCGCGTCTAAAGGGGCAGATGGGAAATTTCCCATTAGCCCCTGCGGGCTTTACAGAGACGCGAGGGAGCACTCTCCCTTCGCGAATCTGAAAGCCCTTGCAGAGGGCTCGACGAGGAGAAGGGGCCCCGCGGGACACGCCATTCTGCCGCTGCTGCGACGGACGCGGCAGCAGCCAGAGACAGTTTTTTTTAAAAAATGTAATTTAAAAAAAAAGCAGAATGTTCTTTGCGCGGGGCCCCCTGAAACGCGGGGCCCTGTGCAAAAAACATTCTTGCTCAATGGACGGGCCGGCCCTGGATGGGGATGGGGCTGGGAGAGTGAAATGGAGAGGGGAAAAATATTTTGTGTGGGAGGGAAGAAAAATCTACAATTGGCCGGGTATTGGGAGACTAAGTGGGGATTGAGGATGGAGGGGTAAAATTTGAGTGAATGAAATAGGAATGAGGAAAGAGCAAAAGGAGAAAGATTAGTATGTTAAAGCAGATGTAGAGAGAGAATGGAAAAAAACTAGAAGAGGGAAGAAAGGACAAATGGACAGCAGACGATGGAGAATTAGCAGAAGACACAAATAAACCAGAAGAAAGTGGCTGGAACAATTGCAACTGGAAAAAAATGCACAAAAGTTACAAAGATATCTCTTTATTTTGAATTTATTAACTGGAATATGTCAGCTCTGGGAAATGTGCATCATTAAAGTCTGTGCTTTGTTTAGTACAAGAGGAAATTAATTTATAGTTTTATTTCTACATTGTTGTTGTACATTCCAAGTTTGGCTTTTAGGGATCCCAGTTTAATTATTGTCTTCCTGTTTTTAAATTGTGATTCCTTGTTTGGTGATGGTCTATGTTCTGTATGTGTAACTGAGCTGAGGTATTCTGTTTATGTAATTCCTATTTGACATTGCCACTTGTTCTCTTTCCCAGTAGGTCATGTATTGTTGTTCTCTGAAATGTATTGGTTTAATATTTGCAGTGTTGCCTTTTGATAGGTAGGGTATGGTGCTTTATGAGTCCTGGTAGTGCTGTTAGGATACGGCGGGTTTGCTATGGGTTCTAAATGGGCAGTGTTTGTAGTAGTTCCTAATGTGCCTGGCGGTTGGCACTGGATTATAGTAATGTAGAAATCTTTTAGTCTTTCTTTATCCATACACTCATGAAGAGGCATGTTTACTAAAAGTTAGTGTATGGTAACATTATGCAAATAATTATGCAAATGAGGTCCCTTATGCAAATGAGGCCCCACACCGAGTCTCCGCACATGGCCCCGCACCCCCCTTGGGCCGCCCCTGCTCTGCAGGGCCTGCCCCCCTTTTTCAGCTCTTCTCCTGCCTCCTATCATCTGGTGACTGGTGTCTACCTCATGTTTCAAGTTCTGGTAGCCTCTGAGTACCATAAAATTTATGTTGAAAGGAAAGGGGGCTGTCATAGATTAACATGTACAACTTACGCCCAGAGTCCTTAGTGTTCTCCATGAAACTTGATTTGGCCATGACATTTGACCTTTGGGTAGATGAATACATAAATTCCCATTTGCAACCCAACACTAACTCCCCACCACCAACAGCATTTTGTTGTGCACCTAAACTCTCAACCTTTTTCCCACCACCATCCTTTATATTTATCCCAAATGTGTCCAGTATTTCTTAAAGTACTGGCCTCACAACCCTCACTGGTAGGCCACATCAGATTTGGTCATCTTTCTCTTTGATTCTCCCAAGACCAGCATTAAAAATCCAATACAACAGTCCTTGATTATCACATTTTATAATAATCCACACAGCCATCAAAATTAATGAGGCTGTTGTTCAAGTTACCTGGCTTCTTCCAGACCAACTAAATTTTGAGTTTTTACCAGGATCACTCTTTGCAAATTACTTGAAGCCCTTCTTGGAAGCCCAATGCAGCCTTACTGTTAAGATGACCTCTAGGCTACCCCAATGACTTGTGCTGCCAAAATTAAATGTTTCCTGCCACATAGAGAGTCCAAAAATAATGAAAGAAACTATCAGGAATGTAATCTAACATTGAAAGTAATCACTACTACTGAAATCCTCTGGCATATATTAACCATAGCCTGCAAACTGGACTAGGAAATGCCATTAATCTGATTTTACATTTCTTTGAGTACTTTGGTGTTTTGTTCTTATTTTTTGGGATTTGCAGTACTCCTTCCCTTTCATATTTCAAATTTTTTAACAGTTGGCCATAATACAGAAAAGAAGTCAATCTTTTTCGTTTTTGGGGTTTATTTTATGTATTTTAAAGGCTTATATACTACATTTCCAACGCGGTTTACATATACAGTAACACCACATGACTTTCCAGAAAACAGAGTTGGCAGTTCTCTCCTACACCTATTTCTTCCAGCATGTGCAGAATCAAGCTGGAATCAGGCAGCACAGATCTTCATTCGCACTACCCAGCAGATTTTTCCCTTATTTTATTTCTCCCTACACAAGCCCACGCACTTACTTTAGTTGGGCCACTGTTGCAACAATCCTGGGCCAAAGGATATGTAGCCTGGTTTGTTTTAGAACTCAACTGTTCAGGTTTCACTCCACAGCCAGTTTTTCCCATCTCTGGGGATGTGAATATTGCCTTTGCAGTATCTCTAGACCAAGCTGACCCAGGGAGCAGAAGTCCCAATCTGGGAATTGACCCGGAAATATTCTGCATGGAGTTGCACAGCAGCAAGCAAAGGGCCAGCCAAAATAATCTCATCTTATTATGGCTTCACAGAAATGAACAGCACAGCATAACGATTTTCTTGTGGTTCTGGCTCCTTTGAATAATATCGAAATGAAAATCCTGGTGTTTTACTTGTGATAAAGGCTGCAGAAAATTGCATACCTTATCACAACCCTTCACCCTCTCCCCCACTGCAGTTTCCTGAGGTGCAGTTCCATTTTGTGAAATTTCTGGCCATGAGCAAATTTAATGATTTTTCAGCTCATTAATGATTTAGCATAGCTTTTGTGAACAGCTTCGCAAATATAAAATTACATGCATGTAAAATTTGAAAAATGTGATTGTGTGAGCTACTTTCCATTTAAAACTCATAAGTACCTTTGCAAAGGAATTCATGGCTTAGTACATTGGTCTTGTATTTTACACTGTATCTGGAGATAGTTCTGGCCTTTACGGCTATCAGCCATCTGAGAAGGATTGGAGGTATTTTTTATAAGTAATGTCTGATTTTAAAGTTTGCTTTGTAAACTGTAACATTTTTTTGAAAGTGGATGGTATGGGGTGTTCCTGGAAACAGCTAAGAGGTGCTACCACATTGGGGCATACTTGTTGCTCATCTTACCAGCAGATTTAGCTTTTGTGCTGTATTGATTCTCTGGAGCCTGAAAGCTTTCAATGGAGAACTTATAGAAAAAGAACTACTGTATGAACCCCCTCTAGTGGCTAAATCCTAGAAAAGCACTACAGTACTAACATTTTTCTGTCAGACTCTCCAATCCTATTTTCAGGCAGAACCTTTCCTCTCACAAGATGAACCTTTCTGTGTAAAATCAGAACTGTGTTAGTAACATCAAACTGTACTGATACATGGAAGCTGACATCATGTAAAAACTGTGATGTAGTCACTGTAGAAGGAAGTCAGAATTATTATTTTTTGTCTAAAGGACTGCTTGCTATATGGCAGAAAAAGAAAACAGAGAGCTAGATTTAGAGGTAAATTACCTTCTTCTGAGGGAAAAACCACTAGAAGCTATTGAATTTTAATTGCTCTTGCATTCTGTATTGGAAATTTGCTGCATATTGGAGTCCTTTCGATGTCTGGCAACTGAGGATAAGAATGAGTATTCGCTAACCCTGTCACAAGGGGAAGGAGGGGGAGGCAGAATTAGGGCAGTCACCTGAGGCACTGCCCTTTGAGCCAGTCTGTGAGTCTGCATCCACAGAAAATCAACTAGTGATGGGTACAGAACAGAACAAAAAAAATTTCTCCTTACTTCTCACAATACAAAAAAAAATTAAACTCTCTTGTCATTTCAGCAACACAGATTTTCACTTTGTGAAATATAAAGACACTTGGGGGTATGTTTACTAAACTGCGTTAGTGCAAATCGCGTTAGGAGCCGCGTTAGAGAAAGGAAAGCCAAAAAAGGACATGGGCGGGACAACGTAACCACTAACGCGCGTTCCAAAAACTAACGAGCGTTACAGGGTGCCGTGGCGCGTTACTACGCGTTAATCGTATGAAGGCGTACAGACACAAATCACTGAAACAGAGCTGTAGCACAATGGTTAGTGTACTGACCGCTGTTACAGGCAGCATGGGTTCAAGTCCCCAGTGTGCCTAACACAGAAGGCTATTCAATGTGGTCAACGTTCTTCAAGCAAATCACTCATGAACTTATAGAATTTAATGCTTGAACTTTCAGCCAATGGAACTAATAAAATTACTATGTTTAGGCACTTGGGTCTCAGTATAAAACTTTGCAGTTAAATGTAAGGTCTGAATGTAAACACCTTTACTGGACTGCTTTTTACATCAACGACCCATCTCTATGTGCCCTTAATAGCAATTTACACGTTTTTTTTCTGTGTTTTTCTCATTCAATTTTCTCTTAAAATCTTTTAATACTAATGATGTCCCATGCGCGTGTCCCTTGCGGGTTCTTGTAAAACTTTCAAATCTTCCTCAATTGGGATGTAGTGCAGTAGAGATTATTTTGAAATTATTGTTCAACATAAACACTTGTTCCAAACCTTATCTCTGAAACCACTCTTAATCTCTTGCAAACACTTATCTTTTCCATTGTTGTTGTTGAATGTTCTTCCTGTTATACAATGAGGAAACTACCACTCTCAGCGATTATTGCTGAAGTCCTTATCGCCAGTAGCAGATGCCAACATAGTGAATTTTGTTACCCGTTATTCCCCTTTAAGTAAAACCATTCAGAAGATTATAAAGGATCATAGTCAGATCCTGGGGCAAACCCCAGGGCTGGGGAATAAAAGCATCCGTTGTGTTTGGGGTAGAGGCATAAATTTGAAAGAACAATTAAGCCCGTCTCGCCTTCGTCTACCTAGGCCTATGGGAGAAGTAGTTGAGAAATGGGGACACACTAAATGTGGCTCGTGTAGTATTTGTGCCATCACATTGGAATTACAGGAATTCGAGCACCACGGAGTAGTGTATAAATTGAGGAACGCAACTGATTGCTCTTCTAATTATGGCGTTTATGTGCTTCGTTGCCCCTGCCAGTTACTTTATGTGGGTCAAACGAGTAGGGCACTCCGTAAGAGGATAATTGAACATCGAAGCAGAATTTCTAACAGGGTCTTGGAAGCACCGATAGTGCAACATTGTCTCGACAAACAACATAGTTTTGAACACCTTTGTGTTTTTGCTATAGATCGGATTCAACAGTCACGGGGTATGAAAACCAAGGAACAAACATTGGTTAGTGAAGAACAGCGATGGATTTTTAAACTCAACACAGTTAAACCCCATGGACTTAATGCTTCCATTGATTGGTCAATATGTATTTAGAAGGGACTAAGGGGAGCTCCCCGAGTTCCCTCAGGATAGTAAGAATGGAGGGAGGAGCCATGGAGGTAGTCTATAAAAAAAGCCAGAGGTTGTGCTAAGCCGCATGCGTGGCGTTTTTTGGCTGTTATGAGAAGAAAATCAGCGAGAAGTGAGTTTGCCTCTTACAGTTGATCACAGCAATCCACAAATGAGTAAATAATTTTCTTGTTGAGTTAAGGAATGTCATTATAGCCGCCATAGTAAAAATACATGTCCAGGAACAGTATGATAGTTGTTTTTGGAAACAAAGGGAGTGGAAATTATGTGCTGTTATATTTTTCAGAGGAGTCCCGAGTGCGGGTGAACATTCCCCTGATGAAACAGGTTGAGTGAAACGCTTGGGCGCCTTAGATGAACGGCGTTGGGACTTGAGTAACACTTGCTACTGGCGATAAGGACTTCAGCAATAATCGCTGAGAGTGGTAGTTTCCTCATTGTATAACAGGAAGAAAATTCAACAACAACGGAAAAGATAAGTGTTTGCAAGAGATTAAGAGTGGTTTCAGAGAGAAGGTTTGGAACAAGTGTTTATGTTGAACAATAATTTCAAAATAATCTCTACTGCACTACATCCCAATTGAGGAAGATTTGAAAGTTTTACAAGAACCTGCAAGGGACACGCGCATGGGACATCATTAGTATTAAAAGATTTTAAGAGAAAATTGAATGAGAAAAACACAGAAAAAAAACATGTAAATTGCTATTAAGGGCACATAGAGATGGGTCGTTGATGTAAAAAGCAGTCCAGTAAAGGTGTTTACATTCAGACCTTACATTTAACTGCAAAGTTTTATACTGAGACCCAAGTGCCTAAACATAGTAATTTTATTAGTTCCATTGGGTGAAAGTTCCAGCATTAAATTCTATAAGTTCATAACGCAGAAGGCTGGCACAGGCATCACCCTGTACAGTACATAGGGAATGAGGAGGCATGTTTTTCTTTACGTTGAGTAGTGGTGTCAGAAACACACCCTCGCAGTGTGCCTAGCCACGTGCGTGGCTGCGTGCGTTGGTACGGGCGTAGCCCCGTGCGTTGGTGCATGCGTACAATCGTGCGTGGGTACGTGTGTTTTTACCAGCGTGGGCACCTAATATTACAGACTCTGTAGGGTGTCCTGCACCTATGCATTATGCTAACAGATGTACGTGTGATGGCCTATGGTGTATCTGAGCCTGTGAGCAGGTGCTGGATTTACCCAGGGTTGGATTGTGCCAGTCACACCCATGATGCACTGCACATGCAAATCAGCCGTCCACAGATACACACCATGGGGAATGTACCCCCACAGCACCTCGGCCTTGTAGGGGGAAGTGATCATGTGCACCCCCACAGTACCCCGGCCTGGTAGGGGGTACTGACCGTGTGTTGTACTGGCACAGAATAGCTACACACCGTCACATTGTGCGGGTACTGTGCTCACCCTGAGGGTGCAGTGAGGCGCCCAGCACCAGGTCCACAGCACCATCCATGGCTGAAAGAGGCCATGGCGCAGGTCCAAAGCAGTGTTAATGTGTGAGATAGGTAGTTTCTGCACAAATACCTTGGATATCTCTGTCTGCTTCAGTCAGGTGCTGCCCCCATGGACCCCTAGGTGGCCCATGTACCACCACCCCCCTCCCACAGGGCCAAGGGTGGCAAACAGGTTCTCCCAACAATAGATCCACATTCTACCTCTCTGCAAAGGTGGCAGTAGAGGGGAACAGCAACCGCGGTCCTGCTGAGGAACAGACACCCCCACAGGGCAGTCAATGCAGCTCTGTACACATCCATGACACAATAGCAGACAGACATTAGTCCTGGATATGGTAAGCTGCACCCCACCACTATCTGATATCCTCTTGCTGCAAGCCATCAGCCACTGCAAGCCACTCCAGCACAACACATACCAGCTGCAAACAGTCTGCTAGTTAGTCAATAGTGCATGTGCACAGTGGAGATGCATGCACCCAGAACTGGGATGTCAGCATACACAGCAAGCAAATACATCAGTGACTGGGCTCCAAAAGGAAACCCATATCTATCACATGAGAGAAATACTATATAGCACTATGGGGGTGCCTAGCCATGCTGTGCTCACTGCACAGTCAGAGTGAGAGTGATCTCGCAGCAGGATATACTGAGGTCACCCTGTCTGTGTAGGTGGTGGCCGGGCACTAATATGTGCCTGTCACTGCCCTATGCCCTGTGCAGATGCACCCTGGCCAGGCCACCCTGTCCGGCCTATACCCATGGTACCTTGCTCCTCATTATGCACATTGGCAGCCCAATACTGGCAACATTGCTGGCAGTGTGGGCTGTGGAAGGTGTTTGCAGCCACCACACACTGGATAGACAGACAGCCACCCCCACACCGATGACAGCATTGTGCTACTATAGAGCTGTTCACCACACCAGTCCTGGGCACAGTACAGGCATGGATATGTTACACAAGACTGTTGGGGGTCACTCCCCAGGGTGGTAAACACTGTCAGAGACCAGACCTGCAGCACACACCGCAGACATCAGAATGCTTGTTATGGTGGAGCTCACTGAGCAAACTGTGCTTAACGTAGGAATTGATATCTGCCAGTTATCATAGGAAACGTTTGATAGCTGTGTACCATATACCCAGGTATAGGGTGGCATTGCTAAGGTATGCAACTGCTAGTATTGGGAGATACAGGCAGGGCCCAATGTCCTGCCTCTCCAGGAGGCATTGGCCAATGGGGCCTGTGTGTGTGTGTGTGGGTGTGTCTGGCCCTGTTGGCTGCTGCTTTACGGCAGAGTTCCCCAACTCCAGTCCTGGTGTTCCAAACACTGTTCGGGTTTCATGCTGTCCCTCATAAATATGCATGAGCTACATCTGCATACCATAGGGGTGGTGCATAGATATGCAGCACTGGCATCTTTATTAGAGGCAGCATGGAACCTGAATGTTGTGGGGCCCTCCAGGACTGCATTTGCGAGACTCTGCTCTAGGTAATGCGCCTGTTTCTGGTGTCTGTGTTTGGTGTGGTAAAATATAGGCGTCTTAACCATGCGTATGTTCTCTGCAATAAAGGGGTGTCTTTACTATCACGGTTTGGTGGTGGGTAAAATTATGGGGACTGGGTTGGCAGGAGCCCCAGCTGGGATTTGAACCTGTGACCCTATGGTCTTACAGCACTGGCTGTGTCCGTTGCACCACACTGTGGCCACAGAGACAGTGCAGTCCCTGGAGATAGGAAAACCGGCCTGACGTGTCAGAAACCCTGCTATGCACAAGTTTACTGTGGGCTCATTTACCTTGTATGGAGACAAAGGTGCAAATAAACCTCACAAGAGACCTCGGAAAAAGGGGCAAACACCCATAACCAAGCTGGGCAACAATGATATCATTGGGCAACAATGAAAACCACTCCCAGGAAAGCCCCATTACAATGAAATGATCTTTGAAAGGGTCTACGGAGCGTAGGCCCTTCCAAACATCATTTCTTTTCTTTGGTGCTTTCCTGGGCATGTTTTTCATTGTTGCCCATTGCTATCACTGTTGCCCAGCTGAATTATAATTTCTACAATGTTTCCTGGGGTTATTTTTAAAGTTTTATGTGAACTTTTGTTCTGTGCACATGTATCACACTGCTCACGTTTTGTAGGTTTCCCCGGTTTTGCTGTACATTGCTGACGGAAATGGTTTCTCTTCCCTGTAATATGCCTTTAACGGCAGGTTTTCATTCGCGTTGGAATTGAGCTCAGAAATTCAGCGCGTTAGTGAGAGGGGAGCCTCTCCCCGCCCACTCTCCGCCCATTGACCCCTTCTCTCCGCCCACTCTCCACCTTCTGCGCTGTTTTAACGCGCCGCGGGGCTTTACGATCGTTAAGTGCGGTTAACGCGCGTAGTATGACGTTAACGGTCGTTGGCGCGTGCTTACGCGCGTTATACTGCACTTACAATTGTTAACATCATACAACGCGCGTTATTCACGTTTACCGCACTTTAGTAAACATACCCCTTGGAGTCCGATATTCTTCTGGGCAGACTAAGTGCTGCTACGGCACATAGCCCTGCCCACTGACCCTTAACTCCAGATATTCAATGCCAGGGTCCTGCGCCGAGGGTTTTCCTCGCCTATCATTTCGGCACATATTGCTAACCCAGCAGCATGCAATATCGCTGCTGCCTGGTTATCACTTGTCGCTGCCTCCGCTCTGCCCTAAAATGCCCCCAACACATCCCAGTGCTAACCGGATAGCATGAGGGCACAAAGGGGAATTAGAAAGGGATATTCAACCGCACTAACCATGGAAGTATCACTGAATATCCCGATTTAAGGCATTTACACAATTTATTAGGCTGTAAACCATGTAAATGCCTTTCAAATAGCAAGTCCCTGGAAAATATAAAGCAAACCCGCCATACCATAATAGCACTAGCAGGACTCAAACAGCAACAACCATACCTATGAAAAGCCAGCACTGCAAATATACTAGGCCCTAGAGCCCCCAGTCCCCCTCCTGCTTGAAAATAAAACAAGTTGGACAATATGTTGGTCACCTATATACAAAGCATAGTCAGATCATCTCCAAATACAAAATAAGGGACCACAAATTAGAAACAGAAATATGCAGTCAGAGACCGAGAATGAAACTCCCCAAGAACAGATACTGCCTGCATTTCAGCACTTTGAGACACGAAATAGAAATTAATGCAATGCAAAATGCAAATATAGCAGAGATACTCGTACCCAAAAAAGTAGAAAGTGTAACATTCTAGGTAGCTTCAGTCCAACCTCCTTATGCTTTTCTTTTCAAAAGGTGCCAACTTTGCCACCTCTCAAGACTCTCCAAATCATTAGTTAGGTCTTGTGTTCTAAAGATATAAGGAGTGCAGAACACACACAGTCATTCAGTATGACCTTAACAACCTCTGTTCTATTCAACTGAGGCTAAAAATGCTGAGCCCGATATTCAACTGACATAGTGCCGCTGAATATCCATGGGTACCACCGCTAGGCGCCCCGATGCCAATCAGTTCACATCAGGACATTCTGGTGGCGCTCCATGGGCGGTACCCGGAGATAACCAGTCCGCGGCAATATTCAGCGACTGTCTGATTATCCTTCAGCGGCGAAAATAAGATGCAGCAAAAGCTGGCCTAACCTTTGCCACCGAGGCTACCAGGCAGTGGCCAGACATAACCGCAGCATTGAATATCTGGGTTTAGTGTTCAGCGGCAACAGCTAGGCACTGTAATCGCTCTAGCAGCCACCACTGAATATCAGACTCTTTATTCTTTACCTTGATTTTCCTTATCACCTTGATCCTGGTGTCTTTTTTTCCATTTTTCTCTTGTCAATTTTCTAAATCCTTTCCAAGGGTTTCCTTGTCATTTTCCATTTCTTTACACTCCTCTTTCCTTCTCATGACCTCCTTTATATCAGCCTCTGACACTGATCTTTCCCTTTAATCTAATGTTTCTCTTCTCTGCCTCTGTATCCACTCATAGTTAGATTTCCTCTCTCCTCCTTTTCTTCCACCTCCCAAACTCTCTTCTCTGTTGCTCTTTCAGCCTTCCATCTCCTTCTCACTGAGTTGATCCCTTCACCAGTTTCTAGCTAAGCGACTCCCTTGTTTTCTTCCCAACAGATGCCTCCTTTTGGACTTTCTCATCTCTTTTCCCCCAAATATTCTGCATGCTGACTCTCTTTTTCAAACCATCCCCTCTTGCTTCTTCCAATTCCCTTTCCCTTTCACTCCCCTGTCAATTTTTCCCATTTCTTCCGTCACCCTCTTTCATAGTGTTCTCTCATCCCTCATCACTAGGGCTGGCTTTGTGAGTAGAGGGGGAAGAGTGGGCAGGAGGCAACACAGGGCAGTCGTCTTGGACCCCATGGCTACAAGGAGCCCTTGAGGAGCAGAAAGAAATTACCCTTGAGTTGGCAGTACTATCGATGCAATGTAGCATAGCTCAAGCTGCATAGTGCAGGCAGGTAGCCACGGGTCATGCCCCTCCCTTGATCTTCTCATGGCTGAGCCAGTGAATAGATTACACTCAATGCATCAATATGCACCAGAAGAGGGGAGGGGAAAGATACTGCATGCATTTCCAGCACACCATAATGTTGACAGGCTAGGAAGAGGGACAAGACCTGTGCTGCATGTGCAGAGGAAAGCCAATGTAGTTTCAGCACTCAGAGCCCAGATTTTAAAGTCGCTACTTCCCGCTGCTCAAGAAATTAGGATAGAGACGCCATACCAAGTCTACGTGCATCTCTTTTTTTATTATAAAATACAGATCACATTGCATATCAAGAACTTTTGATATTGTTACAACAGTGGGGTGCTCAGTGAAAGAAAGCAAATCTCAAAAGAAGAAAATATACCCACACCTGTTAATATAGCCTACAAGTGAGGAAGTCCAAGCATTAAACATATAGGATATGCCTAAAGAAACAAGGAAAAAGAAATTCACCAGGTGCAATCCCGTATCTAACAACAATTATTTATTTATTTAACTATTTTTATATACCACTTTCTTTCACTTGGTTTGCAGCTTGTGTGCATCAGTGATGCTGAGGGCTAAGCTATTGGTAGTTTCACTACTGGCAGGGTCTCCCAAGATGGACAGGTCTCAGCTGAAGTGCCAGACCAAGACAAACCACTCATCTGGGCAGCAGCAGAATGGGACAGTGTTGACGGCGGAGGATCACATTTCTGTGACAACGACAACAACACTAAACTTAAACTGCATGGAGGAAAGCCCCGGCAATCAACTTCTGTATCTTGCCATAAAAAACCATCTGGGCAGCAGCAGCAGAATGGGACAGTGTTGACGACGGAGGATCACATTTCTGTGACAATGGCAACAACACTAAACTTAAACTGGGCGGAGGAAAGGCCCGGCAATCTACTTCTGTATCTTGCCATGAAAACCCAATGCAGAGTCACAACAAAACAAATTGCACTATATTGCTGGAAGATGAGACCCCCCAGGTCGGAAGGCACTCAACTAGCTACTGGGGAAAAGCTGAAGACTTTTCAGAGTAAAGCCAGCATTTATGATGTGGTTGGATAAAAGCCCTCGGGACGTCTGACCGCTGATGTAGCTGCGCATGAAATGAGAATCAGAAGCTGTAAAGATGTCTTACATATTGGAACATGGAATGTACGAAGCATGAACCAAGGGAAGTAGGAGGTGGTAAAGAATGAAATGGAATGTGATCTGTTGGGTGTCAGCGAACTGAAATGGACTGGCATCGGGCTCTTTGCATCAGATGATCACATGGTCTACTATGCTGGAAATGAAAGACAAAGAAGAAATGGTGTTGCATTTATAATAAAGAACAACTTGTAAGAACTGTAATGAAATACAATGCAGTCAGTGAACGCTTAATCTCTATTCATCTACGAGGAATGCCTATCAATACAACTATAATTCAAGTAAATGCCCCAACAACAGCTGCAGAAGAGGATGAAATTGAAGAGTTCTATGAACAAGTTCAAGCTGAAATTGACAAAACATGCAAACAGGATATCCTGATAGTCATGGTTGCCTGGAACGCAAAAGTTGGCAACAAAGAAGAAGGCAAAGTGGTTGGAAAATATGGACTTGACAACAGAAATGAAACTGGAGAAAGAATGATAGAATTCTACAAGACCAATGATCTATTAATCTCAAACACCTTCTTCCAGCAACACAAAAGACGACTGTACACATGGACTTCATCCAGTGGATTGCACAAAAATCAAATTGACTACATCTGTGGAAGTCAATGATGGAAAAGCTCTATAACATCAACAAAGACAAAACCTGGAGCTGACTGTGGTACAGATCATCAACTACTAGTATTCAAACTCAAGCTAAAGTTGAAAAAGAGCAAACCACTCATGAATGCAGAAAAATATGACCTTGAGAATATACCACTGGAATTTAAAAACTGCCTGCAAAATCGAATTGCTGCTTTAGATACAAATGACAGAGCTCCAGAAGAGTTATGGAATGACATCAAGAAGGTTGTGTTGGAAGAAAGTGAGAATTCTTTACAAAAGGTGAAAAAGCAAAAACGGTCAAAATGGATGATGGAAGAAACTCTGAAAATTGCCCAGAAACGCAGAGAAGCTAAAGCCAGATGAGAAAGAAAGACAATCGCAGAACTCAAGAGAGATTTCCAATGTGCAGCATGACAGGACAAGGAAAATTATTACAATGACACCTGCAAGGAAATAGAAGCAGAAACTATTAGAGGAAGAACAAGATCAGCTTTGCTAAAGCTACAAGAGTTAAAGAAAAAATTCCATTCTCAAATTGGAATGTTACAAGATGCTCAAGGTTCTATGTTGAATGATGCTGAGAAGATCAAGAAAAGGTGGAAAGAATATACAGAGTTTTTATATAATAAAGATCAAGTGGACCAACAGCCATTTCAACCTGTATCTTATGATCCGGAACCAATGGTGATGAAAGAAGAAGTTGAAGCAGCATTGAAAGCCTTATCAAAGAAAAAAGCACCAGGCATTGATGGCATTCCCATAGAAGTATTACAGCAATCCAAATGCAACTGTTACCGTACTTACAAGACTCTGCCAAGAAATTTGGAAGACAACATCATGGCCAACTGACTGGAAAAGATCTGTGTTTATACCAATATTAAAGAAAGGTGATCTAACTGACTGTGGAAATTATCGCATGATCGCTCTGATCCCACATGCCAGCAAGATTCTACTGAAGATTATTCAACAAAGACTGCAACCATACCTGGAACAAGAACTACCTGAAGTGCAAGCAGGGTTCAGGAAAGGGCAAGGAACGAGAGACATCATCGCGGATGTGAGATGGATCCTTGAAAAGACTAAAGAATACAAAAAGGATATCTATTTGTGCTTTATCGACTATAGCAAGGCTTTTGACTGTATAAACCATGAGAAATTCTGGGCCACATTAAGAAGCATGGGTATACCAGAACACCTGATCATTCTCTTGCACAATCTGTACATTGATCAAGAAGCAACAGGTCGAATGGAACAAGCAGAAACAGAATGGTTTAAAATGAGCAAAGGTGTAAGACAAGGCTGCACACTTTTCCCCTACCTGTTTAATTTAGATGCAGAATAAATCATCAGAGAAGCAGGATTGTATGAAGACAACAGAGGTGTGAAGATTGGTGGAAGACTCATCAACAACCTTCGCTATTTATTTAGACAGTTTTTGTATACCGCCTTATCCTTCAATCAAAGCGGTCACAACACAATTGGGGGATACATTTAACACGCGGGGATATGAGACACATACACTAATACTTACAGGGAACATGGGCAATGGAGGGTTAAGTGGCTTGCCCAAGACCACAAGGAGCATCTGTGGGACTAGAAACCCCAGTCCTTCCAGCCCAAGGTTGCTGTCCTCTAGTGGGATTTGAACCCCCGACCTTCCGGTCTGAAGTACCTTGCCCCAACCACTAGGCTACTCCTCCGCTATGCTGATGATACCACATTACTGGCTGAAAGTGAAGATGATCTGAAACATTTGCTTCTTACAATCAAAGAACATAGTCTCAAAATGGGCCTGCACCTTAATTAATTAATTAATTAAACCATTTTCTTATACCGCTCTGTCCTTCATTCAGAGCGGTTTACATTGAAACTCAACATTGATCATATTAATTTATTTAACAGTTTTTATATACCATCTTTCGTCAATTCAAGACGGTTTATAGGTAACAAGAACATAACAGCATGGCACTGCTGTCTTACATAGAACGGAACTTAGTTAAAACTGAACTCATAAAATGAGAATATGAAATAGAACAAATAAACAATATACGAGAATACTCGAACAGGGGAGGGGGAAGATAGGTAACAGGATTAACTATGTAAATGGTCATTAGTACATGACAAAACTATGTACATTTTGGTGTGTCATGTTTATCAGGTTGGTTATACATGGCTATGGGTCCTATCTGGAGGATTGTGTCATGTCTTCATTCAGGTGGATTAGGTGATATGAACCAGATGATCTGTGTAAAGAAGGGTTTTCAGTTTCTTTCTGAAGTCCTTAATGTAAAGAAGAGAAAGATCATGACAACTGGCAAAATCAACAAGTTCATCATTGAAGAAGAAATTTATTTATTTATTTAAAAGTATTTATATGCCGCTTTATCCTTGAATCAAAGTTGATTTCACTGCAAACCAATCAAGTAGGGTAGTGCGGGGGTGTCGGCATGCAGTGGTTGTGACGGTAGTGTTCATGAGTGTGTGGATAAGTAAATCTTGATTTGGGGTACAATATATACAGTGTGTGGATAGGTAAATCTTGATTTGGGGTGCAATATATACAGGTTAAGCTATCTACATTGGGCTATATACATTTTATTGAGAGTAATAGGATGTTTTTATGTTGTGGTTGTCATGTCTTGTATAGCTCCCTTTGTGGGGTGGTCAGCTCCTTTTGTGGGGTGGTTAGGGTGGATTGGTGGTCTTCATTGAATTGTTCAATGAATAGGGTGGTTTTAAGTAGCTTCCGGAATTCTTTTATATCTGTTGTTGATTTTAGATTATCTGGGAGGACATTCCAGATAGCAGGTGCAGCAAGAGAGAAGGCTCGCATGGATGTGGATTTGTTTGTTCTTGTGAATAGAGTAGGTGTTGAAATCATGGACAACTTTAAGCTACTTGGATCAACTATCAATAAAGAAGCAATATGCAGTCAAGAAATCAGACGACGCATTGGTCTTGGCAGAATGGCTATGAAAGACCTAGACAAGATTCTCAAGAGCAGAGATGTCTTTCTCCATACAAAGATTTGACTTGTTCAAGCCATGGTATTTTCAATAACATCATATGGATGTGAAAGCTGGACAGTGAAAAAGATAGACAGGAAGAAAACTGATGCCTTTGAATTATGATGCTGGTGGCAAATACAGCGTATACCATGGACTGCCTGAAGAACAAACCAGTCAGTACTAGAGGAGATCAAACCTAAGCTTTCTTTAGAAGCTCAAATGACAAGACTTCGACTTTCATACCTTGGACACATCATGCAGAGAGAGATCATTAGAGAAAGACATTATGCTTGGCAAGATAGAAGGTCAATGCAAAAGAGGAAGGCCAGCAATGAGATGGATCGATACAATAATAGCAGCTATGGTACCAGTCTGTCAACAATGAGCCGCCTGACTGAAGACCGAACACAATTTAGGACAACTATCTAGAGGGTCGCCATGAGTCGACACTGACTCGACAGTACTTAACAACAACAACATACCACTTTATTTGAAAGTCGAAGCAGTTTACACAGTAACTTAACGATATACTTTACATATTGTAGAACATAGGGTAACTTAACTATATACTTTACATAGAACACATCTTACAGTGAACTTCTGATTTCTTACAAAGTATGAAGAGCAGGGAAAACAGTGAATTTCTAAATCCTTACATAGTGCTAGTAATAGGAGAAAGCGTCAGGAAGCAGTTTGACAATAGTGAGAAATTTTGCTGTGTAATGATGTGTATGTATGAATGAGTAGTCAGATTTAACTCTCCCTACCGACATACTCCAAAAAGATATGGGTCTTCAGTTTCTTGCAGAATTCTGTCATGTCAGTGATAGTTTGTATGTCATCAGGGAGTGAATTTCAAGTGCATAGTATGTAGAGTGAGAAGAATCAGTTTGAAGCAGTTCAGAAGTAGCGGAACACCTTTTTGGTTGGAGAGGGCAAACAAACCAATCTCCAGCACAGTCCACAAGCTCTCTATTGTTGATGCTGTGTTGTGTAAAATATTGAAGGCACCATGGCGCCTGTGGCCCACCCCTTTCCACTGCCTATGAAGCAGTTTGGGTGCTTTTCAGCTTTTGAGTGGGGATGGTGAATGTGTTTTGGGCTTTTCTTCTCCTTGTTCTGTTGTTTGGTGTTCTGAGTAATAAAGATTGAAGGTAGGCTGAGGATAAGTTGTTGGAGACTTTGAAGATGGTCAGTAAGACATTATATCTTACTCGGTTTGCTATAGGAAACCAATGTGGCTGCTTCAGTATTGGTGTTATATGCTCGGTTTTGGGCACACCATATAGTATGCCAGCCACAGTATTCTGTACCATCTGTAGCGGGTAAAGTGTGTACTTTGGCATACCTTGGAAGATTATATTACAAAGGTCAAAGTGTGGGCCTACAGTGCTAGGGCTTGACAGACAGTTTGAAAATCATAGAAGTCTAGTAATGGTCGTAGATACTGTACTGTTCTTATTTTGTGGTAAATAAGCTTTATAGTATTGCTCATGTGTGATTGTAAGGTTAGATGCTGGTTTAGGGTTATCTCTAGGTAATATACTTCATATTTTACTTCTAGTTCTGCTTCTGGAACTTTTAGAAACTTTGCAGGGTTGAAGTTTGTGTCTCTGGTGATATGGAGAACTTTCGTCTTCTTGTAATTCACAAAAAGGTTATGCTTGGATAGCCAGTGTGTGACTGCATTAAAGCACTTTATCAAATGAGTGTATATGGGGTTTTTGGTGGAGAAGGGGTTGTAGGTAAAGATTGAATAGTAATGAAGATAAAGCAGAGCCTTGTGGAACACCTTGTTGTTGAGCGTAAAGAGCAGATTTTTGTAGGTCTATTTTCACTTGTTGTCATTGTCCTGTTAGGTAGGAGTTGAAACATTTTAATGTTGTGTCATGTACCTATTTATTGAAGTATATGGCAATTAATCTAATTCCAATAGAACAAAATGTTTTAACCCTTTGAATTTCAAATTTCCTATAATGTTTAAATTATTTTAACATTTTGTAAGATTGCAGTTATTTGTTTAATGTAATTGTAATGAATTATGAAATGTAATTTTGCTGTAGTTTATGTATAATTTAATGTAATGTACTGTAGTTTACTGTAATGTACTATCTTGTTGTCTCCCCCCCCCCCCTCAATGTAGTCCCTCTGTTGTCTTGTTGACCACTTTGATTGAAGGATAAGGTATTATATAAAACTGATTAAATAAATAAATAAATAAGCCTAGTGATTGTAAGCATAATAAAAGTATGCTGTGAAGAACTGAGTCAAAGGCTGAGGTGATATCTAGAAATATAAGGACAAATCCTTGATTTAATTTTTCAATGTCTCTGAGTCTATCCATGAATGCTGTCAGTTGGGTTTCAACTCCATGGTTTGGTCTGAAGCCATATTGCTGTAGGTCAAGCGGTGTGTGAGAGGTGACGTGGGCCTGTACTTGTAGCTGTACTACCTTTTCAATTACCTTTGCTAGGAAAGGCAAGCTGGAGATAGGCTTGAAGGAAATGGAGAGTCTTGAGTCTGATGTGGTGCTTCTGATTATTGGGCAAACTGATGCATTTTTGAGGTCAAGGGGCAATTAAACCTGCTATTAACCATCAAAAGTCCATGTCTTCCTCTGTCCCAATTTTGAAGAATACAATGCAACTGGGAAGGCCCAAAGATTACATAAAAAAACATCATTATACTTAACAATACATGTGCAAGAATAATGATCTCCCCAAGAACAATGATCCCCCCAAGTAACAGGACATTCTGTCTCATAGACAGGAACCATTTCTTATGATTTTTTTTTTATTTTTTAGAAGCATCTGGACACATCCATCTATGCTTTCCCATAAAACATTCCGATTATGAAAGAACAGGCATAAGATAGAATTTCTATCCTGTTCAAAAACTACCAGCTGGTAATGTAGCTTGCTGGGCCTCTTTACCACCTGAATGCTCCAGGAAAAATATTAAGTCCAAATTTCCAGGTGACCGAGATCCCTCTCTGTGATCCAAACTCTGACTCCCAGGTATATCTCTCATAAGTAGAAAATATATTTTATTCACAGGAAGCGTAGCAGAATCTGGGATTCAAATATCCCCTAAATAGCCTTTGAATAAAGACAAAGGTGTTACTATAGGAAGATAGGGGAAGTTCAAGAATTGCAGGTTAAGGTGCTTAGAATAATTCTCCAAATTCTCTGTCATCCTCTGAGCTACCAACTTATCTTGCACCAGAGTATGCTGAACCTTGGAAATAGCATCAACCTGAGTAGCCATCTCACCAGTCTTCTGTGAGCAGAAAAGGGTCACAACCTCCTGTGTCTGATCTCTCTCAAGAAGCTGTGAGGATAGCATAACTATCACAGTGACTGCTTGATGAATAGACGCTAGTATGGATCTATGTGGATTCAAGAGTTATGACAGCTGGCTTTTGCAGCAGCAGTGGAGCTGACAACAGACACAAAAAACCCACGGGACAGAATGCAAATCATATGACTTACCCCTACTGTCCCTCTAGGTCCTGCTGTGTATCCTTCTTCTCCCCAACCCCAAATTCTTCCTCAAGCTCCTTCTCCAGTTTCAAATGCAGACCACCCTGCTCTCAGATAACTTCCATGAGAGTCATCTTTCTGCATTACCTGTCAACTGCCTCTCTCTGACCAACTCCAGCATCCTCCCCACTTTAGTTTAGTTTAATTAAAATTTGATATACTGCTCTTTGGACCAGCAAAGCAGTTAGTGTCGCTGAACTGCTGATATTCATCTGGAGTGGGAGCCATGTGGGGTGCTGCACAGGCTGAGGCATCACCCTCCAGACCCCAAAATGTCATCTCTGGCTTGGGCACTGCAGAAGCGTCCTGAAGAGGCAAGGGACGAGTGAAGGCCTGAATAGACAACCAACCAGCTACTGCAGGCATCGAGGTATCAAGGCAAATCACTCTCATCTTTCCTTTCTATTTAGGCATAGGAAACTTAATCTTAGCTAAAATATCCAAACACACAGCAACAGGGATTTCTCAAACCTGAACTCAGCAGTCTACCATCTTGGATCTCCCTCAGGTCAATCAAACTGTGTGGGCACCTCTTTTTAAAGCTGGTCTGAAAATATAACTTTTTAAATGTATTTTATTTTATTTTTAGATAAGAAGCACCATTACTTCACTGCTTGATCTGAAAGGACATTGTATTAACTGCTTACAACATTGTTGGGAAGGGAGAAGGAGGAGAGTGAATGACTGGGCCAGGTTGTGAACTGGTAGGAAGAGGGAAAGAGAGCAGGTGGTTGAGTTGAATTGGGAAATGGGAGAAAGTGAGAGCAGAAAAGAGAGTGAGTGTTTGGGTCAGTTGGAGAACCAGGTGGAAAAGGGAAAGACAGCAAGTGGCTGAGTTGGAGTAAGGACCAGGAGGGAGACAGAGGGAAAGAGACTGAGTAAAACTGGGGATTAGAAGGGAGGAAAATGGAAAGAGAACAAGTGAATGGATCAGGTTGGAAACTGGAAAAGAGAGAGAGAGGGAAAGAGAGTGAGTGGCTGAGTGGAGCTGGGGACCAGGAAGAAGGGAGTTGGAAAAAGAGGAAGTGACTGGAGCAGGGCCAGAGTAGGGGAAATGGTATCATGCTAAAAGGTAAAGCAAATTAGATTGTTCTACACCACTTCCAATGGTGAAAGCATTTCTTTCATTCAACATACAATCAAGCTGTGCAGCTTGTTGCTGGAGGAGGTGGTCAAGGCATCTTGAATAGCTAGGCAAAAACAGAGTTTAGACAAGGTCCTTGAAAAAAAAGTCATAAACAATTATTAGCAAGATAGACTTGAGGAAAACCACTCCTTATCGATGGGAATGAGCATCAAGGAATGGATCTTCTGAGAACATTCAAGTAATGCAGATTTGGACATTGTCAGAGACAGGATGCTCAGTTTGATAGATCTTTGGTCTGACTCAACATGGAAAACCTTGATACTCACTATAAACACTGTCTTAGACTAGTTCTCTTCATATCTCCACAACCAAATCTTTGCATTAAAGATTGGAAAGTCCACATACAAGACTTACTCTTTTTTCATGTGGCATCTCTCAAGGTACCATCCTCGCCCCCACCTTTTAAAATCTCTATCTTGCCCCCTTAGCCACTTTCACTCAGAGTATTGGTCTTCGAGGTTATACAGTATCTTTCCTGATATTGAGATTGTCTATTTTACTGACCGACTCTCTCCAAAACTCTTTGCTCAATTCTGGCTTAAGTAAAATCACACTCTGGCTTAAGATCCCGGTATGAGTTTAAATCCAGCAAAATCAAAAGTTATGTGGGTTGCACACTGGCCCTTTCTTGCATCTAATTCTCCAACCATCAATCACCAGCCAATTCCTTTACATGACTGTATTACTATACTTGGATTACGGTTGCCAACTTTTTCACCGAGAAAAACCCAACACCTGTGGCTTGCCATGCTCTGCCCATTCCCCGCCCCCAGTCCCACCCCTGCTCCGTCCCCAGTCCCACACACGCTCCACCCTAGCCCCTTGACCACAAAAATTACCGAGGGCAAGTGTAGGCAGCTGTAGGGGAGAAACTCTAAAGGTGAAAGGATGAGATTATACAGATCTATTATTAGAACTGTGAATACTGTGTTTGAGTGTTTTCTTGGGAAATAGAAACATAGAAACATAGAAACATGATGACAGAAAAAGACCACATGGCCTATCTAGTCTGTCCTTCCATAACAACAACAACAATACTGTGAATGCTGAAGCTCAATGATATTTCAGTAAAGTTGCAGTTTAGTATACCTCACTGTGTGCTGTGGATTTATTTATGAACTTCCTGACCCCCAAGGTAGACCAAATGGAATAATATTGCCCAAATAGGAGAGCTACTTAGTGAAAAATCATTTTTATTCATTTTTCAGTCAAAACAAAAACAAAGACACATGAGATATGCTATAGCAGCAGTCCTGTGACAGACCAAACTGTGAATACAGAGCATGTGCCCCAGCATGAATACTACAAAACTCGAGTGTCCCCCTCCCACCCCCTCCCCTTCCACCCCCCCTCCCTCCACTATTCCACCAAAACTCAGAACCTCACACATTAGGAGAACAACACGCTAAATTATACAACATATTAGCTCAATCAGGCACAGACCAACCACTGTGGAACCCACAGAAACCCCGACCCCAACCCTCCTTCCTCCCCATCCCAAACCTTCCTCCCACTACCCAGCCCATCCCCCCCACCCCAACCTCCCTTGATAGGAGCCCGGACCCCAGGCTAGGGGATGGTTCTTCTCCCCACCCAGCGCCCGCTCCTACAAACCAATGTGAGCCTTAGCAGCTAAGGATCCGTACCCCCCCCCCAACCTTCCGCACCCCCACCCACCCCCCTGGTATAACCATCATCCGGACTCGCTGCTAGCCATATCAGCAACACCTGCGCCCCCCCCTTCACCAATGATCCTACTCCTAACTTGAGCCGGGAGGCTCCGGAGATGAGGGCCCCATCCCACCATGAAAGCATCCCACCGTTTTGGATGATTCCGCGCCCTACACCTCTCCATCCACAACAAACCATGCAAACGGGTCCGCCACTGCCCATACAGCGGACCCCGAGGATCCAACCAACTATGCAATATGGTCATACGGGCGGTCACTAGTACCATGCGTATCCAATCCCACTCTATTTTACCCAGATCTGCTCCCCCATCCCCATGCCAAACATCCAACACCAAATTCAGAGGTGTCAATGCCAGTGTCATGCCCAAGCATTTATCTAAGTACTCAGCAACTTTACCCCAGAAGATCCTTGCCTGAGGACAGTGCCAAAACATATGTCCAAGTGTGGCATCCACCATCGCACAGCGCGGGCAGCCACTCGTACGTGCTATCCCCGCCCGCCAGGCCCTATTGGGTGCAAAATACAGCCGACGGATCAACCGGTACTGCATATCACGGTGGTCCACGGCGACAATCAACTTAGGAATCTGCGCAATAGCCTGCCCAACTCCCGCACCATCCACCACTACCCCTAAGTCTCGTGTCCAGGCCTCCGCCAAGGCCTCCTCAGGCCCATAAGACTCAAACCCCAACAGAGCCTGATGCAACCGGGACACTTTCATCACCATCTCCCCCCCCCCAGCATGAGTTCCTCCAGCCGAGAGCAGACGTCCCCTTTCAGGGAACCCGCTGGCAACGTGCCAATATAACTCCGGATCTGAGCATAGGGAAACACGTCCTTGCCCGTCCAATGATACTGGAGGCTCAGGTTAGCCAAGGACTCAATAGTCCCCTCTCCCGTTAATAGCCGCTCAATAGTGGTAATGCCCATCTCCGCCCATCGCACATAACTGACTTCCGTCAGGCCCGGTAAAAAATCAGCATTCCCCCGTACCGGAAGATATGGGGAGCAACACGCCGAGAGACCCATTTTCCCACAGACATACCGCCAGGCCCTCACCACGGGATAGAGCAGCACACTCCAGACCTGCCGATCTAGGCCTGTCATACGCCGCATGTGCAGTACATAGCGAACCTGCAGAGGGGCAACCAGGGCCCCGATCATCCGTAATGGCGTGTAGTCCCCCATCCCCCATAACCAGTCTCTAACATGCCGTAGCAGACACGCCCTATTATATTGTTTAAGATCAGGGAACCCCATACCGCCTGCAGACCACGGCCTTTGGAGCACCACCAAGCGCACCCTAGGCCGCCTACCTCTCCACAACAAGAGATTAATCTGTTTTTCCACCATGACAATGTCTTTCCGTTTCAGCAACAATGGCAATGTCTGTAAAGTGTAAAGCCACTTGGGAAACAGCGTCATTTTGAAAAGGGCTATCCTACCCCCCAGGGACAGAGGCAAATCCTTCCACTTATGTACCCGGTCAGTGAGATGCTTCAATAGCGTCGTTACATTAATCTGAGAAAGAGCACGCAAATCCCTAGGCAAGTAGATACCCAGATACTTGAACCGGTCTCCAGCCCATTTTAACGGAAAAGCACCCGACCACGTCTGGGAAATAGCAGCATCTAGTGGCAAAGCCTCGGACTTATCCAAATTTAACCTGAACCCTGAAAACGCACCATAGCAGCGAAATAGCTGCAACAAGGCCGGTAACCCTACCTCCGGATTCTCGATGTGCATCAGCAGGTCATCAGCAAAAGCCGCAACCCTAAATTCGGTGTTCCCCACCGAAATCCCCCGGAAAGCCGTAGAAGATCTAATGTGACACAATAAGGGTTCCAACGTCAAGACAAATAAGAGAGGCGAAAGGGGACAGCCCTGCCGAGTGCCCTTCTGAATCCGAAATTCGGGGGACATATTCCCATTAACCAAAATCGCCCCGCGAGGATCGGCGTACAACAACCGCACCGCTTCCACAAAAAAAACGTAGATCCCCACCGCATCCAACACCTGATACATGAAGCCCCAGTCCACCCTATCAAAGGCTTTCTCAGCATCAAAGCTTATTAACATAGAGCGCATGTTGCCTTTGCGACTAGCGCACATAGAGGCCAGTACTCGTTGCAGACTGTAAGCAGCATGTCTACCTCTCACAAAACCTACCTGATCCGGCTGTATTAAGGCCGGCAAGAAACCCGCCAACCTCTCCGCCAAGATCTTTGCTAAGAGTTTAATATCCACGTTCAACAATGAAATGGGCCGATAAGAACTTGGCAAAAGAGGATCTCTGCCCGGTTTAGGTAAGACTGTGACAAGGGCCTTATTCGCCTCATATGGAAACACTCCTCTACGAATCAAATCCTCGTAGTACCCTGATAAAGGGATCGCCACCTTATCTTCCAAAACTTTGTAAAACTCCCCTCTTAAGCCGTCTAAACCAGGAGCCCTCCCCCTCTTTAGAGTGTGAATCGCCCTCTGAACCTCCTGAGCAGAAATGGGCTCATTCAGCACCTCCAACTGTGCCACCGTCACTCTCGGCAGGTTACACGCTCGCAAGAACTCCCGTCCTCCCCCCGAGTCAAGACTTTCCTCGCCATATAGCTGCTGATAATAATTGCAGAACACCCGCTCAATATCCCCCGCCCTAGTGCGCAGAGTACCGTCCTCATGCCTAATTGCCCCAATATGCCGTGATCCCCCATCAGCTCGCACCAGAGAGGACAACAATTTACTGGCTCGGTTTCCATGCCGATAGAGTTGGTATCTATAATACATCAGGGACTTCCCAGCCCTATGACAGAGCACAGTCTCCAACTCAGTTTGTAGTTCCTTCAGCCGCGCCTTGGCCGCCCCGCTCTTACAACGGGCATGCCATCTTCGTGCCTTGGACAGTTCTTTTTCGAGCTGTAGAATTCGTGTATTCAGTCGCTTCCGTTTCTGACTATGGTAGCTAATAATCTCCCCGCGCATCACGGCTTTCCCCGCCTCCCAGAAGAGGGCCAGATTATCCCCATGCTGGGCGTTATGCCGAGAGTATTCCGCCCATCTTTCCCGTATAAATGTCACAAAACCTGCATCGCCCTCAAGATCTAGGGGGTACCGCCAATTCCACCCACCCCCTCGCTCAGGCTGCCTCATCACCAAGATCACCATAGCATGATCTGAGAGAACCGGCGGCCCAATGTCCACCCGGTCAACCCACCGAAATAGATCCGCGGATAGAAGAAAGTAATCAATTCTCGACCATGTCCCATGTGCCCTGGACAAGTGTGTATACTCCCTGTCCCCCGGATGCAAAACCCTCCACACATCCAAGAGTTCGTACCCCTCACACAATCCCCGGATGCACCGGGCACTCTGCTGATCCCGCGTCCCAGACACCCCCGATCTATCCAAAGTTTCGTCCATGACCGAATTGAAGTCACCGCCTAACACCAAGCGGTAAGTCCCCAAAGAGGACACCAGCCGAGTCACATGGTTATAGAACCGAGCGTCATATCCATTAGGCACATAAACCGACCCCAGGACCACCTGCTTGCCAGCTAAAGACCCCCACGCAAAAACATAGCGGCCCTCAGGATCAACCTCCACCTTCTCCTCCACCCACCCCACTTGTTTAGCAAGAAGAATGGCCACACCCCTCTTTTTGCCAACTGCCGGAGCCCCATAGACTTTACCGACCCACCCCCTACATAACTTATCATGCTCTGCAGAGGACTGGTGTGTCTCTTGTAGCATGGCTACGTTCACCCGTTTTAACTGCAGCTGTTGCAGTACTCAATATCTCTTCATAGGGGATCCCAAACTGCAGACATTCCAAGAAGCTAACTTCAAAGTCTTAACCAGTATCAATAGGCCACTGTTGCATCTTAAGCCTGATATTATCTCCTTCATTGAGGCTGCTGCCCCCCCAGCCTAGGGCCCCAACCTCACATACAATCCCCCTCCTCCAATGCCAATAGCCAACCAGCAGCGAATCCACATCCCCAAGCTCCCATCCCTCCCTCCCCCCCCTCCCATCACCCCAACCCACCCTCCCCCCCTTAACATGAGCACCACTCCCCCTATGTACCCCTAAACCTCCCCCGGCTCCCCCTTCCTCCCTCCGACTCTCTTTCCGGTCCCTAACCACCCGGGACCCCAGTCCAATGGCATTCGGGCTTACCCCAAGACTGACTAATTATCCCTACCATACAACCACCAACCAATACAAATACAGAACTTGCACCCCCCCCCCCCCACCAGCTACCCACAAAAAAAAACAGAAAACAACAAAAAGCACAGAGCAGCACAAAAACACATAACAGCACCGCCCAGTCTTATCTTAAAACAGTTAAAGATACAACATACCCAAAGGCAAAGGATTCATCAACAGACTGTTGCACCCCATAAAGGAAACCATCCCCTGCTCGAATGTGATGTGTGCTGGAGTACGCTAGTGGTGCAAAAGTACCCAGTTCCAGGAAGATGCCGCATGGAACCAGCCCTAGGACTCTAGGGACCCCAGCCGGGTAGATTCCAAATCTGCCGCAGTCATCCCACGAACCGGGCACGAGAGCAGCAAGTACTGCGCAACTCCGGGCAGTAGTATGACTGCCGCCATAGCAGCTCCACACTAGAGGGCAACCACAGCAAAATGTACTAAACAGAGCTGTAGATACAAAAGATTACCTTCCCATTGTTCACTACCACCCGCTCCCACCCGCAACCTTACCGTGAAAACACAGCAGTACACATGAAACAGGCAGGCGGACACAAAAAGAGTAACGATAAAAGCAAGTTTTTCCTTTGTTTTTTTTTTTATTTTGTTTTGTTTTCATTTTTGGGGTTTTTTTTGTTTATTTGTTTGTTTTTTGTTGCAACTCACACCCAGAAAGTCACCAAAAAGGGAACTGCAGACAATCAGTAGGGGACAAAGTTAACATAAGGAAAAGCGCCCCGTGTCTGCACCCCCTCTCTGCCTGCTATAGTCCGCAAAGCACCTCATCCTCCAAAAGGTGTCCTCCCTCATGGGGCCGAGACCCCGCCGAGTTGCTCCAAGAAATTCTGGGCCTCCGCCAGAGTAGTTAGATACTTCAGGCATCCTTGATACTCCACTCGCAGTTTCGCCGGATATAGCAGAGCAAACCGCACATCACGGTTAGCTAACTGTCCACACATCGCAGTAAAGGCCCTCCGTTGCTGGCTCACTAGGACGGAGTAATCCTGAAAAACCAAGATCTGGTCCCCACCGCCAGGCTGCCTTCGCCGGCCTCTAGCCGCTTTCAGCACCTCCTCCTTTTGCCGAAATTCTAGGAACCGTGCAATAACCGCACGTGGCCGGCGGGCGTCCTCCAGCCTCCGGCCCAGCCGATGCACTCTTTCCAACTTAATCGGGCCTGTAATGGTATCCACGAAAGTCTGAACAATCCAGGATTCCAGATGCCCAGCAAGCATCGAATCTGCCACACTCTCCGGGATGCCAACAAATCGTAAGTTCTTTCGCCGGCCCCTATTTTCAAGATTGTCGATTTTGTCGCCTTGCTGCTTCACCATGCTCTCCAAGGCCATCACCCGCTCCTGCATGGTACGGTGGGAGTCTTCCACATCTGATATCCGGGCCTCAACCTGCTCCATGCGCCCTGTAAAATCGCCAATACTCTGGCTAACATGAGAGATTTGGTCGGCCAGTGATCGAAACCGGTCATCTAGCGCGGTCACCACCGCAGCACTCACTTCTGCCACCATAGCCCGGGTCCGGCCTTCACTAGGGCTGGTCGGCGCTTCCTCAGCCATCTTGCCCTCCGGGGGCCGTCCTTTCTCCTTGCGGGCAGTTTTCGAGGCCATACAACTACACCGGGAGACCTAAAGATAATATTCCGTTCCCGTACAGCCTCCTCTATCAGTATCGAAGCCTCCTGAGAGTGCACAGTGTAGTATAAAGGGATTTTATCGCTGTAGATTGGGGTTTCCCCCGGAGCTGGTCCCCTCACACCCTACCAGCTCATTGCCACCGGCTAGGAGAGCTACTTAAGCTAAATAGTCCTATATATTGAAGGAATCAGCACAAGAACCTACTCCAGTCCTTCACCACTAACACGCTCAGTGCACTGCAGGATGAAGACTGCCGTTGGAGTAATGCATTGCAGTCTAAAGCTTGGATTTCATTCATTGAGCTAACACCTTAGGCAGTAACTATGAAACCTAAAGTGGTGGGCTGCCCTTACATGGTGTGAGTATCCTGCCAGTCAGTCCCAGGACCCACGGTGATGCAGGGATGCCGAGGCGCCATGTTTTGAAGACTGAAATGCTGACAAGGAGTTACAAAAAAACCCTGATAAGTGTGTGCCTGATTTGCGTTTAATAAAATATGCAATGCTGAGAGTTTGAGTGACATTACATTGATTGGCTGCAAGCATATATATTGATATGAACTGTCCTTGGCAGCAGTGAGCATCTGAATAGTTGGAAGTTAAAAATAAGTGACGACATGGACATTTATTTAAGTGAATCAGGGACCAGAGTTCAGGCAGTGCAGCACAGCACAACAGCACCATAATCAACATCTTTTTTTAAGACCCCGGGAAGTCCAGTATCACTGTTCAGACCCACTCACTGTCACTTGGCTGGCTCGGGCTGTGACTGGCTGGATCTCTCTTTCCACCAGTCGATGAAAAGCCTCGTGCTGGATACAGGAGCTCCCTTCTGTCTCCTGTCAATGGAGAAGGTTGGCAAACTCTCTCAGCCAGAGGCTGACACTTGCACATTTACTAATGACAGACTACTTTCTTATATTGTTAAGCTGGACTCACCTACACAAACTGCTGTTCAGAAATACCACTGAAACAGCCTCCTCCGCATCACACACAGTGCAGCTTCACCCCCTCCCCCTTAGTGCTGCTTCACCCCCACCTTAATGCTGCTTCACCCCTGTGCAGCTGCTGCTTCTGCTTTCCGCAGAGCAGCGGCTGCAATAAAGTTACTTTGAAAAGGAAAAGAAACCTGTGAGAAGCCCTCCGGTTGTCCTAGGAAACTCCTTCTGCAGCGCCCGAGGAAGAGATGTCAGAGGGGGCGGGCACTGCAGAAGGAGTTTCCTAGGACGACCGGAGGGCTTCTCACAGGTTTCTTTTCCTTTTCAAATTAACTTTATTGCAGCCGCTGCTCTGTGAAAAGCAGAAGCAGCGGCTGCATGAGGGATCGCGTTCGCAGACTGCGGGAGAAAAGCCGCGGCCAGAGCAAAAAAATGGCTTTTCAAGGGCCGGTTTTATATCTGTGCCGGCAGCCGGCCTGGCCATGGAAAAACTGGCCAGGCCACCTGAAAACTGGCCGGTTGGCAACCCTAATTTAGATGCAGATTTGATTCTTTCCTAACCTTAACATGCAAGGCTCTGCAGTTCTCAAATCCTCCTTCTTTCTCAGGAAAATCCAAACACTGAAACCATTCTTCCACATAGATGGCCTTTGATCTGTTTCTAAATTACATGAACTATTGTAACTCTCTTTACAATGTTCTGTTTAGCTCTGTTGGCCTCTCTGTCCTTTGGGAAGAGAAGTGCCCCTCTTGCAAGCTCTGTTGGAAAGTTGAATTTTGCTTGCTTCTTGTGAGTGAATTTGCTGGCTTTCTGTGAGTCCTGTCTGTCTCTCTCTACATATTTATTTATTTGTCATTGTTAGTGTGCTCCCTTACCTCATTGCCCCTTTTCTTACACTTTTTTTTTGTTCAGCTTTTTTCAGCTGAATAACTTATACCCAACCCATCCTGTGGCTCTCCATCTCTTATAGCTGTCATCTGCTCATTACCTCACTTACTCACAGGTGCACCTAATCCCCTGTGGTCTCTCTCTCACCTTTCTATTTCTTCTGGCCTCTGTTCTCCTCTCCAGCTCTCTTCTATGGCTCCTCATCACATTGTCTTCTTTTTCTTCATACTATAATTGTCTCCCCTCCTACCAGCACCTTTACTCCTCCCCTCCTTGCCTCCTTATCTCCCCTTTACCATCCTCACTTTCCCCCTCCATTCTACCCTGTCATCAGCTCTTGAGCTTTACCACTCTCTCCCTCTCATTCAGCCATCTCCTCTCTCTCTAAGACAACCTCACCCTCGTTTCTGCTGAACTGTCTCCTCTCTGCCTCGTGCTCTGATATTCCTTCTCCTTCTCTCATCCAGAGATATTAACCCTACCCTGGCCCCCCTAGACTTCTGTCACACTCTGAGAAGAGATGTTCACGCAGCCCCTCTAATCTTACTTATATCCCTCTTCTTTCCCCTTCCACTCTCCCTTTCTCATGTGCCTTGTGGAACGCACACTCCATCTCTAATAAACTTGCTTTACTCAAGATCTCTTTATCTCTAATGCTCTCCATCTTCTTGCTCTAACTGAGATCTGGCTCCTCCCAGAAGACATGGCATCTGTCACTGCTCTCTGTCATAGTGTCTATCAGTTCTCCCACATGCCTCGTTCCACTGGCCGTGGTGGTGGTGTTGGGCTTCTACTTTCTCCCTCTTGCCAATTCCAACCCCTCCTGCTGCCTCAGTCTCACTCCTTTCTCTCTTTTGAAGTCCACTCCATCTGCCTTTTCACTCCACTTCCTCTCCAGGTAGCTGTTATTTATCGACCTCCTGACAAGTCTACTTCTACCTTTCTCACTGACTTTGACTCGTGGTTTTCCTTCTTTCTGGATTCCTCTTTCCCCACTCTTATTCTTGGGGATTTTAACATTCATGTTGATAACCCCTCTGATCCTTATGCTTTAAAGCTCCTTTCCCTTACCTCCTTGTTCAACCTCCAGGTATGCTCTATTGCCCCACTCACCAGCATGACCACTGCCTTGACCTTGTATTTTTCTCTAATTGTTTATCCTCAAACTTCTTTATCTCAGTTCTTCCCTTATCTGACCATCACCTGCTAAGCTTCACTCTTCATCATGCTATTGACCCTTTGGCTCTCTTCTCCACTGTTTCATCACCTCTTTCCTCTATTATGTCATCTGAGTTTGTTGATGAGGCACTAGCTTCCTATAATGCTGCACTCTCCTCTGCTCTGAATGCTCTCACTCTGCCCATGCCACGTCCTGCGAGGCATCCTGCACCCCAGCCCTGACTTTCATCCACTATCTGCTATCTACATTCCTGTGCCTGTTCAGCCAAGTGAGCTTAGCTCAAATCCCACTCCCTTGCGGACTTTCTACACTTCAGATTCATGCTTGTCTCTTTCCAGTCAGCCACAGCACTTGCCAAGCAAGACTATTATGTCCATCTGACTAACTCTCTTGCCTCTGACCCTTGCCGTCTCTTTACTACTCTCAGATCTCTCCTCAAGGTGCCTCCACCTCTGACCCCTCTCTCCCTTTCTGCCCAAACCTTGGCTGACTATTTTAATGACAAAATCCACAAGATCATCCTCCAATTTCCCACAAAGTCAGCTACTTCTCCTCCTTCCCCTCCTCCCCCTCTTCACTCCCAACTTTCCCCCTCTACCTCTGCAACCCTCTCTTCCTTTTCTGTGATCTCTGAAGAGGAAACTGCACACCTTCTTTCTTCCTCCAAACTCACTACCTGCTCCTCTGATCCTATCCCCACTCATCTCCTAAACCCCCATCTCCTCCACTGTTGTCCCTTCCATCTCTCATATTCTCAACCTATCATTCTCCACTGCAACTGTCCCCGCAACCTTCAAGCATGCTGTAGTTACACCTCTCCTCAAGAAATCCTCAATTGATCCTACCTGTCCTTGCAATTATCGACCCATCTCCCTTCTCCTCTTCATTTCTAAACTACTTGAACCCATGGTTCACCACCACTGCCTTGACTTCCTCTCCTCTCATGCCCTCCTGGATCCTTTACAATCTGGCTTTTGTCCTTTACACTCTACTGAAACGGCTCTTGCCAAAGTCTCCAGTGACTTATTCCTGGCAAAGTCCAAGGGCCTTTACTCTGTCCTCATCCTTCTTGACCTCTCTGCTGCTTTTGATACTGTTGACCACAACCTTCTCCTTGATACTCTGTCTACACTTGGTTTTAAGGGCCCTGTACTATCCTGGTTCTCTTCTTATCTCTCCCATCTCTCTTTTAGTGTTTGTTCTGGTGGCTCCTCCTCTGCTGCTATCCCGCTCTCAGCTGGTGTACTCCAAGGATCTGTCTTGGGTCCGCTCCTATTCTCTCTCTATACCCAGTCCCTTGGTTGCTCATCTCTTCTCATGGCTTTCAGTACCATCTTTATGCTGATGACTTCCAGATCTACCTCTGAAATCTCTCCGGTAACCTAGACTCGGATCTCTGCCTGCCTTTCTGACATTGCTGCTTGGATGTCTCACCGCCACTTGAAATTGAACATGGCCAAAACTGAACCTCTTATTTTCCCCCCCTAAAACCTCCTCTCTTCTTCCTTCTTTCCCAGTCTCTGTGGATAGCTCTCTACTCCTCCCTGTTTCCTCAGCTCGCAACCTTGGGGTTGTCTTTGACTCTTCTCTCTCCTTCTCCACCCACATCCATCTGATGGCTAAGACCTGCTGTTTCTTTCTCTATAACATCAACAAAATCTGCCCATTCCTTTCTGATCACACTACCAAGACACTTATTCACTCCTTAATCACCTCCCATCTTGACTACTGTAACCTACTCCTTGATGGTCTCCCTTTGAATCATCTCTCTCCCCTTCAATCTGTTCAACACTCTGCTGTGCAGCTAATCTTCTGCCAGCCTTGTCATGCTCATATTACCCCTCTTCTCAAGTCACTTCACTGGCTCCCTGTTTCCGCATCCATTTTCAAACTTTTCCACATCCATTCACTCTGCAGCTCCTCACTACCTTTCCTCTCTTATCTCTCCCTACACCCCCCCCCCCCCCTCGGGAACTCTGCTCTTCTAGCAAATCCCTTCTATCTGTGCCCTTCTCTTCTATTGCTACCTCCAGACTTTGCTCCTTTCACCTTATTGCACCTTACGCCTGGAACAAACTACCTGTGTCTGTACGCCAGGCGCCTCCTCTGACTCTTTTCAAATCCAGGCTGAAAACTCACCTCTTCGCTGCTGCTTTTGAATCTTGACTCACCTGATCATCTTGTTTCTTTACCACTCCCCCTTGTTTTATCCCTATCTGCACCTTCTGCATTGCCTGTCTTGACTAGATTGTAAGCTCTGATGAGCAGGGACTGTCACTTACATGTCTGTGCAGTGCTGCGTATGTCTTTTAGTGCTATACAGATGCTCAGTAGTAGTAATAGTAGTAGTAGTAGTAGTAGTAATAAAGCAATCCACTATCTACCGCATTCAATTATTATACAATTCAGCCATTAGAATCCTAACAGGTGCTCACAAATTCAACTACTCTATATCCCCCCTGCTCTTACAAGCCTTCACTAGCTAGCAGTTTCTTTCAGAATTCTATTTAAAATCCTGTTTATTATACACAAAGTCTCACACACTGGAACTCCAGCTTATTTTGCGGATTTATTAACTCCACACAGCTCTGCTCACCCCATGAGCACCCTCCACTCCAATCAGTTGGCTCCTCCTCCCATCTCCTGCCATCATCTTGATACAACCAAATGCACTGCCTTTTCTTATTATGATTTATTCCTCTGGAACTTTCTCTCCCACTGCCTGAGGAAAGAGTTGAGTCATACATGTCTCAAATTCACCCTAAAATCCCACCTGTTTACATAGGCATACAGGGGCCCAGTGGGCCTTAGTCTAAGGAAAGACTAGCCCTAGTACTGCAATTTATGTTGAATCTTCTTTCTCTTTATCCTTGTTATGATTATATGTTTCTTTTCCTTTTCACATACTTTTGTATATTGTAAACCACCTTGCATTATCCTTTGCAAGTAGAAAGATGGCTTAGCAAGTTTTTGAATAAACTAAAGCAGGCCTTGACAAATTTTCTTGGAATCTAAGAGCCAGCCTAAAAATCTAAGGGTCAGCTGCTGAAACCTAGGTCACAGTGCACACCCCTGTCCCCTAAACAGGCATATTACTGTTTCTTTCTTAGGTTTTAGGGCCTGATTTACTGTCTGTTTTCCCATTTTTTATGGGAAAAAGCTTAATAAATCAGGCTCTTAATGAGATACTGCACAGTGCCAACAGAAGGCAGTGGTCCCCCTCCTCCTCCTTCCACTCTCACCTCCCCCACTGACCCATTGAGCTACACCTCTGTGTGTGTGGTGCAGAGATAGGATTCCTGTGTATATGTGTGTGTATGGTGCTGGGATCGGGCGCCTGTGTGTGCGTGGTGGGAGAGGCGTGCACCTTTTTGCACATACAGGTTGTGCCCTTTACTTCTTATGCATTCATTTCTTCACCCTCCAACCCCCTGCACTCCTCCCTTCCCCGCACTCCAACACCTCTCCTGCCTTCCCTCCCCACCCCCACCCCCAAAAACATTTCCCTTTCCTCCCCTTGCACTCACCCCCTGATCTCCATTCCCCCACTATTCATTATTTACTAAAACCTATTTCCCCTTTAATTTATTCAGCCCTCTGTGCCCTCTGTGTCTCTAACTTTTTTTTTTTGCAGGCTGCAGACATTGACGCTCCTGGTCGACCTTTTCTTGGCCTCAGTCATAGCGTTTTTCAGCTCTTCTGCCCATGGGGGTTGGGATCTGTGCAGGCAGACACCGCTACTCCCAGCTAGCGCTTCTGCCCATGTGCTCTGAGCTCCAGGCGCCAGGTCTGAGATTTTGTTCACTATGGCAACCTGGCACTTGGGGTTTGTTGAGCCCTGAACTAAACTGTTAATTAAATTGAAGAATGATGACACTGTTTTCCAACCCCCTGTTTATATATTCAATGTTGGCAGATACGTATTTTATTTTTGTTTTGGAAAACGTGGTCATGCTATTTCAAAAGATAGCTTCAGTGCATGGAAACGTATTCATATCTTCCTTAATGGGCATGAACACTCTCTGGAACATATATGCGACATGGAAGCATAGCAGAATCTTAAAGTAGGAAGAATTTGCAGACAATAAAACTATGGACAGTGTCAATGTGGAGTTAATTGCAATGGAAAGAAATGAACTGGAAAGCTGTTCTCTCGAGAATCATTTCCATCATTTGTCATGTGGCAGAATGGAATCTGGGTTTTCATGGAATACATATAAAGTATGTGATCCTAGCAATGGAAATTTCCTTTGTCAGGTTGAACTGCTGGCAAACTTTGATGCTGTAATGAATAAACACCTAAGATAAATTAATAAAAGATAAATTGCTGATCATTACCTCAGGAAAGATATCCAAAATGAATTGCTAGAATGGATTGCTGAAAGAGTTAATCATGTAAAATACTTTCATGTGATTATGGACAGCCACATTGTTTATTGTGAACTATTTGCTTATGCATGGGTTAGTTAAAATTTTACTGGATTCCTTGCTGTGGAAGCCACTACTGGCCCATCGCCAGAGCCTGAAAATTGATTTAATGACTGCAGAGGACAAAGTTATGACAGTGCAAGTAATATGAAGGGCAAACAGCATGGTGTACAAAAAGGATACTAACAGAAGAGTTCTGTTCATGCCCTGTAGCAGTCACAGCTTGGAGCTGATCTCCTTGATGCTGCTAAATGAAAGGCCGCGGGCCGACGTGCCCGCTTGCCGCCGCTAACCGGGGGGGCGGCTGGTGCGCGACCCCTGCCCCCACGTGGAAAGGAGAAGGCTGCCGGCGGTAGCATGGGGCATGTAGCTGAACCCTATTGGCTCCCGTGGGTGAGTGAGGAGTGCCCGTTGGTCCCGGCAGTTGCTGCCGCGCTGGTGAGCAGGGGAGGCGTATGAGGATGTGAGGCCTCCGAGGAGCGGAGTGCGACGAGTGGCAGCGGCGGAGAGAGCAGGCCAGTAAATCATTTGTATCAGTTAGGGGAATTTTGCGGGAGTGGGCCTGATTTTGAAGGTTTGTGGTTAGGGGTGGCATGCCTACACGGTAAGGCTATGGGGGCAGGGGGGAAAAAGGGGTGAGCTGGGGGGTGAGCAGGTGAGTGGCTTCAGCAGTTAGGGGGTGCTCTATGGGGGGAGCTGCAAAAAGGGGGGGTTTGAGGGGAAGACGTGGGGGGGGGCACGGGCCAGGGGGGGACGGGTGAGGAGGTTCTTGCCCGTCAGTGGCGAGGTGGTGCAGGCACCGGTGAGGGGTGGTGTAGCACTAGGGGAGCGCTAGGCGGTGACTCTTGCGAGGGGGGGGTCGGGTAGGGCTCCCAGGGACTTCAGGAGTGGAGGAGTAGCCTAGTGGTGGGAACACTGGCTTGGTAACCAAGCAATCGGGGTTCAATTCCCACTAGCACTCCTGGTGGCCTTGGGCAAGTCACTTAACCCTCCATTGCCTCAGAAGAAAGGCCTGGCAATCTACTTCCAGTGACACTGCCGAGAAAACCCGGAGCCTCTGGGTCACCAGGAGTCAGGACTGCCTCGAAGGCACACATTGCATTTGGGGTGCGGCTGGGGCGGTCAGGGGAAAGGGGGCCCTCCAGGGGGGGACGGGGGGCAAGGGGGCAGCAGGGCTAGGGCTTTTATCTCGGGGGGAGGACAGCAGAGTGGCGGGGCAGGCCGGGCAGGTGGGGTGCGGGCTTGGGGGCCATTGGGGCTGGCCTATGCTGCCAGGCGGCTGTTATCCGGCTGCGCGGGAGCATTGGCTCAGTGGAGGGCAGGGATCCTCACGGGCAGAGTGGTTGGGAGCATGGAACCCCCCCCCCCGGGTTATAGCGGGCCCCCCCTCCCTCCCTTGGTGTGCTCTGCTTTTTTCTTCACAGATGCTGCCCGGAGGGTTGCCTGCGGCGGGCCTGAAGATTTGCAACGCAGAGGGGTGAGGTCGATGAGGAAGCTGCGCAGGGTGAGCAGGTTCCCGAGATGACGGGGGACTACGGGGAAGTTCTGCAGTCGGACAGCGGGCGCCTGGCTCAGGATGGCAGTGCTCGTTTTGTGCGGCCTTTGGCTTCTGGGGCAGGTGAGTTGCACAGTGGGCGAGCAGAGCTTAGGAAGGAGGGGGAAGAGCAGGGGGGGTGAGGGGTAAGGCGACAAAGAAGCGAAGACGCTCCTGTACGAGACGACATAGGTCGGGGTCCACGGCGTCTTCGTCATTCGAGGCGTCATCATCTCAGTGGGCTTGGAGAGTGGGGTACGTGTTGAGGATGGCTCCGGCACGGGGGGAGCAGTTTCGGGTCGTGCGGCGCCCACACGTGCTTCTTTTGCTGCGCTCGGGGAGGGAGTGCCGCGGAAGTTGCGGCGGAAGATCCAAAAAGGTGGTATATTGACATTTTAGGCTCCTGGGGGGTAGGAGGCAGATGGGTGATAGTAAACGGAGGAGGATGGAGAATGAAAACAGGGAGGGTTCGGAAGGTGTCACGCAATGTCATTAACTGGACGAGAGCCTTCCTGAGGTTGGCCAGTGTCGGGGGTCATCACTACCCTGGGCAGTACGGGATGCCTTTAGCCTATGCGGACCCTATCTTAGAAGCAGCACAGACTCATGACGGGTGGGCATGGCTCAGTTGCACGGAGACGTTTCATGGGATAAGACGGAGGAGCATAAGTGGTTGTCTTGTGGAACGGAGGTTATCAACCTATTGGCTGACGTAGATGGCAGCCAGGCGGGGCGCAGGGGGTGGTGGGGGATGGAAAGGGGGGCATGGCGGCGTTGGCAGGTATGGGGCAGCCTGTTCGGGGGGGAGGTGTGGTGGGGGGTGGCAATCAAATGTGTCAAAAAAGGGGTGGCTAGTGGCTCCCCGCCCGCCCCAAAAAGAAAAAAAAAAAACAACAAAGTAAGGATTTTATGGGCCTGGCTCCGACACCTATACGGGTTGAGGCGCTTAGGCTCTGGCTTCGGTAGTACAGGAGGCGACGGGATGGTGGGGTGTTTGAGGGGGATTTATGTATGGGCTTACTGTGCCGGAATAAGGGGTGGGTTGGAGAGAATGATTTCGGGAGGAAATGCGGGTCAGGGAGTTTGATGGCGAAGCTGGATATCGGATCCGCGTTTCGATTGTTGCCGGTACACCCCTCAGCATTTCCTTTGTTGGGTTTTTGTTTTGAGGGTCATTACTATTTTGCTAAGGGCTTGCCAATGGGTTGCTCAGTGTCCTGTTCTTATTTCGAGAAGTCAGCACGTTCACGCATTGGGTCTTGGTGAGACGGGAGATGTGCGACCGTGGTCCATTATTTGGGCAATTTCCGGTTTGTGGGCGAGGCGCAGTCCGCTCGGTGCCAGGAGCTGCTGGACGGGTTCATGAGGCTGGCTTGGGAATGGGGTGTCCCGTTGACAGGGGGTAAGATGGAAGGTCCGGCAGCCTGCATCACATTGTTAGGGGTGGAATTGGACACGGTCAACATGGTGGCGCGTTTGCCGATGTGCAAAGTGATGCAGTTGCGGGTCCTGGTTGCAAACATGATGGAAGCTTCTAAGGTAGCACTGCGAGACATGCTGGCCCCTGTGAACTTCACGTGCCGGGTCATTCCGAGGGGGCGGGTGTTCCTGCATCAGGTGTCCTTGAGCCGCATCACCGCATCAGGGTATCGCGGAGTTTGAGGGCTGATTGGGGTGTCTGGGACGAGTTCCTGAACGGTTCAACGGGGTATCAGTATTAATGGAGAAAGAATTTCCACATGGGATTTGCAGCTTTTCATGGATGCGGATGGCGGCCTGGGATTAGGTATATATTTGGGGGGCTCTTGGTGTGCGGGGGCATGGCCGCAGGCTTGGTGGGAGGTGGGTATGACTGACAACATAACCTTTTCTGGAGCTGTTCCCAATATTGGGGGTTTTGCAGATACGCAGCTTGTCTAGCCAGAGCTCCAAGTTGCTTTGGTGGTGCGACAATGAAGCGGTGGTCAGTGTGATTAATCGCTATGCTCCGCGCTGTTTTCGGGTGGCGGTTTTGATGAGGGAGGTGGTGCTAGTTTGCTTGCGATTGAAGGTTTGTGTTAGGGCTTGTCATATACCAACGCTTTTGGCACACTGGCCTGTGGATATGCTGAACCTGCTGCGAAGTTCGGTGTCAGTGGAGACATGGTGGGCTTATCGGCGAGGCTGTGACAGCGTAGTGGAATTGCTGGTTTCGTGGGGTTGGCGGCAGGGTCTGGCATCGGACCATCTATTGGGCCAGTACGTCCTGGCGGCGAAGGCCGCCGGAGCAGCAGGATCGACAGTGCGGGCACATTTAGCAGGGTTTGCATTCTTTGCGAAGGCAGTGGGTTGGGAGGCATCTGGCGGGGGAGGGGGTTCCGGGTTCGTAGGCAGCTGCTGGGTTGGGAGCAGGCTCATCCTTCACCGGTCGACAGGCGGCGGCCTAGCACACATAAGCTGCTAAGGGAGTTTTGGACAGCGTTACCCTTGGCGGCAGCATCAGGATATGAGGCCGCGCTTTTAAGGCGGTGTGTTGTTCGGCCTTTTTGGGGTTTTCCGGGTGGGGGAACTGTGTGCTGCATCCAGTGCGGGGAAGGCAGGTGATGCCTTCTGGTGCAGCATGTGACCTTGAGTTTGGGGGAGTTGCGTATAGGCTCGGCTAAGTCCAAGACGGATCGGAAGGATAGAGGAGTGGGGGTACGCCTGAGAGTAATCCGTGGTTCCCTGACTTGCCCAGTGGCAGGCATGGATGTCTACCTGCGTGGGAGGCCGCGGGGGAGTGGCTACCTCTTTGTGCATGAGAATGCTTGAGCGCTATCGTGGTTCAGTTCACAGCAGTTCCGCGGATGACACTCCGCCATTTGGGGGGCTGGATCCGGTTTACTTTGCTCTGCATTCGTTTCAGATTGGAGCAGCAACTAGCGCTGCGGAGGCTGGGTTGACTGCGCAGGAGAATCAGCGGATAGGCCGATGGCGGTCGAGTGCGTTTCATGGGTCTGTGTGCTTATGAGGTGAGAAGGGCAGAACGGATACTAACTGTTTATTTTCTTTTAGATGTCGGCTGGACTCCAGGTTGCTGCGGGTTGATAGGCCATTTGGTCGTGTGCGGGGCTGGTCAGCGAGCAGTGACAAGACCGTCGAGGCCGAATTTGGGTTTGAGCACCTCTGAGGTGACCGTCTCATGACTGGGCGGGCGTGGGCTGCGGTGGATGCGGCTCCTACCTTTGCTTGGGCACCTTGGGCGTGAGATGAGTGCGCCAGTGTTACTCTTGCTGCATTTGGGAGGCAATGACTTGGCGTCCTGGACTGGTAAGCAACTGATCAGAGCAGCAAAAAGAGAGTTGGCCGAGGTGCTGTCAATGTTTGACAATGTGTTTTGTTATGGTCGGATATACTTCCAAGGCCTGCTTGCTGGGGCCACCGGTGGTGGTCTCGTGGGTTGATTAAGATTAGTCGGCGCATTGGCCAGTCAGCAGGGGGTATGGCAGATTTGGCATTCATGGGTCAAGGTGGAGTGCGCTGGTTTATATCGGCAGGAAGGAGTGCGTCTGTCCCCGGTTGGGGTAGATTTGCTCCTGAACGACTGGCAAGAGGCTTTGGAATATGTGGGGCAGAGAAGGGCAACTGGTCGCAGCTTAGCCTTGGGGGGTGGCACAGGGACAGTGGTCCCAGTGCCTGTGGCGGGATCCCAGAGGTGTCCGGGGTCCGGAGCCGGTGGTGAGATGCAGAGCGGGGGTGGGGTACCCCCGACCCAGAGAAACTCTCGGGGCTCTTGCTAATAATATGGCGGAGCCGGAAGAGGGGGGGGATGGAATGGCCTGGGGCCGGTTCACGGCAGAAGCGGGTGGAACTCACCTTGCTACTCACACGGCTGGTGAGGATTCATTCTGCGGCCGGAATTCAGTTGATGAAGGATTGCTGTTGGTGGTTGTTGATGGATAATGTTGTATGGTTAATAAAGCTGTGACCAGTTTTGATTCCCAATCGTTGTATTGTGGTTATTTGTAAGGGGGGGTGGCGGGGCGTGGGGTGAAAGGGGGGTGGGGCGGGGACAGGAGCACCATGTCCGCCTTACCCGGTTAATGAAAGGCCGCGGGCCCACGTGCCCGCTTGCCGCCGCTAACCGGGGGGGCGGCTGGTGCGCGACCTCTGCCCCACGTGGAAAGGAGAAGGCTGCCGGCGGTAGCGTGGGGCATGTAGCTGAACCCCCATTGGCTCCTGTGGGTGAGTGAGGAGTGCGGGAGCCAATGGGGGATTGTGCAGGTCTGGGGGGAGGCGGGGCGAGAGCGGAGCAAGCCGGCTGGTCGTCAGTCACCGGAGGAGGGCAAGAAGGTGGCTGGCGACCCACCCGCCCATCCCTAGGTTTGTGCACGAAGGGGGGAGGGGGTTGTAGCTGGAGGGGGAAGGTGGGATCCCGGATGTGTCTGGGGTCCGGAGCCGGTGGTGAGATGCAGGGCGGGGGTGGGGTACCCCCGACCCGGAGAAACCCTCGGGGCTCTTGCTAATAATATGGCGGAGCCAGAAGAGGGGGGGATGGAATGGCCTGGGGCTGGTTCACGGCGGAAGCGGGTGGAACTCACCTTGCTACTCACACGGCTGGTGAGGATTCGTTCCGCGGCCGGAATTCAGTTGATGAAGGATTGCTGTTGGTGGTTGTTGATGGATAATATTGTATGGTTAATAAAGCTGCGACCAGTTTTGATTCCCAATCGTTGTATTATGGTTATTTGTAAGGGGGGGTGGCGGGGCATGGGGTGAAAGGGGGGGTGGGGCGGGGACAGGAAGACCATGTCCGCCTTACCCGGTTAATCATTTCTGCTATGGGACACAGCAGCCGTTATCTGGATATCTCCCTTAACCACCACTATCTACGGATATTCAACAGTATCCACATAGTGCCGAAATGATACATGGGCAGAGCATGGGCAGAGCAGAAAGTTATTCAGATAACAACAACATTCAGTTTGCTATCCTGATCACCATCCAGATAACATGAGGACAGGAAAAAAGTAGACTGAATATCATTCCTAAGCAGATAGCTTCAGCAGCCTCAGCACAAACCCCACCAGCCAAGGTTCTTAGAGTTCTTCCATTCAGCACTAATTTGTACTTAAACAGCACGTTACCCAGGTTACTGTCAAATTACTTGCAGATACTTGCTGGGAGTCTTGCATTGGCACTGTAAAGGTGCTTTGATATCACCTAAATGAAGTGCACTGTGCCTTAAAGCACTGGTAGACCACATAGTTCAGACTGTGGTATGGTATGCGAGATGGTATGACAGCCTCAGAGGCATTTCACAATCTACATTATTATATGGCGTGAGGTTTTGTTTCATATCAATCACGCAGCAAACTCCTTCAGAGCCGTACTGTTGGAATGGCTACTCTTGAAAATGAAATATTTCTGAGAAATTTCCGGCAAAATGGGTTTAGTTCAGTGTATGTCACGGCCTGGAAAATCTCAGAGCACATTTTGGATTGAATTAACTTTTTCGAAAAAGAGAAGCCTAAAGAAGGAGAGCATGTCTGATTATGAATGTGTGGACGAAGGTGATATTCCTGCAGAGGCTGATACTGCCGTTACTAGCTTGAATGAGAGGCTTTCTCAGCTGGAGTTTTTCTATGCTGTGTTTGGTTTTATCAGCGCCAGTCCGTCCACTAGTTAAAAATAGAAACTTAGAAACATGACAGCAGGAAAAGACGATATGGCCTATCTAGTTTGCCCTTCCTTATCCCTTAGGCATGACCCTTAGTGCTGAGTGAAGCCAACTAGTTGATTGCTGTGTTGTCCTCAACCTTTACTCTAAGAGTCAAGTGACAGTAAGTTATTTGGCATTCGTTCCCCTCTCCAGTAGTACATCACATCAAGACTTCATAAAATGCGATTTGAGTTCAAACTTAACACTTTTATATTCTGTGAAATAATTATACATCCCCTCATATTACACATAAGGTCACAGACATCTCAACTACACTATATATCTATCATACTTGGCAATATCTATAATGTTAAACAACTTGAATACAATAACACGACCAATGACCATAAACAACGACACCACACTAATCTAATCTTGAAGTCAGCTAATAAACCAAGGGAACTGTTCAGCATTGTACAACAGCTCACTAAAATCACCCCTCCACACAATGCCCATCAAATAGACCCCCAAGTATTTGCTAAGTACATAATAAACAAGAACACAAATCCAACAAACACCATACTCACTTCTGATTACAATCAAATAAAGATGGAAACCTGCACCAGATCCTTCCAAACATGGAATGATTTCTCCATACCAACAACGAAGCAGATAGAAAATATAATAGACACCCTTAAAACAACAACTTCACCAGCTGACCCATGTCCAGTAGAATGGATTAAAAATACCAAAAAACAATTGAGTCATCACCTTATCAAATTTGTGAAAGATTCCCTCAGGCAAGGATACCTACCGCAAATACTTAAGCAAGCTATAATAAGACCAATCCATAAAGGCAAACTGTTGAGCACTTTTGACCTGAAATCATACCGCCCAATTTCGAGTTTACCTTTTATTGCAAAAATTATAGAAAAAGTTGTACAAAGATAATTACAAGATCACATTGATCTACATGCGCCACTGGATGTCCATCAGCATGGTTTCAAATCTTATCATAATGTAGAAATTCTGCTCATCTCCCTCTTTAATAATCTCATAACGGGTCTAGACTATAAGAATAAAGGATTTCTATTCATTTTCATTGATATCTCAGCTGCATTTGACATGGTATCACACTCAATACTGCTGCAACATGTACAGGATATTGGTTAGCATGATACCACATTAAATTGGTTCACCTCCTACTTAAGCAATCGTACACAGTTAGTAAAATGGGGAGAGAAAAAATCCTCTCAATTTCCAATCACACAGGGAATACCTCAAGGCTCAGCCCTATCCTCAATACTTTTCAATATTTACATTCAGCCCATATGTAAAAATCATTAAACAATATGGAGTGAATTACCACTTATACACTGATGATATCATGGTTTGTATCTCAATTGACCAGAATACATTTGATACAACAGTAATTACTAATTGCCTTGATAATATGAATAATTGGCTTGCTAATAACAATTTAAAGATAAACTCTGATAAAACAGAAGCAATGTTCATTTCTAGAACTCAGACTTTCAAGCCACCACAAGAAATTAACATCTTAAATAAATCAATAAAAATTAAGGATGAGGTGAAATACCTAGGTATAACCTTAGACAGGTACCTGAATTTACAGTCTCACATAAGTAAGACTGCGGCTAAAGCTTATCAACGACTAAAGGTTATTAGGAGACTCAAACCAATCTTAAGCAAAGATCATTTCTGTACGGTATGTCAAACAGTCATCACCCCATTGCTTGACTATGGAAACACACTATATCAAGGTCTTCCCGAGCACAGCATCCATCCACTCCAGTTAGTGCAGAATACTGCTGTGCGCATCATCACAGGCTCTGCAAAATATGAGCACATTACTCCTGTACTCCAACAATTACAAGATTCAAAAATCTAATGATCATTTTTAGAACTATCCATCATTTATCAGCAAACATTCTATAGTCCTTAATATCTAAGGACATGAACTTTAGGCCTAGACGAACTCAAAGTGTTAATAGGCTCAGTATTCCTTCTCGTTTCAATAGATCTAAGCAGATGACATCTAAGAGGACTTTCTCACTCCTGGCACCAGATTTGTGGAATTTTCTCCCTGAAGACCTAACAGCACAGAATGATCTTAAGGACTTCTGTAAATTCCTTAAGACTCACCTGTTTATGGAAACTTATGGACAATCGATTTGATTTTAATTAGCATTACTTGATATAGTATGAATTGTTCCTCTTATTTAATTCTGTTATATGGCATTGTATTATAATGTATTGTATTTGTCTTCTCTTACTCATAACATGTAAACCCTTTGTTGTCTTGTCAACCACTTTGATTGAAGGATAAGGTGGTATACAAAACTGGTTAAATAAATAAATATCTGTAATAGACCTGCCCTTACACAATACAAACTATATGGCAAAACTACCCACAACATTGAAAGGCTTATACACATCAGGACACGCAGACAGCACTCAAGACCAAACACAAATAGTAACTCAATCTCTTCTAACTTGAAATGCTGTATGATCAATACGAGATTGGTTAGGAATAAAATCCCAATCATAACAGACCATGTTAACAACATGCCAGATACAATGTTCATCACTGATCCTGTCTGACAAACACCAATCTGGTCCTTCTTAATTAATTGAATCTCCCAAACTTCAACACATTTCACTGTCCAAGAGAGGGCAAAAGAGGTGGAGGATGCTGATCATAATGAAAGAGGAACTCAAAACATTGCTTACATCAGCAGTAAGTGGGAATGGGCTAGACTTATTGATGGTTGAAAACAAATATTTCATGTTCTGTCTAGCTTACAGAGCACCCACAGCTCATCACAATAACATAACCTAGAATTAGTCTATTCAGACATACGCTGAACAAACACCTAATCTTGCTAAGAGACTTCAACCTAGCATTCACACATTCCTGGCATGCTCAATAATTTCTCAGCTCAATGTATGATATGGATTATCAGTAAATTATCAATATCTCTACTCATAATAAGGGAAACATGCTAGATATGATATTTGTACCAAATGACATCTTCAATAACTCCACACAATCCCAAATCCAAATCCTAACAGTTCCATAGTCAGACCACTATTTAATTAATTTCACGATAACATATCACCCACACATAATCCAAGACAAAGCAAATCCCAATATCCAAAGTAACTTCAAGATCATTGATAAAGATTCATTCCTAAACTCAATCCAAATTTTAGCAGACATTGACGCTAAGATAGACAACTGGAACACAGTCATAAGCAGGACTTCTACAACTAATCAAGCGAGACACCACAAGACTCAAACACAGAGATATGGTACATGCAAGAACTAAGAAATATAAAAAGACATTTAAGAAAATGTGAATGCCAATGGAGAATGACCAAATCATCACAGGAAAGAAATATATACCGATAGATGGCCACACTTCACATATATTGAGAAAGTATCAACAACTCTAAAAAATATTATCACACAAACTAATAATGAAAGCGATAAATCGCCTGAGGGAACTTTTGATAATTTGAGTCTTGAAGGACTACAAAAAGGGACTGCTATTTCTCAAGAGAGATCTGCAATTTTAAGTATTTATTTCTGGGAATTTTTTCTAAACCTTGGGGAAAAGGGAATTCTTTAGATTAAAGCTGATTAATCTGTGTAAATTAGAATTGTTAAATCAGTAAGGGCCTAGTATTAACAAAGAGATTTTAGTTAAATTGGAAACTCAACAGGTAGCTTTCAGCTTAAGTTTAAAATCCAGCAGAGCACTGTCAATTTAAATTTAAAACCCAGCAGAGGGCTTTCAGATTAAAATCAGAACAGAGAGCTTTCTAATTAAATTTAAAACCCAGCAGAGAGCTTCTAGTTTAAATTTAATACTCAGTCAGGGTCTAGTACCAGCAAAGATCTTTAATTTAAATCAACTTTTAAAAAGTCTTCTTTCCCTCCTTCCCTCCCTGACTCCCACCCCACCCCTTGGATAATCGTAGCTTTATAAGTACTTAAATCTCTTAAAGGAAAGGAGGTGCCACATTCGCTCTCAGATGCAACTGTTTATCCTCATCAGGCATACATTAATGACCTGAGATTAGTTAAGCTTGAGGTAAACAGTCCATTAAGCATATTAGGTATAGTTTTATTAGTATAAGTATCCCCAGCAAACCTTATAAGAAAACGACTTAAATACCTAAATACAACCCTGTCTTCATCTTAGTTTTAGGCTTGTGTTTAGATATTTAAATTGTGCAGTTTCTGAGGTTTGCTGGGGATACTTATACTAATAAAACTATACCTAATACATTTTATGGACTTTGTTCACCTCAAGCTTAACTAATCTCAGGTCCTTAATGTATGCCTGATGAAGATAAACAGCTGCACCTGAGAGTGAATATGGCATCTCCTTTCATTTAAGAAGTTTAAGCACCTATAAAGTTATGATTATCCCAGGGGTGGGTGGGAGCTGGGGAGGGAGGGAGGAAAATGGACCCCGCCTCCACTGTTGCTGCTTACTGAGTCCTGCGGCAGCAGAAGCAAGCAACAAAAAAACTCAGTAGGGCCATTATTCCATGCCGCCCATGATAGTCTGCCAGTTTTGCCCCTCAGAAACAGGAAGTCTGTATCAGAAGGGAATTATCAGCAGTGTCATCATTGGCAGTATGGAGAGAATGACTCTGAGACTTTTTTTAATTCTTTGCTTTTGCTGCCACAGGTCCTAGTAAACAGCAATGATGGAGGTGCGGTAAGGGGAATTAGCAGCAGTGGCAGTAGCGGAGGGGTGGGGAAGAAGGTTCTGCACTGGCTAGGGCACGTTTTGCTCCAACTGAGAGTTAGACTGATGAGAAGAGTAAATAGCAGTGCTGCCTGCCAGTTTAATTCATAATCGAGGGGAGGTCAGGGTTTGGGCTGTGAAGAGTTAGCCTCACTATCCTCTTATGTGGTATATTCATGGTTTAATATTTAAAAGTATAAAGTGGCATTTTAGAAAGGACATCCAGGTGAAATCTATCTATTAGGAATGTTTACATATCGGCCTGATTTTGGTAACATGGATGTCCCTAAAATGAATGGCTTTACTGGCGGCCATGTAGACATCCACACTAGAAAAACTGGGCTAAGGGACATCTATCCTATGCAGAATGCAAGCTATTTTGCATATGGGGATGTGCACCAGCGTGCCGAACTGAAATCAAGTGTGCTAGTTTACCTGCAGTTTTCATTATCATCAGTAAAAATATTGAGGTTATTAGAGCAGTTCCTTCTCTATGTTCTCTGGGTGTTTGGATGGAAGAATGAGAGCTTTTCTGATGGCTACTCATGCCCTGGAGTAGATGTCCAAAGCACAAATAGGGCTTCTAAAATAACCCTCATAGGGGGTTATTCTGTGCCACGAATAGCGAGCATGAACATCCCAACAGGGCGTCCATCCCCACTATTCGTACCTACCCCCGCCGTGTCTAACTTCCCCATCGGCTGTGCGGGGAAGTTAGACGGGGGCGGGGAAGCGGCGTTTCGGGAGCAGGTTCTGGGCGGGTGGTGGGCAGCCCTGGACATACAGGGCCGATTCTAATGTCAGCCCTGTGACTTCTATGGGAAAGTTATTCCATCTCTGAGGTGGAATAACTTCCCTGTATGTCCAGGATGATGGCCCAGGGTGCAGATGGGGCAGGGGGGCCCGAAGACATTCCCCACAGCCCGATCCTGGCCTTAGGAGGTCAGATTGGGTGTTGAGCTGCGGGGAATGCAGCATTGGAGTCTGGCGGCCAGCATCGTGGCTTTTCAATGGAGCCGCGGTGACATGGCAACGTGACACCATGACGCCATGGCTCCACTAAAGAGCCTTGACTGAGTTAGCCGGGAAGGTCCTGTACATACAGGCCGGGCTGAATCGCAGTCCCAGCCTGCATGAACAGGACTGTTCGCAATTCTGATCCCATGGGGCTAGACATGCCTTGCGGGATCAGAATCGCGATCCCCTCTGTACGTCTAGCTCAGACCGGACATACAGAGGGGATCTACATCAAGGATGGAATGAGCCCTATAATGTCCAATTATGGAATGTTATAGGATTGTCGTGGGAAGGGTGGTATTTTGATGATCATAACTGTTGAGTTTAATTATCAAAATTTTGAGGGGGGGGAATGCTGAAGGTTTGTCTAGAGCACCCAATATCCTTATACTGACCCTGCTTGGAAGAAATAAAAGTTGATTTTATTTGCACTGAAGATATAGTGGCTGTTTGTGTTATGGCCAGGGCTTCTCTGGAGATCCTGTAACCCCACTGCTTTCATAGCCTTTACTTAAGCAACTTTGTCTAATAAAGAATGTCTTGCTTTTCAAGAAGGAAACTCTTGACATTTAGCAATAAGTAAACAATGGTCTGAAGACATTTTATTTACTCTCCTCTGCTTGAAGGTTATTGCGTAAAGTTGGTATACTTCCAGAAACTTAAGTATTTTTAAAGTGAGTAGGAGCCAGAGGCTATTTGTTCTCTTCCTTGGTTTTACTAATCCCAGTTAAATCCAGTGAGAATACTATGCTCTGAGACAATCCAATAAGGGGGCTATTTGTGCCGGCTGCATGCCCTTACTAACTTCCCTGTCAGTTGTGCAGGGAAGTTAGTCGGGGGCGGAGAAGAGGTGGCTCAGGGGCAGAGAGTGGGCAGGCAGTGGGCAGTCGCCGGCCCTGGACGTACAGGGCCAATTCTAATGTCAGCTCTGTACGTCCAGTGCCAGAGAAATGGCCGGGGAAGTTATTCTACCCTCATGGTGGAATAACTTCCCTGGACATTTCTTTTTGGCAGACTCGGGGCATGGAAGGGGCTGGGGGAGGGGCAAAGTTAATACCCCGCAGCCCGACCCTGGCCTTAGGAGGCCAGATAGGGGGTCAGGCTGTGTGAGATTAACTTTTTTAGCAATGGCCAGCATCACAGCTTTTAAATGGAGCCGTGGTGCCATGGCAACAGGATGAGGAACAGTATCAAAGGCTTTGCTGAAATCCAGGTAGATCAATTGCATGCCCCTGATATAGTTCTCTGGTCACCCAGTCAAAGAACTCAATCAGATTTGTTTGGCAAGATCGTCTTTTGGTAAAACCATGTTGCCTTGGATCATGCAACCTGTTGGTTTTGAGAAAGTCCAATATTCGCTCTTTCAGGAGCGCCTCCATTACTTTTCCCGCCACCGAGGTAAGGCTCACGGGCCTGTAGTTAGTCACTTCTTCCCTGTCACCACTTTTGTGAAGAAGTACCACATCAACCCTTCTCCAGTCCTGAGGAACTTCTCCTGTTTCCAAGGATCTGTTAAAGGATGTTTTTAACGGCCCTGCAAGAACCTCTCTGAGCTCTTTCAGTATCCTGGGATGTATCCCATCCGGTCCCATGGCCTTGTCCACTTTCAGTTTTGCAAGTTGTTCTAACACATCATCTTCTGTGAATGGTGTGGTATCTACTTCATTCCCATTTTTATATTTGGGAGTCACAGGTGGTCCTTCTCCAGGATTTTCTTTAGTAAAAACAGATTAGAAATATTTGTTTAGCAATTTCGTTTTTTCAATGTCACTTTCCACGAGTCAGTTCCCAGCACTTCTGAGTTCTGCAATTCCACCTCTGAATTTCCTCCTCTCCCGAATATACCTGAAGAAAGTTTTGTCACCACACTTCACATCTTTAGCCGGCTTTTCCTCTGCCTTTGATTTTGCTTTCCTTATTTCTCTTTTTGTCTCTTTGAGTTTGATCCTGTATTCTTTCTCTGTTCCTCTGTTTGCAAGCTTTTGAATTTTGTGAAAACTGTGTTTTTTGCCTTTATATGAGCAGCCACTTCTTTAGAGAACCAAATAGGTTTTCTTCTCCTCTTGTTTTTATTTTCTTTCCCTACATATGTATCTGTTGCCCCTTTTATTGCCACCTTTAGTTTAGCCCATTGCCATTCCACTTCCCTTATCCACTCCAACCCTGCCAACTCCTCCTTCAGCTACTTGGCCATTTTACTGAAGTCAGTGTTTTTGAAGTCTAGGACTTTGAGCTTGCTATGATTGGAATGCACCTTGGCTTTTATCTCAAACCACGTCATGTGATGATCGCTGCTGCACACAGGGGCACCCAACTGGACATTCCACACGCTATCTCTGTTGGTGAGCACTAAATCCAGGATTGAGCTTTCCCTGGTTGGTTCCATCACCATTTGTCTAAGTAACACATCTTGGAAAGCATCCACAATTTTTCTACTTCTTTCCAGATTTGCAGAAGGAGTAATCCAATCCACATTGGGTAGATTAAAGTCACCCAATATGATCACTTCCCCATTTGTGGCTATCTTTGCAATATCTATAATCAATTCGTCTATTTCTTTGATTTTAGTTGGATGGCAGTGCCATCTTCTCTTTCCAACACAATCCAGAGTGCTTCTTCTTTTCCCCATGCCCCCTGCATTTCAGTAACTTTAATATTGCTTTTGACATATAAGGCTACTTCTCCTCCTTTTCCACTTTCTCTGTCTCTTCTGAATAGATTATAGCTAGCTATGGCTATATCTCATTCATGTGATTCATTAAACAATGTTTCTGTAATGGCCATAATGTCCAAGTCCATTTCCACCATTAGGGCTTCCAGGTCCGGAACTTTGTTGGCTAAGCTTTGAGCATTTGTGCTCATTGCTTTCCAGCATTTAATTGGCTTGCATGTATTTTGCATTGATTTTGTTCTACCCACCTCTTCCCACTTGTCATTGATGTGTGGTTTAAAAGTGTGGCTGTTTCTGATGTTATTCTGCTTTTGCCGGGAGTGACGTCCTGAACTTATCCTTCCCTATCCGTCACCCCCTTTCTCTAGTTTAGATGCCTGTCCACATACTGCCTGAATTTTTCACTTAGGATTCTTTTTCCTGTGACAGAGAGATGTAGTTCATCAGCACAGTATAGTCTCTTGATGGTCCATCTGTTTCCCCAGTTGCCTATTTTATTTATTTATTTATTTATTTAACTATTTCTTCTATACCGCCCCTTCCAGAGATCAGGGGCGGTTTACATGGAAGAAGTTAACAATTTTGTATACTTCTGTATATGTTACATATAACGGAAATTTCTAACTTTTTACAGATAATAGTGTAGTAAACTGTCGGAACTATTTACATTTTGTATACTTTTGTATACTTCTATATTATAATATTAAACAGAATTTTCTAACTTTTTACAGGTAGTGAGGCGAGGAACTGCCAAAACTATTTACAATGGTTATTTACCAAAAGGTTATATACAATGAATTACAGGGTGAAACATTCATTAGTCATGTGTGGGTGGTGGAATTTATTTCCATTTTTTTTTATCATGAGTTTTTGGTGTGTCTGTGGTAGGTCTATGTATGGTTAGTTGATTGTGGTTTTAAGGGCTTTGTGTTTGTGTGTCTGTGGATGCTGTGGGGTTGGACTTGGGGGGTAGGGGATTTCATAGTGTTCGGAGAATAGGTATGTTTTGAGTTCCTTCCTAAATTGGGAGAGGTCTTTTGTGATACGAAGGTCTATTGGGAGATCATTCCAGAGCATGGGGGCAGTGAATGTGAAGGCCCTGGTGCTGGTGGATTTTTTAGTTTTCATGAATGATTTTGGTATTTCAAGTGAGTGGGCTGCGTTTAGTCTGCGAGCTCTTGATTCAGATGGGACGTGTAGAAGTGTGGATAGATATGAGGGGGCGATGTCGTTTAGGAGCTTGAAGGTGGTTAGGAGAATTTCATATCTGATTCTGCTGTTTATAGAAAGCCAATGTAGTTCTAGCATTATAGGGGTTACATGGTCTACTAGGCGGGCTTTAGTGACTACTTTTGCACAGATGTTCTGGGCTCTTTGTAGTAGGTAGGTATTTTTTTGTGGTAGGCCAATTAGGAGACTATTACAATAATCAAAGTGGGGGGTGATGAGTGTATTAACAACTGATCTAAAGTCATGTGTGTCAAGAAGGGGCCTTAGGTGTTGTATGGTTTTGAGTTTGTAGAATATGGTTTTTACTGTCTGTTTTATGTGAGGTAGCATGGTGAGTGTATGATCAATTATTACACCTAGGTATTTTACTTCTTTTTTAACAGGTATAGTTGTATTGTTGATTGAGATTGATGTTGGATAAGTGTCCTCGGTCACGGGTGATCTTGTTACGAACATTGCTTCCGTTTTTTTGAGGTTGATGCTGAGGTAGTTGGTTTCCATCCAAGAGGTGGTCTCAGCCATACATTCGGATAGAGTGTCGTAAGTAGGGTTTTTGGTGGTTATGGGGAGAGCGAGCATGATGTCGTCAGCATAGATAAAGTGACTAATCCTGTGTTTTCTAAATATTTTTGTAATGGGTTAGAGGTACAGGTTGAAAAGGAGGGCAGAAAGTGCTGATCCCTGGGGTATTCCTTGCCCTTGGGGGAAGGTTTTTGATGCTTCCTGGTCTATTTGAACACGTATTAGTCTGTGTGTGATGTAAGACTTAAACCATTTGAGGACAGTCCCACCTATTCCTAAGTTTTCTAGTCTATTGATCAGAGTTAGGTGGTTGATGTTGTCAAAGGCGGCAGAAATGTCTATGAAAAGGAGTAGGAAGCCTTGACTGTTGTCATCTGTACCTTTGATGAGGAAGTCTATCAGTGTGATTAAAAGGGTTTCTACACCGTGGAAGGGGCGGAAACCAAACGGGTGTGAGTCTAAGGGTTTGTGCTCATCAATATGGTCTTGTAATTGTAATTGAACAGTCTTTTCTATTATTTTAGCTATAAATGGAATGCTGGCTATCGGTCTGTAAGAGTTTGGGTCTTTTGAGTTAAGTTTATTGTTTTTTATTATTGGGCGAAGCGTTGTGAGTTTTAGGGCGTTAGGCATGATACCCTGGGATAGGGATTGATTCACCATGGGGTATGTTTACTAAACCAGGCTAACGGTTAACCCGGGCTATCTGCCACTAGGTCCCATATTATTCAATGGGACCTAGTGGCAGATAGCCCGGGTTAACCGTTAGCCCGGTTTAGTAAACATACCCCCATGTGTTGAATGTTTTCAGCTAGTTCTTCCTTTGTACACTTGATCCATGACACAGGACATGGATCGAGCGGAGATGTTGTGGTGTTGATTAATGTTATGATCCTAAGGATGTGTTTTTGACCTATCGTGTGAAAGATTGTCCAAATGTTATTAAATTCAGTGTTTGGAGATAGTATTGTTGGTATGGTATTAGGTTTGCACTTTAATTTTTCTGCAAAGCCTATAAATCTGAATCCTTCTTGTTTGCACCAGGTCTGGAGCCATGTATTAAAGCTGTTTATGCGATGCAGCCTTTCTGCCCCCTTACCAAGAACAGATAGAATTTCTGAGAATACTACAGTGTTAACAATGGGCTTGAGTTTCTTTCCCAGAGTCTAGAAGTCCCTTTGAACTGCAGAGGCACTGTTTCTAGCCAGGTCATTTGTATCCAAGTGGATGACAACATCAGTTTTGGAGTGCTCACTTTCTGTGCTAACTACATCAACAATTTGGTTTGTAATCCTGCTGGCTGAAGAGCCTGGGAGGCATTTGACTATCTTCTCTCCTTTGAACTGTGTTTCCAAGTTGGTGCCTCTGATGATGGAATCTCCAATAGTAGTAGTTTTCTGTTTTGTGATTTTTTCTTCATATTTGGTGCTTTATCAGTAGATTGGGCATTGACTGTCTCATTATGTAGCATATATCTGACCTTGTACAACTTGTCCTGCCTGATCTTGGCTAGCATTGCACATTATTCACTTGAAAGGGTGAATTAATAACAAGTATTATAAAAAATAAATAAAAGTATGTCTTTTTCTTCACAATTTAACCATGTTTTACAAACAAAAGTAGATGTTTTACCATATTTCTACATATGGGTCAGGGGTGACCCGGGGGTAGTGTATACGTGTCAGTCGATTTACCAAGTGTATCCGAGGGTTAAGGGCCCTTCAGTTTCCATGGATTGGGCATCCTCATTAACCAAGGCAGAGAAGGCATTATGCAGGGATATCTCTTGATGTATAAGGTGTCTCAGCATTACAGGTTGCAACCTACCAGAGCCCACTGTGATCCATTTGTTCCTGGGATGTTTGATTCTTTGTGGGAGCGGTGGTGGACTTAGTTCGGTTTGTATCCTAGAAGAGGTGCATTCCATTGCAGCTAGTTTTTCCCTTAGTAGAGTCAATTCTTTATGCATTGGAGCTAACTTGAGGCATATAGGGCAAGCTCTTAGGTTCCAAATGATTCTTCTCAGAATGAAAGCACCACAGTTATTGCACTGAATGCACGACATGATGATTAAGTGGTCCTAGAAGGAGAGGAAAAGGTGGGTTTAACACCTAATAAAAAGGATACATGTCAACATATGTGACGACTATATAGGCAATGCAGCCCTGGGGTGGGTGGGGTGAGGGGTAGGGTAGGCAGGAACCTAAGTGCTCCTGGCCAGTAGACCTTACATGAACTGAGGGCACACAAAGATATCTGATTTAAAGGCTACGCAAGGAATGTAGGCAGTCAGACTATTCCCAAAAATGAATGTGTACCCAACAGTTAAAATCTATATTAGAAAACAAAACAGACAATAGAAAGGCTGAAAGCTTAGCTGTGTGGAGTCTCTGGAAGCTGTGAAGACTAGAGTTTATCAGGTACTTGTAGACAGGCTGTAAGGTAATTTAATTAACTCCTCCCTGTGAGCAGGCTTGCAACAGACAATGAATATTGTATATGTAATGAATATTGTATATGTAAAAAACATATTTGTTCAAAGCTGGATAAGCGTGCCACACAGCAGCTGTTGCTCTTAAGCTGCAAGCAGCCCATATTGGACCAAAAACTCTACCAATCTTTGTAATTTCTAGTTCAAGTTCTTCAGAAATTTTGAAAAGTTCCATTTGATTTTTGCTGGATTGGTGAAAAATTGAGTAGATTTTATCCATGAAGATTTTGAAGTGATTAAACTGTTTTATTTCATTTATAGAATCATCTAAAACTAGTTGCAGGCAGAGATTCAAACAATGTCAAATGATAACATCATGATAATCTTTTGTAAGTCTGGTGCTCACCCCTGATTTGCGACCAAGCATTACACTTGCACCATCGGATCAGAATGCAACCAGGTTGTTTCTCAAATATCCAACATCAAGTCCAGCATCATTCAAACTTTTTAACAAATTTTGGTATATAGACGCAGTGTCCCATGCTTCCAACTCAATCAAATCAAGAAACATTATTGGTGATATATTAGAATCTTCAACTTTGATAAAAGTAGTGATCACTGGTTTATTAGATATGGTTGAAGCTTCATCAATGATGACACAAAGTTTTAAAATTTTTTGATTATTTTTGTAAATATTTCCTTTTTAATTTCTGTTGCAATATGATCAACTATTTTAACAGCAGTTTTCCGAGAATGGAGTCCTACACCCATATCCAACCTATTTTTTACTTGCAGTTCAATCTCACCTTCTATATTTATTTTATTTTTATTTATTTATTTTACAGTTTTTATATACCGCGCTCTTTGGTATCAGCGCGGTTTACAGATAACAAATTTCGCATTAGAACAGTCCTTTGCTTACATTATAACAAGGTCTTTTGCTTACATTATAACAGGGTCAGTAACTTGGAGACAACATGGTAAACTATATACAAGCTATATACAGAAAGATATATTACCTCTGAAAATTTACAGTTAAATTGGGTCGTAACTTTGGGTGTGCAGAGCGTCTAGGTCGAGTTCTGTTATGACTATGTTGTTGGAATGTCAGAGGCTGTGTGAGTGATTTGTGAGATGGGGGGAGGAGGTGTAGGGTTAGGGCCTAAGAGATGATGACAGAATAGGTAGTGTTTGAGGGCCTTTTTAAATTGAGAGAGGTCTTTTATTGATCGGATATGAGGAGGGAGATTATTCCAGCAAGTTGGAGCGAATAAGGTGAAGGCCCTGTCTCTGGTTGTTTGATTACATTTAGTGTACTCCTTTGGTACGACAAGGGTATTGGCAGCTGCGGATCTTCTCAGTCTGTTCGTGGGGGTGTTGATAATAAGTGATGAGAGGGAAGGTGGGGCTATTTGATTAATTGCTTTAAAGGATAGCAGAAGTGCTTTGTAAGTTATCCTGGCTTGTAGGGGTAACCAGTGAAGCTCTGTTAGTATGGGGGTGATGTGGTCTCTACTGGAAGTACCGCAGAGAATGCGAGCTGCTGAGTTCATCGCCAATTGGAGTGGGTTGAGGGTGCTCTTGGGTAGACCATGCAGGATGATATTAGCATAGTCAAAATGAGGTGTTATAAGGGTTTGGAAGATTGTTCGGAAGTCATTGGAGGCGAGTAGTGGTCTTAAGGGTTTCAGCGTTCTTAATTTGTAGTAAATGGATTTAACGGTCTGCTTTATGTGATCTTTATATATCAGAAAACAGCCTACTTTGTTATGGAGTAAACTGTATTGAAGACCTACATGTACTGCTGATATACTTTTCGTTCATTTTACGTATGCATTTACTAATTAAACCCTCTGTACCTTCTTTCAGTAGTTCCACACACACACACACACACTGTGTGCCTTTGATGAAAAGTGTTCATTCATTTTTTTTTCTGAGAGATACTTGCTGGACAACTTTAGTTTTACCTGATGCCTCAATACTGCATCTTTTCCATTCCTTCAATACATGAATTCCTTTCAAATTTAAGGAGTAAAATTTTGCACACTGATCACAACCCAGTTTTTTGTTGCAAACAACTAAACCATCGTATTTCTTCTTAAATTCCTCGATCTGCTTCATATTCTAGCAATCAGGAAGATCTTCATCTCTAAGTTCTGCGATATTTGAAAATGACATCTCATTATGTGTCAGCAATAGATGTTTACTAGAATATTCATCTGCAATCACTGATCTTTTTTTCATGGAAAATTCCTCTAAAACTTGTCACTTCATTTCATTTTGAGGCTGAAATGTGTAACCTTTTACCTCAGAGGCCCAGTGAGAGACCTCACACTTGCAGTAGAAACAATAAGCACAAGCACAAGTCTTCTTCAGGGGGGTAAAGCTTCAAAAATAAAAACATATATAAACATAATATCAATATAAATAATAAATAATACAATTCATATGTACATAAATAATGATAATGTAAAGGAAAATAGTTAAAAATGCAAGGCTAAGGAATAACTAAGCGCATGAACACTATAACTGGGAAGACAGTAAATAAAACAGATAAAACAGTTGTAAAAATCTTGTAAACAAAAAAGTTCATGAGAAAAAGATATATGATATATGATGTTTGTGAAGACATGCAAAAGTGAATGTGTACCGCCAATAAAATAAGGCCTTTACCATAAAAATTTATTAAACCAGAGGGATATTAAAAGAAAGTTAAATCCATAATGTCCAAAGAAAGAACGACTTGCAGAAAACTCAAGAGAAAAGATATCAGGCATTTCGCGCCACTAAGGGATATGTTTACTATTCGGTGGTAGCGTCTTCCATGGGGTCATGGCTCCAATATCGCACGGAAGCTGCTACCGCCGAATACTAAACATACCCCTAAGAGTTCATAGGGCGTGCGCACACCACCAGGGAAAACAAAAATGGCAATGAATTCTCAATCTACTTAATTAGATGTTGCAAAGAGCAAATGAGGAATTTATAGAAATATTAACATAAACTGTACCGGACCACACATATCCAAATATACTGTAAACAGTGTTATAAATAAAAAAATTACAAACCCAGAAGACCCAGTGTATTGTTAATGGTAGGCCCATAAAAACAAAAATGAAATGTTTTGAAGCAAATACCCAATCTAAAAATGCTCACAAGCAAAACCTATAATAAAAGAGCAAATGGAGCATAATGGCACAGACAGTTCCAGGTGATGGAAGAGATACCCGACAAAGACCCTCGAAGCAAGGTGCGTGTTGGTGCTAGCCCAAGAGTTTAGTTGTTGCTGCAGGATCTCCCAAAGTTGGAGCTCCAACTTCTCTGCTGGGGATACCTCTCAGTCGTGAAGAGAGATTCGGGAACCGGTGTGAGCGTGATGACCCCACGGGGGGTCACCTACAGCCTGGTTGCCTTGCATTGCCATCCATCATGGATACCATGGTTGCAATGGACACAGAGAGTGGAGTCTCCCATTTCTCCAGAGCAGTTCACCCTTGTGCTCCGGAAGCTCACCTCCTCCCCCCTCCACTTCGGCAGAAAGCAAACTGCACAGGTGCGACAGGGAGGAAGGAGTGAGTAGGGCCATGGTCTTGAGCACGCCTGAGGCTCCTTGAAATTTAAAAGTCCTGCTGGGTGTTGCTGAGTGGTTCGGCAAACTTTGGAAATTCTAGGGACAGTTTCCACCGAACCAGTGCAAACCGGCTGAATCCCACCACTGTTTATAACCTCTCAGGCTCCCTCCCACTCCTTCACTCAGCCAGCACACACTCATCATAAGGGAGCAGATTCTCCATGGGGAAAGGGAAATCCCTTCAAGGCCCTTGGCACATAAATTTAAAAAGTTCTTGAAACTGACTTGGGTGTTTCAGTTCTCTTACTATATGCAAAGTCCAAATAAAACCATAACTACTGTAGCTGTAATATTCAGTACAACTACACAGTCTTTGGTAACATAAGTATTGGAGTGGAGGAGTAGCCTAGTGGTTGGGGCAAGGTACTTCAGGCCGGAAGGTCAGTGGTTCAAATCCCACTAGAGGACAGCAACCTTGGGCCGGAAGGACTGGGGTTTCTAGTCCCACAGGTGCTCCTTGTGGTCTTGGGCAAGCCACTTAACCCTCCATAGCCCATGTTCCCTGTAAAATAGTTCTCTGTGTGCTGTGCTTTCCTGTCTAATCAACGTGTTTATACCTCAAAAAAAATTTCCTGTCATGATTTGACAATTTCCAATCTGTGATCAAAAAAAAAAAACCGCTGCTGATCGCTGGAAGTAGTGGTATACAAATGTATACTAAATAAATAAAATAAATATTGCCCTTTTTGAAATACTGTATTTGTATCTGTGATCCTAGTATTAATGTTTGGCTTATCTGCAACTGTCAAATGGATCCTGGATTATGGCTCCTAAACTCTTAGCAGAAAAAATGTACTTTCTACCTTCTGCCTGAGAGCCTACTACTCTTTTTTCAGACAAACTTCCCACAAATCCCACCATACCTTCTACGGTAGGCAAAGTCCACTCTAGTACTGCAGACTCCTCTGTTAGGTTTGAGAAGTAAGCTGGAAACTCTAATCTCTCTTCCATACTCAGGCAAAGGGTAGGCAGATTCTGTCAGGCTTTCACTCTTTACATATAGGTAATTCAAGAATCTAGGGATGATGCCACCCTGGACACAAATGAAATAAAGATCGACCCAGAGCAGGGCCCATGTACACAACACACAAATTCACACAAATACCAAAAGGAAACAGAATCTCACATCCTGTTCCTAGTGGTTATATAGGGCAGGCAGAACCAAAGCAACTACCCCATGAGGGGGCTGTTAGAGCAAGATGGCATGCACCCCCTGTTAGGCTGGAAATGGAATGGTCCTGCACACAAACATGCTGGAATGGCTAGCATCCCAAAGCGTTTCTTACATTATTAGTTTACTGCAAACCATCTCTGGAAGGGGTGGTATAGAAATGTGTAATAATGTGGGTAAATATTGTGAAGGCAGTATAGCAAATTCCAAATGAAATTGAAACAGGAACATCAACCAAATGTATTTATTTGTTTAAAAGGATATGATATACTACTATTCAAGAAGCTGTCATACTGGTTTGCAGCATTCAATATTATTGCAAATGTAGAGGAAAATATTTATTCATCTTACTTTTAATTAACCATGATGACATACAGCTTCGAAAAGCCTCAGATGATGAAGCACACACAGAATATGAAAGAACTGGCTAGAGGGCAAACGTATTAGGATGGAAAATTAATATGGTTCACTCGTGCTTATGCTTACTTACCTCTAAGGCAGGGGTTTCTGGATGCCGTCCTCAGGACATTTATTTATTTATTTATTTATTACAATTTCTTATATACCGCACTATTGTCAGCGCGGTTTACATACAACAAAATGACCATAACAAACTGTTTGGCTTCACATAGAACAGGAGAAAACAACTTGGATAACATGCTTTTGCTTTACATAGAACAGGAGTAATAACTTGGATAAACGGGGTATGCAAACTAAACTAATTACATATGAACAATGAGATCGAGTATTGGGAATTCAGTGTGAACATGTATACAATAGAGTTGATATGTTACTTGAGGGGGTGAGGGAGAGGCACTTATGTAGGGTTAATCTGGTAGTATTGAGTAAATAAATGGGATTTGAGAGCCTTTCTGAATTGTGTTAAGTCATACGCACTTAGTCAGGTCTGTAGGATATCCACAATGAATATTGTCAGACGCTTGCTATCCTTGTCCTTATTAGGCGGTCGCCTAGGGCGTGTGGTGCAAGCTGCCTTTGTAAAGAAAACTCTGTAGCCGTGTTTAAGGCAAAATTATAATGATGAGGATTTATTCCCTTTCCCGTGTGGATTTCTGTTTTCTCATACAGCAAACAAAGGATTAAACAAACTGTTTCTTCACAGCAAAATAACCAAAAATGCACCGTCTTTCCAAAACAGGTACAACAATGCTCTTGTTTCCTTGATTAACATAAAGAGGTAATCTCATCCGATATAAAGAGCGTGCAATCCATTGGGCTATAATCAATGTCCTGATTAGTGCTCTCCTATTGCATCTGCTCAGTGTCTAAACTTGTAAGTGGGTAACACTTTCCACATCTATCATTCACAGAACTCTCTCTAGAGGCAGCAGCTCTTGGGGCATGAAACCATTCTGTATAAGGGAAGTCCTGGGGACCTGTACTGGAGACTATTTCTCTAAGGCTTCCCCTTTCCTTCCACCAAAGGTTTTCCTTTCACCAATTAGCCTTTGCTTTTCTTGCCGAGCCCACCTCTTGCCCTCTGGAGAAATTAATGTACTTAGCTTTGTTTCTTGGATAACCAGCTTCCACTCCTTCCTCTCTTAACCAGGCACCTTTTCTTGGGCTGTAGCCTGCTTTGCCATGAGAGTTCCCCTCAGCAATTGTCTGGACTGGGCTCTGGTAACCTCCAGGAAAGGCTTCCTTTCTGCTGTTCCTTACTGCAGGGACACACCCGATGCTTCCTGGTCCCAGCAAGCTCTCCTGCTTGTGACCTCGGCCCTCCAGCTGCTTACACACTCTCCTTGGGATGATGCCCCCTCTGGCTTGGGAGACCTGTGCACGAACACCTCCCCTGCCTTCCAATGCACCTCCATTCACTGCTCCTCCCCCTACTGGGATTTCCCAGCCACTTTTATCCTCCTGGCTCCTGCACGTTGTACGTGCTTCCTGGCCCAGGTGGACGTGATTAGTTTCCTGGCTTTCTACTGCGTCACAGCCAGTGTAGGAAATGTTTGTTCTACTGTTTTCTGGAACCTTACCACCTGAATGTGCTTTCTGCCTAGGTGACTGCAAGGTAGGCTCTTCCTTTTTTCCTATATCCATGGGCTCTGTGCTGGCCACTGTATCACAATATGTCTGAGATAGATTTGCCAGCCTTGCTTTCCTTCTATGCAAATCTATCTCAGACATATTCATTGTGGATATCCTGAAACCCTAGCTGGTTGGAGGTGTCTCAAGGACTGAGTAAATAACCAGTGTTTTAGGGGAGCTTTTTGTTAAATATTGCACCAAATTAAAAAGCTCTGTATGATATAGGACACTGGTTCCAAAACTGTGGGTCATGATCCCCAATGGGACTGCAAAATCCTCATTTTGGTTTCCAAGCCAATCTGCACATGGGAGAAAAAAAAACACTTGAGCCTAAGCTTTTCTAACTGGCATGTATGTGGAAAATGCAGAATATAGCACCAGCTGCTCTCCTTGGTCTGTCTAGCCTGTCTGCTGTTAGCTAGAAGCTGTTAGGATGAGACTGTAAATGCTACTCACCACTGCCAACCCAATCTACTTGGTCATCTCACCAGCCAATCATTGCCAGCCTTGGCCTCTCCTGCTAGCAGTCACTGCTGTTAACCAGTCCCCTCACATACAGGACCAATCACCACTGCCATCTTGGGTCTTCTCTGATGCCAGTCAGGCCTTATAATCCTCAGTTTTGGGGCCAGTCATCATAGTGATCCTGGGCCACACCTGCCACCATTGCTATTCTCTTCCTCCTTCCTGGGCCTTCTCTTCCTCCTTCCTCACCCACTCCCAATGATCACTCTGTCCTCTCTTCCTCCTTCCTTCCCCCTCCTCACTAATTGCTGCTGTTCAGGTCTTTTCTCCTTCACCTGTGTCACAAATCACCATTGCACCTCCTGTGCAATGTTCCTTGAAACTATGTGGAAGTCTCATCCTACCCTGCTGCTGGTGGGTGAGACTCAAGCCTTGCACCCATTTAAATGAACATTTCCCACCAGCAGCAAGGACTCCTACACAGCTTCATGGGAACATTGCTCCCATGCAACCATTTACTGTCCCTTGCCAGGCCTTATTTCCCTTGCCTATGGCTCCAATCACCACTGCAATCCCCTACCACCATTGTCATCCCAGGCCTTCTCTTCCTCTTTCCTCCCCCACCCCAATAATCATTACTGCTTAGTAGGAGGAGGAGATGGCTCCATGTATCCCTATTTTCTTCCTCTTCCTGCTAGCAGTATTGAAAAGAGGTCTGGAAGGGGAAGAGGGGGGAGTTAAAAGAGACCCTGGTGAGAAAAGAGAATGAAGAGGAATTGGTGTCATCCTTAGCAGTGGGGGAAATGGATGAGTGAAGTGCTAAGTCTGGTAGGTAAAAGAGAAAGAAGGAGAGATGGAAGTAGAAGAGTGATTGTCTGTAAGGGGAAGCGTGTGGGGGAGAAAAAAATGAGGATATAAGCCTGCAGGAAGGAAGAGAGTGAGGGTGAGACAGATGAAATGATTGGGATAGTGGATGAATGAGGAGTGAGTGAACTTGGTGGTGGGGAAAGAAGGGATAAGTCTTGGGAGATAAGCCTGGGAGGTAGGGATGTGAGAGAAGGAGTGAATCTGAGGGAGTGAACCTGGAGGAGATGAGCTGCAGGGGGGAGTGGTTAAGTCTGGGAGGATGTGAGCTTGGGGGTGGGTGGCTGGAAGGAATGCAAGGAAAGGAAAGTGAAGAGGTAGAGAGAGCACAGAAGAAAAAGCAGCATGGGAGAGGAGAGGGAGCAAAAAGGAAAGGATGAACAGTATAGTTGGCAGGAGAAGAACAGGGGTGCCACAGACAATCTCCTCTTCCTGTAAGATCAGTAGCTGTAGTGATGGGAGACAGGGCCAGCCTGACTATATGGCCCCATGCCTCAGGAGGCCCCGTGCCTGCCTGACCAGCTTCAGAGGGAACCAGGGAGGCCCGAAGCCTGGCACCCCGGCTCACCTCTATACAACCGCGGGACTGAAGAGCGGTATTTTCCTTCACTCCCAAGGATGTTAACTTGCAGCCTGCTGGTGCACTGAGTGCGTAAGGTTAAACACGGACATTTCCTGTCTTGCACAAAACAATGAGGTCCAGAAGATATGCAAATGAAGCCCTGCATCGCCATTGGACTGCCCTTGATCGGAGAAAGTGGGTGGCTCATTCTTTGTACTCAATTGTGTGTGTGTATATATATATATATATATATATATATATATGTGTGTATATATATATGTATATATATGTGTATTGTGATAAGGAAGCTTATCATAGCTCAGGAAGGAGCTATAGTAAAGGTGAAGTGACTCTGAACAAGCAACCTGTCAGTTCTGGTAGAAATAAGAAAACAGAATTTTTCCATAAAAGACTACCAGTCCCAGAATGCACCAGGTTTCCAACAGCCATTAGAGGAACTGAAGTGGGGAAATGTGTGTTCAATCAAGAGGGCTATGAGGTAATCCCCAAGCACTCATCTCAAAGGGCAGGGCCTGATTCAGCACAGCTGCGCTGTGCTAGGGTGGAGCACTCATCTAAGCAGAATAAAGGTAGCGTTTATTCTACAGAGAATTATCCTCAGTTTCATCTGGGAGATCCTCATCCTCAGATTCAGCTTAGACATCTTCATCATCTGGAGGATCATCAGAAGCAGAAGCCAGAGCGGACGGACAGAGAGGGCAAGAAACCCTTTAGAAGAAAGAAGAGAAAAGCATTTGGGAGGTCTAAAGGAGTCCAGAGCAGTACGTATACTGGGAGACATTCAAAAGGCCAGCATACACCATTGGACTGGGGAAAACCAGAGGAGTGGTGCTGCAGAGCTAGGCATCTCCAGACGGTACCTGTGAGGGAGACGGCTGCACTTGGAAGGGACCCTAGGACCCGTGCCAGAAGGTATGTGAAGAGAGATCCAGTGTCCAGGGATCTGGATTGGAAGGCTGGACATAAGAACTGGACTACATACTGGCCAGGCTATTTAGAGAGGAACTCTAACAGCAATGGAGCTCAGGTATGAACACTGATCTATGCCCTAGCTATACCCTTGAAAGACAGCAGGGAAACAAGTATTCTCCTGAAAGTGCTCCATTGAGAAATTCCTCTGTGCCAATCCATGATTTTGAACCCATGATTGTTGAAGAAGGGGGAGAAGTCTTAGATACAGGCGTGAATACATGGATTGCTCTCTGTCTAAACTCCTTTGGTAATTTACTGTTACAAAGTACAACAACCATCACAAAGAAATACAAACTTGTTCTTTAATCTACTCAGAAAAGCTCCTGAGTAGGATTTGAGCCACGCAGCAGAAAGAAGCCAGCTAAAGGGTTTCAGCTGGGTAACTGCTAGCAATTGAGCCTTACCTAATTGCTTGTGAGCTCTGAGGAAATCACTTCTGAGTCTATGTGTGAAGATATAAGAAGTTAACCTGAAAAGAACAGTTTTTTCCTTCTTTGTGGGTTTTGCTTGTTGTTTGATGCACTGCTAAGAAAATATTAGCTAGAGCCTACAGAAAAGACCAGTTTGTTACCAACCAGGTCTTTATTCTTTTGATTTGATTGCCTGACAAGTTCAACTGTTGTTTTCCTGATTTTGTTTTTCTAAGTTTAACACTGAAAGCAAGTATCCTGTTTTATGTGCTACCAAGCATATCTGTGTTGGGAGAAATAACCCCATAAATAAATATCTTATTGGCTTTACACTCAAGCACAACTAATTATTGTGAGCAGCTGTGTCTGGTGTGAATGGACTGCATTTTCCCACAATCCCTTGCAAATCATATTGATATATGCCTTTGCCAAGACTGTGAACATTCTCACCCAGGCACCCGTCTGACAGTATATATATATATATATATATACATGTATATATACATATTTTTAATGTATTTATTTATTTAGCTGAATTTATATACCATCTTTCACTGGGTCAAGGCAGTTTACATAAAATAAGATAAATAGCAATTACAGAGAACATTGTGGTGAAACAGTAACATTTTTGCATTTAACTTTTTAACAATTTAACATTTACATCATGCGACAGGTAGACAGATAGCTAGGGATGGGATAATATATACATATGTACTGATCTGGTATGTTTTGGACTTGTATATTTCAAACAAACTATACCTAGTCACTTACTTATCCAGGCAATCATACACTCAATCACACACTGAATACCCATTTCCCTTAATCCACTCACTCAGTCACACGCACATAAAGCTCAGCTGAACACTTGTAGATACCCTCCCAACCCACTTCCCCACAGCCTCCACAGAAAAAAGAGCCAGACTGGTCAGATGGCTCAGACATGCTACAGAAAGAGCTTGAGAAATTGTGCTTCAACTTGTAAGCTTGTGAGTCTCTGGCAGGGTGAGTACATCAGATTATTACTTTTTAAAAGAATAGGTTTATAGATTTAGATTTATCAATATGGATTTAGAGCACATCATGGAGTCGAAACACTGCTAACATCCCTTCTTGACTTGGTCATACAAGGAATCAACAACATGAATAATGCTTTCATCCTCCTTTTCCTAGATATATCATCCGCATTTGACTCTGCAAACCACAACATCCTAATCAACCGCCTAAAATACCTGGGCATGGTGGTACTACTCTACAATGGTTTCAGGTCTATCTGTCCAACCGCACCCAACAAATGTGCTTTGAAAATAGCCTATTAGATATGTACTTCACTCTACCTCAGGGCGTCCCCCAGGAATCTGCATTATCTGCACTTCTGTTTAATATATATCTACAACCTATCTGCAATATCATACGATCACACAACATAGACTACAGAATTTATGCAGATTTTATTTATTTAACAGCTTTTATATACCGCGCTATTTGTTATCAGTGCGGTTTACATATAACAAAGGTTGCACAGTCAGGAGACTGTTCTGTGCTTACATTGTAACAGGAGTTTAAACTTGGAGCAACAGGGAAACTATATACATTTGTACATCAAACATCAATTAGATTAGGTTGGTATAATATAATGCTATTCACAACCTTTGACACCAAAGATCCCAACTACACAAAGATTACCAGCTGTTTCAACGACGTCTCTGAATGGCTCAAATCAGTTAACTTCTCAGTTAACTTGAAGAAAACAGAAGCACTCATTATTACTAGGAATAAAACATTCAACCCCCCTAGTTCACTTCATGTAAACAATGCCTCACTTGAAATAAAATACGGTGATCAAAACCTGCATTTCATCAAACACATTCACGTGTCTACTCTCGCATTTTACAATAAAATCAGAATGATTCTGCGTCTGAGACCACTGCTCTCCCCATGGACTTCCGTTCTATAGCCCAGGCACTAATAAGCCCCCATTTTGACTACAGTAACAGTATACTCCGTGGTCTCCCAAAGAAAACCCTAAAGCTTTTACAACTTGCTCAAAACATGGTTGTGCGCACAATTATGAAAGCCGATAAATCTGATCATATAACACCCATCCTGTTTCAGCTCCACTGGCTCCCGATACTTCAACGAATTAAATTCAAAGCTCTCATGATCATCTTCAAAACAATAAGTAACATAGCACCAACATATCTCAGCACACTGATAAACATTCAACAACACACAAGAACAAAAAGAGACAACATGAAAAACATGCTGTCCACTCCTATTAGTGTCAGAAAACTAAACCAATCTACAACTAATAGGGCATTTTCACTCTATGCCCCCACCCTATGGAATAGTCTTCCTATCACTCTAAGAAAAATCAAAGACTTAATTCAGAAAACTTCTCAAAACATTCATCTTCACAGACTACTATCAATGTGATCAGCCACCATAAACCTCACACATCTCCTTATCAGCACTTTACCACACTCATCAACCACTTCCTGTCTCCAGGCACTTGACTCACTTAACTCTAGAACATCACCCAAACTGCTATTGTTAATACCTCCTGTAAATAGTTCTGCACTTCTTTGTTATTGTTAAATAACTATTGAACATCATCGTTTGTTAATTGTACAATTGTTACTTACTTGTTGCAGTAGTTAAAATGTTATCTGTAAACTGTTCTGATTGCCAAGACAAAGCGGTATATAAAAACTAATAAATAAAATAATAAAATAAATAAGTTCATGTATGTATTAGGAGTGTGCAGGTAAAAATTTTCATTTTGTTTAGTTTCTTGTGCTGTCTAGGGTATTTTTCACTTTAAGCTTTTTAAACTTTTTTGTTTTGGTGCAGTGTTGCCCAAATTGTGCAATAATGTGCACTATTGTTCGATAGTGCCAGCTATTGGTCAAATAGTGCACACATTTCACATATAATTTCAAACAAATGCACATTCCTAGTATTTATATCTTACTGAATCTTTAAGAAACACAATGAATGTGCTGCTTATGTTGTTTGAGTAATAATTTGCTTTGGTTACTATCTGGGGTTGCATGAATTCTCTACCGCTAAAATGAGGTCGTACTGGAAAAACGTTTGCAAACTACTGATATGGGGACATTCCATATGTCTCTAACAACTGTGCTGTATATTTATGTTCAAATCCATTTTATTTTATTGAAAGAAACAACCACAACATGCTCTCAGCCTGTGGGCAGTCTTACACAGTGCCAGGAGCTAGTTACAAAACAATGAACCACATTTTATATTTTTCCTCCATTTTCCCCTCCAATCCCCCCTCCCTCCCCACCCTCCCACCTATCTACAGGCCACTGAGAAGCCCACAACAGAATAATAATAATAAAAATGGAAACATAATTAAAAATGAGGGTAGCAGACAAAGATTACTAAAAGAACAAGAATAGGGAAGTTATATCAAGAATACCAAACTTCCCAGAACTACCCTTTCCCTTAGGGACAAGCAAACTTATGGGGGAGAGTGTATGTATGCAAAGATATACCAGAATGACCACCAGGACCCGCACGGTGATCCTTATGTGTCCTTCCTAGTCACTCCACTCCTCTCCAAGTGCTGGGGAAAGGGGCATTCTGAAAATGTCACACCTCCTCCTCCAGGAAATGTAGGAGAGCACCCCTCACTTCCCCTCCAAGATTATAACCACACTCAACTATGCACAGCCCCTGCCAGTAATGCCAAAACAGCCCTACCCTCTTGTTCCCTTTCTCCCTCTCAGTACCTTAAAGATTTGCTCCACCCAGATGCCATAGCCCCCCCCCCATACCCTAGCTAACCAACATTACCCCCCCCCCCCCAGCTGTGCAGGGTAGAGCCCAACCGCCATCTAGCCCGGAACACATAATCACCCGGCACATTGGTTTAGTAAGTGACTCCTAATTCTTGGGGAGACGTTCTGCACATAAGAGACCCCACACTTCCATAAAGACTCCCAGCTCTGTCCTCTACAACATGCCCCTTCCCACTCAAAAAGTAGAAAACAGTGGAACACGGACTTCCAATGCCATATGGAAGAGCTTGTTGGAGATAACCAAGCACAAAGTATACTTTTCTGCACCAGTAGTAAGGAATGTCCAGTCCACTGCAACTCTCCAAAACTCCAATTATTCCTTCCCTCTCTCACATCCAACATCACCAACATTGGGGCCAGGGCTACCCCATGGCACAAAACCTGTCCCAGGAAGCACCACACTCTATCCCAATACCGTGAGACCATGGGACAAGCCTAGAACATGTGACCTAAAGTGACCTGCATCTCCGGGCTCAAGGGTAACAAGAAGAGTCTGCCAAACCTGCTTGGTGCGCATGGTTAGGAGCAAAATATAATTTCCGCAGTATATTAAATTGCATCTCCCAGAGATCAGCATCCACACTGAGATCCACAATTTCCAAAAGAGAGTGAAGCAACTCTGTCCCCGTACCTCACAGCCTAGGTCAATGGTCCAAGCTACCGTAAAAGAGCATCCAGAAGGGGGGCCTTTCTAGCTGCCCTAAATTACGTCCAAGTTCCGCTATCCAGGTCTGACTTTCTATGCCCAACAACAGAATCTCCTCCATCCTTGTGCATATCACACTCCGGATGTCTTCTGACCTAAGAGTCTTAAGATAATTCTGTACTTGTGAGTACATAAAGGTATCTCCTGCCTGGAGTCCATATTTATAAAGGGCGGGGGACACCATCTGTTCTAAATCCTCAATCGCAGATGAAGCCCACCGAGCATAAGTTGACGCCTTCAGTCCTGGTTGAAAAGCAACATTGTCGCAAAGCGGCAGATGTAGGGTGACCCGGGGGTTCTAACATAACTGCTGCCACCCCTGGCATTCTGTGGAAACCAGCACATTTTCCTGTAGGGAGAGTGCTGCATGTGATGGAGTCATATGTAATATATAGCTAAGGGACAGTGGAGCCGCCAGATATTCCTCAATGAATAGAGGAGTATATTCCGTGGTACCATATAGCCAGTCTTGCTCTTCTGGAACTTCTGGAAGGCAGCAAAAGCAGGGCATTCAAAGTTAAATGGTAGATTTTGACAGTCAGAGGGGGTGCAAAGCTTGAGGTTCTCCTAGGGTGCCAACACCTTGGTACAACTTTTGTGCCAGCCCTGTTATCGCCGCTACCCGGTTAGTGACTATCGCCGCCCATGACACACTGCGGAACGCTCACAACACGCCCCAATGCTAAGTAGTTAGTATCGGGACATGCAGCAGCATTAGTAGGGGATGTTCAGCAGCATTAACCGTGTTAGTGCCATTGAGTATCCCATTCAGCGGCATTAACACAGTTTACAGGTCTGTAAACTGTGTAAATGCCTTTGAATATCGGACCCTGAGGACTGAAGTAAATCCAAGGAGGGAATTGGGGGTAGGGGGGTGGCAGGTTCTGCCAAGAGGCTCAGGTGGGGATCTTCATGCAGAGAGGGGCTGGATGAGGAGATCAGATGCTTCAGGGAGGGAATCAGGTATCTAGGGGGTGGGGGCAGGACTCGCCTTTTACAGCTACCACTTCAAGTAGTCACTTATTTGTGCCCTAGGGCAAGTGTAAATTCAAATGTCTAGATTTTTTTCATATGGACATGGATTACCCTTATAAAATGGGGAATACAAGTCAATATTTTAGGCCCGTCCAAATCATTCCTTCTCCATGCCTCCTGCCACACTACATGTGGTGTATATAACCACGTGTAAATAGCCTCGTTCCAAAATGGCATTTATACGTCTGTGGCAGACTGCATATTTAAATGCCGCTATTTACACGTGGGGATGCTTCTAAAAGAACCAAGTTCTGAAGGAAACCACTGGCTCTGATGAAAGTCGCACTCTGTGTCATCTGGCCAAGAACCGTCACTATAATAGCTGGGTTATGTAGGGAATTATAAAAGAGGCAAAATTATTTTGGTTGTTCTGAATGAAGACTCAGCCCAAATGATATCACAACCCATTAGAGGCTGGCTCCAGCTGGAAACCCAAAGGCGCAGAAAGAAACTGCTGGGTCAAAAAAAATGTTTTAAAATGAAACAAATAAGTAAGAAACATACTTAAAAATATGAAGGGGCTGTTTTAGTGATAGGACTTTGTGCTATCTTTATAATTTACACAGTATGGGGTAACTGCATCTCTTATTTATCTGATGTTGCACTGCATGCGGAGTCTGGCTTCTTGGGGTTTTAGTTTAAATTTTGTCTATATATTTTTATTTTTACTTTAGATTGTGATTACTTATTCTGCACTTGGTGAGGGTCTGTCTTCTGAGTGTGTGACTGAGGCCAGGTGTTCTGTTAACATGGAGTTTGTACGTAAAGATCTATACTGTACTGTAGTAATTTGACTTGTTCAGCTTTTCAAATAGGTGTATGGATGTTCCAGGGCCCACTGAAGTATTTACAGAGACTTTTTTTACATGGGCTCCTTATGTGAGTTTTGGAAGTTGCTGCTGATATGGTATGGTATGGTATGGTATGGTATGGTAGATGTGCTCTTTGTTGTAGGGTTTTGTATTAGTTCACAATATGCCTGGTACTGGAGAATGTTTGTTGTTAGTGAGATGATCAGAAATCAGAATCAGATTTTATTTTTTTTTAAGATATTGAGTTCTGTGGATGAATGTCCTGGTTCTGCTCTGCACCCACTATGGATGCAAAATATATGTTGAAAAAGAAAAAGCAAGAACCATAATGAGTTATAATTTTGTTTTATAAACTGTGCTGTGGTTCTCGCTCTCTTTTAGTTCTTTGGTGTACAAACATCTTGCATTTCCTCCACATAATCTAATCGGCTTTTTGGTTTGGTTCAGTCCCTCATTGGAGCTCTGAAAAAACCCCGCCCCCTCTACAGGGGGCTAGGGGAGGAGCGCCATCTCATCCTTCGCCTCGCCTCAGGCAGCAGATTGCCTTGAGCCACCCCTGATCTTTCTTATGCTTCTCCTTTCAGCAAAGTCTCCAATAATATCCTCAATGTCCATATTTCAGAGCGAAAGTACCTATGGCCTACAAACTCCAAAATCCAGTCCTGAATCTAATATTTCGAGATTGTCTAAAAAAGGTCTTTATTCCCTTCAAAATACTAAAAAAGTATGTTTCTCTTCTCAGAGCCTCAGGTAGTGTATTCCAGAGGTATAGCCCCATCCAGAAAAAAGCCCTCACTCAAGCGGTTACTAACTTCACTTCCCCCACTGGATGTAGCACCAAAAGGGCTTTTCATTGTGATCTGAAAACCCTAGCTGGCTTCTATTATTTCACTAAAACACATAAGTATTCAGGGGATTGCCCATAAACCATCTTGAGCACTAAAGAAACAATCTTAAGGAGATTGTCCATAAACCATCTTATGGAATAAAGAAGCAATCTTAAATTTGATACAATAGCCAATAACTAGCCAATGCAGTCTCTTGAAATATGGGATAATATAGTCCCATCACTTACAACCTGTAAGCTGACATGACTTCAGAGGTGATCCAGTGAGGCACTGGCTGAGGACACTGAAACCTAAGGGCTCTTGAAGCCTGCCTCACTGGCTTGCCCTTCACAACACTGAGAGCTTGTTCCTTCATTCCCACCACTACACATTTACTCTGCTTCCTGTCTCATGGGCTTGGCAGCAAGTTTGAAATACTAGAAAAGACATTTCCTGGATTCTTGCAAGAAACAGGAAGTGCCTCTTTCTGCATTTCAAACTTGCGACATTTATTTTATTTATTTATTTAGCTGCATTTATATCCCGCTTTTCACCGGGTCAAAGCAGTTGGGGGATACATTTAACACAAGGGGATATGAGACACATACACTAATACTTACAGGGAACATGGGCAATGGAGGGTTAAGTGGCTTGCCCAAGACCACAAGGAGCACCTGTGGGATAGAAACCCCAGTCCTTCCAGCCCAAGGTTGCTGTCCTCTAGTGGGATTTGAACCACCGACCTTCCGGCCTGTGGTACCTTGCCCCAACCACTAGGCCACTCCTCCCTCCCATGGCCTACATCGAAGGAAGCAGAAGAGCAGCACAGTGGTGGGAGCGAAAGATCATGCTCCCAGCACTGTATCCATGATTAATTAAGATTCTGGGACAGGTAGGAGATGGTAATGGTGGTAGGGGACTGATGCTGGGATTGGGGGGCTCGATGCTGGAAGAAGGGGGCTGATGCTGAGGCTGGGGGTTGACAGAAGGGGTTGGAAACTGATACTGTGCATGGGATTGGGGACTAGGGGCTTGGAGAAGGGAACTGATGCTGATGCTCGGGAATTGGGAGAAGAAGCCTGAGGATGATGCTAGGAGAAGGGGCCAGATCCTGACGGTGGGGATGAGAGAAAGGGACTCATGTTGGGACTGGGAGACGGGGGCTGGAAGCTGATTCTGGTGCTGTGGGTTGATGTTGGTTCTGGGGGGGCTGATGCTGATGGTGGGAGATGGCAAAATAAGGCTGGATGCTGATACTGGGGCTGGGGGCTGGGAGGAGAGGAGGACAGATACTGTGGGGAGGAGAGATGAGGGAATATGCCAGAAAGGAGAGAAATAGATACATACATATATATTGTCACGCCCTCACCACCCGCCTCTAGCCTAGAGGGGCGTGGTATTGGAGGAACTTCTCTCGATTGGCTTGGGCAAACTAACTTTCCCCAGGCGTATCATGGGATATGTAGTTTATCTTCAAAAATGGCTTCAAGAAGAAGTTGTAGTCATGGTCCGGAGGTAAGGCAAAGTGACAGAATTTTATTTCTTACGCAAAAGTTCAAGTACCCTGTACACAGGACTCCTTCTTATGCAGGATTATTGGTAATACAGCACTAGAACAGCATAACTGCTTCACAAGCTTCAAACACACCCAGCTGCTTCAAACGTTTCTCAGCCCTGAAAAACAGCACTTCTTTAGCAAGGGTAAAAATGCCTCTTTTTAGCCTTGCCTTGTAAAACAATTAATGGCAACAATAAAACTTAGTCCCACTGGAACAAAAGCTTCTTCTTAACTCCCTTCCCGGATTAAGTTTAAACCAAAATATGGGAGACACGGGCAGCAAATATTCACCAAGCTTTTTAGCTTCCCTGCAAGTTTTCCTGGCTGCATCACAAACCTCCGGGTGCTAGCAAAAGTATCCCCGGCCTCCTGTCGGTTCTCTGGGTCTTGTTATTTCCAGCTTTAGGAGACCTTCTCAGAAAGTGTTAGCCCTCAGCATAACGGTTCAACGCACTTGGCTTGGCATAAAGTACAGTCCATAGGAATATCCATAGCCTTCAAGTCATCCTCAGCAGTATCGACTTGCATATCTTCAATTGTTGGAGCAGTGTCCCGTTCTGAGTTCTCAAAGCAGTGCTCAGTAAACAGCTCCCCCTTGGGTCCTAGAGTCACACCTGTTCCCAGCTCTACCCGAGACAGCCGGTCAGTACCTTCAGCCTTCGGCCTGTCTCCTCGGCTGTTTTCCCTGTGGCTCAGCTCCTCCCAGGGCTCTCCTCTATGGCTCCGCTGTGTCTCCAGCTTCTCTTGACTCTCCTGAGCCTCTTGTTTCTCCAGCTCCCCTTGTTTCTCCAGCCTCCCTTGTTTCTCCAGCCTTCCCTCTCTTTGCCTTAGCAGGGGTTTATATTTCCACCTCCAGGGTTCCAGCCACTCCTCCTCCCTTCCGGCCCTTCCCAGGTGATAATAATCTCTTCTCATGCCTGCAGGGACCTCATAGGAGTCTGGGTGTGACACCCTGGGCTTTCTCTCTCTCTTCTTTCTCTCCCTTTGCGGGGCCTGAGATCCAGGCCAGGCAGGGATTTCGTGGGTATCGGTGTACGTAGGATTCAGGTTACGCTTGAAATACACAACTGGGCTCCCCCCCCCTAAGTCCAATTCCATGTCCTTTTCTATTCTCATGGGTTCAAGATGGGCGTCTCTGTCACATATCCCCCTACCTAAGACGAGCTTGCAGAGCTTGTTGGAGGTCCTCCGCACAGTCCGTAATCCTTGACAAGGCATCTGCATTCTGATGTAGATTTCCTGCACAACGCTCTACTTTAGACAGACTGGCTCCCGCCGATCTTTCCTGCCAGGGCCTGAGGACGTTTATATGATAAATTTGCCTGCGACCCGCGCTACTCTCTACCTCATAGGACACTTGACCTACTTGTCTGATCACCTTCAAATTTTGGGGTGGCGCCTGCCATTGGACCTCAAATTTTGGGGTGGCGCCTGCCACCATTACTAAGACTCTCTCCCCCAGGGCTAACTGACGGGGCTTCGCATTCTGATCATATTGCTTCTTTTGGCGCATTTGACTAGCCTGTAAATGCTCTTCGGACACCTGGGAGGCCCTACTTAACCGCCCTCTTAAGTCTCGGAGAAAGTGAGGTACTCCCATAGCCTCCTTCTCAGGCTCTACTCACTGCTCTCGTAATATGTCCAGGAGGCCCCGAGGGGCTCGACCATACATTAACTCGTAGGGGGATGCCCCTAAGGAGCCCTGTATCCACTCCCGGTAGGCGTAAAGAACAAAAGGAAGCAAAACATCCCATACTGTCATGCTCCCGTCTAGGCCCCGTCTTAGCATCTGTTTCAAAGTTTGGTTCAGCCTTTCTACCAGGCCATTAGACTGGGGGTGATAGGCGGCTGTTTTCACATGTTGCACTCCAAAAGCGTCCCAAACCTGGGCTAGGTATTTGGACAGAAAATTGGTCCCGTGGTCCGTTAATACTTCCCGGGGAAAACCTACTTCACAAAACAGTTTTACTACCTCTAACGCTACTGTTTTGGCCGAGATGTTGCGCAGGGGGACGGCCCATGGGAATCTGGTGACTTGATCAACCATGTCTAATATATATTGGAAACAACAAATCACTATGCGGTCACCTCTTTGAGCCTATATAGCTATATAGCAAACATCAATTTCCAGCTCAAATTGAGCTGGAAATTGATGTTTGCTATATAATATATATTGGAATCCCCGGGGTGTTTTTACCAGGGGTCCTATTATGTCCATCGTGATTCATCTGACAGGGTCAGATATTATGGGTGTCAGGATCATGGGCACCACTGGCGGTCGGGCCGCGGTGACCCGTTGACATGAAGGGCACGCCGCACAAAACCGGGCAGTTTCCTTAAAGACGCCAGGCCAGTAGAAACGTACAAGGATCTGGTCCAGAGTCCCCTGCACCCCTTTGTGACCGCCTACCGGATGGTCATGGGCGACCCTTAAGACCAACGCTTTGAAGGCTGCGGGTACCACAAGCTGTTTCCTAACCATCCCTGCCCAGTGATCGCGACTTTCCCTGTATAATATCCCTTTGTCCAAACAAAATCTCGGGAGCGTTTCCCACACGGCCTGCACGTACTCAAATGCACGGGTAAGTGCAGGATCGGCCCGTTGTTCATTTGGAAAGGACGGGAACTTTTCTACCAATTCTGCAGGTACCCAGGGTAGCCCTTGGCCAGTTACAATCACAGCCCTCCTCTGAGTCCTACATCGCCTCTCGCAGTGTTTCTCAGCTCTCCCCTTCTTAATCTTCGAAGACGGGGGAGTCACCAGGTCATCATGTGAGGGTAAAGCTCTCAGGGAATCCTCTGGGGACCTGTCCCATTGGTCTCGGGCCTCTGTCCGGGACTGGGTAGACACAAACCCGACCTTCTGTCATAGGCCCTTCGTTAGCCCCTGCCTAATCTGCGGCCAAACTCTTCCCAATACCAGGTCGTGGGGGAGTTTTGGAACCACTGCTATGAGGATTTCTTTCTGTACCCCCAACCCTTTTATCACCACCTTTTAGAGGGAGTAGAAAGAGGCAGCCCCATGGATGTGCCTAATTTTGACTGTACCTTCCGGCCTCCTCTGGGTAGACTCATTCTGAGCCTCAATTGCCCTCCAAAGCTTCTGTGACATCATGCTTTGGTCGGCCCCTGAGTCGAGCAGAGCATTGGTGATGACCCCTTGCACGTTAACGCTTGTCAGACGGCTGCCTGGGTGAGAATCTTCACAGTCTTTGCAAGTGCATATCTCTATATGATTTGCAAGGTATTGTGGGCAATGTAGTTCATTCACACCAGACACAGCTGCTGACAATAATTTAGTTGTGCTCTTGGGTAAAGCCAATAAGATATTTATTTATGGGGTTATTTCTCCCAACACAGATATGCTTGGTAGCACATAAATTAGGTAACTTGCTTTCAGTGTTAACTTGGAAAAACAAAGTCAAAATCAGGAAAACAACAAATGAAAAGCCACAAAGCAAGAAACAAACTGTTCTTTTTAGATTAACTTCTGATTACTTCCCACACAGATTCAGAAATGATTCTCTCCTAGCTCACAAGCAATTAGGTAAGGCTTAATTGCTAGCAGTCACCAGCTGAAACCCCTTAGCTGGCTTGCCTTCCACTGTGTGGGTCAAATCCTGCTTCAGGAGCTTTTCTGGGTAGATTAAAGAACAAATTTGTATTTCTTTGTGATGGTTGCTGTACTTTATAACAGAAAGTTACCAACGGAGTTTAGATAGAGAGCAGTCCATATAAACAGGATCCTCATCTGCTATTATTCCCCCTTGATCAACAAGCATGGGTTCAATATCATGGATTGGCACAGATGAATCTCTCAATGGAGCATTTTCAGGAGAATACTTGTTTCCCTGCTGTCTTTCAAGGTTATAGCTAGGGCATAAATCAGTGTTCATACCTGAGCTTCCATTGCTGCTAGAGTTCCTCTCTATATAGCCTGGCCAGTATGTAGTCCAGTTCTTATGTCCAGCCTTCCAATCCAGATCCCTGGACACTGGATCTCTCTTCACATACCTTCTGGCACAGGACTTAGGGTCCCTTCCACGTGCAGCCGTCTCCCTCACAGGTAGCCTCTGGTGATTCCTAGCTCTGCAGCACCATTCCTCTGGCTTTCCCCAGTCCAATGGTGTATGCTGGCCCTTGGAATACCTCCCAGTATACGTACTGCTTTGGACTCTTCTAGACCTCTCAAAGGCTTTTCTCTTCCTTCTTCCAAAGGGTCTCTTTCCCTCTCTGTCCGTCCGGTTTGGCTTCTGCTTCTGATGATCCTTCAGATGAAACTGATGATCAAACTCCAGCTGATTCTCAGGATACTGAGGACAATTCTCTGGATATCCAAGGTGATCATGAAGATGGTCATCTGTAGAATAAACTCTACTCTTATTCTGCTTAGATGAGTGCTCCTCCCTAACACAGCGCAGCTGTGCTGAATCAGGCCCTGTCCTTTGAGATGAGTGCTTAGGGATTACCTCATAGCCCTCCTGATTGAACACACGTTTCCCCACTTCAGCTCCTCTAATGGCTGTTGGAAATCTGGTGCATTCTGGGACTGGTAGTCTTTTATGGCAAAATTCTGTTTTCTTATTTCTACCAGAACTGACAGGTTGCTTGTTCAGAGTCACTTCACCTTTTCTATAGCTCCTTCCTGAGCTATGATAAGCTTCCTTATCATACGCTTAAGAGGAACCCTTCTCCTAGATGTTTCACATTTTCGCCCATCAGCCCCGTGCGGGCTTGGCATCCCCTCCGTAGGTGTCCCATCTTCCCACAATGATAGCATTTCTTTCCAGCCTATTTTCCCTCCTGAGCCAGTACAGAAGTTTTCCCAAGCTCGGCATTATTTCCCTGTCCCTTTTCTGATGGAGCAAAACTGGCATCTGCCTCTATTTTGGGAGTGCGCCCTCTTGGATGACGAGCTAATTCAGCTTCTAGGTAGCACTCAGTCAAAAGGGTGGCCTCCCCTGTGCTCTGGCAGTTTTGCTGTATCAGAAAAGACTGTATCTCCTTTGGTTCAGCAGCCATGAACTGCTCCAATACCACCATATCCACTACCGTATCAACAGTTTTCCCCTCTGGGGCTAGCCACTTTAAGGCTAAACCTCTAATTCTTTGGCTTAAGGCCTTAGGTGTTTCTCCGGCCTTCAGGGCCGTGGCTCTAAACATACGGTGATACAACATTTTTGTCAAGCCTAATCGGTCTCTAATTACATTTTTCACCTCAGTATAATCAGTGGCGAGGGCCGCTGGCATGGCCCTGTAGGCAGCCAACGCTTCCCCTGTTAAAGAGGTGGCTAGCCTTACAGCTCATTGACCAACTGGCCACCCTACCGCATTAGCCACCCTTTCAAAGGACTCTAAATAGTCATCAATGTCATCTTCTGTAGACAATTTGCCAAACGAGAGTGTCCCAGTTGTCTGGGGTCCTACCAGACTGTCATTCTGAGGCACAACTAGTCCTGGCTGGGCTGGTACTCCTCCAACCCCTGACCGCTGGCTGGCAATCAGCGCCTCAACCAAGTCCAACACTGGCTTTTGCTGCGCTTGTATAGTGGCTGTCACGTGCTCTTGCGCTTGTTGGGCCATCTCCTGCTGTCTCTGGAACTGTGTGGCCATCCACTGGACCAGCTCCTTTGGCTCCATCTCGCCAGATACCTGTAAGAGAGAGAGCAAAAACACCAATGGCGGTACCACCAAACAGCCCTAATGTCCCTTCTTTATCTGGATGTATTCATGTTTTCCTCCCTTTTTCCCTCTGAACCAGGTTAGCCCACGCCTCGGTACCCCTTACCTGGCTCAAGCGTTGACTCTTGCCTTACAGGAGGTGTCTATACGGACCGCTCCACCATCCTGGCCGACCTTGCCAGCGAACTCCCGCCGCAGCTTCCACCAACCTTCTGGCACCACTTTCCGGATCTCCACACTCGTGCTGAAAATCCTGTAGGTTGTATATCCTGGCACAGGCAAAAATCCTCACAACTACGCCACTGTCACACCCTCACCACCCGCCTCTAGCCTAGAGGGGCGTGGTATCAAAGGAACTTTTCTCGATTGGCTTGGGCAAACTAACTTTCCCTAGGCGTATCATGGGATATGTAGTTTGCCTTCAAAAATGGCTTCAAGAAGAAGTTGTAGTCATGGTCCAAAGGTAAGGCAAAGTGACAGAATTTTATTTCTTACGCAAAAGTTCAAGTACCCTGTACACAGGACTCCTTCTTATGCAGGATTATTGGTAATACAGCACTAGAACAGCATAACTGCTTAACAAGCTTCAAACACACCCAGCTGCTTCAAACGTTTCTCAGCCCTGAAAAACAGCACTTCTTTAGCAAGAGTAAAAATGCCTCTTTTTAGCCTTGCCTTGTAAAACAATTAATGGCAACAATGAAACTTAGTCCCACTGGAACAAAAGCTTCTTCTTAACTCCCTTCCCGGATTAAGTTTAAACTAAAATATGGGAGACACGGGCAGCAAATATTCACCAAGCTTTTTAGTTTCCCTGCAAGTTTTCCTGGCTGCATCACAAACCTCCGGGTGCTAGCAAAAGTATCCCCGGCCTCCTGTCGGTTCTCTGGGTCTTGTTATTTCCAGCTTTAGGAGACCTTCTCAGAAAGTGTTAGCTCTCAGCATAACGGTTCAACGCACTTGGCTTGACATAAAGTACAGTCCATAGGAATATCCATAGCCCTCAATGTCATCCTCAGCAGTATCGACTTGCATATCTTCAATTGTTGGAGCAGTGTCCCGTTCTGAGTTCTCAAAGCATTGCTCAGTAAACAGCTCCCCCTTGGGTCCTAGAGTCACTCCTGTTCCCAGCTCTACCCGAGACAGCCGGTCAGTACCTTCAGCCTTCGGCCTTTCTCCTCGGCTGTGTTCCCTGTGGTTCAGCTCCTTCCAGGGCTCTCCTGTATGGCTCCGCTGCATCTCCAGCTTCTCTTGACTCTCCTGAGCCTCTTGTTTCTCCAGCCCCCCTTGTTTCTCCAGCCCCCTTGTTTCTCCAGCTCCCCTTGTTTCTCCAGCCTTCCTTGTTTCTCCAGCCTTCTCTCTCTTTGCATTAGCAGGGGTTTATATTTCCACCTCCAGGGTTCCAGCCCCTCCTCCTCCCTTCTGGCCCTTCCCAGGTGATAATAATCTCTTCTCATGCCTGCAGGGACCTCATAGGAGTTTGTGTGTGGCACCCTGGACTTTCTCTCTCTCTTCTTTCTCTCCCTTTGCGGGGCCTGAGATCCAGGCCAGGCAGGGATTTCATGGGTATCGGTGTACGTAGGAGTCAGGTTACCCTTGAAATACACAATTGGGCTCCCCCCTAAGTCCAATTCCATGTCCTTTTCTATTCTCATGGGTTCAAGATGGGCGTCTCCGTGACGATATTCAGTGCTGGCTGCTATTAGATAGAAGCTCTGAATAAATCTATTTTATTTAACCACCGTAACTGATGGTTTTAAAAAAATGCCAACCACAGCAACCGAATATCAACCCAAATATTAGCTTAGCAAGTTCAGACATCTTTGCATTGAAAAACTTCCTGAAGGGGGGATAATTAATGGCCGCAGTTAGATGCTTTTAAAGTGCTTAGCCACTGCCGCTTTAAATAAACCTGGATATTCACCGCTGAAACATATCCGATGCCTGGTGCTGAATATCCGGGTATGCCATATAGCAGCATCGCTTTCCAGTAGCAGTGATATTCAGCCGCTAGCTAGACAGAAAAAACTGGTGAAGGTTAGGACAGCTATTGAGACAACCTTCTCAAGTGGAGTGGAGGAGTAGCCTAGTGGTTGGGGCAAGGTACTTCAGGCCGGAAGGTCGGGGGTTCAAATCCCACTAGAGGACGGCAACCTTGGGCTGGAAGGACTGGGGTTTTCTAGTCCCACAGGTGCTCCTTGTGGTCTTGGGCAAGCCACGTAACCCTCCATAGCCCATGTTCCCTGTAAAATAGTTATTTCCAAGTTATAATGCCCTGTTCAATGTAATTTGTTTGTTCAATGTAAACCGCACTGATGCAGAATAGCGTGGTATATAAGAGAATGTGAATAAATAAAGAATGAATAAACCTAACTTTAACAAGTTTAGCTATCCAGTTAGATGCTGAATATCACCACTGAGCAGATATGCAACTGGCACCACCCCCAATCTGCCCACAGAACACCCTTTTTATAACCAGCCATTTTTTACATGGTCTGTGGCGATATTCTGCAACAGAATCCAGATAGTGCTGTTGAATACTGGGATCGCCACATTTTAGCCAGTTAACAGGTCTTTATTGATGGCTAAAAAGCTTTGAACATTACGCATACACACACATACCATTTTTTGGTTCATGTCATTTACAGCTGCATAAACCATTGCCCAGGCTGTGGTTCCTACAGTTCCATATTAGGAGTTCCCATCCAGGAAAAGGGTTTTGATGTCATCATGAATAATACATCAAAGTCCTCAGATCATTGTACAGTGACGGTCAAGAAAGCACTGAGAATGTTCAGAATAATTAGGAAAGTAATGCAGAATAGGGAATATTAGAATACTTCTGTATTGCTCCATGGTACAATTGCACCTTGAGTACTGTTTGCAGTTTTGGCCACCACATCTCAAAGATATAGCCAAACTAGAAAAGATAGAGAAGGGCGACCAAAATGGGGATGGAATGTCAGAGAAAGGTGACTAAAGGATGAAATGGCCCTTCCATGAGGAAAGGCAAAAAAGGTTAAGGCTCTTCAGCTTGGAGAAAGGTGACTGTGGGGAGATATGATGTAGGTCTATATAATTATGAGTGGACTGGAATAGGTCAATGGAAATTAGTTGCTTACTCTTTAGAAAATACAAAGATTAGATGATGCTCCATGAAGTTACCAAGTAGAGCATTTAAAATAAATCGGAGGAAATATTGTTTCATTCAATGCGCAATTAAGCTCTCAATTCATTGCCAGAAGATGTAGTAAATGTTGTTAATGTAGCTGGGTTTAAAAAAGGTTTGGACAAGTTCCTGGAGGCAAAGTCCATACACTGTAATTAACCAGGTAGACTGGGAAAAGTCACTGCTTTCCTCCGAATGTAAGCAGCATGTAATCTACCTACTGTTTGGGATCCTGTTGGGAACTCCTGGTCTGAATTTGTCACTCTTTCAAACAAGATCCTAGGCTTGATGGACCTATGGTTTGACACAGTATATTTATTTATTTATTTAACAGTATTTCTATACCGCCTTATCTTACAATCAAGGCGGTATCACAGCAAACAATCAAAAGGAGTGATCATGTTTTTCATGCAGTGAAGGGTATATCGTGATTTGTGTGTAAGATGTGTTGTGTGTTTGATTAGGTGGAGCTATGTACATTGTGTGCTATGAAACATCGTGTGCCGTTATACATTCTCTTATCAGAGGGTCGGGGGGGTAGGTTGGTTGTTCTTGGTAGTTAGATCATGTGACGTGTCCATAGTGTTCTTTGAATAGCGTTGTCTTCAGCTGTTTGCGAAAGTCTTTAAGGTCCATCGTTGATCTCAGATCGTCTGGGAGGGTGTTCCAGATTGTTGGGGCAGTCAGGGAGAGTGCTCGTTCTGTGGTGTCCTTGCATGTTTTTCGGAAGTCTCTAGGGGTGTTAACTCGGTTGGAGGTTCCTTTTCTTCTTGGGTGTGTGCTGGTGTCTGGTTGTATGAGGGTGAGCAGGCTGTTGGCTGAAGTATGTTGTTTGATCTTAAATATGTTTATGATTGTTTTGTATTTGATGCGTGAACTGATTGGGAGCCAGTGTAGGTCTTTCAGAATGGGTGTGATGTGTTCCTGTCTTGTTGATCCAGTTATTATGCGGGCCGCCGTGTTTTGTGCTAGTTGTAGTGGTTTGAGTGTTTGTTTTGCTAGTCCAAGGTAGTATAGCAGTTCTTATGTTCTAAGATGGGAATTACATAGTCATATTCTTCACCCAGAGTCTGAAGAAAGAATTCTCCTTTCCTCTCCCCCTTCCCCCCCCCCCAACACAGGAGACCCCAAACCTGGGATTGTAGAAGCAGCCAATAGGGAAACCCAGGCCCCAGTATTTAAACTAACCCTGATTGATCATAATAGGACAAGATTACAAAGGGAATTGTAGTAGTTTACGTTTTTTGGTTACAAGCATATGGGCACTAGCCATATATCTAACCAATTAAAAATTCCTTCACTCCTCTCCCTCCCAAGTCCGGCTAAATTCTGCCCAAAATTGTTGAGCCCACAGATTTAGCCAAAAAGAGGCAGAGCTGGGGCATGTCCGCATCAGGGCTTTGAACTGTAGGCAATTAGCGCCATATTTAATACTCCAACAGCTAAATACATGTGTCTGAGGGTGACCACGCAGATCACTGCTCTGAATCTAACCATGCAAGTTTTATGTGATTACATTGAACCAGATTTTGAGTTATAACATTAGCTGGATAGCTGCTACTGAATATCTGGACATAGTTAACTGGTTAGACTGAACCTGTTACATTTGCCATTCAGTGGCTCTTTGAACCTCTGTCCCTCTGCAGGTAGTGCAATCTGTGCTAATTAATCTGTGAACCCACTGTTTTTGTTAAATCAGTCAGGGCCTAGAAGCAGCAGCTTAAGTTTAAATTTAAAACACAGAAGAGAACTTTCTGGTTACATTTCATACCCAGCAGAGAGCTTGTAGTTTAAATTTAATAGTCACTCGGGGCCTAGTATCAGCAAAGTACTTTTAGTTTAAATTTAAAACACAGTATACAAAATGTTCATATAACAGAAATAATAAAAGCAAAAAATAAGAGTGTATACCCTCTCTAGTCCACAAACGAAAGTGGGAGCATCACAGCAAAGAAAAATTAACATCAAAGTTCAAAGAAAAGATCATAACCACATATCCATCCTACCACTAAACATGAGCACTATGAGGATTCAGGGGGAGCTTCCAAACGTCTGGAACTAATGAAAGTAACCAATTGGGCAGGGTCAAAAAAAACATAGTGAAATGTGATTTTCTTGGTGTAACCCTGTTTCTTGAGTAAGGCTTGTTTAAGCATCTTCTCTAAAGTATTGTAAATTGCATAAATAAATAAATAAATAAATTTAAAACACAGAAGAGAGCTTTCTGGTTAAATTTAGAACCCATCAGAGAGCTTGTAGTTTAAATTCATAATAAGGCAAAGCCTAGCAGCAGCAAAGAGCTGTAATTTAATTCAAATAAGAATATAGCTTAGCATAAAAGGCAAAACAGGGTCAGTACTCGTTGAGCAACAAATAAAGTCTTCTAGAGACCTTTACAAAGAGGCCTTCTACCTAGGGGGCAAGAGACCTGTGAAACGTTTTCAATAGGTGTTAACACCAGGTGGCAGGTCAAAAGGCCATTTTGAAAGACTCCTTCTATCCAAGCAAGGACTGTTAATCACCCAGGAAGTTGGTCACAGCTTACCTCAGCAGCACAGGACAGGGTACTGTGTAGCAGCCCTCTTTTAATAAGTGTTACTTCCCTCCCTCTCTCCCCAACACCCACCCACCCCTGGGATAATCGTAGCTTTATAGGTACTTACACATCTTAAAGGAAAGGAGGTGCTCTCAGGTGAAGCTCATTATCCAAATCAGTTATACACTAAGGACCTGAGATTAATTAAGCTTCAGGTGAACAAGGTATATTAAATGTATTAGGTATAGTTTTATTAGTATAAATATCCATAGCAACCCTTAGTAAGTAAAGAACTTAAAGATCTAAACACAAGCTTAAAACTAAGATGCAGACAGCAGTCCAGCAGCGAGATGGGGGCTTTCCTGTCTTTGGCACTGAGTGTCACATGTATGATTTTCTCCCAGTTGGTGAGAGGTCTTACATGTGCACTAGGTGCAAGGAGCTCTTTGCTCTCAGGGAACGAGTCCGTTCTCTAGAGGCTAGAGTAGCAGACTTGGAAAACATAAGAAAGACAGAGAGGAACATAGACGAGACATAGAGGGATATAGTCCTGAAGTCCCACCTCCAATCTGTCAGCATCCCTGTTGCCATGGAGGAGAGAGGTCACATGACAGGAGAGTATCACCCTGGTGTGGCAGGAAGTGATCCTGTAACTATGACCTGTCTTCCAGGTGATGTAAAACCCTCTCGCACCGAGGAAGATTCTCCAGGGCCATGTGCCCATGAGGGAAGGGTTAGGACAGCCATTATAGTTGGTGATTCAATCATTAGGCATGTAGATAGCTGGGTGGCTGGTGGACGTGAGGATCGCCTGGTAATATGTCTGCCTGGTGCGAAGGTAGTGGACCTCACATGCCATGTAGATAAGGTCTTAGATAGTGCTGGGGAGGAGTCTGCTGTCTTGGTACATGTCGGTACCAATGACATAGGAAAATGTGGTAGGGAGGGTCTGGAGGCTAAATTTAGGCTTTTAGGTAGGAAGTTGAAATCCAGAACTTCCAGGGTAGCGTTCTCCGAAATGCTTCCCGTTCCACACGCAGGACCCAAAAGGCAGGCAGAGCTCCGGAGTCTCAATGTGTGGATGAGACAGTGGTGCAGAGATGAGGGTTTTGGATTTGTTAGGAACTGGGGAACATTCTGGGGAAAGGGGGGGCTCTTCCGAAGGGATGGGTTTCACCTTAACCGGGATGGAACCAGGCTGCTGGCATTAACCTTTAAAAAGGAGATAGAGAAGCTTTTAAACTAGATAATAGGGGAAAGCCGACAGTCGCCCAAGAGCGGATGGTTCGGAAGAATGTATGCTTGAAGGATACTGCCAAAAGCAGAGAGGTTCCAAAAAAGAGTAAAGTAGTCCAAATGCCCTCGAGTATGGAGCAGACAGAGCTTAAAGATCCCAAATTACCCATGTCTAACAACAGCCAAATTAATATGAATAAAATACAGTCTCTAAAATGCTTGTAAGCAAATGCTAGAAGTCTAAAAACTAAGATGGGAGAGTTAGAATATATAGCACTAAATGAGAAGTTAGTTATGATTGGAATATCAGAGACATGGTGGAAGGAAGACAACCAGTGGGACACTGTGATACCTGGGTACAAACTATATTGTAATGATAGAGCTGATCAAATTGGTGGAGGGGTTGCGCTCTATGTTAGAGAGGGCATTGAGTCTGAAAGGATTAAAGTTTTGCAGGAAACAAAATTTGCTGTAGAATCTCTATGGATTGAAATTCCATGTAAAAAGGGGAAGGCAATGGCAGTGGGGGTGTACTATCGACCGCCTGGCCAGAATGAACAAATGGATGATGAAATGCTCAAAGAAATCAAGGAAGCTAACAAAACTTACAGCGCAGTAATAATAATGGGTGATTTCAATTACCCCTGTATCGACTGGGTCAGTGTCACGGTAGGACATGCTAGGGAGATAAAGTTCCTAGATGAAATAAATGACTGCTTCTTGGAGCAGCTGGTTCATGAACTGACCAGAGGGGAAGCCATATTAGACCTAGTCCTTAGTGGAACACCAGATCTAGTGCAAGAGATAAGGGTGTTGGGGCCACTTGGCAATAGTGATCATAGCACGATCGCATTTGATTTAATTAGTAGAGGAGGGATAGTAAGGAAATCCACAGTACTATCTTTTAACTTTCGAAAGGGAGACTATGATAAAATGAGGAAAATAGTTAAGAAAAAACTAAAAGGAGTAGTTGCAAAAGTTAAAGACTTACATCAAGCTTGGGTGTTGTTGAAAAATACTATCTTGGAAGCCCAGACCAGCTATATTCCACGCTTTAAGAAAAGTGGAAGGAAGTCCAAAAAACTGCCAGCATGGTTTAAAGGTGAGGTCAGAGAGGTTGTTGTTGCCAAAAAAGCATCTTTCAGGAAATGGAAAAAAAGAGCCAAACGACGAAACCTGGAAACAGCACAGGCACTAGCAAGTCAAATGCAAGGCATTGATAAGGAAGGCAAAGGGAGAATTTGAGAAGAAGCTTGCTGCGGACGCAAAAACACAAAATAAAGACTTTTTCAAGTACATTCGTAGCAAAAAACCTGTGAGAGAGTCAGTTGGTCCATTAGATGATAGAGGGGTTAAAGGAGCACTAAGAGGCGACAAGGCGATAGCGGAGAGACTGAATGAATTCTTTGCTTCAGTCTTTACTGAGGAAGATGTAGGGAGGTTACCCATGACTGAAATGGTATTTAAAGGTGCGGAAGAATTGAAGGAAATATTGATACATCGGGAAGATGTATTACAACTATTAGATAAACTGAAGAGTAGTAAATCACCTGGGCCAGATGGTATACATCCAAGGGTGTTGAAAGAATTGAAATATGAGATTGCAGACCTGCTATTAGTAATCTGTGAATTTTCATTAAAATCATCTGTAATACCTGAATATTGGAGGATTGCCAATGTAACGCCAATTTTTAAAAAGGGTTCCAGGGGTGATCCGGGAAACTACAAAACGGTGAGCCTGACGTCAGTACTGGGAAAAATGGTAGAAGACATCGTAAAGAACAAAATTACTCAGCATGTAGATAGTCATGGCCTAATGGGAGACAGCCAACATGGCTTTAGATAAGGAAGATCTTGTCTTATTAATCTGTTATGTTTTTTTTAAGGTGTGAATAAACAGATGGACAAAGGTGAGTCGGTTGATATAGTGTATCTGGACTTTCAGAAAGCCTTTGACAAGGTCCCTCATCAGAGACTTTTGGCAAAACTAAAGAGTCATGGGATAGGAGGCAGTGTACTATTGTGGATCAGGAACTGGTTAAAAGATAGAAAGCAGAGGGTAGGATTAAATGGCCAATTTTCCCAATGGGGAAAGGTGAATAGTGGTCTACCCCAGGGATCTGTGCTGGGTCCGCTGCTTTTTGACATATTCATAAATGACCTGGAAAGGGGAATAACGAGTGAGGTTATCAAATTTGCAGATGACATAAAACTATTTAAAGTTGTTAAAACCCAAGAGGATTGTGGAAAATTGCAAGAGAATCTTGATAAATTGGAAGACTGGGCATCAAAATGGCAGATGAAATTTAATGTGGACAAGTGCAAAGTTATGCACCTAGGGGACAACAACCCAAAATATAGTTACACGATGCAAGGTTCCGCATTAGGAACCACCATCCAGGCGTCATTGTGGATAACATGTTAAAACCCTCAGCCCAGTGTGCAGCGGCGGCCAAGAGAGCAAATAGAATGCTAGGTATCATAAGGAAAGGAATGGAAAATAAAACAAAAGATATTATAATGCCTCTATATCATTCCATGGTGAGACCGCACCTTGAATATTGTGTGCAATTCTGGTCGCCATATCTTAAAAAGGATATAGCGTTATTAGAAAAGGTTCAGAGAAGAGCCACCAAGACGGTAAAGGGGATGGAAGGATACCCGTATGAAGAAAGGCTAAAAAGGTTTGGGCTCTTTAGCCTGGAGAAGAGACGGCTGATGGGAGATAGGATAGAAGTCTATAAATTAATGAACGGAATGGAACGGGTAAACTTAGATCGATTGTTTACGTTATCAGAATATAGAAAGACTAGGGGACATGCAATGAAGCTACAGGGTAAACTATTTAAGACTATTAAAAGAAAATATTTTTTCACTCAACGTGTAATGAAACTCTGGAATTTGTTACCGGAGGATGTAGTAAAGGCTGTTAGTGTAGCTGGGTTTAAAAAAGGTTTGGACAAGTTCCTGGAGGAAAGGTCCATAAACCATTATTAAAAGGGACCCAGGATATCACTGCTTGACCCAATACAAGCATTGTGGAACCTGTATCTTTTGGGGAAACTGCTAGGTACGTATGACCTAGATTGGCCAATGTTGGAAACAGGATACTGGGCTTGATGGACCTTGGTCTTACCCAGTATGGCATATCTTATGTTCTTATGTTCTTATGTTCCCTGCAGCTCCATTGCCTCAGAAAAATCCACGTTATCAATGTCCCTGTTTAATAGCCATTACCAAGTAGAAGTTACAATGTCAACCACTTTGACTGAAATGATTTAACGGTAAAACTATCTAGGGCAATAGTTCTGCAATGCTATACAGCATCTGGAGCATTGCTCCTGCCGTGACAGCAGCAGCCCACTTCCAGCTTCCTAGAGTTACTGGATTCAGTGACAGGGAAGAAAAGTACAAAGAAGAAAAGGGAAAGTTCTTCTTAAAGCACTGCACAGAAACTACCAGCAGAATTCTCTGGTGGAAATCCATTGTTCCCCAGGGAGTTCGTAATTATTTCTAATTATTAAAAATATGTTCTGTAGTTCTGTCCCTGTGCGGTGCAAAAAATTCAGGCCTGAATCTGCTATCCAGTAAAAATTCCTAATTGGAAATCATACGTTTAAATATTAAGGGGGTCATTTTACAAGCTCTATTCATGATTTGCATGTTTGAAAACACCCATTCAGATGTGCCAATCGCATCCATGTCCCAAGAACCATTTTAGAAAGGCCCAAATTTACATGAGTCTGGTGTGATCATGTCAGCGTCACATGAGAGCATGGCAGAGGTGTGTCTGCGGTTGTCTGTAAAAGATTGATGTGTGCGTTTGATTTTAGAAGGGTGCTGGTGGACACCTCTATGTTTATACCTGCTTCAAAGGTGCTTGTTGCAGCCAGTAGGGAGAAGAGGGGCATGTCCTCTGACTCTCCCAATAATGTTTGCCCCTTCAAAAAAGCATATAGGTAAATACAAAGGTCTTTTTGTGAGCTGCCATGCTACTACCCTTCTCTACTGCAAAATGGTAGGTCAAGATATGTATGGGGTGATAGATGCATGTGCACATTCTGGCATACCATGGAGGAATGGTGGAGTGGTTAGGGCTGCAGTCTGGGCCTAGAAAGACAAGGGATTAAATCCCACTGGTACTCCTTGTGGCCTTGGACAAGTCACTTAACCCTCCACTGCCTTAGGTACAAACTTACAGGCTGATGCAGAAAGCCGGTGCTAGACCTGCACTGGATCAATTGTTTAACATTCCTGACAACACACACATTTTAAAGTGCGATGCAGGAAGGTTACAATATGCAAATGCCCACCTCGGTAAACCTGTGCATGCAAATGAACCACCACAGCGTTAAACAGGGAGAGCAAGACAAAACACATGCACACGAGAAGCACCGGTAGCTAATTTGCATTTTTTCCTCGGTCATCCCTCTGCTTCCTGGCTATTTAAAAGCAGTAGCGTTATCTGCACACAGCAACTTCTTATGACAGACTGATGAACGGCACCGTATAGGAACACCAGAAAACCAGTTTCACTTTGGCTTTATTTATTTTTTTTGTTGGCATGGCCCAACATTGTTTTGATGGTATCGGCGGCTTTGCCCTATGCCTGATCATCTGGGGAGAAGATGATCTAGGCATCGGGGAAAGCACCCGGTGCCATCAAAATACTGTCGGGGGCAGCGTTAGAGGTTTGCTTCTACTCAGACCCTGTAGTTAAAATTTTGTCACTATGGCTGGTTGTGAAATCATCTACGCCTGTCTCTGCATCAGGGGAAGCCATGATTTGCATACCAGCCCAGCAGATTTAAATAATGAGTAGTCATTTAAATGCACATGGCGTTAATTGGTCACTAGTTTTTCCACCGGCGTTTGTCTATTTCCTGCATGGGGAGGATCGTAAAAACGTGTCTAAACGTGCTTAAACTTGGCTTTATGGGTTCCTAAAGCCCGCACTAACTTTCTGCATCAGCCTGTTAGTTTGTCAGCACTCTAGGGTCAGGGAAATACCTACTGTACCTGAATGTAACTCACCTTGCTGGAACGGTGTGAGTAACTCTGGTACTGATTTCGCACATGCATGTTTCTAAAATTTGCCGTTTTCTGCACATCCACGTTTTCTTAGCTGTTGGCAGAAACATTTATCCTTTGAGGCAGAGGGAGGTCGATTTTAGAATGTATTTACATGTGACCTCCTTTTCTGTTGCCCCTCCCAAGGAAAACTGGACGTTTTGCACCTCAACGGCCTTTCTAATTGCTGCTTCACAATTTGCTTTGTAAGCCTGTGGGTGCCTGCTCTCCCTGCAGTTTGTGCCGATGGCTCTTGGGGTGTGTGTGGCAGATGGGATCTATTGTTTTGTTGTGACTGCTGTTGCTCTTTGCCGCCCTCAGAAGCTGCTGCTGTAGGCGACCGTCCAGTCTTGTTTAATGGTTCTGCTGGCCCTGCCTAACCGGGAAGGAGGCAAAGCTGGCTCAGACCACTGCTGGAGTGACTTCTTTTGGCCGAAGGAGAGCTCTTAAAGGTTTAGCTTTGGAAAAGACTTCTCATCATGCTCTTGTTCAGTGACGGAACTTCAGCCATCTGGGCCTATCATCTCAAGAAGGAAAATAGCAAATAAGAGCAAAAGTAAACTGAAGAAATGGATAAGCAATGAAATGAGGAAGACTCCAGTATTAGACAAGGCTTGAGAAAAATCGGATCAGAAAGGACTTAATAAAGATTTGGGTTTTCTATTACATTATATACTATAAATATTTACAGCCTGGTCACCCTCTGATCACCCCTCCATCTCTCCCCCTTCCCCCTTCCCCTGAGACTGTCAATGGAAAGCTTTTGTTATTCACTTATATACTGTATAAAGCTATTGTCAGCCATTGCTCATTTTGTCCTGATCTGAAGAAGAAGGTATTAACCTTCAAAAGCTAGTCCCAGAATATATTAAGTAGGTCCATATTTTCTTTTTTTTTTCTAACAAGAAAACAGAGAAATGAACTACTTGCGTACAGTGCTTCTTCTCTTGATATGAACTTTTACAGACCCTGCTGAAAGCCAGCGCTCAACTGCAGTTATTTAATCCCTAGTTACCATTTTTTCTAACCCTGCAACACAAACCACAGATTTGTTCTCTTTCTACCCTTTCTCCCCATCATGAGCACAGGCCGAATGAGCTGGAATATGATTTCAGTAAGAGCTTTCGATTTTCTTACAAAAGTACTGCTTTTAGCATATCAGGTCAAAGAGCTTGTTTTAAGCTACCTAGAAAGAGCCGTGTGGCAGCCTGCGCAGGTTATGAAGGCGACATTACACTGCTCGTGTGCCTTGGGGGCTGACTTTTAGGATTATATTTCACTGCTGCAGGATCTTGTGAAGAAATCAAGCCCTAAGCACACAGCTCGAACCGGCACACAATTGGACCCCCTGAACTCATTTTTCTCTTTGATTTCTTTTGGAACATTCTTTTTATTTACTATGAAAGCATTATGCAATACCTGTATAGCCATGGTGATAACATCATAAATTGTTACCCTCCCTCTCTCCAGTATGAGACCTTCGGACACAGAGAGCATATCTCAACAAATACCTCAAGTACTCTTCCCTCTTCCTCTGCCCCACAACCAGTCCAAACTCATATACTAGTGGCTTACTGTACCATCAATGGATCATAAATGACTATTCACAAAGTCAAAGAGCAATTAAGCCAGTATTATTTTTTTTAAATGTATGCTGCCTCTTCTTTTCATAAGAACATAAGAACATAAGACATGCTGAGAAGGCTGAACTAGCACACCACTAAGACAAACAATAAATAATTAAATAAACAGTTAGACAAACAATAAATAATTAAATAAACAGCTAGAACTCACAGCAAGGTGTCACAGGAGGCAAATATCCACTTCTCTAGCAGAGCACTGTAAAAGCACTGCTCTTCTCTGATCAGAGAAAAGCAAACTAAAACAGACTATGCACACGTGGAGGAAACAGGAAGAAGGCTACACAATACCTCAGCAGGGGGGGAGGGGGAGGATTCACTCAGGCAGGCTAGGACAGGAAAAAGGTTTAACACACAGCAGGTTCTGGGGAGAGAGATTTAATTTAAAATGAACAGTTAGCTGGCTACCACACAAAGCCCAGTCAGTTGAGAGAGGCAAGGTAAGTTACAGCTGAGAAGGCTGAACTAGCACACCACTAAGACAAACAATAAATAAACAGTTAGACAAACAATAAATAATTAAATAAACAGCTAGAACTCACAGCAAGGTGTCACAGGAGGCAAATATCCACTTCTCTAGCAGAGCACTGTAAAAGCACTGCTCTTCTCTGATCAGAGAAAAGCAAACTAAAACAGACTATGCACACGTGGAGGAAACAGGAAGAAGGCTACACAATACCTCAGCAGGGGGGGGAGGGGGAGGATTCACTCAGGCATTCACTCAGGATTCACTCATTCCAAGTAGTTCTAACCCCAGTATATTGCTTAATTCCTCAGACCACTCAGTAATGGGGCAAATTCTCTTTCTTCCAAGTCGTTAGAATAACCTCTAGGAGCTAGGAGTTTGATTTCCTTACTAAAATATACAGTAGAAATAGTCTTGCATTCATTGGAAGAGTAATTTCTAAGATGAACTCAGCATCCTCAATACTGCTGTTCCAGAATTCATATGGCTTTGGAAAAGTGCACAAAATGTGCCGTATGGCTCCCCTGTGACCACAAGAGAGCCAGCATAAGCCTAGGCAAGTCTTATATACAGTATTCAGCCTAGCAGGAGTATCATAGTCCTGCTTAAGGACCCCGTTTTGCTATTCAATTAGTCTACTAGAAATTGAACATTTCCATCATTTCTAGATCATATCCCAGCCCTTACTCATAGAAGTAGTTTCCAATTCTTTAGCCCAAACCCTACAGATTATTAAAGCTTGGGGAGAGGGGTACTATCATTGTAAATGGACGATTAAAGACGTCAAATGAGTCAGGACAAGAAAAACTGATTTATTGTCCCTACTCATTGCTATGTCTCTTACATGCAAAAAGGCAAATGGGGAATATTATGCAAATTGAACTGGTCCTTGACATCTAGGGACCTGATATTCAAAGACCTTTCCACCGTTTACAGACCTGTAAAGCATGTAAATGCCGCGTAGAGGGATAGTCAGCGGCACTAACACAATTAAAACCACACTAATGCCACTACATGCCCCGAAGATAGCAGCTTAGCATCAGGGTGTGGAGGGGGCATTCTGGGGTGGAGCGGAGGCGGTGCCAGTTGCTAACCGGGCAGCAGTGATATTGAACTGCTGCCCAGTTAGCAACCTGCGGGTAGAGATAGGTGTGGTAAAAGCTGGCTTATTTTTACCTATAGGAGCTAACCGGGCAGCAGCTCAGTATCGCCACTGCCCAGTGAGCTCCTGTGCCATTGGAGGCTATGTGGCAACCCCGTATATTCAATGCTGGGGCCAGATATGCCCTCAGCATTAACTATTTGGGTTTAAGGTTCAGTGCCGGTGGCTAGCACGATTACCGGGCCACAGCTGTCCAAGGTAGTGTGTCACTGAACCTTGCAGGAGTTTGACTTGGGGCAGATTGTTTGGGCATTTTATTTTTCAGGTGCAGTTGCTCCAGTCACTTTCTTCTGGTTTCTTCATGTCTTCAGCTAACTCTCCAATGTCTGCTGTCCATTTGTTCTTTTTTTCTCTTCAAGATTTTTTTCCATTCTCTCTCTACATCTGCTTTAACATACTGATCTTCCCCTTTAGCTCTTTCCTCCATTTCTTTCTTTATTTCTTTTTCATCCACTCAAATTTCATCCTTCCATCCTCAATTACCATTTACTCTCCCAATACCTGGGCAATCATAGAATTTTTCCCTCCCACACAAAATATCTTTTCCCCTCTCCATCCTCACTCCCCCAGCCCCATCCCCTTCTAGTCCTCCCCAACATCAGCTCCATTCTACTTCCAGCCCCACCCAGCATCCGCTCCCTTCTTGTCCCATTCTCCCATTCCCCATCAGCCATTTCCAGTCCTATCCTAGCCCCCACCCCTACCCGAAGAGCCCCACACCTGTCTGAGTGGCTTACAAGGGAGCTAAGATCTCCAGAGGCCCCTGCTCGCCTCTGCACAGCGCTGGAGTGAAGAGCAGTGTGCTCCTTCACTCGCACTGTGTTCTCGTGAAGCCCAGTGAGTGCTGGGAAAGGTTAAAGGTCATTTCCTGTTTCCCGACACTCAGTGGACTTCACATGAACACAGCGAGAGTGAGGAGCATGCTGCTCTTCACCCCAGCACTATGCAGAGGCGATCTGGGGCCTCTGGCGTCCCTGGCTCCCTCTGAAGCCGACCCTGCAAACCCCTTCGGAATGAAGTTTGCGTGGGGCCCCATGAAGCGCAGGGCCCTGTGCGAACAATATTCTCGCTCAATGGATGGGCTGGCCCTTCCTGGGCCTAGGCTTGCCTCTTCCTGCTAGTGGAACCTTTCATATGTCGAACAAGTGCTAATATGTTCCTCTGAACTCTGCTATAATCACACAGCTTAATGGTTGTAGGTGTTGCAGACAGTATGGCCAGCCTCTGAAGATACTGTAAGTCTCTTCCTGCACATGAGATCTTTGGTAATCTCTGTGAGGCAGCTCTACAACTCAGGGACTTGCTATGTGCCGACTCCTGGTGACCCTGTGGATAGTTGTCACTTTTGTCTACTCAAATTAATGATTAAAGAAATCACTTATTTTTCCACACCTAGGTACTGTGCACACACTAAAACCAGGTCAGTACTTGGGATGATTTTTTCAGAAGCTGACCTAAGCATTGTCTATCCTGCTATATGCTGATGTCAGCTCCTGAAGGAATCCTAAGTGTTACCCTGTGGTTCCTTGTTTTACAGGAAGGTCACTTTGATGGTATATGCTTCAGGCAGGACACTATCATTATTTCCTTTGTACTGATTTTCCTTGTCTCTTTATCTCAAGCCTCCTTTCCCTCCTGGCTTCTCTCCTCCCCCATCCCCCTACTCCAGTGTGCCCTTGTACAGCTTGGAGGAAAGACGTGGAGCTGAGAAGAGAAACAAAAACTTGTTCTGCATGACTTATCCTGAGCTTGACAGTCTGCTTTCTTTATCTAAGTATATAAAAATTGATTTTAAACTGTAAATTAGACAGGTCAATGCAAAAGTATACAATGCAGTTGACTTGTATCCCACTGAAATATGTTTGTTTATTGAGTTTGATTTAATGCTTTTTGAAAAGCACAGCAAAGCAGTTTACATAGCAATACATGTATTAACATAGGCAGGCGGGACACACGTCCGCCCCTCCCCCCAAACATAGACTGCTCGCCCTCCTGTCTTGTGGCCAAATGAACACCTTACACACATTTTTGTTGGTAAACTTGGCTGCAGCTTTATTGTCAAAATCAACCTATTTAAATGCAAATATATACAGGGTGGCCCAAAAAAAGTGAGAACGTCTCGTAAATTAAAAGCTTAGTTTACTTATTTACCTTTTTTAGCTATATAACGTCTTTATGTCGACAATTTCCGGTCGCCATCTTTGTTTTTTAAATTTGTCAATCGTTTGCATCTGTCCTTTTGAATTTTTAAATAACTTATATGTTACGAGATGTTCTCACTTTGTTTGGGCCACCCTGTAGATGTATACATAAATGTGTGACACATATTTTCAATGGGGGAAGGTTCCCAGTCTAGTCACCTGAGCCAGCGTGTGATGCGCCCTTCTTTCTTGTTGCGAAGCTGGGCCGCCACGGGGGCTGGGTGCCCGCCTTGCCAAACTGAACTGAGCCACCCCTAAGCTGGTGGTCTTGCAGTGCTGCCTTTGTGGACCGCCTACACTGGGTTGGTCATTGTGTGGGGGACTCGCCAGGGTGCCCTGCCTTGGTCGCAGCTCGGGCACCCTGCCCCTTGCTCATGCTGCGTGCATGCCCGTGGCCTGGCTTGCATAACTGCCACAGGTATGTGGAAGCTTGCCTTTCATGCGCCCCTCACTAAGGGAACTTCTCCCCCATGCCAGGGGCTGGTTGAGCATCTGCCAGGCTGTGGCTGGCCTGAAGGATGGCCTCCAATATCTCATGCAAGTCATTAATGAAAAGGTCCAGGCGAATGTCAGATAGGTGTATGAGATCACCAGCAAAGTATTCAGGCAATGTGAGATGTGTCCATTCATGTTGAATCTATCATCCCCCAGCACACAGGACACCACAGCCGACCTGCCTATTGACTTTCTTGAGCTCCCTGCCCCAAAAATGAGTATCTGCCCTCTTGAAGCGAGGAATCAGATCAGACCATATGAAGAGTGTGCTGGGAAGGCTATCTGTCACCCATGGGAGGTCTTTCCTGATTTGATCGATGAGTTGTTTTCCGGAGACCATTCCAAGGTCGTTTCCCCCAAGAGGTACTATCAGGGCAGCAGGAGGAGCATGAGTCTGTATGCCCTGGTGCAGGAAAGGCCATAGGTGCTACCATCCCATGCCTGAGAAACCCAGTCATAGGAGGCACACACCCTGATTGAGAAGTTCCAGGTGGATCCCAAGTGGCCGCATGGACGCCCTTTCAGCTGTCGGGCGAATGAAAGAGTGTTCGATTATCCAAATTATGAGCTCTGCAAGATAGAAGGGACAAAGTTAGTGAAGATAGTGTCAATCTACAATGTACACCATGGCTAGGCAAATGCCCCAGAACCTGATTGCTTGTATCGAAAAGCCTCTAGCTGATGCTGCCCTTGCTGCCCCAATCTGGAAGGAATGTGTGCTGAACAGGCTAGATCGCAATCCTATGGCCACCAATGATTATTTGAATACTGCAGCAAACTGGAATTTGGAGAGCCACATGCCATTGACATGTATTAAGAACTGCGAGCTCAAGGGAGCCCGGGCTATGAGGTATTGGCAAAGGGGCAGGTGCAAAGATGGAGTACATCCGAGAGGGAAATGATTTGGCCTTTTCTTTTAGGATCATTTTTGGCCCCTATGATTCAGATGTACAGTTGCTCTTCTGAAACCAAGACCTCCAAAAACTGTATACCAGAGGGGGGCCCATGCTTCTTGGATGCAGCTATCAGCTCACTGATTCAGAAGGTGCCAAAGAAAGCAAGAGTGAATGCTGTTCAGAATAAGAGGCAAACCTCTTATTCTGATGAGCATATTGTTGGCAGCACCACCGACAACCTGTCCAGCATTTCGTGTGTGACTGGGCATTGTGTATCAGGCTGCTGGAGGAGACTCCTTACCCATCCTTTCATCTATGTCTTGAGGAAAAAGTCATCACAGAAAGAGATTCCCGACAGGGAAGACTGGACAGTGTTTCAAGACAAGCCTTGGGTACCAGCACACAACATGTATGTCACGAGCAGTCTGGGGTTTGACAGCCCTTGCCTCCAGCCGTGCGATTCCAGGAAGGATGAGATGGCAGTCATAGGAACTCTGCCCAGATCTGAGGGGCCACAGCCCACCGGATGAGCTGGCAATCTTTGTGAATGCCAGGTCCCATATCAGTCTGGTAATTGTGTGGGATTTTTGTCTGCCGTCGGGGTCAGTCATTGGAAGGCAACCCACTGAAAACAGGAAAGGGAATCAGCAATGGTATTAGTCTGCCAAGGCATATGTTGTAAACGCGCCGTTACATTCAACTGCAAGCACTTCAGAACAAATTTGTGCAAGAGTTCAGCCACCACTACACATTTGGATGAATGGCTGTTAACAACAGCAACTACCACCTGATTGCCACAGCAGAAAAAATTTGAGGAGTGTGATATTCCTGGTGAGACCGCTAGTCATCCACCACTCGGGCCAAGGCAAGGGCGCCCAGGATATCTTGAAGAACATGCTGAAGGCAAAGGCCCCGGCTGCATCCATGAAGATGTCCAATTCTATGTTGTTTTGAGAGCCATGTTGCCACAAATTTACACCATTGAATGTGTTGAGAAAATAGAACCAGATATCCAGGTCCTGTTTCAATCCCTGTGAAAGATGAAGATGATGACGACTCTTGTGCATGCCGGCCGTCGCATGGGTGAGGCGTTCAGGAAAGGCCACCCCATCAGGATCACTCTGCAGTTGAAATTCAGTGAACCGATGTGTGACTGGGCTATTTGAAGAGTGATCTTTCGTTGTCTTCACACAGCAGCGATTTTGTACTTGAGGTCTTCTAGCTTGTCATGGGGTAGTTGGGTGACATCCAGCTTTGTGTCTATCTCAATGTCCAAGAATGACAGCTTCTGGATGGGGTCTACTGTCCTGTCCTATGCTAGTGGGATGCCGAATTCCCTTGCCATATCCTGAAAGGCATCCAGTAGCATCACGCAGGTGTGGGAAAGTTCTGGTCTGATGAACAGAAAGTTATCGAGATAGTGTACTACCAATCAGAGTCCAGTCCGCTGCTGTACCACCCAGTGAAGGAAAGTGCTAAATGTCTCGAAGGCCAAACAGGACACTGAGCAGCCCATGGGCATGTACCTGTCGAAGTAGTACATGCCCTTGAATAGGAATCCCAGCAGAGGAAAGCAGGTGGAGTGGATAGGGAGCGTAAGAAAATAAGAAATGCCATACTGGTTCAGACCAAGGTCCATCAAGCCTAGTATCCTGTTTCCAACAGTGGCAAATCTAGTTCATAAATACCTAGCAGTTTCCCCAAAAGACACAGGTTCCACAATGCTTGTATTGGGTCAAGCAGTGATATCCTGGGTCCCTTTTAATAATGGTCTATGGACCTTTCCTCCAGGAACTTGTCCAAACCTTTTTTAAACCCAGCTGCACTAACAGCTTTTATTATATCCTCCGGTAACAAATTCCAGAGTTTGTTTACACGTTGAGTGAAAAAATATTTTCTCTTATTAATCTTAAATAGGTCACCCTGTAGCTTCATTGCATGTCCCCTAGTCTTTCAATATTCTGATGATGTAAACAATCGATCTATGTTTACCCATTCCACTCCATTCATTCATTAATTTATAGACCTCTATCATATCTCCCCTCAGCCGTCTCTTTTCCAGGTTGAAGAGCCCTAATCTTTTTAGCCTCTCTTCAACCTTGGCCAGGTATGAACCCCTGCAAGAGGCCCGGATAATGTCCAAGCCTGGTTGAAGGAGGCATACTGCACTGTACATGCATTGTGGGGGATGGAATCATTCACAGAGGCCCCTTGGGGAAAGGAGAAGCTGTGAATCAGTCTATACTTCTCGTGATCCTTTTTGGGGATGACAGTCAGAGGGGAGATGTGAAATACAGGAAATGGCAGGTTGCTAAAGGAGATGGCATTGCGTTGGAGGTGGATTTCAGAGTCAATTTCCTGGACAATGTGCCACAGGTGTTGTGGTGGTTGAGCAGGATGGGCAATGGGAGACTTTGTATGCACCTATGGAATGGAATAGTAATACCAAAGTGAAAGCCATCTCTGAGTCATCTCACGTCAGTTCTCTTTGGGTAAATGTCTAGCCAGTGGTCCATGGCTGCTATGGAAGCTGGTGTGGGAGCCCGCTGAAAAATGGGGTCATTGTTTCTGTTGCTGGATGGCTTTTGGTTGCAGCCTCCTGTTGCACTGAGAGGTGGGATGGGGGTCTGTGTAGTGGAAGCAAGCATGTTGATATTTGCAGTCGCGAAAAGAACATGTGCCTTTGTTGTAGCACCTACAAATGTTGCTGCTTTCTGCAGATTTGTTCACACCAGCCGGGACTCTCCTTTAAAAGTTCTGCCCATACTTCAAGTTCATCATCTGGAGCCAAGTACCGAAATCGTCGGCACCCCACAACATGTTGGGTCGCACCTCCAACTTGTCGCAGAAATGCTCTTCATAGGACAGCCAAACATACCTTCATATTCCTTCACAGCATTAACAATGGTATCCATGTATGCCAGCCTGAGCTGCGACGGGTCTTTGTAGCATGTGATGCTGATCATGCGAGCATATGCAAGGGTCCAGTTGATGATGTTATGTGAGATATGTCATTCCCCTGGATAAAGCAGGTCACCCATATTTGCCCTCTTGGCATTGTGCTGCCGTTGCCCTTCCAGGAGCTTGAAGATGTTGAAATACTCCCTCCGGAAGGCCTTCTTTCTGAGTAACTGTGGGACAGTCTCCCATAATTCCATTATACTGGCAGGCAAGGTGGCATGAGTGCTAGCTGTCCTGGCTGTCTTGGCCTCAAGAGAGGAAGAGGAAGATGAGGAGGATGAGGAATTGAAGGAAGACTACGACCGAGAACTCCTGCGCCTCCTCTTTCATTTTTGCGAGGGTTTGGGGAACGATGCCGGGAGATCAGGCTGAGCAGTGAAGGCACCCACCAGGGGAATAGAGGGGTTAGTAATGGAGAGAGTCTCACCAGCAGACTCTGTTGCAAAGGATCCTGGTGGCCGCAGCACAGCTGCCACGGGTATGTCAACCAGCAGTACAGTTTGTTGTGGTTCTGAGGGCCAGGGGCTGGGGGCCCAGGGCACCACTGGGACCTTGATGGGTGACCACTGCTCCAACATAGGCCGCTGCCAGATTGCATCATGGAAAGAGCCCCAATTGAACAATGTGTTTTGACGTTACGCTCTAGGTGGCACACGACCTGTTCTTCAACTTTTGTGGTGTACTTAATAGTCTGCCAATGTGATCTTTTTTATGTGAGTCATACTGTTCGCCAGGTGAAGGTTTGACTTGGTGCACATGTGGCTCACTTAAGGACAGCTACTGTTTCGGCCCCTATGGTGGAACACCGTTTAGCACATGAACATGGGTATCAATAAATTCATTGGAGGGTTATAGATCATGTTCCGTTGAACCCTAGAGGGGGTGACCACCATTTCTGTCAGCAATGTACAGCAAAACCAGGGAAACCTACAAAACAGTGATAAGTGTGATACATGTGTTGTGCACGGAACAAAAGTGCAAATAAACATTGAAAATGACCCCAACAAAATAAAATAAAATTATAATCAAGCTGGGCAATAGTGATAGTAATGTGAAACATCAAAAAACACTCCCAAGAAAGCCCCCAAAAAAAGATATGAATTTTGGAAGGGTCTACGCTCCATCCCCATACAAGATGAATGATCCCACAGTGAAATAGCACTGATCAGGGTTTCCCTCTCCATTGGACAGGTTTACCTATGGCATGCACATGTTCCACAACAGCAGGGCGGGCATGTCGGAATGGGCAACTGGACAGATGCTGGGAAAAGGGATACAGAGGGCTGCAGGCGGCACATGCTGTGGTGCAGCTGGGGCACAGTGCGGACTAGGCAGATGCCTAGGTGGCACTTAGGAATGCTGAAACTGTACAGCAGCCGAACAGCAACTGATGAGGGCCCAACATGGGCACGAGAGTGTTTATCACAGTGTCACAGGGGATAGTACCCAGCAGGTACCCCCAAGGACACAGAACATTGGCAGGCGGTGTTGGGGGGAAGCGTGGACATCTATGCAGGCACCCCTACCCCAGAACACGCACCATAGGCAGCCGCCTACCTGCACACTGGATAGCTTGAGACTGCACACCACCAGCACCACCAGCAGAAGGGCATGTCAGCATGGTGGCAGAGGAGTACTGGTGGTGGAGGGGGGCAGTGGCAGCTGCCCAGAGCAGACCATGGCCTAGCCCTGTGTAGGTGGGTGCCATGCACTGCAACAGACAGGCCCTGCCGGACAAACAGTCATGGTATCACCAGGGAATGCACTGTCTCTGTGGCAACACGGTGGTGCAGTGCACACAACCAGTGTGTTAGGAGGCAGAAGATCACAGGTTCAAGTCCCAGCTATGGTGCCTGCCAACCCAGTCCCCATATTTTACCCACTACTACAACGTGCTAATACAGACAGAACCTTTATTGCAGATGACGTAAACATGCCCAAAACACCTACATTTTACCCTACAGAGCAAAGACACCATAAACAGGCACATCAACTAGAGCAGAGTGTGGAGTGTGCTTCAGGTCTGGTCTCTGACAGTGTTTACCACCCTGGGGAGTGACCCCCACCAGTATTGCGTACCATATCCATGCCTGCACTGTGCCCAGGACTGGTGTCGTGGCCAGGGCTGCTTAACACCTCTATAGTAGCACAATGCTGGCATAGGTGTGGGAGTGTGTGTCTGTCTATCCAGTGTGTGGTTGCTGCAAACACCCTCCACAGCCCACACTGCCAGCACTGTTGCCAGTATTGGCCTGCCAATGTGCATAATGAGGAGCAAGGTACCATGGGTATAGCCCGGACATTGTAGTGCCCGGCCACCACCTGCACAGACAGGGTGGTCACAGCATGTTCCACTGGGAGATCACTCTCACCCTGACTGAGCAGTGACCACGGCATGGCTAGGCTCCCCCATAGTGCTGTATAGTATTTCTCTCATGTGATATATATGGGTTCCCTTTTGGGGCCCAGTCACTTACTTATTTGCTTGGTGTGTATACTGACATCACAGTTCTGGGTGCACGCATTTCCACCAGGAACATGCACTATGGACTAGCTAGCAGACTGTCTGTAGCTGGTATGTGTCTTGATGGAACGCCTTGCAGGGTGCAGCGGCTGAAGGCTTGCTGCAGGAGAATATCAGATAGTGGTGGGGGGCAGCTTAGCATATCCAGGCCTAATGTCTGTCTGCTATTGCGTTATGTATGTGTACAGAGCTGCATTGACTGCCCTGTAGGGTGTCTGTTCCCCAGCAGGACTGGGGTTGTTGGTCCACTCTACTGCCACCATTGCAGGGAGGTAGAATGTGGATCTGTTGGTGGGAGACCTGTTTACCCACCTCAGCCCTGGAGAAGGAGAGTGGTGGTACATAATCCTCCTAGGGGTCATTCTTAGGGGCTAAACCTGACTGAGACATACAGATATATCCAAGGTGTGTCTGCAGAAACTACCTATCTCACACATTAGCACTGCTGGGGACCTGCAGCATGGCCTATCTCTGCTGTGGACCTGGTGCTGGGCGCCCCACCTCACCCTCAGGGTGAGTGCAGTACCTGCACAATGTGACGGTGTGTAGCTACTCTGTGCCAGTACCACACACGGTCATTTCCCCCTACCAGGCCGAGGTGCTGTGGGGGTGCATACCCCATCTTGTGATCATCTGTAGACTGCTGATTTGCATGTGCAGTGCATCATGGGTATGGGTGGGTTAACCCTATCCTGGTGACCACAGCAGACTTTGTGTGGTGACATGCAGTCCTTCTGCAGCCAGCCAGGGGTTTGCTAGCAGCTATGGAGCTGTAGCCCACTGGTTATTTCACTACTTGTGGAGCCAGAGGACATGGGTACAAACCCACAGTAGGGGTTCTTTGATAGGGCTGTCCAAAGAATTGTCTTTTTTTAATGTACATTAGTGCTGCCAGCAAAACACCCTCAGGGTACTGTAACCATAAGGTGCCTCAGAAGGCGCCCTATAAGGCGCCTTATAGGGCACCCTATAAAGCGCCTTCTGAGGCACCTTATGGTTACAGACCGTATAAGGTGCCTTATAAGGTGTCCTATGGAGCGCCTTATAGGGTGCCCTATAGGGGACATTATAGGGTGCCGTGGCGGACAGTGCACTTTATAATGTGCCCTAAGGGGTGCCTTATAGGGTGCCTTATGCGGCACCTTAGGTTACGGCACGTGAGGGTGTGTTTGCTGGCAGCAATAAATAAAATACAAATAAAATGCCTCAGGAAAAAATACTTATGCGTCACAGCTGATGTCTCAGCCAGCCTTATGCATTAGGCACACTGGGGGATCAAACTCATGACCCCTGTATCATCAGTCAGTGTATTAACCATTGTGCTACACTTCTATTTCTATGTTTGGTTGTCTGTGTGCCTACTTAAGATTACCGCGCGGTAACGCGCTTAGCGGCGCTTTGCACGATCAAGTGCGCAGCAGCGCGCGTTATCGCACGATACTCCCGTTTTGCTGCTTTAAGACTGAAATGCCCACTCCTTATATGGCATCCTGAACACTAGCGCCGGGTGCACATTAGGACGGTTTAGTAAACATACCCCTTAGTGTTCTCTATAAAACCTGGACTGGAATTGATGCTTGGATTGTCGTGTTGGTTGCTGCGCTCGAGGGTGCATGAGGAGGTCCATGGAGTCCTGCGCCAGATAGTATCACAATTGATATGATGTTGGTAAACAATATTTACTGAATAGCAAAGGCGACACGAGCTCCAGGCTTTAGGCACAAGTTATCAGCCTCATACAGATTTCTGAATGAACTGTGATCTCTTCATGGTACTCAAACCAAGACCACGGTAAAGAGAATTACAGTATTCTAGTCTGCAAGGTCATGCAGGGGCGGCTCAAGGCAATCTGCTTCCTGAGGCGAAGGATGAGATGGCGCCCCTTCCCCCTCCCCTGTAGAGTGTGTGGGGGGGTGCCTTCTCCAAACTCAGTCAGGGACTGAACCAAACCAAAAGGCTAATTAGATAATATGGAGGAAATGCAAGAGGTTTGCACACCAAGGAACTAAAAGAAAGAGTGAGAACCGCAGCACACTTTATAAACATAAGAACATAAGAACATAAGATATGCCATACTGGGTCAGACCAAGTATCCTGTTTCCAACAGTGGCCAATCTAGGTCATATGCACCTAGCAGTTTCCCCAAGAGACACAGGTTCCACCATGCTTGTATTGGGTCAAGCATTGATATCCTGGGTCCCTTCTTAATAATGGTTTATGGACCTTTCCTCCAGGAACTTGTCCAAACCTTTTTTAAACCCAGCTACACTAACAGCCTTTACTACATCCTCCGGTAACAAATTCCAGAGTTTGATTACACGTTGAGTGCAAAAATATTCTCTTTTATTAGTCTTAAATAGTTTACCCTGTAGCTTCATTGCATGTCCCCTAGTCTTTCTATATTCTGATAAGGTAAACAATCGATCTACGTTTACCTGTTCCACTCCGTTCATTAATTTATAGACTTCTATCATATCTCCCCTCAGCCGTCTCTTTTCCAGGTTAAAGAGCCCTAACGTTTTTAGCCTTTCTTCATAGGAGTATCCTTCCATCCCCTTTACCATTTTGGTGGCTCTTCTCTGAACCTTTTCTAAAATCGCTATATCCTTTTTAAGATACGCTGATAAGAATTGCACACAATATTCAAGGTGCGGTCTCACCATGGAACGATATAGAGGCATTATAATATCTTTTGTTTTATTTTCCATTCCTTTCCTTATCATACCTAGCATTCTATTTGCTCTCTTGGCCACCGCTGCACACTGGGCCAAGGGTTTTAACATGGTATCCACAATGACGCCTAAATCTTTTTCTTGGGTGGTGGTTCCTAATGTGGAACCTTGCATTGTGTAACCATAGTTTGGGTTGTTCTTCCCTAGGTGCATAACCTTGCACTTGTCCACATTAAATTTCATCTGCCATTTTGATGCCCAGTCTTCCAATTTATCAAGATCCTCTTGCAATTTTCCACAATCCTCTTGGGTTTTAACAACTTTAAATAGTTTTGTGTCAACTGCAAATTTGAGAACCTCACTCGTTATTTCACTTTCCAGGTCATTTATGAATATGTCAAAAAGCAGCGGACCCAGCACAGATCCCTGGGGTACACCACTATTCACATTTCTCATTTGGGAAAATTGGCCATTTAGCCCTACCCTTTGCTTTCTATCTTTTAACCAGTTCCTGATCCACAATAGTACACTGCCTCCTATCCCATGACTCTTTAGTTTTGCCAAAAGTCTATGATGAGGGACCTTGTCAAAGGCTTTCTGAAAGTCCAGATACACAATATCAACTGACTCACCTTTGTCCACTTATTTATTCACACCTTCAAAAAAACATAACAGATTAGTAAGACAAGATCTTCCTTGTCTAAAGCCATGTTGGCTGTCTCCCATTAGGCCATGACTATCTACATGCTGAGTAATTTTATTCTTTATGATGGTTTCTACCATTTTTCCCGGTACAGACGTCAGGCTCACCGGTCTGTAATTTCCCGGATCACCCCTGGAACCCTTTTTAAAAATTGGTGTTACATTGGCGATCCTCCAATCTTCAGGTATTAGAGATGATTTTAATGATAGTTCACAGATAAATAATAGCAGGTCTGCAATCTCATATTTCAGTTCTTTCAACACCATTGGATGTATACCATCCGGCCCAGGTGATTTGCTACTCTTCAGTTTATCTAATAGTTGTAATACATCTTCCCGATGTATCGATATTTCCTTCAATTCTTCCGCACCTTTAAATACCACTTCAGCCATGGGTAACATCCCTACTTCTTCCTCAGTAAAGACCGAAGCAAAGAATTCATTCAGTCTCTCCGCTATTGCCTTGTCGCCTCTTAGTGCTCCTTTAACCCCTCTATCATCTAATGGACCAACTGACTCTCTCACAGGATTTTTGCTACGAATGTACTTGAAAAAGTCTTTATTTTGCATTTTTGCTTCGGCAGCAAGCTTCTTCTCAAATTCTCCCTTTGCCTGCCTCATCAATGCCTTGCATTTGACTTGCCAGTGCTTGTGCTGTTTCCAGGTTTCGTCGTTTGGCTCTTTTTTCCATTTCCTGAAAGATGCTTTTTTGGCAACAACAGCCTCTCTGACCTCACCTTTAAACCATGCTGGCAGTTTTTTGGACTTCCTTCCACTTTTCTTAAAGCGTGGAATACAGCTGGTCTGGGCTTCCAAGATAGTATTTTTCAACAACACCCAAGCTTGATGTACGTCTTTAACTTTTGCAACTGCTCCTTTTAGTTTTTTCTTAACTATTTTCTTCATTTTATCATAGTCTCCCTTTCGAAAGTTAAAAGGTAGTACTGTGGATTTCCTTACTATCCCTCCTCCACTAATTAAATCAAAGGTGATCGTGCTATGATCACTATTGCCCAGTGGCCCCAACAACCTTATCTCTTGCACTAGATCTGGTGTTCCACTAAGGACTAGGTCTAATATGGCTTCCCCTCTGGTCAGTTCATGAACCAGCTGCTCCAAGAAGCAGTCATTTATTTCATCTAGGAACTTTATCTCCCTAGCATGTTCTGACATGACACTGACCCAGTCGATACCGGTGTAATTGAAATCACCCATTATTATTACTGCGCTGTAACTTTTGTTAGCTTCCTTGATTTCTTTGAGCATTTCATCATCCATTTGGTCATTCTGGCCAGGCGCTCGATAGTACACCCCCACTGCTATTGCCTTCCCCTTTTTACATGGAATTTCAATCCATAGAGATTCTACAGCAAATTTTGTTTCCTGCAAAACTTTAATCCTTTCTGACTCAATGCCCTCTCTAACATAGAGAGCAACCCCTCCACCAATTTGATCAGCTCTATCATTACAATATAGTTTGTACCCAGGTATCACAGTGTCCCACTGGTTGTCCTCCTTCCACCATGTCTCTGATATTCCAATCATATCTAAGCTTTCATTTAGTGCTATATATTCTATCTCTCCCATCTTATTTTTTTGACTTCTAGCATTTGCATACAAGCATTTTAGAGAATGTATTTTATTCATATTAATTTAGCTATTGTTAGAATGGGTAATTTGGGATCTTTAAGCTCTGTCTGCTCCATACTCGAGGGCATTTTGGCTACTTTACTCTATTGTGGAACCTCTCTGCTTTTGGTAGTATCCTTCAAGGATACATTCTTCCAAACCATCCGCTCTTGGGCGACTGTCGGCTTTCCCCTAATATCTAGTTTAAAAGCTGCTCTATCTCCTTTTTAAAGGTTAATGCCAGCAGCCTGGTTCCATTCCAGTTAAGGTGAAGCCCATCCCTTCAGAAGAGCCCCTCCTTTCCCCAGAATGTTCCCCAGTTCCTAACAAATCCAAAACCCTCATCTCTGCACCATTGTCTCATCCACGCATTGAGACTCCGGAGCTCTGCCTGCCTTTTGGGTCCTGCGCGTGGAACAGGAAGCATTTCGGAGAATGCTACCCTGTAAGTTCTGGATTTCAACTTCCTACTTAAAAGCCTAAACTTAGCCTCCAGAACCTCCCTACCACATTTTCCTATGTCATTGGTACCGACATGTACCAAGACAGCAGACTCCGCCCCAGCACTATCTAAGACCTTATCTAGGTGGCACGTGAGGTCCGCTACCTTTGCACCAGGCAGGCATGTTACCAGGCGATCTTCACGTCCACCAGCCACCCAGCTATCTACATGCCTAATGATCGAATCACCAACTATAACGGCTGTCCTAACCCTTCCCTCATGGGCACATGGCCCTGGAGAAACTTCCTCGGTGCGAGAGGGTTTTACATCACCTGGAGGACAGGTCCTAGTTACAGGATCACTTCCTGCCACACCAGGGTGATGCTCTCCTGTCACGTGACCTCTCTCCTCCATGGCAACAGGGATGCTTCCAGACTGGAGGTGGGACTTCAGGACTATATCCCTGTAGGTCTCGTCTATGTACCTCTCTGTCTTTCTTATGTTTTCCAAGTCTGCTACTCTAGCCTCTAGAGAATGGACTCGTTCCCTAAGAGCAAAGAGCTTCTTTCACCTAGTGCACACGTAAGACCTCTCACCAACTGGGAGAAAATCATACATGTGACACTCACTGCAAAAGACTGGAAAGCCCCCATCCCGCTGCTGGACTGCTGTCTGCATCTTATTTTTAAGTTGGTGTTTAGATCTAAGTTCTTTACTTACTAAGGGTTGCTATGGATATGTATACTAATAAAACTGTATCTAATATGTTTAATATACCTTGTTCACCTGAGGCTTAATTAATCTCAGGTCCTTAGTGTATGACTGATTTGTGTAATGAGCTTCACCTGAAAGCACTTCCTGTCTTTTAAGATGTGTAAGTACCTATAAAGCTACGATTATCCCAGGGGTGGGTGGGTGATGGGGAGGGAGGGAGGGAAATAACACTTATTAAAAGAGGGCTGCTACACAGTACCCTGTCTTGTGCTGCTGAGGTAAGCTATATTCTGATTGGATTTAAATTATAGCTCTTTGCTGCTGCTAGGCTCTAACTTCTTATGAAATGTAAACTACAAGCTCTCTGCTGGGTTCTAAATTTAACCAGAAAGCTCCCTTCTGTGTTTTAAATTTAAGCTAAAAGTACTTTGCTGATGCTAGGCCCTGAGTGACTATTAAATTTAAACTACAAGCTCTCTGCTGGGTTCCAAATTTAACCAGAAAGCTCTCTTCTGTTCTTAAAAATAAAAGTACTTTGCTGATGCTAGGCCCTGAGTGACTATTAAATGTAAACTACAGGCTCTCTGCTGGGTTCCAAATTTAACCAGAAAGCTCTCTTCTGTGTTTTAAATGTAAACTAAAAATACTTTGCTGTTACTAGACCCTGAGTGACTATTAAATTGCAAGCTCTCTGCTGGGAATGAAATGTAACCAGAAAGTTATCCTCTGTGTTTTAAATTTAAACTTAAACTGCTGCTACTAGGCCCTGACTGATTTAACAAAAAATAGTGGGTTCACAAATTAGCTTTAATACAAAAAATTCCTTTTAGAAAATTACCAGAAGTATATACTCACAGTTGCAGATCTCACTCCAGAAGATATGCCAACTAAATTATAACTCATTTTTATTTTGTTATGAAATACGTTATGGCTCTTGCTTTTTCTTTTTGAACATATAATTTGCACCTACAGAATCCCTTCTCTCAACAGTGGGTGCAGAGCAGAACTAGAACAGAGCTCAATATCTTTAAAAAAAATCTGATTCTGGTCATCTCACTAACAAATATTCTCCAGTACCAGGAAAAGTCACCAAAGATCTACAAGGCCAAATCTACCATACCATTACCAGCATAAACCTCCAAAACTCATACAAAAAAGCAGCACTATAAATACTGCAGTAGGCCCTAGAACATCTAACATCTATTTGAAAAGCTGAACAAGGCAAATTGCTACAGTACAGATCCCTGCGTAAAGATTTCATGATAACAGAACACACAGCCTTCGTCACACACTAGGAACACAGATTCTCGCCAAGTACAGAATAAGTGATCACAACCTAAAGTAAAAATAAAATATTTAGCGAAAAATTAAACTGAAACCCCAAGAAGCCAGACTCTGCATGCAGTGCACCACCAGATAAGAGATGCAGTATCCCATATTGTGTAAACTATAAAAACAGCACAAAGTCCAATCAATAAATTGAAAATAAAATTATTTTTTTCTACCTTTGTTGTCTGACCATTTTATTCTCTGGTCATACTGGTCCTGATCTGAGGCTTCTGCTTTCCTGTCTTCTTTTAGCACTCTATCTGCCATTTCTTGTCTTTTCTTTTGTTTTCTTCACTTCCTTCCATCAGCCAATTTCCAGTCTCAATGACCCTCCCCACATGTCAGCTCTCTTCCAGTCCCAGTGCCCCTTCCCTGCCAGCCTCCTCCCTATTATCCAGCCACCTACCAGTCCCATCCCCAAATGTCAGCTCCCTCCAGTTCCACCCCCAGGTGCCAGCTCACTTTCATCCCCCTCTTTCCCCCATGTCAGTTCCCTTCCAGCCCCCAACTTCCCATGTCAGTTCCCATCCAGCCATCTCCATCCCCTCTCTCAGTCCCCTTTCAGCCATCTCCTTCCCCTCTCTCATTTCCCTTCAGCCATCTCCTTCCCCTTTCTCAGTTCCCTTTCAGCCATCTCTTTCCTCCCCTGTCAGCTCCCTTCCAATCCTTTTTTCCCTCTGTGTTAGCTTTCTTCCAGCCCCCGTCAGCGCCCTCTCATTCCTCCCCCCCATGCAGCTCAGTCTTCATCTCTCTTCACCCCCCCCCATGCAGCTTGCTCCTCTTCTCTCCTTCCCCCCCCCCCCGTGCAGCTCGCTCCTCTTCTCTCCTGCCCCCATGCAGCTTGTTCCTCTTCTCTCCTTCCCACCCTATGCAGCTCATTCCTCTTCTCTCCTCACCCCCCCATGAAGCTCACTCCTCTTCTCTCCTTCCCACCCCATGCAGCTCGTTCCTCTTCTCTCCTTCCCCCCATGCACCTCATTCCTCTTCTCTCCTCCCCCCCATACAGCTTGTTCCTCTTCTCTCCTTCCCCCCCCCCCACCCGGGCAGCTCATTCCTCTTTTCTCATTCCCCCCCCCCCCCGTACAGCTTGTTCCTCTTCTCTCTTCCGTTCTCCGTCCCCCATCCCCCGTAGTTCATTCTGCTCTGCATTTGAAATGACAGGAAACTGATGCAGAGCCTCCCGGTGGTAAGGAACCTCTGCTGTTACCGTGTCCTGCTCTAGTGTCACTTCCTTTTGGGGACAGGATGCGGCAGCAGCAGAGGCTCCTTACCATCGGGACCAATGTTCCCCTTAATTTTCGGTAGACTGTGTGCACATAAAATATCAGCTGTGCAGCTTTTGAAGGAAGGTTGCATTTTTGTGTGCCACATAACGGCACTCGGAGTTATATACTTTAAAATTTTACTACACGTCAGAATACAGTATGTACACCACATTGATTTTAATCAAATTAAATGAAAATAGACGATTACTAAATGAAGCGGAAAATTTCTAGTAATTACTATCAAACAACTTTTAAATTTTAAGACGTCTGTGTTGTTTTCTATCAGAACCAGAACCGTAATTTTTGTGCGCTCTGTTGTAAAGTATGTGCGCTCGCTTGCGAGGTGTGTGCGCGCACACACGCGCACAGCTTAGAGGGAACAGTGATCGGGATGCTCCGCACCGGTTTCCTGTCATGTCGTTTCGAGAGGTATCATGGCCGCAGCAGTTTGTTCGTGTTTTTTTTTTAACTGAAGGTGGAGTGAGGCGGCTCTTTTGGGGGCATTTCTGCCACCCCCAAATGTTTGCCGCCTGAGGCCACTGCCTCACTCCGCCTAATTATAGAGCTGCCTCTGAGGGCATGTACAAATGTCTGGAGCTCTCTGTCCTCCAAAAGACTGCAAGTCCCCAGAAACCAAAGTGCAATATATGCTACTACTTGCAAGCTACAAGGAAGCAATCAACACTGTAAAAAAGAACTACCACACCAAAATACTAAATAATGCTTTAAATAGACCCAGAGAATTGTTTGAACTCATAAAATCCCTTACCAAACCCACTCAGGACATAAATATGAAACATTTCTATAAATGCCCAAAAACTGGCTGATTACTATGCTAGCAAACTAAACCCTACAGAAGCAAACACCACCCATAAACTAACAGCAAACAATGTCCCCCAAAGGACACCACCAACTATGGACCCCACAGAAGAATAGAAAAACTTCCATACGATTTATTTAAGACAAATGTTATTTTTTTTTTCAGTTTTAAACCTCTTTATTGAAGAAGATAAACAAAGAAATACAAGCAATAATACATCACAATATAATACAGAATTAAATTCCACGATTAAAGTAACCCTCAGCCCACAAAATGGAGTGCTAGGAAAGTAAAAAGTATCACAATCTCCTGAAACAGAGGAAGTCAATAACTAACAAACCCCTTTAAACTAAGCAGGAACACAATAAATTACTTTACAACTGATCCCTGCAAAAAGGTCTCTAACTGAATCGAATCAAAAAAAATATACGTTTTACCTTGAAGAATTATCACACATTTACATGGATATTTCAGAACAAACGAAGCTCCCAACTCCAAAACACGAGGACGCAAAGCAAGAAAAGCCTTTCGTTTTAACTGTGTGCTACGACACACGTCAGGAAAAACCTGAATCATCTGACCAAAAAACTTCTCATGACGAAACTTAAAATAAGTACGCAAAACAAGTTCCTTATCTTTTTCTAATAAGAAACTAACCAGTAGAGTGGCCCGAGTAGGAATTTCCTCTAGAGATGTCTCCAAAAACTGAGAGAGGTCCAAACTCGGGGCAGTCAACTGATCCATTTCCTCATGAACCTCACCATCTGGCTCTAAATCTAACGGACATTTTTCCCGAACCCCAACTGGTAAGTAATACAATTTAGATAAGGATATAGTTTCAGGCTCAGGAATTTTTAATACGTCCTTCAAGTATTTCGTAAATAATATACTAGGAGACAGATAGTGAGTTCGGGGGAAATTTAACAAACGTAAATTTTTCATACGTAATGCATTTTCAAGTATTTCATCACGACGATGAAGTAAGAGAGAGTCCTGGACAGATGACGCCAAAACACTTTGAAATGAAGTAATTAAACCATCAGTTTTAACTTTAAAAGACTCTAGATTCCTCAGCCTATCTTGATGATCAGTTAGAACAGTCACCGTCTATTGAGTAAATTTCGATAACTTAGTCAAGGATAAATTCCCTACCTTCTGAAACTCCTGACCCACCAACGGCCGTATCCTTGCAAGATATTTGGCAGATTGTCTCTCGGACTGAACTGTCTCTTAAAAGACAAATGTTAAACATAATCACAAACATAAACACCACTACATCTCCTCTAGATCCTTGCCCAGTAGCCTGGATCAAGGCAAGAAAAACAGAAGCTGCTCCCATAATACTAAACATAGTGAACCAATCACTCCAGCAAGGAACTATGCCAGCCGAGCTCAAAAGATCCCTCATACGACCCATCCTAAAAAACAAAACACTCAACAAAGAAGACCCATCTGCGTATCAACCCATTTCAAGTATTCCATTTATAGCCCAAACCATTGAAAAAGCAGTCCAACATCAGTTGCAGGACCATATAGATGCCACAAATGCACTTGATGACCAACAATATGGTTTTCATCAATCCCACGGAGTAGAAACACTCCTACTTGTGCTATTTGATAAAATATATAAAGGTATCGAAAATTGCAAGAAAATGTTCATCCTATTATTCATAGACATAACGACGGCCTTCGACATGGTAAACTATAAGACCCTCATCTCAAGACTTGAATACATAGGAATTTATTTATTTATTTATTTATCCATTCTTAAATACCGCGCTATTCAGAGTCAGTGCAGTTTACATAAAACATAACATTTGCATTATATCAGAACAGTGATATCAATGCTTACATTGTAACAGGAAAATAAACTTGGATTGAACGGGGAAGAGGAAACTAATAAGCTATTAACAGGGTTAAATAGCAGAGTTAAAATATGAACTATTTACATATTTACAAGTTGGAATTAATAGTGTAGGAATGTGGAAACAGTGAGATGTACCTGGCGTGATAGTCAGGTATATTCTTGATTATGAGGCAGGTTGTGAGAGTAAGGAATGGATGATAGGATGTTAGTGTGGAGGGGAGTTAATGAGGTGAGAGAAATGAAGGAGGAATAAGTGATGCTTTAAAGCTTTTCTGAATTGGGGAAGGTCCCTAATTGCTCGGAGGTGTGGGGGGAGGCTGTTCCAGATTCTCGGTGCGTAGAATGCAAAGGCTCTGTTCCTGGTTAGTTGATTACACTTTATGGATTCGCGGGGGATAGTAAGGGAGTTGGCGGTTGCTGATCTTCTCAGCCTGATGTTAGGATTGATTGTAAGGAGTGCTGAGATGGATGACGGAGACAATTGGTTAATGGCCTTGAAGGTTATCAGTAGAGCTTTATAAGTGAGTCTACTGTGCAACGGTAACCAGTGGAGTTCCATCAATATGGGCGTAATGTGATCATTTCTGGCTGTGCCGCTTAGAATGCGTGCTGCTGCATTCATGGCCATTTGGAGCGGGTTAAGGGTGCTCTTAGGGAGACCATGAAGGATTATATTCGCGTAATCAAAATGAGGGATTACCAGTGCTTGGAAGATAGTTCTGAAGTCTTGTGGTGCTAATAGGGGTTTAAGATGCCTTAAAGTTGAAATTTTGTTGTAGACGGATTTGGTCATGTTCTTTATATGCTCTTTAAAGTTAAATTGGTTGTCTAGTGTAACTCCCAAATACCGTATGGCTGATCTGCATGGGAGTTCTGCATCACGTACTTTCAAGGTGGCAGGGGGGGAGAAGTTCTTGTTCCTGGAGATAAATAAGACCTCCATCTTCTTGAAGTTTATCCTCAAATTCTGGGATAGGAGCCAGTCAGTAATTGCGTTGAAGCAGTCGACTAGTTTGGAGATGTCAGGATGCATAATTTTAACCGGGGTGAACAGTAGGACATCGTCTGCGTAGATTAGGCTGAGGATGCCAAATGAACGGATAATGTTGCAAATCGGCTGCATATAGATGTTAAAAAGTAGGGCAGATAGGGAGGAACCTTGAGGGACTCCCTGCTGTTGCTGGAAAGGCTCCGATGTTGATGGTCCTACTCGGACATATTGCAGACGATTGGATAGATAAGATTGGCACCATTCCCATGCAAGTCCTTGAATTCCTTTTTCTTGAAGTCTGGAGAGGAGTAAATCATGGTTGACAGAGTCGAAAGCCGCGGCTATATCGAGGAAGATTAGAATGAACCCATCTTCAATGTTATCTATGCCTCTGGATAGCGTGTTGGAGAGTATGGTAAGTAATGATTCCATATCGTGTGCCTCCCGGAATCCGTGTTGATAAGGGTCGAGAGGGGCTGTTGTATCAATATGTTGTTGCATCTGTATTTGAACAACTTTCTCTATGAGTTTAGACAGTAGAGGTATGCTTGAAATCGGGCGATATGATTCCATTTTGGATGGATCCAGACGATTGTTTTTGAGGAGAGGACGGATGGAGGTTTGTTTAAGCGAGGTAGGGAAAACTCCAGATGCAAAAGATAGCTTCATGATGTGAGCTAGGGTAGGACTGAGTTCTTTGCGCAGCGTCCTGATCCAGTAGGCCGGACATGGATCATTAGGTGCTGTAGTAGTGTTGATCGAAGAAATAAGGTCAGAAATGTATCTCTCTGCTGGGGGGATGAATTCTATAAGAGAAGACTGCGTGATAGGTAAGAGGTTAGGCATGGGGCTAATGACAGCATTTGTTGTAAGGGTTTTGGACTGGAGGTAACTAGAATATAATTGCGGATGAATTGTGGCTGTTTGGGGCGCAGGTGTGGCTTTGGTGAGGGCTTTGACTATGCTGAAGAGGTCTCGTGGTTTGTTGATCGAGCGGAGGAGAAGTTCAGTGTGGTATTCTCTCCTCTTTTCAGCTATAAGCTCTCTGTGCTGCTTCAGGAGGTTATTGTAAGATGCTTGATCTTCAGTAGAGCGGGAGTGGTGCCATTTTCTTTCATGCTTCCTTAGGAGCAGAAGGGATGATTTCAACTCAGCGGAATACCATGGAGCTTGTTTTCTGATCTTCGGAGGGTAATTGGGGGTAGTAGTCATAATTGAGGGGAGAGGTTGTGAGCACGATTTTAAAGTGTTATTCCATAGGTCAATCATATCATCTAGATTTGATGCAGGCAGTTGGAGCGCTGGGAGGACCTTATTGACAAACTCTTCTATATTCAAAGGTCTGGAGTGGAAGGAATAAAGGGAACTCCCTTACAATGGTTCACCTCTTATATATCCAACAGAGTGCAGCAGGTATAATTTGACCAGATTACATCCAATGCCTTCCCATAAACACAAGGTATACCCCAGGGTTCAGCATTATCCTCCCTGCTATTCATCTTATACTTAAGGCCCATTTGCACAATGTTCCAAAAGCACAAACTTAATTTTCATCTATACGCAGACGATATAATGCTGTATTCACAATTGGACATATGTGACCCAAATTAGGATTCCATTGAAGCCTGCCTTAAAGAAACTCAGATTTGTCTTCAACAAAACAACATGAACATCAACCATAAGAAAACAGAAGTAATGTTTATCACTAAAATTCCAGAATTTAAGCCTCCCCCCACAATTCATCTAAACAATAATTCCTACAACATCAAGCAAGAAATAAAGTATCTAGGAGTTACACTTGATAAGGCTCTTAGCATGGAAACACACCTAAGATTACTAAATAGCACAATATTCCACAAACAAAGAATCCTACAGCCAATACAAAATATCATCGAACAATCTGATTTTAGAACAATAGTTCAGGCACTTATAACTCCCCACCTGGACTATTGCAATGGCATCCTACATGGACTACCTAAAAAAACACTCAACATTCTCCAAATGGCGCAGAACATCACTGCACGAGTATTAATGAATGTACGGATCTCGGATCACATCACACCTATTCTAATGGAACTCCACTGGCTCCCCATCCAAGCACGCATAAGATACAAAATAATAATGACAACATTCAAATTAATTTACAACATAGTCCCATCATTCCTCTCCACACTCATTCAAATACAACCCCCTAACAGGAACAGAAGAACACCCAATCTAAACACTCTTCAGGTGCCACACACTATACGCAAGGTCAAAACAACCACGAGCAACAGAACATTCACCTATCTAGCCCCCACAAAGTGGAATAAGCTCCCTGACACACTAAGAGCTAACAAGGACCTTCAATCCTTCCGAAAAAAACTCAAAACTTACTTATTCCAGGAATACTACAATCCGTCCGAAATAACCTAAAAACAAACTTATTCCAAGAATAACATAACACGTCCAAACCTATCAACACCTCCCCCACATGACTCTCCCTAGTCCAATAGATGGTAATAAACTGTCAACCCAGTAGAAAAGTGACATACACCTTGAATGTCAATGTAAATACTCTGTATATTGTGGTAAGGAGAGTGCAGTCCAGCATGAAGAAATAAAGGGAAAAAGAACTTTTTCTTCTTTGCGGGGGATGGGTGCACCAGAACACATGCACCCTAGTAAAAGCAGTGAGAGAAACCACGAGGGTAGAGCTAGGCTAAAGCCACACCCAGACTCCATGGCAACCCTAAGTAAGAGTAGGAGGTACATGGGGGTGGAGTCCGAAGGGGAAGTGCCCTGCTCCACGTTTAAGTTTGAGCAAACAAACAGAGAGATAGACAGAAGGAGAAACAGGAACAGGAACAAGGACAAGTGGAAGGAGAGCAAGAGCAGCCAGGACTGCAGCCAAGAGAGCTACAGAGAAGGTTCCAGGGAGAGGACCAAGTATACTGGCAAGAGAGAGAGAGAGAAAAGGCTGGCGTTGGAAAAGCTAAGGCAAGAAAGCCTAGACTCCTCGGGTGAAGGGTGTGCCTTCAGACAGAAGAAGCCCCAGGAAGTGGAGTGGAGATCTTACCCTGATTCCCTGACTGGCTCGGAGGCAGAGATAGCCACAGCCAACAGAAGCTCCAGATATGGAAGTCCTGCAGAAAAACTCCAAGGTAGGAGAAAGAAAGCAGTGAAGCCTAAGGCTTATATCTCTTGCTCTGATTCTGAAGAGGGATTTGTACCTGGGAAAACCCAGATTAGAAAGAAGGGGTTTTCAAGAAAAGTTGAACAGGAGAAGCCTGTTGAAGTTCTGCCAAGAGAAGGAGGGGCAGTGCAGTGGAATAGGCTATTTGAGCTTTTAAATGACTTAAAGGAAAAAGTGCCTGAACGTTTCCAAGCCTTACCAATATGCAGCTCAGAAGAAAGTATGGAGGTAGATGGTAGAGGAACTGACATGGGTTCTTCTTGTTCCTAGATGGACTGTGCTGTTTGTATTGATGCTAATTAATGGAAGCCAAATAGCAGAAAGAAATTAAGAAAGCTGTTACAACTTTGTTATAACCGAAAGCCTGAAGTAAAGGAGAGAATAAGTTTTATATTGAAGCACTAAGGTTCTTTCCTAAAGATGTGGCTAGTGCAACCAAGGCGGGGCTAGACAGCAGAGAACTGTTTAACTCAAAACAGCAAAGAAGGAGCTAGCAGCCCTACTGGCTTTGATTGTAAGTTGTAAATACATGTGCCTTTATTATTGCTGAAGTAAGAAGCATCTTAAAGGAAAAGAAAAGGAAAGCCATTGTAAATAATTCCACGGAAACACCGTTTTGACATTTGCTTTAATTGGAGAAGATTATCCTTTGTTTCTTTGTCCTGAGTGTAAAATTGCTTTGAAGATTGTTACCATCTTACCTAAAGGAAGCTAATAAAAATTCCTGTGCGCTTTGAAACATCCACTTGGTTCATTTCTGACTACACAACTACAACCCTTTGGAAAAGGAATAAAAGATGGTCTCCTGTCCCTACTAGGCAACCGCCTGGTAGGGGTGTGGTCGCCACAATATAGTTAACTGAACCTACCCAGTTCTCAATGTAAATAGTTTGAGGGTGACCTCTATGCTACCTTTGCTATGTACATAGTTTCAAAAATGTTGCATATAACTGCTGCCATTGCAGAGTTAAATGTTATAATGTAAACCGCTTCTGATCACTGGAAGGAGCGGTATAAAAATGTAACCAAATAAATAAATAAACTGACCTAATCAGTCTTAGAGCCAAAAAAAAAAAAAAGATGTTCTAACAGAAGACATGTACTTATCAAAACAGAGATCAGTAATGGTGCATACCCCAAGGGACTGACATTCAGAAGCCTTTATCCATTTACCCACAAAGGGCTCTGAGAGAAATATACAACGACACTATCTGCATCGTGCTGCTGAATATCTCCACAGTCCACCTCATGGAGGAGCAAGGGTGGTGGTGCCAGTAGTTATCCAGAAAGCAGCAGTTTTCAGCCACTATCTGGGTAATTTTCACCTTTATGCAGATCTATCCACTTAATGTTGTACAGTAAAGAAACTTTCCTAAATAGGCTAGCCAGATAGTGGCTGTGAATTTCCACAGGCGCTCACCGCAGTATCTGGATATTCAACACTGGCCACTATCCAGATGCCAGGGCTGAATATGTGGATAGTGGAAGCGCTATGGTCAGCATTTCGCCCTATAAATTATCAGGCTATTTGAATATCGGCTCCCAGGAGTGTTCACTGCATCCTTATTGGGAATAGTAACACCCGTAAGAAGAAGGAAACATAGTGCTGGGCTTCCTGACAAACCAAATGGACTCTGATTTATTAATGTTAAGTTTTGGCTTAAACTTAGCAAACCACTGAGCCGCTACAGCCAGGTAGTTATTCAGACTGACTCTACTAGGATTGTTCTCATTACTATAAACAAGAAGCTGGATATCATCTGTGTAGAGAAAACAGCTAATGCCAAAATCCTGAAGCAAAGTAGCAAGTGGGGTCATAAACAGATGGAACAAGACTGGGCCAAAATAGGACCTTGAGGCGCACCACAAGAAAGAGGAGCTGGAATTCCCAGTCAACTGGAAAATAGCAAATACTCACCTGCATAAAGTAGTGGATTGCCAAGTTGATCAACTTTAATGGTAGTTAAAGAAAAACAAAAAAGGAAAATAAGGTGGTATGTTTTTATTGGACTAACTTATTACACTATTACACTAGCATTTGAAAGTTAAAACCTTCCTCTTCAGGTCAGGACAGTATGAGCAACAGATGACAATGCCACAATATATAAGTCATTCCTTTGACAGTCTTGGGGTGGGGGGATGGGGAGGCAGAATTGGGAGAGAAGGATGGGTGATCAGAGGGTGACCAATCTGTAAATATTTATAGTTTATAATGTGACAGTGCATATCTTTATTAAGCTCTGTCTGGTCTGATTGAAAGTGTCTTATCTTAATTTCAAAGGTTTTACGTTCTTCAGATCAGGACAGCATGGGTGTATCCCCTTCCACCTTCATCCTTTGCCCTCTCGTTGCAGAGCTTTCATTCATGTGGAAGAAGCTCTCCTCTTGTACATTTATGCCATGGAGGTATTTAAAAGTCTCTATCATACATCCCCTCGCCTACCTTTCCTCCAAAGTGTACATATTGAGATCTTTATGTCAGCCCCATGTGCCTTATGACACCCACTGACCATTTTGGCAGCCACCCTCTGTCCTGACTCCATCCTGTTTATATTCTTTTGAAGGTTTGGTCTCCAGAATTGCACCCAATACCCTAAATGAGATCTCACCAAAGACTTATACAAACAAAACTTCTTCTTGCTGGCCATTTCTCTCTGGCCTTCACCATTGCCTTCTCTACCTGTTTAACCATCTTAATATCATCAGAAAAAATCACCCCCAGGTCCTGCTCTTCTTTCGTGGACAGAAGTACTTCACCCTCTATACTGTATTAGACTTTTTGCAGCCCAAACACATGATCCTGCATGTTTTAGGACTAAATCTCAGCCTCCAAATTCTTGACCATTCTTCAAACTTTGCTAGATCCCCCATCATGTTATCTACTCCTTCCTGGGTTTCAACTCTATTGCAGATTTTGGCATCACTGCAGAGACAAACATTACCCAACAGTCCTTCTGCAATATCACTTAGAAAAAAGTTTCAAAGAATTGTACCAAGGACAGATCACTAGTAACATCCTTCTCCTCAGAGTAAATGCCACTCACCTGTACCCTTTGTTATCTGCCGCTCATCCAATTTCTAACTGAGTCAGTCGCTTTAGGGTCCATCCCTAGGGCACTCAATTTATTTATAAGTCACCTACACAGAACAGTGTCAAAGGCTTTAATGAAATCTAAATGCACCACATCTAGGGATCTCCTTTGGTCCAACTCTCGGGTCACCCAATCAAAGAAATTGATCATGATTATGGTGGTGGCATCCACATTTGGGTGCAGCTTGTGTGGCTGCTGCTGTGGGTGATGGTGATGGTGGTGGTAGTGGCTATAGTTGTGGTGCCACATCCGAAGCTGCCGCTGCAGTTTCAAAACAGACAGTTCTGATTATTGCTATGCATCAAGCAGGTGTGTCACAAGGATGTACATATTACAGTTGTGTCCAGACTAGCCCCCTGTGCTTTGCTAAATGTATCTCCTGACTCTGACCTCTTCAGGTCTGGCCCATAACAAATGTGCTGTTCTTCTGCTATTCAACATAATGTGTAGAGGGGGAGAGATGGCAGAAGCATGGCACAGTCATTCATTGTTACATAGTAACATAGTAACCTAATATATGATGGCAGATAAAGACCAGAATGATCCATCTAGTCTGCCCAGCATGGTGGCAAGAGCAAGTGCAATTGTTGTTCCATGCAGGTCACCCCTCCACATGCCTTTGTTTAGGAGTGTACCAATCGCTCTGTGTAGGTCACCCCTTATTTGTTGAAATAGTTATGTTTATTTTGATTTTATCCTGTTGCTATAAAAGGATCCAGGATTGTTAGAGCTCCTTTGGGTACACCATTCACATGTAGTATGTTGTCCCTATGGCAGCAACATCATTACCTGATTGGTACTATCCTTTACTATGTTACCTAGCCCATGTTCATCCTGTCATCACTGCAACCCCTGCTGTATCATTATTTAGCTATTGTACAACCTCAGGACCCAAGGGTGCCCTGCTTTGGGGAGCCACTGTACCTGCAGCCCTCCCAACATCCGCTGCATGTATGTCAGGGTAGCCATTATATGCCACACCCATAGTGCTATTCACTACCTGCCATCACTGTCTCACACATATTTGTGACCTTCACATGTGCCTGAGGGTTGACAGTGGTATCTGCACAGTGTTACTGTATTCCACATTCTCATACCATCACCATCTACCATGTTGAGCAACCTGATCTGGCGGGGTCTCCTACACTGCCTCTCTCTGTCCACAAGGCCCCTCTTGTGGGTCATAAATCCTTGCTACTGGTCTCCCTTACTGCCACACTAAGTGTTTTGTGGTACCATGTCCTGTTGTGCACATCTTGGGCCCTCTTTTTCACATATGCCAGCAGGTATGCAACACTCTGCTGCATGCCAACATTCCAGCTTATGCTGGAGCTACTGTGGCAGCAATGCATATGGTGCCCAATATGGTACTCCATGTCATAGATGCATGGTGTTGGCATGAATCACATTGCTTTGCATATCGCAGATGGCGATCTGGGGTCCCCTCCCTATGTATGACATCTATGCCATGTGTGCCATAACTTACCTTGCTGCTGCTGCAGCTCATGCCGGAGGCACTCCAACAATTGAGGCTGGGTTTCTGTAGGGCCCTGCATCGTGTCTTCACCAATCCAAGTCACAGTGTATATGAAAGAATCTGTTGGGGATAAATGGGGAAGTCCTGCTTAGGACTACACTCATTTCACCAGTTCTTCCCCTGCCATCCACCTGATCTCTCTCCCTCTGTTGCCTTTGGGCATGGCTTGCTCAAGTGTGCAGGAGCTGTGGCATGTAAGCAATGGGTGCACCATGTTACCAGGTGCATGGCACATCTGCCACCTCTCCATTCTGACATCCTGGTTCCCCACACTCACCAGTTATCAGCCCTGTCCTGCCAACCTCATGGCATATTGTACCTTGTCATTGCTATGCTTGTATCTGTGTGCCTATTCTCCCTGCTGGGTTCATATTGTGCTTCTGGATGTCTGTGTGTCTGTAGATGAACGGATTTCTTTGATTGCTCTGATAGCTGCTGCTCTTTCCTGACCCTCTGATGGGACTGCCCTGTCTTGGCTATTTTTGGACTAGCCTTAGTTACCTTACTTTCCTGCCTACACACTGGATATCTACCTGCAGCTAAGTGTCCCCCTGTGATTTATGTCTTTTTGGTATGAGATTATGTCTTACCTTGCTAGGGCCATGCAAATCCTCTCCCAGACCCTTCTTGATGCAGCACAGTGAGGCCTGCTCCATTGTGGTGGGGTAGAGCAGCTCCTCCTCCTTGAGGACCATCTGGCACCATCAGTATCTCTGCTCTGGAGAAGACTGCCTGTCTCATGGCCATTCTGCTCTTCTCTGGGCACAAGTGCAGATGCTGTGCAAGTGGGATGGTGGTGTCAGCATTCTGCACACACAGGAAATAGGTGTATCACATATGTGCAAAAAAATCCCTCAAGCCCCACATGTGCCTCTCTATTTCAACACATGGTTGCATGTCTCCACAGACGCTAAACCCTATGGGGCTATGCATGTGTACGTCAGGCTATTTTCCATTGCATGTAAGTCCCACAGACTGGGTACGTGTATCCTTGGAGACAGGGATCTCCTGATTTTGGAAGGCCCATGAAATCGCCATTGCTTTCTCCACACTTTGCTTTACAGGTTCCTGTTACCTCCTAAATGGCCTTTCTAAAATGTGCCTTCATATGCGTAAGTGTCATCACTCCAGAAAACCCGAAATTTTGTCCCCATTTCAGCCATATAATTCTGGACATATAATGATGTCTATGTCCAGAACTATATGTTTTGTAACCTTGAATTTATTTTTTTTAAGTGCTTACGCATTGGGTGCTGGTGCCAAACACATTCATGTTTTTCATTATTGACCCACACATACCTTTGAATCATTTCCTGTTGTCTTCATACATCCATCATTTGCAGGAATCTAGCAAATTAAACTGGCCTTTTATCACATGATATTGGGACATTGATATATATTTGACTGGAACATGTCTTAATCAATTGGTAAACAGCACACTCTGGTGGCTGCTTTAGGAATAACAATTGAACTCATAACCTCTAGCGTTAAGCAATTACTTTTGAGGGAGTCGTTTTCTAACTGCCCTCATTAATGAGAAGTCCACATGTATGTACACTATGTGGACACGATCAGATTTCCAAACCAAAACTAGAAATACTTTGGCTTTGAAAATCACCCCAGTGAAAACGATGTAATGCACATTTACACCTGCTTCATATGGTACATGTATTTGAATTTCAGAAGTATGTAAGTTAAGTGCAAAGCCCCACCCCAACCCTATCCTTGGAACTGCCTCCTCACTCAGTGTATAAACTCATATGCCCATAACTTTACCTTTATATTGGGAAGGCAATGTCCATGAGTAAAGTACCACTTTAGCAGCAAAAACAGATCTGAAACTTACTTTCTCTGCTCATAAACAGATTCTACTGGAGATGAGATGCCTTTTATGTAAGGGAATGAATGCTTGGTTTCAAACTCTTGGTTGTATCTTTCCTTGTTATTCAGCTCAGGGCCGGCCCAATCATTAACCAAACTAGGCGGTTGCATAGGCTGCAATTTCTGGGGGAATGGCAAAAAGCAGGGTATTCAAAGCTGAACAATAGACTTTAACAGGCAGCGGGGTATAAAGCTTACAGTTTGTCTAGGGTTCCAATACCTTGTACCAACTCTGGGGCTCGCCCTGCCTTAGCTAGTTCTCTGCTGCCCCGGGTCCTATTGCTAGGTCAGTCGACATACTCCGACTGCTTCACTGTACTGACTTCACTTTGCTCTTTTAGAGGTTGCATTCACCTCTTCTCATCCAACATGTTTGCTCTTCTGATTTTATATACTCCCATTTTTCTCATGCTTAGACACTTTGGGAAGAATTTTCTGAGGTGTTTGCACCTGCAACCATTAGTGCTGCTGCCTGTTAGCACTGCTGAATATCCTCGGCTGTTGCTGCTACATTCCCCCATGCTAAGCGGTTAGCAACAGGGCATTCTGGGGTTGTTCCGGGGAGGAGCAGCGGTCACACCCATTGCTAACCGGGCAGCGGCGAGATTGAGCCACTGCCTGGTTAGAGATATGCAGCAAAAGTCAGGCGCAGGTACCCCTGGTCTAATTTTCACCGTGTTAGCCAACCAAGCAGCAGCTCAATATCACCACTGCCCGGTTAGCCTCGCAGAAATCCAGTGAACCCAGATATTCAATGCCAAGACCGGAAAGGACCCCGGCATTGAATATCTGAGTTTAACTTTCAGCACTGGAGACTAACCGCCAGCACTGAATATTGCTCCCTTCGGGTTCCATTGGAGAATTTAAAAGGTTGATATTTTAAAGCGGCTATGCGGTTAACAATAAAGCCAACCAAATAACTGCCTTTGTAAAAAAAACAGCTAATAAATGTACAACTTTGGTATTTTAGCATACTAAACAGTTAAAGTTGTATGCTTTGAGAAGGGATGTGATATGAGGTGGACTCAGGGCTGTTGCTACCATTGGGCAAACTAGGTGGTCGTCTAGAGCACCAATGGTTAAGGGTGGCCCATTGTCACCGCTGCCAACCCTCTCCAGGACTTGCAGCGGCTGCTTCTGCCCCATGCAAAGAAGAAGTAGAATTGGAGTGCATGCAAGCAGGGATGGCACTGCAATGCCGGAGGTTAAGGTAAGTGCTGCGGTACCATTTTAAAAGCATTGCCATTGCAGGTCCTGGAGAGGGGGGAGGGGCAGAGGTGATGGCAATGGAGGCAGGGGCAGGAGAAAGGAGACACCAGGAATGAGGTTTGCCTAGGGCATCCTTGCACCAGTCCTGAGTGGGCTCAGGGTGCCAGTAAGAGTTAAGCAGCCACTGAATATAACTAGTGCACTCCATTCAGACTGCATGAACACCAAGTAAACGTGAAATGGATAAGCAATCCATTTAAAGGTCTGGAATTTTAGTAATGGCATTTGTACATTTTCTGCTGCTGAAAATCCGCATAACTTTAAATGGATTTCTTTTCCCTTCATTGTTACGGGCTTCATCCACCGCTGAATATTCATCTTTATGTGTCTATAGGTTACAATAGGAATTTTCTGGTAAGGGGAGTTTTTGTGTAAAGTAAGGTAATACTGAGTGATATGGCAGCTCATCCCCAAGAGTGGGGGCACTGCAGAGAAGGTGATCCCATGAGTTACAAACTGTGCAAAAAGGGAGGGGTCCTGATCCAAAGAGCTGGAGATGCAGTAAGGGGCTACGACTCTCCAGGCTTCAAGCTCCCTCTAAGGCAGTGAAAGCTCATTGCCACTGTTGGAAGAAAGGATGGACGAGTTCCAAGGAGGGGCTCAGCAGTCTGAGCTGGTCTGGAAAGCACTTGTCTCAATTCAGTGGGATGAAGAGTTCTGTCTGCAGGCAAGGAGCAGCAACCAGTAGCACTAATCTAGTTTGTGTGGGGAAGGAGGACCTAAGAGGTTCTAAAAAGGACTTTAGAGGGATAGAAAAGTCCCAGGGAGTTCCAGCATTCCAGCACTTCACTCATGAAGCTTAGGAAGTAATTCTGTGTGGATTTGCTATTTTTTTAAACTATTAGACAGTTTCCTCTTTGCTGTGGGATACTTGTACAGTTTTTGCTGATTTTTGCTTCAGTAAAGTTTTTTTTTTCTGGTTTGGAACATCAGTCAGTGAGTAGAGTATTTTTTTTTTTTGAGAGATTGAGTAAGTAATCCCTTTAGAGCTTTATGGCGTGGCAGTTCCTTTTCTCAGAATCCTTGTTCCAGGCACTGTGGCAAGTTTCCAGTACTCAACAGCCTCTGACTATGTTCTCACTAGGCAGAACCAGTGCTACCCCTAGGCAAACTAGGTGGCTCTTCGGGGTCAGTTGCAACAGCAATGACAAAGGAACCATGACCCAGTGGCTCCGGCACTGTGTCGTTGTTCCTGCCTACTGTCATTGGCTGCTCCCGCCCTCCTCTGACCTTGGCTATGACAGTCCCTTTTATTCCTTTAGAGATCTTCTGTTTGTCCCATGCTTTCTTGAATTTGGATACTGTCCTCATCTCCATCACCTCCACTGGGAGACTATTCCACGCATCTACTACTCTTTCCGTAAAGAAATATTTCCACAAATTACTCCTGAGACTATCCCCTTTCACCTTCATCCTAATAGAAAGTGGGCTATCTTGTAACATCTGTTTACTAGCATCCAGGTGACTGTATTACCCTTGGATGGGGGTATGTCCTCAATAAAATCCACTCCAGACCTGGTCTTTCTCTGAGCAACATATAACACAGCTAGTAAAAAACGCTCAATTATAACAATATCTTCTATTTATTCCTTGTGGTTATATCAAACCATGAAATCTTATTTTTATCTTCGTTGAAGGTCTCAGACTTATTTGGCATGCTTCCGGACTGATGACTCATCCCCAAACTCAAGTGCCTATTTGCATCAACGACCTTCTACAAACTTTTTCAAGTGATTTAAGAAAATGAAAGGAACACTCTTCTTATTTCTTAAGCCGATTGTATAAATTTTTGTTAAAGTGTAAACTCCACTTTCAGGCTTCAATAAAACATTTAACTTATATTTGAAACCTCTTCAGAATGTTCCCATCTCATTCTCCGATCCCAACGCCTCCCTCAGGCGCCTCCATCGCATTTCACTATCGTTTCATCAGGGGATCCAATAAAATCCAGACATAGGACCAGGGATAAGAAGGTACAGATAGGAATTGCTGCGATCCAGCATCCAGGAGGGAGAGGTCTTGGCATGAGCACAAACTACGCAGGAGGAAACATAATTCTTAATGGCACTTAGCATGCTGAGCTATCAAATGGAGCACCTTAATAGCTGTATTGTTTTGTAGTCCCCCTGATGTCCTGCCTGTTTCCTGATGTGTGTTTCTGATAATACCGCTTGATGTAGGTTATTGGGGAGAAATAGACAGCGACTGGGGGTACCACTGGATGCTGCAGCTTGAGCTTGCTGTAACTTGGTAGAAAGCTCCATGGTTAAAGTTGTTACAATTTTAGTCTCAGGCAGAGTAGGATCATTAGTAGATGTCTCTGAGGGGCTCACAGGAAAGCTCCTGGAAAGGATGTCTACTTCGGTATACATATAGCCAGGGCCATACCAAGGCTGTGCAAGTGGTGCGGCTGCACAGGACATACGTATAGAAGGGGCACTGACATTAGTGGGCTTCCGGGAAGCCCAAGTAAGCGAGAGTTCATGCAGGTGGCTGGGGAGGTTGGATGGGGTACTGGGTTCACATGTCACACGGGGTGCATTTCTAGCTTGGTACGATCCTGCGTATAGCCTGGGTAATATGTGATTGCAATGTTCGATTAATCTTAGTATGGAGTCTAAAAGACCTATTGTTCACTTTTAATTGGAGGAAAAATTTGAAAGATGTTTTAGGTCCAGCTAGTCTACCAATGGGAGAGGTTTTGCCTTGAGAAGAATGTGCTCACTGCCCAGTGTATGCAATATTACTGTAGAAGGTGAGATCTTTACAAATCCTATGGAAGGCAATTCCATTAAGCTTTATCAAAAAACTGCAAGTAACTTGATGTTTATAATGTGCAATCTGATGGCCATGTAGCAAAGTGTACAAAAGGAAAATGAATAGACAACTGAAGGTGAGATTAATGGAGTATAAGTCATATTTGAACTAAGTCTAAAGAGGAGATGCTGCAATATTGTATACAAAAGAAACATTGTTTCTCAGACTTGCGGTGCATGGTGATTGATCAAATATGAGAGGTGGCAATCGATGGAAAATTCTACTGCAGAGAGAACAGCATTTGATATTTAAGCTGCAGACGCTTGAACTGAAAGGACTTAATATGTGTATCGAATGGAAATTATGTTTTCAGAGGAGGTTGTAGGAGGAGGTGTGTCTTCTGATTCCCATTTGGCTGGGTACGTGAATGCTGATGACTGGCCCATTTAAAATTAAGGTTTGTACAAGAAGAGACCACCCTCTTTGTAAATTTTGAGATGCTGTTTTTTCGGAAGCAGTTTGTTGGGAGAGAGAAGAAAAGAAGGTTTACATATGAAATAAAAGGTCCCTGATGCAACAAATTTGTGAAACGAAGGCCTTTGTCAGGTACTGGATGAATTGTTTTTTAATCTGTACAGAGATTAGTTAACCACTGATAATAAGATGAAGATGAAATTGAAGTTTTGATAAGTTATAGTAGTTTTTTGATAAGTCATGTAGACGTGGCAGTTTTTAAGATATTGAAAAAGTATATTCCCAGCAAGTACAGTAATTTGAAAGCAGTGCTTCCGGATGCTGTGGGCAACATACCACTGGGCTTGTTCTGTATCCAAAGTGGCTTCTACCCTCAGCTGTTCTTAGGGTTAATCCCTGTACACAGGGTCTTGGGGGAGGCAGCCATTTAGCTCCTTGTCTGTCCACTGGTTTCATTTAGTCACGATGACATGCATTAAGCCAATTGGCACATTTTGGTACTGGTAACTTTTCTCTAATCTGACAAACTGCATCACTCTCCTCTCTGGGGGAACAGCTTTTTCTTTCCTCCCTCACTGAGATCATACCAGGAATAGTTCATTGGCTGCTGGAGGACCTTGAATACAGTGATATCATAGTAAGAGTCCCCAGCAGCACTCAGAATATAGAACTTCTTCCAAGGATGCCCCAAATCCCTGTTGACAACATCTGCCAAACTCAAATCCACACTTCTTCTGTAAAATCGTTTTGTACGAAAAATACACCAAAATTTGCAAGAAAAAATATTTTAACATTTTGTTTATATTTCTATTTCACACTCTTCCCCCCAAATCCCTAAGTAGCAACAAGCTCATAAGTATGCTATTCACATCATAAAATACCATTCACATCAAAAAATTGCCCATAAAGGGAGTTTACAGAAATGTTTTAGTGGTTCATTAGAAACACAATTTTGAGAATTATTTGGATGAGTCCACGAGAGACTGTTTTTTGGAACATTAAAAATTATGAAGAAAAATATAAGTAAAAATTAGAATAAGTGGGACGTGATGATGAGATGATGAATGGAGCACAAAAAGATGTGAATTGTGCTACATTATTGAGATCCCTTTATGGACATTTTTTGATGTAAATAGCATACTTATGAGCTTGTTGTACAAATCAACTCATTTTTACTTTCTGATAAATGAGTCTCTGCTCTTGTCCAGTCTTTATTTTTAGGTATGTTTCGCATAAGCGATGGCACCTATTGTGGAGACTCCAGTCATTTTTTTTTCTATTTTCAAGTTTGTCTGTCCTTATGCGTTGGTTTGTTTCTGCTTGCACAAACGCATGTGTTAACAATAGACAAACGTACCCAGGCTGCCATGAAAAAACAAAATGTCTGCCGCTGGAGGATCAAGTCCCTCAGTCCCCCCCCCCCCCCACCACCACTGATACTCATACACCCACCCAGCCTCTCAGCACACTCCCTTCCCAATGTACATATATGACCTACCAAACCGCACCCAGACTCTCACCTCACTCCTACCCTCTCAAGCACACTCATGCATACATAGACACACACACACAATCTCTCACCCCATGCAAACCCCCTCTTATACAGTCACTCATCCCACCCCCCACTCTCTCATGCAAACAGACACACACACACACAAAGGCCTTCACCCCACCCAATACTCCTACACAACGCATGCAGCTCCTCACCTCACCTCCACCTTCTCATGCTCACACACCCAGTACCTCCCCCACGTCATCCTCTCATGCACACACACACACACACACACACACACACAGTCACTCAACCCACCTCTACCCTCTCATATATCCAGCCATACATACACACAGGGTGATGGGGAGATATGGAGGCAATTTTTGAGAGTGGAGCAATTTGCAGGGTGGTGGAGCCGTTTCAGGGACTAGTTTGGGGATCTATGGCATTTTTTTGAGGTTGTAGGGTTGTTGCAGGGGAGGTTTTGAGAGTGTGAGATAGTTATAAGGGATCTTTTGGGAACATGGGAGCAGTTGCTGGAGGTAGGTTTAGGGGATGGGGTAGTTTGTTGGGTGGTAGGACAATTGTGGAGGGTAATTTTGGGAGTTGGAGGGACAGCAAGGTTATAGAACAGTTGCAAAGGCACCTTTTTGGGATGGAGCAGTTTCTAAGGGTATAGGACAGTTGCAGAAGTTGTTTTTGGGCATGGAGCAGTTTTCTGGGTAGAGGGGCACTTGTGTAGGAATTTTTTGGAGGTGGGGCAATTAAAGAGGTAGTATTTGGGGGTGGGGACATTGTAAGGTGGAGGAGCATATGTGGAGTAATTTTTGGGGGTGGGGTACTTTATGAAGTGGTGGGGCAGTTGCAGGGCGATGGATTGTGTGGGTCGGCGCAGTTTGCAGGGTGGTGAGCAGTTGCAGAGGAATGTTTTTGGTGGTGGATCAGTTTTCAGGGTGGTGAAGTAGTTGTGGGGGTAAATTTTGGGGGTGGGGCACTTTGCAGGGTGGTGGGACAGTTGCAAGGGAAGAGTTTATAGGGCTGGGGCATTTCTCAAAGTGTTGGAGCAGTTACAGGGACATAACATAGGGGGTGGGGCAGTGTGTGAGGTGGTGGGGGAGTGCAAGGGGTAGCTTCTAGGGAGGGGTAGTTTGCAGGTGGTGAGGATGTTGAAGGGACAGTTTTTTTGGGTGGGGCAGCTATGAGGGTCATTTTGGGGATCATAGGGGCTGTTTTAAGGGGGAGAGGCTGTTTGAAGGGGGGGGGGCAATTGCAGGGAGGGGGTTTTAGGGATGGGACAGTTTGTTGGGTAATAGGGCAGATGTTGCAGGTAGTTTCTGGAGGTGGGTCAGTTGTGGGGGTAGGTTATAAGGTAGGAAGGTTTTTGGGATGGCCTTGTGGAATAGTCTTCGGGAGTGAGGGTAGTTTTCAGGATGGTGGAGCAGTTGTGGGGGTAGTGTTTGGGGCTGGACGTAGTTCACAGGGTGGTGAGATAGTTGCAGAGGATATTTTTTGGGGATGGGTCAGTTTGCAGGATGGTGGGGCAACTGTGGGAAGTAGGTTTGGGGTGAGGTCTATTTGCAGAGTGGTGGGAAAGCTGCAAGGGGTACATTTTGGGGTAGGGCAGTTTACAGGGTAGTGGGGAAGTTGTAGGGGGTGGGGTTTATGGGGGTGAGGCAGTTTTTGGGTCTGGTGCAGGTAAGCAGATAGTTTTGGCATCTGGGGCAGTTTGTGGGGTGGTAGGGGTTGCATACAAATGGTTTTTGAATGTGGAGCAGTTTTTTGGAAGTCAGGCAGTTGTGGGGGTAGCTTTGGGAGTGGGGCAGTTTCTAGAGTTGTGAGACAGTTGTATGAATATAGTTTTTGGGAGTGAAGAGGTGGCATGGATTGAGGAAGTTTGTGGAGTGGTGGGGCATTTGCAGTTGTACCTTTTGGAGATAGAGATAGTTTTTGGGTAGTGAAGCAGTTGTGGGATAGGTTTTGTGAGTAGATGTAGCTTACAGGGTGGTGGGGCAGTTGTAAGGGACAGATCTCAGAATGGGACAGTTTGTGGGTTGTGGTGCAATTGCAGGGAGTAGATTTTGAGAATAAGGTCCATTTGTAGGGTGGTGGGGCATTTGGAAGGTGTAGATTTTAGGATGGGCAGTTCACAGGGTGGTGGAGCAGTTGCAGAGGGTGGTGTTTATGGGGGTGAGGTAATTTGTGGTGTGGTGGAGCAGTTGTAGGGGATAGTTTTGGGTTGTGCAGCTGTTGTGGGGGGGGGGGGGTAGAGGTTAATTTTTGGGGCGTGGGTCAGTCTGCGGGTTTGGAAGAATAAAGAATAGGGAAACGCTGTGTTAAAGAAGATATTCTCTGACTGCCATGTTTGTCTGTTTGTATGTTTCTATGGTCCAGATGCTGAAACTCCTTCTCCCATAGAAATGCATTGGAACATATGGGGAGGGGAGCTTACTTCTTTGGAATGCCCAGCTCAGTTTGGCCCATTTTAAAACTTGAATGTCTTTTAACCAGTTTTTCCCACATAACGGTTTTCACCTTATTCTGTTAAATTTTCAGAGAACTATTTTGTCCCCACACTGATGAACAGATGGACATTCTTGACCCCTTTTGTATAATTCTTTCCAACTTCCATTAGCTTGGCAAGAATAAAACATTAGTAAGAAAACAACTGGAAGAGTGCCCAAATTTTGTGCCTTCCATATTCACTTTTTTATTTGCAGTCTGTTAAAATTAGGAAGTAATTATTTATTATGAGGACTTGATAAGCTTCATTATGCTTATCTTTTAGTATTCATTGATTTAACTTCTGTATTTGATTCTGTTTTACTAGAAATCTTATTGGCAAGGTTGGCAGGTCTTGGCATGGGAGGGCATTGTACTAGAGTGGTTTCACTCTTCTTTGTCTGAAAGATACCAAAAAATACTTTTTGGAATGAATTTTCAAATTGTTTCTGTCAGGGAGGGGGGGGGGGAGTGTCTTGCAAGGGTCAGCTCTTTCATCTACCCTCTTCAACATCTATTTACGATGACTGCATATCACGTATAAATTGCACACATACGATATATTTTATTATTTGTCCCGTTTTCTGTGAATGCTGACATCATGCAAACATCTGTGAAAGGGGGTTTTAGAAGTGACGTCCTGGGAGCGGGTGGAACATGCAAATAGGGATTTCTTGTCAGTGGAGCCAGTTTCAGAACTGGACCCGTGAACATGCGGCTCTGTCTGAAATTGTCATGCAAACGTTCGGAGAGTTGGACCGTAGGGCAAAAGACTGCTAACCGTACATGCAATTTATGACATTATGGCAATGCTAATGTGCAGGGACCTGTTGCCAGTAACAGGGATGGATGCCTGCATGTGCAATGGATGTTTAATTCAACAAAACACACACATTGCAACAGTGCAAACATTTAAAGGTTAAGAGACACCTAACCTCTGGCAAGCCAACCAAACAATTGTCAAAACATACCATCTACAACGTGCACTGCACTTGTCAAATTTCTCAATTTTTCAATTTTTTCTTGTGCATTTTCAATTTTTACAAACACCCCCCCCCCATCCACCCTACCTCCCCCTCCCCCCTTTCCCAGCAGTGTAAAACATGGAATACAGGAAGTGATACGTGGGCCCAACATTCCAAGATGAGATGTCCCACCTTGGGTCTCCCCTCTGGGTGCAGAGTGAAGGCAAGGAAGACCTATAGTGTCAGAAAGACTGGAAGGTGACCAAGCAATACACAAAGACAAAATTCAGGGCCATGCTGTGGGCACGAGATGAGAGAGTTGAATATATATCTCCCAAATAGCAGTGAACTGCAGGTGGCGAGCATCTGTGTCTTGCACTGAGATATTCTCCAATTGCATCAGCCTGTGAAGGGTGTTTTACCAAGCCCAATAAGCCAGGTGCACAATATACTCTGCAGACCAAGTAAGCAAGCCTTCCCCACAGTTTCGGGCCCCAACCCTTCACTTTAAGCCTGGCTAGATCCCCAAGCACAATGCCTTCCACTTGCAGGAGCACCACCTGACCCAGGATAAACCCCAGGTACCCCCCAGTAGTGTCCCAGAAAGCCCGCATTCTTCGGCATAGCCAAAACATGTGACCCAATGTACCACGTCCATCCTGGCATTTGGGGCACGCCCCGTAGTCAACAGACCAGCTATTCATGCCTGGGTAAGGGCAAAAAACACATGTGGAATCATCTTGTACTGGGTTTCCCATAGGAGAACCACAGTGGTGGTATCCACTACCCTTTTCAATACACTGGTCAGATCCTCTCCACCCCAAATGGCACCCAGTTTGCCACTCCAGCATCATGCCAGCTCCACATGTCACTGTGTCGTATCCAATGCAGCCAAGGCCATGTGCCTCAGGGACAAGGGCAGGCGCTCCCTGCTATCTATCTCAAAGAAATCTGCCAACATGTCAACAAAACCCTGTTGCAAATCAGGGCATAGCAGGGAAGAAATATAATGCCACACCTGAAAAAGCGCATATGCCCCTCCCCCCCACAGGCCAAGCAATATTCCGGTGCCAACTCCACCATAAGCTTAAAACCCCCCTCCTCAGTGAAGAATTTAGAAAGATGGTCTAGCCCCTGGGTCTCCCACTCCTGAAAAACAGGGTAAAAGACCCAAGCACTCTGAGTTTTGTTGAAGCTGCCGGCAAAGAAATTACCAAGCCCCTCTCAGAGAGTGCAACAATGGGCTGGTCCTTAGTGACTTAGGAAGCCACTGTTGAGGGGCATGCAGGGAGGAGTGGTCTAGTGGTTAGGACAAGGTACTTCAGGCCAGAGGGCCAGGGGTTCAAGTCCCACCTGGGGACAGCAATCTCAGGCCGGAGGGACTGGGATTTCTAGTCCTATAGGCACTCCTTGTGGTCTTGGGCAAGCCACTTAACCCTCCATTGCCCATGTTCCCTGTAAGTATTAGCGTATGTGTCTCATATCCCCTCGTGTTAAATGTATCCCCCAATTGACCGCTTTGGCCCGGTGAAAAGCGGGATATAAATACAGCTAAATAAATAAATGCAGCAGAAAAATGGAATGCAAACCCACCAGAAGGCCACGCTTGAGCTGCATTGGTGTGCACCAGGAAGTCGAGTACACCCAATCATACAGGTGCCACAAGATGCAGCTAACATTATACTGTTCAAGATCCAGTATGCTTAGGCCTCCTCTGTCCAAACATCCCCATAAACACACAAAAGAAACACGAGGCCTGCGACCCCGCCAAAGGAAGCGTGTGAGTTGGCACTGCCAAACCCAGAGGTCTCTTTTGAATACCTGCACTGGAAGCACCTGTAACAAGTACAGCCACCTTGAAAACAGGGTCATTTTATAAAGGACCACAAGGCCCAGTAGGGAAAGCGGGAAACCTTTCCACCCTCGCAGTTGCTTCTGCTCCAAAATAAGCAGGGGGGTGCTTAGACAGGTCCTCTGGCACCTGCACACCCAGATATTTAAAGGACCCAAGCATCCATTTTAATGGGAAAGGCCCCACCCAGCATGCAGGTAACTGGGGGTCCAGCAGTAAGGTTTCCAACTTATCCATATTAAGCTTTAACCCAGAAAACACCCAAAGCATTGAAAAACATCCAGCAACAGGAGTAACGAAGACTGCAGGTCCCCCAAATGCACGAGGATATCGTCAACGTATGTGGCAATCTTAAAAACTCCACCATCTCTATGCGGGGGTCTGCCTGTATCGAGTGGAGAAAAGTCTCCAGGAACAACAAAAATAAAAGAAGAGACAAAGGGCATCCTTGTCGCGTATCACATCCCAGATCAAAGACCTCAGAAATCCATCCATTGACTACCACCACAGCCCATGGAGCAACATAGAAAAGCCGCAAAGCCTGCAAAAACATCTCTTCAAAGCCAAAGCAACTGAGAACCTCAAACAGAAACTGTCAATTGACAAGGCTGAAGGCCTTTTCTGCATTAAAACTGACCAGCAAGGAGCCCCCACGATGGGACTAGAGACCCCAGTCCCTCTGGCCTGAGGTTACTTGTCTCTATGTAGGAATTGAACCCCTGGCCCTCCAGCCTGAGGTAACCTGTCCCAACCACTGAGCCACTCCTCCCACAGCAATATGGGTGAGGTTGCTATCATATGGGAATTGCTGTAGCTGGATAAGCTGTTTGAAGAGTCGCTGTGGTAGGGCCCGTACCCTTTCCCTCATCAAGCAATGCCATTTATTGCTAAACCCGATCAGGCCCGGAGCTTTGTACCTCTTGGACTGCACAATAGCCCACTCAACCTCTTCCTCGTTGATCGGGTGGTTCAAGGAAGCCTTTTGTTCTGCCAACAGAGTTGTTAGGTGTATGCCCCCTAAACACGCCGAATCATCATGGTCAGGCACGTGTTCCCTAGAGTAGAGATTCCTGTAGAAACCCCGGAACAATTCAAGGATACAGTGGTTCTCCATTGTAACATCCTCCCCATCAGAAAGCACCATAACGCTCCCTAATCCTTGCGCTCGCTTAACCAAGGCCGACATCAGGCGACCCGCCCTATTCCCATAGCAGTGGAGATGACATTAATATAAAGCATAGACTTATAAATGCGACAGTGAACAAGCATGTTCAATTCCACCTGCAAAATGATACGCTCCCCATGTCATGCGTTTGAGGCAACGCGCTCCAATGCCCTGTGAGTATCCCGTATCTGCCAGGTGAGCTGCAGAATTTGATTGTTAATATGTTTCTGCCTGCTTATCTCAAAATTCAAAATCTCATCATGCATGACTGCTTTTGGCAGTCTCCCAATAAAGGGATGGGTTATCCTGATGGCTGGCATTAGTAGCCTCATAGGCATCCCATTTCTCCTGGAGAAAGAGCTGAAATCCAGTATCGTGGTAGAAGTGTATGGGGAAACGTCCAGCCAGTCCGCCCGCGATGGCTACCCAAGCTCTCAACCTCAATCCAAACTGGGCATGGTCCTAGATCACCATAGCCTCTATACCCGTCCAGTGGACCCGAGTGAGGGAGGACAAAGGCATCAGAAAGTAATACAGTGGGGATAAAGTGCCGCAAGCTCTCAATAGGTGCATGAAATCTCTCTCCTGTGGGTGCAACACTCACCACAAATCCATCAGGCCCAGGGTGTCACACAGATGTTCTACCCACATGTGTAATGTGTTCGACCCTGTTCGCTAAGGGAAGCCCAATTTACCAGCACATCCAAGATGCAATTAAAATCATCCCCTAAGATTAAAGAGTATGCCGGAAAGCCCCCAAGGAGCCTGCCGAGGGCCCAAAAAAAAGAATTCTCCATGGTAGTTCGGCCCATAAATATTGCAAAACATATACTGGATACCAGCAATTGTCCCCCCCAAAATCAGATAGCGATCATGAGGGTCTACCATTTGGCACTCCAGCACGAAATCAAGTCCCTTGTGGAAAAGGATGACCACCCCTGCACTTCTAGAGCTGGCCAAGGCCCCATAGGATTGGCCCACCCACCATCGCTGCAGCTTAGCATATTCCTGAAGGTCCATGTGTGTCTCCTGCAGCAAAGCCACGTCAACCTTCCAGTCTCTCAGTTGCTTCAGCACGTTATATCTCTTAAGGGGACAGCCCAGTCCAAAAACATTACATAAGAACATAAGATATGCCATACTGGGTCAGACCAAGGTCCATCAAGCCCAGTATTCTGTTTCCAACAGTGGCCAATCTAGGTGATACGTACCTAACAGTTTCCCCAAAAGACACAGGTTCCACAATGCTTGTATTGGGTCAAGCATTGATATCCTGGGTCTCCTCTTAATAATGGTTTATGGACCTTTGCTCCAGGAACTTGTCCAAACCTTTTTTAAACCCAGCTACTCTAACAGCCTTTATTACATCCTCCGGTAACAAATTCCAGAGTTTGATTACACATTGAGTGAAAAAATATTTTCTTTTATTAGTCTTAAATAGTTTACCCTGTAGCTTCATTGCATGTCCCCTAGTCTTTCTATATTCTGATAATGTAAACAATCGATCTACGTTTACCTGTTCCACTCCGTTCATTAATTTATAGACTCCTATCATATCTCCCCTCAGCTGTCTCTTTTCCAGGTTAAAGAGCCCTAACCTTTTTAGCCTTTCTTCATAGGGGTATCCTTCCATCCCCTTTACCATTTTGGTGGCTCTTCTATGAACCTTTTCTAATAACGCTATATCCTTTTTAAGATACGGCGACCAGAATTGCACACAATATTCAAGGTGCGGTCTCACCATGGAACCAAGTCAAAAGTGAATACAGGGATGACCCATAATCAATCCGTAAAATAGCAAATTGACAAAACAACAAAGCCCCATTTTAATTCAAGATCCCCCCAGCCTAGAGATCCCGCATCTAGTGTCCATACCCATGCACTCACCCAGCTCGCGACCACCTCCCGCATCCAGTCAACAACACAACAACCCCACTTTTCCGCTCACTCACACCCCCCATCCTCACCCCTCTCCCTCCTTCAGCCCCACTTCATCGGGAATCCTTTAACAGGGTGTAATGCCTTGAGACTCCCCACCTCAAAGAGACTGTCATAAGCCCCCTCTCTGTCCTATCACCAACCGCACCCAAACAGCACCACTCATCCACCAAGCATACCCTCAAGCCACAGATCCAGCCATTCCCCCTCCCATGCTCCACAGCATACCCACATGCACGTCATTTGCAGAACCCCTCCATGCAAAGCAATTGAGTCCTCGTAAATGTAGAAGGTCCATCTCTGATCACCTGTCCACTTGATCAGGGGCCCGTTGAGTCATGGCACCCCTCACCAACATCCTCAGGCTTCCGGGGACCACTTGGACCCACAACCTCTCCCCCAAACCGATCCTCAGCCACCTATCTTCACACCCATTACACATATGCCCCAATCACACCTCCAGCTTCCCCCACACTCATCCAATCCCCCCGAACATCACATACATGCATACATTCACGCTCCACTTCAAACACAAAACAATCCTCTGCATGCAGAAACAAACACATTTACCCCAAAGAAGGAGAATATGTCCCCCCAAGGAACCCAAGGGGATAGGAAGGGGCACAGAGCCCAGTAAGAGACTGCTGGGAATTAAGAGCAGGCAGGTGCAGCTCCAAAGAGTTCCTAAGCCCCATATGTCTTACTACATCAAAGGCTAACACACCTTGTTAATGAAGACATGCAGTTTATTTACAAACAAAGCAAGGATACTTATTCAGAAAGGCAAGTATTTTTCTTAGTTACACATAAGTAGTTAGAAAAGATAACTAGAAAGCAATTATTTACAGGAGAATAATACATCACCGATAGAGTTATGAGATATTGCAGCTATTTACAGAAGAATAATACTTCACCAAACTGTCATCATGCAGCCCTATTAAAACATCAGCTGGGAGAACTCAGCGAAGGCTGTAGAAAAGTCAGGGATTCTTCATGCATGGCATGCGCCGGGCCAAGCAGATCTACGCTCTCTCTGTTCTGGGTTTTCTCTCTCTATATATAGGCTAAATGCAGCCGGCCATCACATGATTTGCAGCCGGCCATCACATGATTTCTCACATGAGCTTATCGCTACAGTTATTCTCCACCCCATACACCCCCCTGCTTGACCAGTCCCTCTCCCGCCTTTGTTTGCTCCCAGACTTTGGTTTCCGGGCAGGCTTCTGACAATGCTCACCCCCCATGGTTTTAGAAGCTCAAAACTTACACAATCAAGACGCTGGTCAGACATCTGAGAATGCTCAAGGGAGACACCCCCCATGGTTTTAGAAGCAGCTCAAAACTTCTACATTATAATTGATGAATTCTTATCCTGTCTACATTGGCTAGGAGAATTGTTTCCAAGGCTAGGTGAATTGTCCTTTTTGTCCTCTTTAATGGGTCTCCATTTGTTTGCTAGGAGAAGGACTCCTCCCTGATCTCACAGTAGTTATGTAAATTGTTTCAACAGTTTCAAGTACCCCTATTTCAATGGTTTCTTTTACTCCTTAGTTACTGTTGAGGCATATTCACTGCTGAGACATATTCACTACTGAGGCATAATCAATAGTGGCATAATCAATAGTCAAAATTCATCTGTACCACATTCGGTCCTTTGACTATTGATTGTGCCTATAAGATACTGGTAACATTGTGGGGACTCCTCCCTGGTCTTTCAGGTATCCCTCAGGCTAGATGTGTAGGCAGTTTCTCACTAGACTGTAAATACAGCTTTAGTCTCTGGGCTAGCAAGCTGGCTCAGCATGATTCCTCAGTTGATTTCTCACATGCAGAATGGCTCAAAGGTTCAATTTCCTTGCAAAGTTCAATATTCCTTGCTGGTCCAAATAAATCTTTAATTAGTAATACACCATACAATCAAATAAACTTGTTCACAGAAACAGAAAATAAAACAGTGAAACCCAAAACAGTCCGTATGAAGCTCCTGAGGCGTTGGCAGCTTGCAGCGATACTGCAGGCCAAGAACATGCCGCAGGGCAGCCATTGTCCAAATCAATTGCTTCTGTTCAATCACTTCCAGCATCCTGGTCGAATCACTCCATAACGCCCCAAAGATGCAGATGTCAGGTATCCTATAATGCCCCGCGGGTGCACATAGGCAGTAGGCCCACTACAAGAACTAGCCACCAGCTGCCTGAAGAGTTCTTTCCAACTTCTGAATCGCAGCAGCATAAGCATGACCTCATCCTCCAGATTAGAGATCCATTGCTCAGTGCCTCCGAGGTGATCTTGGAACTTGGCCACAGACTGTGATACCCATGCCATGTGTTCTGACAGACCTTGGAATTGGCCATCTAATGCCTGGACAGCAGCAAATGATATCTCCTCCATAAGGCTGCTGCTTGATTTCACCTCCCATCGGCTCAACAGCATCACTTCTGCCATTTTAAGGTGGGGGCCCTTAGTTTGCTCTGAGCAGTCTTTCTTTTTCTTCTTAGAGATCATGGATCCAGCAAATCACCACTGGTACTCGCACAAATGTGGTAGTGGCAACGGGACACCTCAGGGCCAGTTTGGTGGGGTTTTTTTGGTAATTTTAGGCATGTAGCATACAGTTAGAATATTTCCAATTATTTCTCAAGATATTGTACACAACATACCTAAAATGCAAGGGTGCCAATAATGTTGACCAGAACTGTAAATTGGGAGCCTGGGCATCAAAATGGCAGATGAAATTTAATGCACTTAGGGAAGAACGACCCAAATTATGGTTTCATGATGCAAAGTTCCACATTAGAAACCACCACCCAGAAAAAGGATTTAGGAATCATCATAAATAATATGTTGAAACCCTCCGCCCAGTGTGCAGCAATGACATGACCAAGAAAGCAAATAAGAATGTTAGGAGTCAAGGAAAGGAATGGAGAATAAAACAAAGGATATTATAATTCCTCTTCAATTGTATTGTATGCAATTCTGGTCACCATATCTTAAAAACAATATAGTAGAGTTAGGAAAGGTACAGAGAAGAGCCACCAAAATGGTAAAAGGGATGGAAGGTACCCCTAGGAGGAAAGGCTTAAAAGGTTAGGACTCTTCAACCTGGAAAAAGGATAGCTGAGGGGAGATATGATAGAGGTCTATAAAATAATGAATGTAATGGAATGGGCAAGTGTAGATTGGTTGTTTACTCTTTCAAAAAGTAGAAAGACTAGGGGACACACAATGAAGCTACATTGCAGCCCCTAATCGGAGATATTTTTTCACTCAACATGTAATCAAATTCTGGAATTTGTTACTAGAGGATGTAGTAAAAACTGTTAGTGTAGCTTGGTTTATGAACGGTTTGGACAAGTTTCTGGAGGAAAAATCCATAAACCATTATTAAAAAGGACCAGAGAAATCCACTGCTTACCCCCGGATACTGTAAGCAACATGGAATCTGTGTACCTTTTGAAGAACCTGACAGAAACTTGTGACCTGGATTGACCGCTGTTAGTAACAGGATACTGGGCTTGATGTATCCTTGGTCTGATCCAGTATGGTGTATCTTATGTTCTTATGACTCATGTAGTTTGTTCCAGGCATAAGAAGTAGCAAGGTGGAAAGATAGAAGTATGTAGTTGGCAGTGGAAGAAAATGGCACAGATAGAATTGATTTGCCAGAAGAGTGGAGTTCCTGAGTAGGGGCATAGGGAAAGATAAAAAAGGAAGGGCAGTGAGGAGCAGCAGAATTAATGCACTTATAGGTCAGTAGGAGAAGTTTGAAGTGAATACGGAAACAGATAGGGAGCCAGTGATGTGACTTTAGGAGTTACATGAATATAGCAAGACTGGAGGAAGACTAACTGTGCAGATGAATTTTGAACAGATTGAAGGGGAGAAAGATGATTAAGAGGGAGACCAGCAATAAGGATGTTGCAATAGTCTAGATGTGAGATGACTAGAGAGTGGATAATGGTCTTAATTGTGTGTTCAGAAAGGAAGGGGCAAATTTTGCTAATGTTATAGAGAAAGAAACAACAGGTTTTAGCTATCAGCTGGATGTGTGTGGAGGAGAGGGAGGAGTCAAAGTGGCCCTAAGGTTGAGAGCGAGGAAACAGGGAGGAGTAGAGTTATCCGCAGAAATAGAGAATGGAGGAAGGGGAGAGGTGGATTTAGGGGGGAATGTGGCGGGACATTCATGCAGCAATGTTAGATAAGCAAGGAGCAGAGGAGGAGGAGGACCCATCGTGCTGCAGTGGATATCCTCTGTCACCTGCAAGAGATATTGATGGAGAGGACATAGGGGGGTCAGTGTTCATCTCTGATCATATATTTGTGAGGTCCTGTCCCAAGCTGCTTCTAGTACATGGGTAGCTGTGTAATTGCCCAGCCTTATGCAAACCCAAGCCCCTTCCCCCCTCCCAAAGCATGACGTTGCAAGCATCGTTTCATCAGCCCTGATATCCCTGCAGCCTTCCCTCTCATTCCAGTCAGCTGTGCATATAGCCGTGCACTGTAGCAGCGTAAGAGATGTCCTACTGTGGGAGCTCCTGCTGCTGAGTGGGGGCAAGCAGTAGTATCAGACTGATTCAGCAGCTGGCAAGATGAATTTTAGAGTTTGCTATCCTGTGGGTCTCACTTGTATGAGACCCTGCCCTTGTGAAAGTATATCAGCCAAAGGGGTGCCTAGGCTCCTCTGGTATAGGCTGGTACTGTGCAGGCCCAGACACTACGTGGCTGCCTTTTCCCTGCACTGATGGTTTGTAGTCCTGTTCTCTCACTTGCTGCCAAGGGAACAGTTTGAGGGTGTCCTGTGTGGAACAGTTGTGAGATTTGAACCTGGTTTCTGAGGTCCACAGCCCATTACTGTCTTCCTATTGCGGTAGATTGCTTCTGTTTCTCAGTGGGGCCTGGGGGCCACTTGTGTGCACTCTATCACACCCAGAGCTGAGGGGAAACATGCCACATCATGGAACTGCAGCATGGTTTTCTGCTTCTGCTACATAGTGGAGGGGAAGACAACGTAGTAAGCTATGCAGATAGGAAAGGCTGCCAGGAATTGGGATATGCACTGTGACACTCCTAACTGGCAGCCAGAGCTGACTGGAAGCAGCCCATGGCTAGGAATGCAAGGGCTGTGGTAACCTTGAGGTGCACTGGAATGAGCTGGTCCCTCTGTGTGGCTGAGCAGAGGAGGGAATCCAGCTCCGAAAACTGATGGTGTATTTACTTATTTGGACAGTTTTCTATCCCGCCCCTTCCAGAGATCAGGGGCAGTTTACAAAGAACACAACAAGTTACATAGAACTAAGGGGTATGTTTACTAAACCGGGCTAACAGTTAACCCAGGCTATCTGCAACTAGGTCCCATTGAATAATATGGGACCTAGTGGCAGATAGCCCGGGTTAACCGTTAGCCCAGTTTAGTAAACATACCCCTAAGTGTAACTATATACATTGTAACAACTGAACTATGTACATTGTATCTTGTTAAGTATTTACATTGAGACATAAAGCAACATTGTAGCAGTCTTTTTAATGATTGTTATACCGATCAGGTGCTGAATATGCTTTTCGGGAGTTTATGAGGTATGTAGTTTTGCCTCTGATTAGGTTATGCCTTGTGTTTGGGGGGGGGGGGGAGCAGGGTGTGATTGGGTGCTGGTGGTGTTGTGGTTGCTGTAGTGTTCAATGAAGAGTAGAGTCTTTAATTCCTTCCTGAATGTTTGTATGTCTTTGAGTGATCGTTGCGGCTTTGCCAAATCTGAACTTGGTCAGATACTGTTCATCAATGAGGTCTAGATCCTGCCCTGCTACACCCTCTGGTAGGGGTATCTTCTCTCTTTCCTTTTCTTCCTGTGAGACTCCTTCTTCAGTGCCAGTGGAAATCATGCTGGCACAGCATTCATGCGTCTACCCACCACTACCACCCTTTTAGAGACACCACGAATACCCTTTTTAGCCCACCACAAGCACCCTTGTCAAACCACCATCAATTCCGTTTATACCCGATGAGCTATACCCAGTACACTATGCTCAGCGAAACACTGAAACAGACAGATGGACAGAATGAGACACTCACACACACACACACACATACACTGACACACACCACAAGTCATGCACACACCTCTTCTCCACCACACAAACACACACAGACACATATGTGCTCACAAAAGGAGAGACAAGAAATGGCAGATAGACCATAGAAAGAGAGCTAAGAAAAGACAAGAAAGCAGAAGCCTCAGATCGGGACCAGCATGATCAGAGAATAAAATGGGCAGACAACAAAGGTAAAAAAAATAATTTTGTTTTCAATTTAATAATTGGACTTTGCGCTATCTTCATATTTTACATAGTATGTGGAACTGCATCTCTTATTTATGTGGTATTGCACTGTAATCAGAGTCTGGCTTCTTGGGGTTTCAGTTTAATTTTTGACTACATATTTTGATTTTTACTTTAGGTTGTGGTCACTTATTTTGTACTTGGTGAGGGTCTGTATTCTGAGTGTGTGATCGAGGCCAGGTGTTCTTTTAACATGGAGTTTGTACGTAAGTATCTACAGGGTGGCCCAAAAAAAAGTGAGAACATCTCGGGAGAAGCGTACCTGTCCGGGATACAGACGCGACAGTGGGTTTTTTTGCCGCGGGAGCAGCTAGCAGGTGCCTGGAGGCCCTGCTTGGAATCGGGCAGGCAGAACGAGGGCCCCTCTTCATTCCTCCATTTAACCCGGCAGCTTCTACACACGGCCGTGTGTCGCGGCCTGCATGGCGTGATCTAAGGGGCGTGATTCAAGGGGCAGGACACGCCCCTTTGGCGCCCCTTCGGCGCTTCTGAGAAGCCGAAATCAGCGTTTATTGCCATGGGGAAACGTAAGGTGAAATTGCCTACTAAATCTGGGGCTAAAGCCCAAAGAAATAAAGTGGTGGGTCCCATGGATAAACATTTGATTTCCCAGCTATCTGCTACATCGTCGCCTGAAGGAGTTTCATTGAGCTCCTATTCCAGGACACCACCGCCTTTCCCTCTTCCTCCTCTTTCATCTACTGTGTTGGATTTGTCTCCGGAGTTTGTTCCTCCTATGCCACATCCTGTTTTGCCAGGAAGTACAGAGGGGACTGCCAAGAGTCCAGGTTCCGGTGAGGTAACTCTAAAGGATATTTGGACTGCCATTCATAATATTGATATGCGTCTAACTACCACCGTGTGTTGTCAATTTACTTCTGATGTTGTCAGTAAAATGCAAAGTACTGATAAACAATTGGTTTCAATTGCTAAGTCATTGGCTAAGACAGATTCTCAGCTCCAGTCTTGTTCAGATAATAATATTGCCTTAATTCGGGATTTTTCTTCTTTTGCTTACCGACTGGAGGTGCTTGAGAATCAGTCTAGAGCCAAGAACTTACGTTTTTTAAATTTTCCTGTTACCCATTTGTTGTCTCCTGATATTTTACTTAAAAAATATCTTACTGAAGTGTTAAAATTGGATGGGACTATAGAGGTTGTACATATGTACTATTTGTCCTTGAGATCTTCCCCTCCTTTAGTTAAGGATGAGGAAGATGCTCCGCCTTTAGATTTAACGGTGGGTCAGGACCTTACCGCTTTTTTGGAGGACTCCGCAGATATTATACCCAAACGTAACACTTTAGTGGTTACCTTTGGTTCTGAATCTATTAAACTAGTTGTTCTTCATGCTTACTTTAAATTTCGGGAGTCACTCTTTTGTGGTCAAAAGCTACAAGTCTTCCCAGATGTAAGCAGGGCTACCCAGGTCCGGCGTAAGCAGTTCCTGACGTTAAAATCTTGTGTGTTGGCTGTAGGGGCCTCTTTTTATTTGAAATTTCCTTGTTGTTGTGTAATTATCTTTGAGGGTCAATCCTTTGTATATATTGATGTGATCCAATTACAGTCTTTTTTGAACCAAAAGGAGGTTGTTTAAGGTTCGGGTGGTGAGATAACTGTTCCCCAAAGTGGAGTTTAAAATACTTCTGTTTTCTTTATTTTTGTTTTTTTTGAATTAGGGTATGCTCTCCCTTGATGTGGTTTTTTTTGTGATGTGTATAATTGTGGTTTTTTTCTCTATTTGCTTAAACTTGTTTTGTTATTCAAGAAAAAACTTAAATAAAAATATTTAAAAAAAAAGTGAGAACATCTCGTAGCATATGTTATTTAAAAATTCAAAAAGACAGATGTAAATGATTGACAAATTAAAAAAAAAGATGGTGACCAGTAATTGTTGAAATAAAGACACTATATAGCTAAAAAAGGTAAATAAGTAAACTATTTACGCTTTTAATTTACAAGATGTTCTCACTTTTTTGGGGCCACCCTGTATACTGTAGTAATGTGACTTGTTCAGCTTTTCAAATAGGTGTATGGATGTTCTAGGGTCCATTGCAGTATTTATAGTGCTGTTTTTTTCTGTTTTATGAGTTTTGGAAGTTTATGCTTTTATAGTATGGTAGATTTGGCCTTGTAGATCTTTGGCGACTTTTGTCTCCTCTATCCTGCCTTTCCTCTAAAGTACACATATTGAGATCTTTAAGTCTTTTCCCATATGGTTATAATGAAGACTACTGACTATTTTGGTAGCCACCCTCTACACTGACTCCATCTTGTTTATATCCTTGTGAAGGTGTGGTCTCCAGAATTGCACATAAAAGATTTATATTTAGCTCAGACATTTCCAGTAGTGGTTCAGCATGAGTTACATTCTGATATAGTAGGTATTTGAAAGTCCTTGAGGACAGGAAATCTGCAATTACACTTGATACTTCCCCAATACTACAAGAAAGATCAATGGTATTTGAACACTGGCTTTCCTAGTTTTCAGCCCACTGCTCTAACCTCTAGGCAACTTTTCCACTTCAATATACTGTTTATACTCAAAGTTGATTTTATTATTCTGCATTGATAAGGCAAGCAAAGAGAGAATTTGAAAAAAAAAGCTTGCTGTGGAAGCAAAAATGCATAATAAAACCTTTTTCAAGTATATTCATAGCAAAAAAACCTGTGAGAGAGTCAGTTGGACCATTAGATGATAGATGGGTAAAAGGGTCCACTAAGAGGGGACAAGGCCATAGCGGAGAGACTGAATGAATGCTTTTGCTTCACTCTTTACTGAAGAAGATGTAGGGAAGTTATCCATGACTGAAATGGTATTTAAAGGTGATACATCGGAAGAATTGAAAAAAATATCAATAAACCAGGAAGATGTATTATAAGTATTTGATAAACTGAAGAGTAGAAAATCACCTGGACTGGATGGTATACATCCAAGGGTGTTGAAAGAACTGAAATATGAGATTGCAGACCTGCTATTAGTAATCTGTGAACTATTATTATAATCATCTGTAATACCTGAAGATTGGCAAATCTCCAATGTAATGCCAATTTTTAAAAAAGGTTTCAAGGGGTGATCCAGGAAACTACAGACCAGTGAGCCTGATGTCAATATCAGGCAAAATGGTAGAAACCATTATAAAGAACAAAATTACTGAACATGTAGATGTTGTTGTTGTTAAGTGCTGTCGAGTCGGAGTCGACTCATGACGACCCTCTGGATAGCTATCCTAAATTGTGTTCGGTCTTCAATCAGGCGGCTCATTGTTTACAGACTGGTACCTGTAACTGCTGTTATTGTATCGATCCATCTCATTGCTGGCCTTCCTCTTTTGCGTTGACCTTCTACCTTGCCAAGCATGATGTCTTTCTCTAATGATTTCTCTCTTCACATGATGTGTCCAAAGTATGAAAGTCGAAGTCTTGTCATCTGAGCTTCTAAAGAAAGCTTAGGTTTGATCTCCTCTAGTACAGACTGGTTTGTTCTTTGGGCAGTCCATGGTATACACAGTATTCGCCACCAGCACCATAATTCAAAGGCATCAATTTTCTTCCTGTCTGTCTTTTTCACTGTCCAGCTTTCACATCCATAGGATGTTATTGAAAAAGCCATGGCTTGAACAAGTCGAATCTTTGTATGGAGAGAGACATCTCTGCTCTTGAGAATCTTATCTAGGTCTTTCATAGCCATTCTGCCAAGAGCAATGCGTCGTTTGATTTCTTGACTGCTTGTTGCTTCTTTATTGATAGTTTATCCAAGTAGGTTAAAGTTGTTCACAATTTCAATTTCTTCTCCTTCAACGATGAACCTGTTGATTATGCCAGTTGTCATGATCTTTGTCTTCTTTACATTAAGCTGCAGGCCCATTTTGAGACTAAGTTCTTTGATTGTGAGAAGCAAATGTTTCAGATCATCTTCACTTTCAGCCAGTAATGTAGTATCATCAGCATAGCGAAGGTTGTTGATGAGTCTTCCACCAATCTTCACACCTCTGTTGTTTTCATACAATCCTGCTTCTCTGATGATTTGTTCTGCATATAAATTAAACAGGTAGGGGGAAAGTATGCAGCCTTGTCTTACACCTTTGCTTATTTTAAACCATTCTGTTTCTCCTTGTTCCGTTCGAACTGTTGCTTCTTGATCAATGTACAGATTGTGCAAGAGAACGATCAGGTGTTCTGGTATACCCATGCTTCTTAATGTGGCCCAGAGTTTCTCACGGTTTACACAGTCAAAACCCTTGCTATAGTCGATAAAGCACAAATAGATATCCTTTTGGTATTCTTTAGTCTTTTCAAGGATCCATCTCACATCCGCAATGATGTCTCTCGTTCCTCACCCTTTCCTGAACCCTGCTTGCACTTCAGGTAGTTCTTGTTCCAGGTATGGTTGTAGTCTCTTTTGAATAATCTTCAGTAGAATCTTGCTGGCATGTGGGATCAGAGCGATTGTTCGATAATTTCCACAGTCAGTTGGATCACCTTTCTTTAGTATTGGTATAAACACAGATCTTTTCCAGTCAGTTGGCCATGATGTTGTCTTCCATATTTCTTGGCAGAGCCTTGTAAGTACGGTAACAGCTGCATCACATTGCTGCAATACTTCTATACGAATGCTATCAATGCCTCGTGCTTTGTTCTTTGATAAGGCTTTCAATGCTGCTTCGACTTCTTCTTTCATCACCAATGGTTCCCGATCATAAGGTACAGGTTGAAATGGCTGTTGGTCCACTTGATCTTTATCATATAAAAACTCTGTATATTCCTTCCACCTTTTCTTGATCTTCTCAGCATCATTCAACATAGAACCTTGAGCATCTTGTAACATTCCAATTCGAGGCTGGAACTTTTTCTTTAACTCTCGTAGCTTTAGGAAAGCCGATCTTGTTCTTCCTCTAATAGTTTCTGCTTCTATTTCCTTGCAAGTGTCATTGTAGTACTTTTCCTTGTCCTGTCTTGCTGCACGTTGGAAATCTCTGTTGAGTTCTGCGATTGTCTTTCTTTCTCCTCTGGCTTTAGCTTCTCTGCGTTTCTGGGCAATTTTCAGAGTTTCCTCCGTCATCCATTTTGGCCGTTTTTGCTTTTTCACCTTTTGTAGAGACTTCTCGCTTTCTTCCAACACAACCTTCTTGATGTCATTCCATAACTCTTCCGGAGCTCTGTCATTTGTATCTAAAGCAGCAAATCAATTTTGCAGGCAGTCTTTAAATTCCAGTGGTATATTCTCAAGATCATATTTTGCTGCATTCATGAGTGGTTTGCTCTTTTTCAACTTTAGCTTGAGTTTGCATACTAGTAGTTGATGATCTGTACCACAGTCAGCTCCAGGTTTTGTCTTTGTTGATGTTATAGAACTTTTCCATCGTTGACTTCCACAGATGTAGTCAATTTGATTTTTATACAATCCATTGGGTGAAGTCCATGTGTACAGTCGCCGCTTGTGTTGCTGGAAGAAGGTGTTTGAGATGAATAGATCATTGGTCTTGCAGAATTCTATCAGTCTTTCTCCAGCTTCATTTCTGTTGCCAAGTCCATATTTTCCAACTACTTTGCCTTCTTCTTTGTTGCCAACTTTTGCGTTCCAGTCACCCATGACTATCAGGATATCCTGTTTGCATGTTCTGTCAATTTCAGCTTGTAGTTGTTCATAGAACTCTTCAATTTCATTCTCTTCTGCAGCTGTTGTTGGGGCATATACTTGAATTATAGTTGTGTGATAGGCATTCCTCGTAGATGAATAGAGATTAAGCGTTCGCTGACTGCATTGTATTTCATTACAGTTCTTGCAAGTTTCTTCTTTATTATAAATGCAACACCATTTCTTCTTTGTCTTTCATTTCCAGCAAAGTAGACTATGTGATCATCTGATGCAAAGTGCCCGATGCCAGTCCATTTCAGTTCGCTGACACCCAACAGATCAAGTTGTACACGTTCCATTTCATTCTTGACCACCTCCAACTTCCCTTGGTTCATGCCTCGTGTGTTCCATGTTCCAATGTGTAAGACATCTTTACAGCTTCTGATTCTCATTTCATGCGCAGCTACATCAGCAGTCAGACTTCCCGAGGGCTTTTCAACTTGGAAAAGAGATGGCTGAGGGGAGATATGATAGAGGTTTATAAATTAATGAATGGAGTGAAACAGGTAAATGTAGATTGATTGTTTACATCATCAAAAAGTAGAAAGACAAGGGACATGCAATGAAGCTACAGTGTAACCCATTTAAGACTAGTAAGATAAAATATTTTTTCACTCAACGCGTAATCAAACTCTGGAATTCATTATCGGAGGATGTAGAAAAAGCTGTTAGTATAGCTGTGTTTAAAAATGGTTTGGACAAGTTCCTGGAGGAAAGGTCCATAAACTATTATTAAAGAGGGCCCAGGACATCCACTGCTTGCCCCCAATACAAACATTGTGGAACCTGTGTGTCTTTTTTGGCAACTGCCAGGTACTTGTGACCTGGATTGGCCACTGTTGGAAACAGGATACTGGGCTTGATGGACCTTGCTCTGACCCAGTATAGCATTTCTTGTTCTAAGGTTCTAAGGTTTTCCATTTGTTTTACTACATGCTTCTCTTCTTCAGCATGCGAGGTCAATTTCACATCTTCCCTTTCGTGGAAAAAGAGTTTTACAGCAGAAGCTGCGTTCTTTGTCTCATTCCACATTCCACATAAGCAACAGGTTGTGGCTTTATTCCGTGACATCAGTGATCATCCCTGGGGATATCTGGTAACCTTTCATACAATTGATATGGCCAGTGGCGGTCCTGGAACTCACAGCCTTTGATGTATGGGGTGGTTACCTTGTTACTGTAGTAGCGCAACTGCCATAAATTTAATTTATGTAAGTCTTTCCAATCCCTTCCCACATTTATCCCCCAGTAAGTAATGGCTTGTTTTGTCCACCGAAAAGGAAAAGCCTCCTTCAGACTCTGCTCCAACTGGGGTTCCAGTTCTATTTTCAATACCTTTGTCTTTCCCATATTCATTTTAGAGCCCAATACCCTGCTATATTGCTCTATCTCTGTCATCAAATTTTGGAGTGATAGCAAAGGATGCAATACAGACCTTTAAGTCATGCTGACTCCTTGTGACCACTGTTCCCTCTAAGCTGTGCGTGTATGCGCGCGTGCACACCTCGCCGAGCGAGCGCACATACTTTACAACAGAGTGCACAAAAATTATGGTTCTGATTCTGATAGAAAACAACCCAGACGTCTTAAAATTTAAAAGCTGTTGTGTATTTACGGTTTTCACAAGTTCTACAATATTTTCTAGTGCAGTCAATGTGGTGTACATACTGTATTCTGACGTGTAGTCAAATTTTAAAGTATATAACTCCGAGTGTCGTTATGTGGTGCACAAAAATTTAGCCTTTCTTCAAAAGCTGCACAGCTGATATTTTATGCGCACACAGTCTACAGAAAATTAGAGGGAACATTGCTTGTGACCCAGTAGCACCTGGGTTGTCTTTGCAGTGTGACTGGAAGTAGATTTCCAGACTTTTCTTCTGAGGCAATAGAGGGTTAGGTGACTTGCTCAAGGCCACACAGAGTGCTAGTGGAATGAAACCCTGGTTTCTTGGTTACCAAGCCAGTGCTCTAACCATTAGACTATCAACCCCAGCACTCAGCACAATGTCAGTGTGGGATTTGAATCCTAGCTGTCCAGTGTCTAGTCTACTACTCTAACCATTAGGCTATTCTATAAGGTATAGCCATGTGCTCTCAGATATTGAATATAGTCCATTCAGCCTTTCTCAAGTTACACATGGTGAGAGGTTTACAATCTTATTTGATTAATGAGGATGGCAGTCCAGATGCTAATGTTTCCATACCTTGTCTACTGTTGACTTGCCTGGCTGTTTATTGAGCACCTTGCAGATGATAGAAAACACTGCAGTTAAGCTTATTTTTAATTTATGGAAAATAGACCGCATTTCCAGGTGTTATCTAGAACTGCATTGGCTGGGGATTAAATGTTGTTATATGGTCCATTCCGTGCCAGTTTTTCAATGAAACTACCATTTTTGCTTCATCGGTATGCAACTAGTCATATCCTGTGTTTGAGCTAGCTGGAGCTTCTTAATGTCCCTTCTGTCTCTCTGGCTCACAAGGCGGTACTCGAGCACAGGGGGGGGGGGGGTATTATTGGTCCATTTAATTGGAATACAATACCTTTGTTTTTTCACCATCAACCTGATTACCTGACTTCTCAGAAATGATCTCTTTACATGATGGTCAATCATTCTTTATATTGTTGGTCTATTTGTACTTGTTTTTTATGTTTTTCTATTTATATTTTAATGCTTTGTTTGTATGCCCTGCCTAGCAATTGTATAATAAGTGGAACATAAATGTTATAAGTGAATGAATGAATGAATAGTAACTACATATTAAAATTTGCAGAAAGATGGAATGTTTAATCTTGTAATAATAATTATTAGACTTCTTAGGAAAAAAAGATATACTGGAGGAAAAAAAAACTTCAGAATGTATCCTGTATATTATTATTCTGATGTACCTTTAAAGTACTTCTTTGTAAAAAACAGAATTGATCCTCATAAGTCATAAAAAGGCTTCCAAACTTTATCTTTTCACAGAAAGCAAATCATTTTTATGTACATTTAGCTAAGATGTAGTGTGTATTGTTAAGGGTTCAGGGGCAGGGTAAATTCTGTCCATATACAGGTTTGTTTGCTCATGCATAAGCATGTGCAAATAAACCCGCTGGCTTCTCTCACAGCAATCAGCTGTCTGAATAGTGGAGCCATGCAGTGGGGGGGGCGGGGGGGGGGCATTCAGACTGCTCACATTGTTTGAAGTCTCATGAGACTTGATACTGGGAAATCAGCCCAAACTTCCTGCCTGATGCAGCTCTACCACGCTGAGAGCTAATCACAGTGGGGGAAACCTGAACCATGGTGTTTGAGGCGCTGCACCCGTGGTAAGTGAAAGAGGGACTGGATGAAGGAGGGAGGGTATGAGAGAGAGAGAAGGTCGATCTTGGGGATGGGAGTTATACAAGAGAGGGAGAGAGAGAGAGAGAGACACTGGGTGAAGCGTGAGGGGTAATGAAAAACAGAGAGAGATTGGGGGAAGGCTGGTGGAGTGGGGTTGTGAGAGAGAGAGAGAGAGAGACTGACTGGGGAAAGGCTGTTGGGGAAGGTGGGAGTTATGAGAGAGAGAGACTGACTGGGGAAGGCTAGGAGGGGGTCATAAGAGAGAGAGAGAGAGGCACCACACAGCCCCTAACACTCCCCATGATACACACACAAATGCAGCCCCTGACACTCCCCACTGCGCACACACACACACACACACACTTGCTGTGAGATACGTATATGAACCCCACCCCCACATGTTTGATTCTGGAAATGGGGGAAACGTGCCATTGTGTCACACTACTAATGTACACATTTCAACTTGTTTATAGAATCTTATAGAGCCATAATAGGTTTAGACCTAAAATGTGGCAGGGAGCAACTATAAATCCTGATGTGCCTAGTTTTGCTGGTACAAATGTATATCCTATATAAAATGGGGAATACATGTATTGATTTTTGACCTGCCCTGGCCATACCATAACCACACCCCTGACATGCCCCCCTGCAACTTACATTTAGTAAGGACATCCATGTGCAAATTCATCCCTTTCTAAAAATTGCAATTTAAACCTGTAGGTGCTAGAATTTACCGATGAGAATCATGAATAAGGCTTCTAAAATAACCCCCGCAGTCTCCTGTGTGTTTTTAGAAAACAGAATAAAAACAGGAGCCTTCGTCCTGTATTAACGCAGGTACCCTGATATAAAATGAAATTCTATATGCAAGGGAGACATACAGAGCTTTTCTGATTCCAGTCTAAATATAGCACTTGTGGTCACCTAGACTGTTTCACCCCCAGTACCAGCTCTGGCTTAACTTGCTTTGCAGGCTTTGGCTCGTCTGCTTGATTTCCCGGCAACATTAAGCAGGATGAGAAACGGAAGGACTGAATGATCCTACCGCAGTGTTTGGCTCGGTTGCCGTGAACTGCAGTGAACACACACACACACGCGCAGACAGCACCATGCAAACCGGCAGAGCGAAAGCAGGGGGACGAGCCGCGGCGGCTGCTGCTCTGCACAGGGACAATCTAAAAACAGCCTTTGCCTAATAAAGTTATAGGGTTTGGCCATTCGCTCCCTATAAATACTGTGTCTGCAGAGAAAACAGGCTTTGGCTGCCTCTGCTTCGCCACCGGCGTTGCAGCAGCAAACAGAAAGGACACTGCTTCAGCAAGATGCCCCGGGTAGATGCCGACCTCAAGCTGGACTTTAAAGATGTCCTTCTCAGACCTAAACGCAGCAGCCTCAAGAGCCGATCCGAGGTGGGGCATTCCAGATAAGCATGTTTTTCCTTTCCTAACACCACCAGACCCTTCTAAGCTGTCTTCCTGCCTCTTGTTAGGTTTAAAAGAACTCATTCAGAACCAAAAGAAAGTCAGCCACACACATTTTACTTAAGAGGGGCTTAAGTGAGCTTTGTGTAAGTGTTAGAGATTTAGTTCTTGGCTTAGAAGAAGGGCAACCAGTTTGAAAGGATTCTGTTTCCATGACTTTTGTAGTAATTTGAGTAGCAAAATGTTTCCCTTTATAAAGACACTATGTGTGTAGAGAAACTGGTTCATTTCTAGCAGGTGCATTTACAAATTCCAAATGTGTATGAAGGATAGATTTGAAAATGTAAAAAGATTTGACCATTTCCATAAGACTTGCTTTTGCTGATAAAAGCCTGAAATCCTACTTCTGTGTGTCTGTTTCGGGAGGTTGAAGAGGGCTAGAGAATGGTTTTCACATGAGGAGCACCTTATTGGGAGCAAATGGAATATGTCATTGGTGTGTTACCCCTTTCCCTAATTGAAAACTCACACATTTAACAGGTTTACATTGTAGCTTAAACTTGGTAATGTACATTAAACAGGAGCAATGATAACTTGGATATTTTCTGAGGCAATGAAGGGTTAAGAGACTTGCCCAAGGCCACAAGGAGTACTAGTGGGAATTGAATGCTGGTCTATTGGTTTCTAGGCCAGTGCTCTAACCATTAGGCTACTCCTCCACTCCATGTCTGGGAGGGTAGGAAAGAGTTTGAAGAGAGATGATAATGTATATCTTGTTATGGGGGCTGTATGAAGCATCTTTATAACTGGTGTTATCTATTTGTGTCTATCGTGTATGTGGTGCGGGCTATGGTACACTTTTTGGGATATATACATTGTGCCCTTTTCTGCCCATGCATTCATCTCTTCAACCTCCGACCCCTTGCACTCTTCCCTCTCCCTATTCCCTCTCCTACTGCCCCCTCCCCCCCCCCCCACTCTCTGTTTCCCTTTCCAGACTCTCTCCCCCTTATTCCTTCCCACTTGCATGCCATTCCTGCCCTCCATTTCCACCACCATCCTTCTTTCCACAAGCAGACGGCCCTTTACGTTTCTTCCGCCTTCTGTACATTGCCCTCCCCCTGCTTCTAATCTTCCTTCCAAGTGTGCAGGTAGGCCTAGCGCTGGTCTTCGCCGCAATCTTTCTCTTCCGACCGTGAGAGATGGGGTCCCTATGAGCAGACAGTGCTGGTCTTGCCCTTTTTGCTTGTCTGTCTTCATAAGAACCCAAAGGGTTGTTTGCGCAAGCACAAAGAACCCTATATGTACAGACAGACAGAACTAACACTTGGCTGGAGCCTCGATAGGCACTATCGTTTATGCAAAAGGTACCGAATAACTGAGCACAGCACCTTTTGCATGTTAGTATACTGCGTGCTGGAAGAATTGTAGTCCATAGGTACTCTTTTATATAATTCAGTATTCCAGAGAAGGAACAAGGGGGAGGAAATAGGAACAGAGGTATTGTCGGAAGCAGGTGCTCTGAAGAGAGTACGCTGAAGGCTCCCTGGAAGAACAGCAAGGTTAAGAAATATGACACTATGGCTGGGGCTGTGGCAGAAGGAAAACAAGAGCACCAACGACGAGCCGACTCAGAATGTGACTGCATCAGGCTAGTTTCAGAAATGGAGGATAGGTGAACACCTTGTAAGGACTATCTAGGATGTAGAAACGCAATTACCTGCATAAGCAATGAAGAGTCTTGCTTCTAGGGCAGTTGTGCACTTGTGAGTTTCTTGCTGCTTCTAGGCTCAGCACGCTGCAGTCGCTGGCAGCTGACAGTCAGTCACCTTCACAGAGCGGCGGCAGCCCAGCTTCTGTAACACACGGCGGAGGCAGTGGGCCTTTAGAGCTGGGGAGATTTGACAGTTTCGTTCTGCCTGCATGGCTCTCATCATTGCATTCATGTCTCAGTGTGTAAAAGAAAAACCCTCTCTGATCCAAATCTTCTGAGCAATAGTCCATATAAAAATTAAAGGGGGGGAAGGGATATTCAAAGGGATCAACATGGTTAGCAGACATGCTGACCATGTCAATGACCTTGTCCAGGATATTCATTGGCACTTACAGCTAGTGCCACTGAATATCCGTGGGTGCAACCGCTGAGCAGCCTGATGCCAACCAGTTAGCACTGGGGCATGCTGGGGGCAGCACCCATTGAGAAACGGACAGTTTCTGGCTGGTTATCGGCACTCAGTGAAAGTCAGGCGCAGTAAAGGCTGGCTTAACTTTCACTGCAGAGGCTCACCAGGCAGCAATCCAGGCAACCTGGATATTCAATGGCAGGACCCAGATATGGCCCTGGCCTTAAATATCCAGGTTTAAGGTTCAGCAGCAAAGGCTAACCACTGCCGCTGATTATCAGGCCCTACGTTTTTAGCATCCTAGAGAGAAATAGTCTCCCAGTCTTGTGAGCAAGAGTTACCATGCTATAGACCTTTCCTGCTGCTGACTTTCCAGGGCTAAGGAACGGGCAGCTTGCACAGTACAGCATGTTGCTAATATTTGTTCTCACACTGTTCTTGAATGTTCACTTTATATACATATGAGTATTATTGTGCTTCATTGAACAAAATCTCTATGGTGGATGAATATCCTTTTTAAAAAAACAATAAAATATGAAGAGTTGTCAAAACAGTTATTCAACCTATATTCAGCAAGAGCAAACATATTTGTTAAAACTGAAATATAAATATTCAAATGATAGAGAAAGTAGAATCATTATGGTTGTTTTATTAATGCCCTTGGACATTTTGTTTATTTAAATCATTTCTCTCACACCTATCCACAGAAGTGCACTGAAGGCAAGTTACATTAGTAGCAGAAAATATGAAAGAAAATTAATACAACACAAAAAAGAGTTAATCACCCCTGACCCCAACAAACAAACCATGTACCCCAATTAATAACCTGACCCATAAATCAACGCCATGACACCCTAATGAACCACAACTCCTACCATCCAGTATCAAAACAACAGCAAAATAATCAAAATAACCTAAGAGCAATACGCCCTCTTGGAAAGATAAGTCTTCAGCATTTTATGGACAGCCAGATACTCTCTTATCCTGCTACTACTGATCATTTGTATAGCGTTACAAGGCATATGCGGCACTGTACAGACACATGTAAAAAAAAAGGTCCCTGCTCATCAGAGCTTAGAACCTAGCCAAGACAGACAACACAACAGCTGAGGACATGGATATATCTAGGGGACTGGTAAGGAAACACATAGGAGACTAAGCAGATCAGGATCCAAAAATTTAAAAGGGGCCTCAGACCCTAGTCTTCAAGAACCTTGACCATTTTGGTTTCCAGGATTGTTTAGATAAAGCAAATTGACCATAAAGCATTGCTTTTGCTATCCCGCAAACCTCTCTAGGAAGCTTGTTCCGGAGTCAGGAGGTGCAGCAAGAAAAGACCCTGTTTCTAGTTGAAATCAGCCTGAGATCTAAATGCACAACTAGGAGAACAACAAACCAGGTTCTCTGACTTATGTTGGCCCCAGCCCATAAATGGCCTTAAAAGCCAAACACAAAATCTTAAAAGAATGCTCGTGGTCACAGGGAGAAAATGATTTTCTTTCATATGAGGAGTAATGAAAGGGCCAGAGTGAATGCGATGGGCTTGGGCCACACTCCCCCCCCCCTCCCGCCCCTGAGCCCCTAGGCAGGAAATAAGAAGGCAGAAAGTTTCCCATCATGGGCCTCCCATTGTGACATTAGTCATGATGCGATGAGATGAGGGCTCAGCGGGAGCACAGCCCAATAAAAGGAAGGGGGAGCATTGGAGTTTCCCTTTTCGATTGACTGCAAACCCAGCCCACCCACCCGGCAATGGCAGGTGGTCTGTTCCAAAGTAATGGTAACACCAATTGGGATGAAGAGTTCCCTTCCCATGCATCGCAGCTTGTCTTCAGCCCTGCGTCTGTGGCAGCTACCCAAGCCAACCTGATAGCTAATCCTGGCCAAGGGGCAGGGCATCCCAGCTGGCAGCAAGATGGGATGCCCTGGTGAGTTCCCCCGAGCGGCAGCTGTCACCGGCCAGGCGCACAGAGGGCTTCAGGATGAAACTGGATCTATTGCATATAGAAGAATGCATTTGCAGAGTTGAATCCAGACAGACACTTAGGACCCGATATTCAAAGGCATTTACGCGGTTTACAGACCTGTAAACCGTGTAAATGCTGCTGAACGGGATATTGAGGGGCACTAACATAGCAGCGCCTAGCCATCCCAAAAGAATATCGGACCCTTAAATCCCAAATCTCTGCATTCACTGGGAACAGGGAGCAGGGCCTCATCCATAAATGGTCGTGGGCTCTCTTTCCCAGAACCAGAATCTGTCTTTTCTGGATTAAGTTTAATTCCTCGTAAATCTTCCCATTGCTCCCCTGATACTCAGCACTGCAAATTGCAAAGAGCTGCATGTCATCCACATAAATACGACAGCGCTGGCTAAAGTTACTGATGGCATCAACTGGGGTCTAAGGAAAATGTTCAACCCTTGCAGCACAACTTCCATAGTTTCTAATGAAACCACTTTTGCTTCATCTAAATCATTTATAAATTAAATGCATTTAGTTAGAAAAGTTAAGGGAGCATATTCAAAGTGATTTAACCGGTTAGCAGACTATTTAGTGCCGCCAGAAATCTGGCGGTTACCCAGTTTGTACAGCTAGCATCGGGGTATTCAGGGGGGTGGAGCAGGTGCAGTAGAGGGAGTTAGCAGGTCAACAGCAATACCGAACCACTGGCTGGTTAATCCTAACTGGCTAACTTTGCCACTTTAGATATCCGGCTAGCAGCTGAATATTATCCCTAACCTGCTAGCTAATCAGCTAAGAGATAGAACACGGATATTCGATGCCGGTGGCCAGGCATGGCTTTTTGGCATTGAATATCAAGGTTTAAATTAAAGCAGCGACGGCCAGCCACCTTAAGAGTGCTGCCCACCACCACCGAAAATGTCCTCTTAGGGTATAGAAACTTAGAAAAGCAAGCTGCAAACAAACCTCTTTGATATTCTTTCAGACAACACCCCTCCCCTTCAAAATATTTTGGATTTGGATTTAAATGATTCCCCTTCCCAAACCTATGCTCAAGGCAAGTAACAATTCAAGTAGGTGTAATAGATACTGTAGAACCCTGCCCTAGAGAGAGCTTACAATTTAATTTGGTACCTGGTGCCATAGAGGATGAAATAGCATGTGCAGTTACAAGAAACTAAAGATTCCTATGCCAAAATTACTTTTAAAGGGCCACTGCCGCAGTTCCACTACAGCCTATTGAATCTGCCTTTTATAAATTGTTTTGGACTACCTTAATTCATATGTTATCCTATATAAAGTGAATACTATTCCTTGTATCCTATTTGGTTTTATTTGCATGCACAACTTTATGCCTTTTCATTTTCCCATACTTTTCAGTCCTTTACCATATCAACACATTCCTCATCTACTCATATACTTCATACACTACATAGGACTGTCGGTACCCAGAATTGTAGGGATATTACAAGACAAATGCATTGTTGGCATAATATAAATGTACTACTACACTGTCAGGCATGACTCCTTATAGCACTGGCTAACACTAAGATATACTTATTTTGCAGTCACATAGGTTAATATACAGAATACAAACACACTTCTTTTCAACCTCACATACATGATCTGTTAATGGATGTGATGACACACGCATTAAGGCAGCACTCTCTCTATATATATTGTGATGATTCTTCAGACAGATATAAAAGAATTGTCTCTATTATTGTGAGGGAAGTGTGACTGTTAACTACACAGATGTATTTATAATTTGTAGCACAGAAGTATAATAAATGACATGAAAAAATGTAAGGCATCCAAAAAATTTTATCCAGAGATTTATACGGATAAACTGAATATTGCTGAAATATGGATAACTCCAGCACTGTCCACAGTAAAGTGAGCTAGCATGGGGTTTAGTGCTGCTCTAACTAGTTAGTGCGTGATTGGTTGGATGAGTGGGATGGAAATGGGCATTGATGGGGCATTGCAGGTAGAGTGGGCATCTTGGGTGCATGTTCACTTGAGCTGTTGCTGTTAATGCTAGTGCATTTAACGCCACCTTAGTGCGTGGGCATAAGTGCAGCAGAGAGACGGTTAGTGCGGTGCTGTGCAATTGCATTATACTAACGGCAGAGGATGGGCAAACATGCTCCTTGAGGTTAGCACAGGGCTAGATTTGTGGCTCAGTCATATGTTAAGTTCGTGCATTTTAAGAAACATGCCTCTATGTGTTTTTTCGGCACCGTTCGCTATCCAGAGAGCAGAGCTGAATAAACGTATTTAAGCACTATGGACAGTGTTTAAAAAGTCGCCGACCACAGACTTTAAATATTAACCCATTTATTTCTATACCCATTGGCTTGTTTACAGAAGCAATATAATAGTGCTCATTGGTCCACCAGGGAAATTGCTGAACACGCAGTCTTCTGAAGATCCATTCTCTTTGTTTGGATTATGCTGTAGTATTTTTGCCAAAATGGTTTTGGGCAAGTTTCTTAACTCTCCATTGCCTCAGGTACAAACTAGATTGTAAGCCCTCTGGGAATAGGGGAAATATGTTCTATAGCGAATTATAATTTGCCTTGAACTACTACTAGAAAAGCATGAACTACATACTTAATAAACAAAATAATGCTTCTGAAGGCTGAGGAATGGGATTCACAGGAAAAACAATTGAAAGCAAATCTAGAAATAGGGGCCCATGTAATAAGCCAGGCAGGGGCGGCTCAAGGCAATCTGCTGCCTGAGGCGAGGGATGAGATGGTGCCCCACCCCCTCCAGAGAGGGAGGGAATCTTTCTCAAAACTCCAGTCAGGGACTGAACCAAACCAAAAAGCCAATTAGATAATGTGGAGCAAATGCAAGATGTTCGCACACCAAGGAACTAAAAGAAAGAGCGAGAACCACAGCAGTTTATAACTCCAAATTATAATTCATTTGTATTTTGTTGTTATAAACTGTATTATGGTGCTTGCTTTTTCTTTTTGAACATATATTTTACATTCACAGAACCCCCTCCTCAACAATGGGTGCAAAGCAGAGGTAGGACACTCACCCACAGAATTCAATATATTAAAATAAAAAATCTGATTCTGGACATCTCACCAACAACAAACATTTTCCAGTACCAGGCACATTGGGAACTAATATAAAACCCTTCTAAAGTCACTGAAGATCTGCAAGACCAAATCTACCATACCATACCAGCATACACTTCCAAAACTAATACAATAAGGGTCCTACCCAGAAAAAAGCAGCACTATAAATACTGCAATGGGCCCCAAAACATCCATACACCTGTTTGAAAAACTCTACATGTTAAATTACTAGAGTACAGATCCCTACATACAAACTCCATGTTAACAGAACACCTAGCCTTGGTCACACACTCAGAATACAGACCCTCACCAAGTACAGAATAAGTGACCACAACCTAAAGTAAAAATAAAAATATGTAAACAAAAATTAAAATGAAACCCTAAAAAACAGACTCCGTATGAGGCACCACACCAGATAAGAGATGCAGTTCCCCATACTGTGTGAAATATAGATAGCTCAAAGTCCAATAACTAAATTGAAAATAAAATTATTTTTTTCTACCTTTGTTGTCTGACGGGTTTTGATCATTCTGGTCCCGATCTGAGGTTTCTGTTTTCCTCTGTCTTCTCTTAGGTCTTTTTCTATGGTCTATAGTCCATCTGCCATTTCTTGTCTCTCCTTTTGCTTTCTTCATGTTCTTCCACCAGCCTTTATCCAGTCCCGGTAACTCTCCCCAGTATCAGCATCCTTTACAGCCTCCCTCCCAGTACCTTCCAGTGCCAAACAGCTTGCATTCCCAGTACCACCACTAGTGTCTATTCCCTTCCAGTCCCCCTCCTTCCCCACCATCCAGACCCTTCTAGTCAAAATACCACCCCAGGTATCAGTGAACTTCCAGTCCCAGTGCCCCCTCCCATGTCAGTTCCCTTCCAGTCACCCTCGCCTCTGTCCATTCACCTTCCAGTGCCATCCCCAGGTGTCAGCTCCCTTCCAGTCCCCCTTCCCTCCAGCTTCCTCCTTCCCCTCTTTTCCACTCCCTTCCAACCCCCATGTCAGCTCCCTTCCAGCCCCCACCTTCCCCCCCTGTCAGGTCTCTTCCAACCCCCCCCCCCACCAATTACCCAGTCACCTTCCAGCCCCATACCCAAGTGCCTGCTCCCTTCCAGCTCCTCCCCTTGTCTGCTCTGCTCCCTTCCAGCTCCCCCCATGTCTGCTCTGCTCCCTTCCAGCTGCCCCAGTTCTGTTCCCTTCCAGCCACGCTGTCTGCTCCCTTCCAGCTCCCCCCATTTCTGCTCTGCTCCTGTCCAGCTCCCGCCCCCTGTCTGCTCCCTTCTAGCTCTTCCCCCATGTCTGCTCTGCTCCCTTCCAGCTCCCCCCATGTCTGCTCCCTTCTGGCGCCTTTCCCTCCCCCCCCTCATTGATTCATCCTTTAAAAAATATGAAAGCAGCTGCGAGAACCTTTCTCTGTTCCCGCTGCTTTGCTAACTTTTAAACTGCTGGGTCACGGAGTTTCTAAAGGCAAGAATAAGCATTTCCTACAAGAAACAGGAAATGCTTATTCTTGCCTTTAGAAACTCCGTGACCCAGCAGTTTAAAAGTTAGCAAAGCCGCAGGAACAGAGAAATGTTCCCGTGACTGCTTTTTTTTTTTAAGCAGAAGTGGCGGCGACCTCAACCTTGACCTCCTCCCCTCCCCCAACTCCCTCATGCCATGCTTACCTGGCTTACCGGGTAATGCCAGGCCTGCTGGAATATTGGCAGTTCTATCATTAGGCAATTTCTGGGGAGCAGCATATCAGAAATAAACATAGCCGGAGTGCTGCCCCCTAGAAACTGCCGCCTGAGGCCACTACCTCAGTTGGTCTAATGATAGAACCGCCCCTGAAGCCAGGCACTGAGCTTCAGTGTGCAGTGTTCTGGTAAAACCTTTTGTTCTTGATACAATGAACTAGTGGCATGCAACTTACTGTAGTGTTAAGATTGTGTGCTGATGGTAAAAACAGTGCACATCGTTGCAGTAATGTGCTGCCATTTTTTGTATCAGACTAAAGATTTTTCTTCTCTTTCTCCTTTCTTGTCAGTACCTGAGCAAATCTCCCAATGAGTATTCAGTACTGAACGGGGATTGGCTCAGGCACTGTCAGAAAGAGAAAATAAATACTTCCACCACCTCCACTGAAGCTATCTGGAGCAGGGCACCCCTGGCACAGACACTCCAGGCACCCTGTATCAGAGCAACCCTTGGCACCAACACTCCTGACCTGCATACTCTGGGGACAAGGCACCTGAGGCCTAGGTCATCTTTGGTCCAGACACTCTGGATAACAGTGCCCCTGGCTTGGGCATCCCAGGATGGGAATCCCTGGCCCAGGCATCTTAGGACAGGGCACTCCTGATGTGGGTACCCTGGATCAGGGCACTCCGGGCCCAGAGACTCTGGATTGGGACACTCCCTGAAATGCACCTCGAGTCCAGGGATGCCTGGCCTGGGCTTCTAAGTACAGATAGGCTCTCAACCAGAAAGCCTCTAATACTGCAGCATCCCCCATGAACCAATAATACCTATCTGGTCCCGGGGAGGCGTCCAACAGCATCCTCTTCTTCACATCAACATCTTGCAAAATGGTGGTGCCTGACCCCTAGCAATGCATTGGGACACACCTCTAAGGATCAGTCTGCCAAATAGCAGAGCACATCCCTTATTTGGTAGTCTGACCCCTAGCAATTTGCCCCATGCACTGCTAGGGGTCAGGAGCCATCATTTTGTAAGATGGCAGAACCAAAAGCAGAAGTGAATGGGCATTGCCTCCTCCCTTCGTTCCCCAAATTTAAGTGGTGTTTTCAGAATTCTACAGGCCACTGGGCCATCTTAGGGAAACATTTTTGGGGTAGGAGATCATGGAGTATGAAGCACAGGATGAGGGAGGTTCTGAGACCCATTGGGCTACCAGGGAGTGTTTATGGGGGTCCACTGAGCAACCAGAGAACATTTGTGGAGAGGGATCAAGAAGATCGAAGGGTCTGGGCATTCGAGTCTACTAAAAAGGGCCATCTGATGTGATGTGCTGCATTTCACCTCAGATGGTCCTTTTACTGCCGTTACTGGAATCTTTACTCAAGCCCTGATCTGGCACAGAATTTTTTTTTACCTTGGGAACAATTTCAGACTCAGCCTTTTGCATACCCACAATGCTACCTTTTAAAGAACTGGTTGTGCTTCTGATTTTTCTGCAATAAGCAATCCTACTAGATTGGGAATAAAATTAGCAAAGGAAAATAAGGAGTTAAACTGTGGCACTAAAGAATAATGCAGCTGATTAGATCAGCCCCTAGGTCTGGAAAGGAAGTAGCTGCAGGTAGTCATAGAAGAGACCTAAGAATAACCAGGCAAAGAGAATCAGATTATTTGAGTTGCCTCAGAGGATTCTGTTCAGAATATCAGAGACTCTGGAGTATATTTTCAAAGTAGGTTAGCATGGTTACTAATGCCTAAAATGTAGTACTTGACTCAGAAAAAGCAAGTAATTAAATTTAAAATCCAGACATGCACACTGTCTCTTGACATATCCCATGCTAACCAGCCCAAAGTGAAAGAGCCAGTTATTATCAGGGATTTCATTCTCTTCAGTCTCTTAGCAAGATTGGAACTCCCTTCCCAAGGGCAGCAGTCTCTAAATAATCCCAATAATCACTGAGAAAGTCCTATCCTTTCCAATACAGCTCAACCTGTCCTTTTTCCAGCGCACCTGGATTCATCTTAAGCCAAGTCCTCTTCCCTCTCCCTACCAGCCCTCTGAATTGAGTATTTGCAATTTTGGTGAGCCCCAGTTTTCACCAGCAGTAGGATTATGAGAGCCCTCCTGCCAGCACTGCTGTAGCTAATGAAGAAGGAAATTTTATACCAGGTCACTGCCCTCTACCTCGGATATATGCACCTAAGTTAAAACTATTCTAGAGTGAATTTATGTGTGTAAGTGCCTTTATAAAATTACAAATTCACCCCTAATAAGTTTTCAAAAAGCCCATTTTTTGGAGCATGACTCTCAAAGTTAGGAGTGTAATTCCTTTAAATACTGTATCGGGCCCAAGCTTTCAGCATCTGACAAACCCCCAACAGATCCAGGTACAAATACAGAACCCTTCTGGAAATTCATTCCAACTAATTATTAAGCAAACAGAAAAGACTGAAGTCTCGTGCTCTCCAGATATTCTTCCCTCCTACACTAACCTGGGTAAGCCAACCTAAAAAAGCCTAATTTTCCATTTCTTAGGAAAACCCTACAGATCTGTAGTTCATCCCAACTAATCTGTGCAGCAATCCTCCCATGATTCTTTTCTCTACTTTCATGCTGTCTCTCCTTTCACACACACAAGCATGATGCATCTTGTTCGCACCCTACCTAACAATGACACTTCTCCTGTAATCCCTACATCTTCTATGTTGTTTCTTCTCTACATTATCCATTTACTCCCACTCTACCCAACAAACACATGCGCAGGCTAGAATAGGGAGCTTCCTCAGACTGAAATAAATTCTCCAAGTGACCAAAAATATATTAAACACAATATATTATGATTTAGGTTCAGGATTGACCCAACAACAAGGGAGTCGACTAGGACGGCAGCTTCAGGGGACCAGGACAAAGCAGCTGCAGTCAAAGCAAAACAATAGATTCGATAGCCAAACAAACTCAAAGACTCATCAGTAATTATTTTACCTGCAGGAAAAACGACCAAGTTGCAGTAGTCCATTTATTCTTATAAGGGGCTTTTTGGTAAAATATTACAAAACAAAGTTTAATATTTAAAAGTATGATGTCCAAATATGCATTTTTATGGCATATTCTGTGATAGATGATATTGAGATGATTATGATTGACTTTAATTATAAAAATATTGGGAGGGGGTGCTAGGGGGTCATTCCAATTGGCATTTAGCAAAATATATGTCCAGGTCGGACATATATCCCCCACTAAACACCTGCGTCCAATTCAGGCTCCAAAGCTCACTGCACGTATAGAGGAGATGTGCAGGGAGCTCTGGACAGGGTGGGAGGGGAGGGCATGGGCTGGAGGAGGAGCGAGGATGGGCCGGAGGCATGACCCTGACCCTGGATGAACAGGGCCGATTCCAGTCACGGCCCTGTATGTCTGGGGTCTTTGACTTAGATGGGGGACTTTTTCCACCTCGGAAGTAGAATAAGTCCCCCCCACCATTGCCAGACAGCCATTGAGGGGCCAGGTGGCAAGATAGGCGGCTCCATGGGGTTCCCCACAGCCTGATCCCGGCCGCTGCAGGCCCGATCAGGGGTCGGGCAGCAGGGAAATCAGCGATTGCAATTACCGTGACAGATCGGGGCTTGTGCATGGCATCCTGGTGCCATGGTGATGGGACACCACGGCACTGACCGCCATGCAGAAGCATTGGGAGGCCTAGACGGGGGTTTCCTGTGCATCCAGCAGCACAGAATTGGGGCACGGCTGGCACGTCCAGGCTCTCTGCACCTGATTCTGCTCCCGCAGGATGTCTAGCTTCCTCATGTGCAGAATCTGGTGCAGATCCGGCCAATCCAGATTCTGGACATCCGGACAGGCCTGACGGGTCCCGATGGGAATTGGCCTCACAGTGTCTAAAAGCTAATTGCAAAGGGTTGCAAGGCTGAAGGTTCATCTAGGGCAGGAATCTCCAACTCCTGTCCTAGAGGACACCAAACCATTCAGGTTTTCAAGCTGTTCCTAATGAATAGGCATGAGATAAATTTGAATACATTGGGGGCAATGCATGCAAATATTATCTCATGCATGTTCTTTAGGGACAACCTGAAAACCTGAGTGGTTTGGTGCCCTCCAGGACTAATCTAGGATGCCTAATAGTCTTGCACCAGCTCATCTTCTGTATTTCTTGTTATGAGAAGGTGTGATTCACTATAATGCATGTCATATATCCAGAAGGCAATGCAGAGCCTTGCTTCTAATATGAAACACTTTTCATGTGAATGTGGATAGACAAGGAAGTGGAGCATTGAGGGGCTTCAGTTTGATTTCATTGAAATTCATGCTTGTTCATATTTCACATTTTTCTGGGAAGAGATCAGAGCAAGTTAGATTGCAATGCTCACATTAATGACATAAATGAAATGTAAGATGTAGAGGAAGACTAAGCTTTGACTGACTGTTGATTATCCTCAATTCCTGCTGTGCATTCATAGGTAGATCTGGTACGCACTTTCACGTTTCGCAACGCCAAGCAAACATACACTGGGATACCCGTCATTGCAGCAAACATGGACACGATTGGCACATTTGAGATGGCAAAGACTCTGAGTAAAGTAAGTGGCAACATTAACATTTTCTTCCCCCCACCCCCCATCAGAGTGATAGTTTTCCATATTAACAAACTGAAGTATGACTGTCCTCTTACACGATTTTCACTCCCTGTGTTCCCCTTCTACTCTTGTTCACATAAGGACAATTGCAGGCAGGCCTGGATTTAGACACCGGCAACTTAGGTAATTGCCTAGGGTGCCAAATTCAGAAGATTCCAAATACCCAGGCCACAGAGGAGCTTTCTCCCACTTACTTTAGGGCCACATGCATATGCTGCTTCAAAGGGGTGCCATTTTGCTATGACTTTCCTCATCCTCTCTTCTGGCTTTCCATTTTTTTTGGGATCTCCGATGCCTCCCTCCTTCTGTTCTCGCCTGTGGGCACCAAAATCTTAATGCTGGCCCTGATTGCACGCTTTTCGGTTTCCAACTTTCATAGACTGATGGTAGTCTCTTCTGGTTATAACCCTTCAATACTGCTCTTTCAGATAGTTTCAACAACAACAACCATGTGTTATATGGGGGTCAGGGGCGGCTCAAGGCAATCTGCTGCCTGAGGCAAAGGATGACATGGCTCCCCCCCCACCCCCCCACGTAGAGGGGGGCAGGGCTTTTTCAGAACTCCAATCAGGGACTGCACCAAACCAAAAAGCCGATTAGATTATATGGAGGAAATGCAAGATGTTTGCACACCAAGGAATTAAAAGAGAGTGAGAACAAACAGCACAGTTTATAAAACTAAATTATAACTCATTTTTAGTTAATTATAAACTGCGTTATGGTTCTTGCTTTTTCTTTCTCAACATATATTTTGCATCCACAGTGGGTGCAGAGCAGAACCAGGACATTCACCCACAGAACTCAATATCTTAAAAAAAAATCTGATTCTGATCATTTCACTAACATTCTCCAGTACCAGGCATATTGTGAACTAATACAAAACCCTACAACAAAGAGCAAACCTACCATACCATACCATATCAGTACAAACGTCCAAAACTCACATAAGGAGCCCATCCAAAAAAAAGCATCACTGTAAATTCTACAGTGGGCCCTGGAACATTCATACACCTATTTGAAAAGCTGAACAAGTCAAATTACTATAGTACAGTATGCGATATGCAAGAAGGAGGCAGGCCATGCAAACTGATTTTCAGAATATTTACAATATGCATAATGCATCACCGTGGAGGTGGAGGCCATGTATGTTAATTCTATTATTCTGAAAACAGGCTGGCTGGACCAGGCTGAGGGACCACTGTTTTTAGTGGGGGACTGTGAAATGAAAGTCTGGTATTTTGACAGCTGGCAGGATGAATGGGATACTATCGAGCCAACTGAAGAACTGGATTCTCTAAGGAGCAAAAGTTCCCTCTCCCTTTTCACTCCTTTTTCGCCACTAAGGGACCAAGCATTGATGTGTTTCTGCTGTAGGACATTGTTAAATTCATTCTCACTAGACTGGCTGAAGGGCATTACCTAGCTTAGAATTCATCTCTTTGCTAAAAGTGTGCTTAAAATGAGATCCCTCATCAAGGCCAAGGAAGAAAGGTCTTTTAGTGTTCAATAACCTTCCTCCACTCCCTCCAAGATGCTCTGGTGTCCTGTTACATGGCAGAGACTCAACAGGAAGGAATGAGGAAACTGAAGTATGACTATACTTCACAAGGAGAGATCAAAAACAGGAGGGCCTAAAATATGGAAAAAACTATAAAAATTAACATTTGCTGGGCCAATCAGTCTGTCCTTCCCAGGAGCAGAAATACACATTCAGACAAAGCTTGGCCATTGTTGTCATTTATCATACTACCTCCCCTCCTCCCCCCCAGCCAGAGTGTTCAAAGGCAGCTCCTTCTTCCCTCTAACTATTTCTTCTCAACCCCACCCCCCTCCAACCTCAGTGTCAAGTGCTTCAGGAATTTGCAGCCAGTAGACCTTCTGGCCATATACCAGTCAAGAAATCCAAAAGTTTGGAAAGCACCCCTGCTCTCCCTGAGCCAGCTCAAACCTGGCTAAACCTTGTTACACTTGAATGCCTCCTCTGTCCCTATTGTTCCTGTCTACCTATTGCCCTGGCTAGGCTCAGGTTTCTACCCCTCTCCCCCTCCCCCAACACCAATTGCTGATATAATGGTTGAAACTGAATACCCCACTGTTAATCATGTCACAATACACAAAGATCCATCCATGCATAGAATCAGACTACAGGGAATGGGGAATGAGGAATGGGGAAGAGATTTGACTGCCAGCATGGTTGCACAATCTCTGACCAAGAAGGTCAGCTTGGCTGTCTTCTCACTAGCTAAAAGAGGTTCCTAGTCTTAGCCACAGCTCCTTTGTTTTGTTATTTTTCAAAAACAAAATATAGAGGCTTGAAAAAGAAAGCAGAGAAACACCTTCTTACTGCTAAGACTGAGCACACATGGCTGCGGCTCCTCCTCAGAGCTCTCTCAATTGTTAGCAGGCCGAGTGAATCCCCCAGTGATCATCAGGACTGTGATTATCTCCCTGGTGCACCAGAGGGCTTGCGACCTTCCCTAATGGTGTCAAGTCTTTTGCCGCTGTTCCTGCCTCTGCCCACTTGCACGTGTGCACATGCCTCTTTCAAGCGCATCGTTCGTGACCATGTCCAGCAAAGCCCCACGCTGTATCAGTTGCAGAAAATGGCGTCAGGGACTGGTGGAGAGCACAGAGACTTTGGGGTCCGGATTCAGGGATCTGTCATAGTAATGGTCTTCTGGCAGACGTGACACTTTGACTTAGCTCCTGGTTCTGATTCTCTGCTTCTTAAAGCTTGAGCAGGAAAAAAATCCAGGGGGAGGGGCAGCACTCCATCAGTTGCAGCTGTGTTTATTTTTTATTTTGCCGCTCCTGACCTGCCACTGCCTTCCTGATGGTTTTTTTTCTCGCTTGGACGAGCTTGAGTGGGAAAAAAAGCGACAGGAAGGCAGTGGCAGAACAGAAGCGGCAAAATCAGAAATAAACACAGCCATAACTGACGGAGTGCTGCCCCCTTGAAACTGCCGCCTGAGGCGACTGCCTCAATTGGCCTAATGATAGAACCACCCCCAATGGGGGTCATCATCCCAACACATGGACAAACTCTGATAGACCTCTGTTTTCCTGCTTTGCCATGAAACAGTTGTCCCTTTTTTTGGGCTTTTCCCATGAAGTAGAGGCCATGTTAGAGCACCCTGACAAACTCGCTGTAACCACAGATGTTTTTCCAGATAAGGGGGAGACACAGGCTCCTATGCCCAAGCGAATATATGACACAGTCTAATATAACTGTCTTCACACCAAGCATTGCTTTTCCAATTAAAAAAAAGGTTCTCTTGTAAAAAGTGGGCAGGTAACAACATTTCCACTTCCAGTAAATTTTACATAAATCTTCAAGATTTACAGTCACTAAAAAAATACTGTAAAAGCAGCACTATTTACAGCCCTGAAGTTTCTAGTGGCCTCTCTTACCTAGCAAGGCTTCCTTAAAAGCAAATGCAGCACCCTCTGTTTCTTTTACAGACTCTCCCTTGAGCACCTGCACTTGGCAGCTCTTTGAACTATCCTCCAACCTTGGATGCGTGCCCTCCTCTGGATATAGACACAGATCTTTCTACAACTCACCAACTTTAGTGTCTCAAAACAATCGAGCCCTTGTCCCTTCTGTCCATCTGCAATCCCACCTTCTCCTCCGATTCCTCTCTCATTCTCCCATGTCACTCCTACTCCCTGCAATGATAGAAATGATGGAGGGGATATTCAAAGGCATGTACATGCTGGTTAGTGGGATATTCAGTGGGCTGGATTTCCGCAAGTGCTACACGCCCCGATGCTATGCAGCTAGCATCGGGGGCATCATGGGCATTCTGGGGCAGAACAGAAGTGGCGCCCGTCACTAACCAGGTGGCAGCTCAGTATCACCTCTGTTAGCGTCTGGGTTCTGCAGCTACCCTGGATATTCAATGCCTGCGGCCAGATATGACCCCGGCATTGAATGTCCGTAGTAAGTCTTCAGCGGCCACGGCTAGCTGCGTTAGCATCCCTAGCCACCACCGCTGAATATTTTAGAAAGGTTTTCTAGATGTGAAACCCAGTTTTACAGGTAGAAAGAGTGTTACACAAAATTTGCCACCATATACACATACAAGAGTACACATAGGGTGCGTTGCCATGTATAGTTATATATGTGTAAAATGTAGGTGTACCCAGGAGTGGAATTGGAAAGAGTTTGGGGTATACACTGGGCCGGCCACAAAGTTGCTTCAAGATGTCGGTGTCCTAGGTAAACTCTAAGCCATACACATCCCGGCTGTCAAAATCTCTTGTTTAGCTTTGAATGACTTTCTCTTTGCTACCCCTCAGAAGCTGACTCCCTAGGCACCTGCCTGATTTGCCTAATGGTCCCTGGGTTTAAACATTGTAAAATGCAAAGTATATGTGTATAACCTAGCAGACCTGCATGTGTTTATTTATGTTTGTTCTGGCGCAGGCTTAGATATACGTGCGCCTGCCGCCACTGGTTGCATAAATAAGTAGCAGTTTTAGAAGGGAAAGCATATGTGCAGTTTCCCTTTCTAAAATCAGTGCTTTTCAGACGTCCAGCACCCACTGATAGGGTCGGTTTTAAAATCCATTTCTTTGCAAATCCTCCCCTTTGGGAGGGGAGAGAACCACACACAAAGCTTCACCTTCAGCGCATCGCCAAAACAGACTTGTCAGTAAGGGCCCAGGATCCTTCTAAAACAAGGAAGCTGACCCACTGCAGTCCGCATTAGATAAAACCTAAGTGGAAGGCTTAAAGATCTGAATATGAAAATAATACACTTTTATAACCTTTAATTTCAGATGCAACTTTATTAAATATGTATATTTAATTTTTTTTTTAATTTTAGTATCTCAAGAAGTATCCCAGTAATGAATATCATCCAGAACTGAAAACTATATTTTCTTACTGGTACATGGCCCTCATCAACATTTAAAAATATATTAGACATTGATTTCATAAAAATTTCACAATAAAAGAATATGTACATTACTGGCATTTTCAATGACAAATTGTGTGACCTGTAAAAAAAAGTCATTTCATCTTATAATTTGAAGTAACAACTTATCCTTTTAGCAACGTCTGAGAAAGTACTCATTGTTGGCTTCAGTTCTATCCAAGATAACACTACGTGTGCAGCCCCATCCCCAGATTCACTGGAAACAGCTAGGTGTGTCGTATTCAAATTTCGAGGAGTTGGAGGAACTTAGCAACAGATAGGCTTTTACAGTTTCCAAGATTGGGCAGCAATTAAGGGAGGGGTAGGTAGGTAGGGCTCACAAATCTCTGCATGGCACATTGAATTCTGCACAGTGGTAAGTTGCAAGAACATTTTTCACTTTGTAAATGGAGAAGTAGACAGAACTGAGGCTATTTATGCATAGTGTCATTTCACATATACGTTTACCCGGACAGTACCAAGCTAGCAATGCGTCCTGTGAGATTGGTGAATCTGGCACCCCCCCCCCCCCCCCACTCCCCCAGCTGCATGCAGGAACTTGCTTTTGTTGGGCTTCCTGGAGGTCCAGTGATGACATTAGCTCCCAATCTGTACTGGCGCCTTTTGTGGCCGCACTGCTCACTCAGCCCTTGGTATGTCTCTGCCTTCATCCACCATAGGGGCCTCCTACTGTAGGCAAGATTGAGGGAGAGCTTTGGAATGAAATACATACTTTCACATTTTCAAAAGCGTGTGCGTATTTGCAACTTGATATCCACGCAAATTAGCAAGTGTAAATGCGTGTGGGTAATTTTCCTGGGCTAATATTCCAACTGGAAGTACGAATGCACATTCATTTTGCAAATCCTGCAAAGACTGCGGTTACAAAGTCTGATTATACCTATGTGTGCAGTTCTAATAGGATCCTGTAAGAAGGTAGTTCTGTAAGTTTCATAGGTATCATGGACTTTGCACTGATTTTCCAAAGAAAGGTATGCATGTCTAGTTTCACTTCGAAAACTGCCTAATTACAAAGAACCCACCCTACATTCGCACCTGCTAATTTGTGGAGATTACTTGTGAAAATTCAAAAAGTAGGCACATGGGTTCAAACCCTGCCTCAACCCTGCCTTCAGTAGAAAGCCCCTACAGTGGGTGAAGTTGCACACAAACCTTTATTCACATATAGGGTAGACAATGCTCAAAAAGCCCACTTCCTTGGAAAAAGCACGGTTTTGCCTACAGGAATGGCTTTGAAAACTGGCCTCAGTGTTATTACTAGCACTGTAATTCACCCCTCCTACAGTCTCCTCTAGTGTACACTGTGTACCTCAGTTTTGCCACTGTCCAGCTTACGCATTTGCTATACTTTCCTCATGGAGGAACCTTACCAGCTTCTAAGAGCACAGGAAGACCTCTCCCCAGCCTTCCAGAATGTCACCGAGGGGGAAGGGCAATGCTGGCAGGGCTCCAGGGAAGTCAAACATGCTTCTCCCGTACATTTTTGCCCAGTTCTTCCCTCCTTCCCTGAATAAACACATGCCGATGAATAATGTCACATCTTTGGCTACTGGGATGACTTTTCGTATGTGCATCCTGGACCTGAACCCCCTTCTTTGGGGTCTAGGAGTTTTACTTCCATGGTAGTTGTTTCATAGACAGATCAGCAGCAGTGAGAAGGGGCTCTTTAAGATGTAACAAAAGACTTGTCAAACGGTTTTGATCCCTGTCAAACCTTTGCCCAGTCTTCTCTTTACCTTTATCTTTCTGAAGGTTAGGGCTATGCTTTAGTTCCCACCTTTTCATTGACTGTCAGTCAGGATAGAGGTTTAGCAGAGTGTTCGTTATCCGCCACACTGTTGAAGTGTCCTTGCTGAATTTAGCTGTAGTCATGTGCTGCACTAGTTAAATGCTGTAAGCACGCGATCAGATATCCCCATTCCTAGTATTCACTGACTGTGACTGGCACTGCGATCAGGTCACTTGCAGCCACGGGACAGCAATGCTGGGCTCTGTGCCCTCCCTCCTCTGCACATCAGTGGATAATGGATTTGAGGTTACATTTAGCGTATAGCTGCAAAACATCCGTAAAAGCAAAAATTATGCATTCACAGAGTCTTTATTTTCTGCAGCACGGCCACAGGAAATCTAATCTGGTCTAATGTTCCCCCTTAGAATGCAATGTTTACTGCTATCCACAAGCATTACACTTTGGAGGACTGGAAGATGTTTGCGGCCTGTAATCCAGAATGCTTAGAGGTAGGTTCCTATTTCCTGGCCTATTTTTTATCAGTATTTCTGCTGAATTTCCTTACAAACTACCTTGGCTCTGGCTGGACAATGCTAGGATGGTCTGTCAGCAGAGATGGGGTGGAGCTGCAGGTTGTCCTGTATTGTAAGGTTACCAGATTTTTTGCAGGCAAATCTAGGACACTTATTGGAAGAGTGTGTGGTGTATATGAGGTGGGGGGAGAGGTTAAGGAAAAGACACCTTAAATCCAGGTTTAAGCAACAAGGAATGGAGGAGGGAAGGGGAGTCATTACCCTGCCTCCCCCCTCACACATAGCCATCCCATGACAGCAACAACATCATTTTGAAGGAGACAAATCAACAGAGAAATAGGAATAGTGATGCATGTCCACCATACTGTGCAAAAGAAAATGGATGCAAATTCTGAAAAAAACAACACAGTCAAATTGCTAGATTGAAAATTTTGTTTTTTTCCACGCTCTATCCATATGGCTGGAATTGGGGACAGGGGGCTGCCAAACGGGTAGGAATACAGGGACACAGCTCTAAAATCAGGGACAACTGGTAACCTTATTGTATTGCAGTGATATTCAATACCACTATATCAAGCCTTGACAAATTTTCTTGGAATAAAAGGAGTCAGCTGAAACATTTAGCAGCCAACTCCCAAGACCTCAGTCATAGTGCCCCCACTCCTCGCAAAAGGTACTGTATATCGCAGCTCCTTTTTTAAGGGCTTGAGTTACTGTTTCCCCATTTTCTATCAGGTCCTTAATGTGCCATTTACATGGTGACAATAGAAGGCAGTGACTCTTCTCCCCCCCCCCACCCCAATGAGTTATGTTGTTAGCAGCATATTAGTGACACTTTATAGCTGCACCTGAGGCAACTTCTTTTTTAGTTTCACATTAACAGCAACATAACCATGGTCTGATAATACATGAAGCAAAAAAAAAATTCTCATAAACCTCCTTAGTGATCAACCAGTGTCTCTTTTCTCTGTCTTAGCTCTCTCAGCCATCACCCAGTCTCTCTTTCTCTCATTGCTTCCTCTCCCCCAATCATCATCCGATGTCACACTTTGTCCCCTCCCAGCCATCACTCGATCTCTCTCTCTCTCTCTCTTTCATTGGCCCCTCTCAGCCATTATGTGATGTCTCTCCCTCTCTCTCTCATTGGCCCCTCTCACCCATCATCTGATGTCTCTCTCTCTCTCTCTCTCTCTCTCATTGGCCTCTCCCAGCCATCATCTGATCTCTCTCTCTCTCTCTCTCATTGGCCCCTCCCCCAGCAAGAACTGAGATCAGCAAACTTCCTCCACTACACGGCTCAGACTACATGCAGAGAGCTGATTGTGGTGGAGGGCTGCAGTGATGTTGAAGGAACAGAAAGAGACATTGCATGATGGCTGGGGGAGGGAGGGCAATGAAATTACAGGCACCAGGGTGCAATTTATATTTGCTATTGCGACCTGGTGCATGGGATTAGCCAAAACCTGCACTATATGAATAACTATCCATATAACTTAGGACAGCAAAAAAGGTGTCCTAAGATTCTTCGTGTAGTGGTGCTGAATCTTGCCACTACACAGATGGCGGCAGTGATGGCTGTGGTATCCATATATTCAATGCTGGCTGCTATCCGGATACGGATGCTGAATATTTTTAGCATGGCAGCTGGCATTTAAAAAGAATGCTGACCACAACTGGTCAGTATTGACCCATATAAGTGTGACTTCATAAAGGGCAATTTTCAGAAAGATTTTCCATGTGTAAATGCCTCCCCCCCTCACACACACACAGGGAAAATGTGCTGTCCAGAGTATATGTCCGTTTCCCTCTGGAGAAATAACGTGGTAGTGGAGCAGGGATTGCCTGGGCAAAGCATACATAGAAAGTTTATGTTAACTTCCTCTGTGTATTCCTGGCTGGGAGTTTGCATTTGCAGGCTCTGTGAGTACCTTTGTATCTGTGGTCCCCACTGAGCCAGAGATTTTCAAAGGACGTCACCATAAAGGGTTTCCCTCTGAAATTAGCTTGCAGGCCCACAGACACAGCATATTCATGGGTAGTCTTTTATAAATATTTGACCATACAAAACAGAGGCATTTCGAGGATAGGAGTTTTGGGAATATGCTCTGAATTTCTGTGGGCTTTTTAAATTATCAAAAAGTACAGGGGGCATATTCAGACTGAGTAACATGGTTAGCAGACGTGTTAATCGCAGTGAGCGGGATATTTAGCAGCACATAGCTGTTTTCTGCCACTGAACCTCCCCTCTTAATCCCACTATACGCCCCACTGCTAACCGCATAGCATCAGGGCATTTTGGGGGCATTCCAGGGGTGACACTAAAGTTAACTAGCCAGTGGCAATATTCGGCTGCTGGTCAGCTAACAATAGACACATCAAAGGCTGATCTAGCTTTAGCCAGTTTGGCTAACTGAGTAGCAGCAGTAGCTGACTATCGCTGCTGCCCAGTTAGCTGAAATGCTAACTAGGCACACTGGCTATTCAATGATGGTGGCTGGGCATGACCCTGGCATAGAATATCCGGTCTTAATTTAAATTTAAAGCAGCGACAGCCAGACTCTTTAACTGTGCCGGCTCTTGCTGCTGAATATCAGCCCCTATGTGTAGAACCAGGAGCGAACACAGCAGAGACAAGGTACCATAAAAAATACAGATCCCAGAAACAGCACCAAAAAATATGAAATTTACAAGACATATCTCAGTGAGATTAAAAATATTTATTTTATGCACAGTGTATATAAATATAGAAATTGTGTCACTATAAACATCGCATAGATTAGCACCAAACAAACATCTAAAATAAATGCTAAAAACAGAAACCCAACATGGCCATGTTTCGCCCGAAGGCTGCATCAGGGGTAACAGGATAAACGATAAGAACATAAGAACATAAGAACATAAGATATGCCATACTGGGTCAGACCAAGGTCCATCAAGCCCAGTATTCTGTTTCCAACAGTGGCCAATCTAGGTCATACGTACCTAGCAGTTTCCCCAAGGGACACAGGTTCCACAATGCTTGTATTGGTTCAAGCATTGATATCCTGGGTCCCTTCTTAATAATGGTTTATGGACCTTTCCTCCAGGAACTTGTCCAAACCTTTTTTAAACCCAGCTACACTAACAGCCTTTACTACATCCTCCGGTAACAAATTCCAGAGTTTGATTACACGTTGAGTGAAAAAATATTTTCTTTTATTAGTCTTAAATAGTTTACCCTGTAGCTTCATTGCATGTCCCCTAGTCTTTCTATATTCTGATAAGGTAAACAATCGATCTACGTTTACCCGTTCCACTCCGTTCATTAATTTATAGACTTCTATCATATCTCCCCTCAGCCGTCTCTTTTCCAGGTTAAAGAGCCCCAACCTTTTTAGCCTTTCTTCATAGGAGTAGCCTTCCATCCCCTTTACCATTTTGGTGGCTCTTCTCTGAACCTTTTCTAAAATTGCTATATCCTTTTTAAGATATGGCGACCAGAATTGCACACAATATTCAAGGTGCGGTCTCACCATGGAACGATATAGAGGCATTATAATATCTTTTGTTTTATTTTCCATTCCTTTCCTTATCATACCTAGCATTCTATTTGCTCTCTTGGCCACCGCTGCACACTGGGCCGAGGGTTTTAACATGGTATCCACAAGGACGCCTAAATCTTTTTCTTGGGTGGTGGTTCCTAATGTGGAACCTTGCATCGTGTAACCATAGTTTGGGTTGTTCTTCCCTAGGTGCATAACCTTGCACTTCTCCACATTAAATTTCATCTGCCATTTTGATGCCCAGTCTTCCAATTTATCAAGATCCTCTTGCAATTTTCCACAATCCTCCTGGGTTTTAACAACTTTAAATAGTTTTGTGTCATCAGCAAATTTGATAACCTCACTCGTTATTCCACTTTCCAGGTCATTTATGAATATGTCAAAAAGCAACGGACCCAGCACAGATCCCTGGGGTACACCACTATTCACCTTTCTCCATTGGGAAAATTGGCCATTTAGTCCTACCCTCTGCTTTCTATCTTTTAACCAGTTCCTGATCCACAGTAGTACACTGCCTCCTATCCCATGACTCTTTAGTTTTGCCAAAAGTCTCTCATGAGGGACCTTGTCAAAGGCTTTCTGAAAGTCCAGATACACAATATCAACCGACTCACCTTTGTCCACCTGTTTATTCACTCCTTCAAAAAAACATAACAGATTAGTAAGACAAGATCTTCCTTGTCTAAAGCCATGTTGGCTGTCTCCCATTAGGTCATGACTATCTATATGCTGAGTAATTTTATTCTTTATGATGGTTTCTACCATTTTTTCCCGGTACTGATGTCAGGCTCACCGGTCTGTAGTTTCCCGGATCACCCCTCGAACCCTTTTTAAAAATTGGTGTTACATTGGCGATCCTCCAATCCTCAGGTATTAGAGATGATTTTAATGATAGTTCACAGATTACTGATAGCAGGTCTGCAATCTCAAATTTCAGTTCTTTCAACACCCTTGGATGTATACCATCCGGCCCAGGTGATTTGCTACTCTTCAGTTTATCTAATAGTTGTAGGACATCTTCCCGATGTATCGATATTTCCTTCAATTCTTCCACACCTTTAAATACCACTTCAGTCGTGGGTAACATCCCTACATCTTCCTCAGTAAAGACCGAAGCAAAGAATTCATTCAGTCTCTCCGCTATCGCCTTGTCGCCTCTTAGTGCTCCTTTAACCCCTTTATCATCTAATGGACCAACTGACTCTCTCACGGGTTTTTTGCTACGAATGTACTTGAAAAGGTCTTTATTTCGCGTTTTTGCTTCCGCAGCAAGCTTCTTCTCAAATTCTCTCTTTGCCTGCCTTATCAATGCCTTGCATTTGACTTGCCAGTGCTTGTGCTGTTTCCAGGTTTCATCATTTGGCTCTTTTTTCCATTTCTTGAAAGATGCTTTTTTGGCAACAACAGCCTCTCTGACCTCAGCTTTAAACCATGCTGGCAATTTTTTGGACTTCCTTCCACTTTTCTTAAAGCGTGGAATACAGCTGGTCTGGGCTTCCAAGATAGTATTTTTCAACAACACCCAAGCTTGATGTACGTCTTTAACCTTTGCAACTGCTCCTTTTAGTTTTTTCTTAACTGTTTTCCTCATTCTATCATAGTCTCCCTTTCGAAAGTTAAAGGGTAGTACTGTGGATTTCCTTACTATCCCTCCTCCACTAATTAAATCAAAGGCGATCATGCTATGATCACTATTGCCAAGTGGCCCCAACACCCTTATCTCTTGCACTACATCTGGTGTTCCACTAAGGACTAGGTCTAATATTGCTTCCCCTCTGGTCGGTTCATGAACCAGCTGCTCCAAGAAGCAGTCATTTATTTCATCTAGGAACTTTATCTCCCTAGCATGTCCTGTTGTGACACTGACCCAGTCGATGCCGGGGTAATTGAAATCACCCATTATTATTACTGCACTGTAACTTTTGCTAGCTTCCTTGATTTCTTTGAGCATTTCATCATCCATTTGTTCATTCTGGCCAGGCGGACGATAGTACACCCCCACTGCCATCGCCTTCCCCTTTTTACATGGAATTTCAATCCATAGAGATTCTACAGCAAATTTTGTTTCTTGCAAAATTTTAATCCTTTCTGACTCAATGCCCTCTCTAACATAGAGCGCAACCCCTCCACCAATTTGATCAGCTCTATCATTTCGATATAGTTTGTACCCAGGTATCACAGTGTCCCACTGGTTGTCCTCCTTCCACCATGTCTCTGATATTCCAATCATATCTAACCTCTCGTTTAGTGCTATATATTCTAACTCTCCCATCTTGTTTTGTAGACTTCTAGCATTTGCATACAAGCATTTTAGAGACTGTATTTTATTCATATTAATTTGGCTATTGGTAGACATGGGTAATTTGGGATCTTTAAGTTCTGTCTGCTCCATACTCGAGGGCATTTGGGCTACTTTACTCTTTTTTGGAACCTCTCTGCTTTTTGTAGTATCCTTCAAGGATACATTCTTCCGAACCATGCGCTCTTGGACGACTGTCGGCTTTCCCCTATTATCTAGTTTAAAAGCTGCTCTATCTCCTTTTTAAAGGTTAATGCCAGCAGCCTGGTTCCATCCCGGTTAAGGTGAAGCCCATCCCTTCGGAAGAGCCCCTCCTTTCCCCAGAATGTTCCCCAGTTCCTAACAAATCCGAACCCCTCATCTCTGCACCATTGTCTCATCCACGCATTGAGACTCCGGAGCTCTGCCTGCCTATTGGGTCCTGCGCGTGGAACGGGAAGCATTTCGGAGAACGCTACCCTGGAAGTTCTGGATTTCAACTTCCTACCTAAAAGCCTAAATTTAGCTTCCAGAACCTCCCTACCACATTTTCCTATGTCATTGGTACCAACATGTACCAAGACAGCAGACTCCTCCCCAGCACTATCTAAGACCTTATCTAGGTGGCGTGTGAGGTCCGCTACCTTCGCACCAGGCAGGCATGTTACCAGTTTTATATGCACAGTTTACTTCCTCATCCTAAGCATGTTTCCCAGTCAGTATCTTGTTAATGCGTGTGAAAGTACGTGCATATTTTTAGTCACTATGGAGGTAATTTTAGGACGTGCATATTTTTCAGTCCACAAACTCTGCTGGATTTTCAAAGCAAAAGAATACATGTGTTTTTGCTTTGAATACCACCCCAGGAAAAAAGCCAAGCTCGCAGTTCAAACCTCTCCTGCTGACCCCAGTTCAAACATCTCCTGCTGACCTATAAGTGCATTCACTCTGCAGCTCCTCACAACGTTTCCTCTCTTATCTCTCCCTACACCCCTCTTCAGAAATTCTGCTCTTCTGGTAAATCCCTTCTATCTGTGCCCTTCTCTTCTACTGCTAACTCCAGACCTTGCTCCTTTCACCTTGCTGTACCTTATGCCTGGAACAAACTACCTGAGTCTGTACGTCAGGCGCCTTCTCTGACCCTTTTTAAATCCAGGCTGAAAACTCACCTCTTCGCTGCTGCTTTTGGATCTTGACTCATCTGATCTTTGTGTGTTTCCTTACCATTCCTCCTAGATGTATCCCATGTCTACAGCTACTGTGTTGTCTGTCTTGACTAGATTGTAAGCTCTGAGGAGCAGGGACCGTCTTTTACATGTGTCTGTGCAGCGCTGCGTATGTCTTGTAGTACTATACAAATGTCCAGTAGTAGTAGTAGCATTTACACCTGCAGTTTTCAAAAATATGCTTGCAAGTGTCGCCCCTCCTCGAAAATGTCTCCTAACAGTCAATAAGCGTACATGCAGACAGTCTGTATGTGTCTAATTTTATCCGCACTTTTATGAAAGCCCATTTTCACTGCTCTGTTTGCAGAAATTACTCTGAAAATTACCTCCAATGTGAGGGTAAAAGTTTTACTATGAGGATTCTAGCTGGCTAACTTGATAGTTACCTGGGCCTTAGTTACTGATGTGCATAAAGGGAATAATGCATACTTTTTCTCAAATAACATTTGTTATCCAGCAAAATTGCACAATATTTTCCCTCAAAGCATGTGTGTTGAACACAGCACAAGTTAAGAAATAATGAGATGCCAAACACACATATGCATGCAAAGCAGCTCATTAAATTCCTTAGTTAAGATCCCAACCCAAGACTGCACAGTCGGCATATCCAGCTTCTAGCAGAGTTCTTCCAAAGCAAAGTTACAAACCCAAGCCAAAAAAAAAAACCCAGCCACACCGCAATACCTCACATCAAGCAACATATCATAGCAGCCATTTAACTCCATCTCCACGCAATACATAGAAAACATAATCATAAACCTGAAACAACAGCATCCTCACTAGACCCATGTCCAGTAAACTGAATTAAGAGAACTAGAACCAGGTAATATCAAGTCTAATAAAACTGTAAATATGCTTGATAATAACAAAAATAGCACAACTATCTCTTGCTCTAGGATACATGCCTAACAGCCTAAAGATCACCTCAGCACATCCAACATTAAAGAACCCCTCGCTCGACACTAATAACCCAGCATCATGCAGGCCCATATCTAGCCTACCCTCCTTGGCTAAGATAATTGAAAAAGTAATACAACAACAACTCCAAAATCTCATCAATATATATGCACCACTGGACCCACAACAACACGGCTTTAGACCACACCATGGAGTCAAAACACTATTAACCTCTCTTATGGACAGACTCATACAAGGCACCCAGCAACCTAAGAAGGGTTTCACACTAATATTTCTGGACAGAGTAGCAGCATTTGACTCAATCCCTCATAACATAGGCCCTTAGGCGCGACACAAAGGCAGAAACAAACAACAGCACATCCAACTACAACCCGAAGCAATGACAACAACGCCAAAAAGTGTTCCTCCACCAACCGCCCGAGAAACAGAGAAACCCCCCAGATCGGAGTGGAACAACTCAGCAGGAAACCACCCCACTTAGAAACTCCTGCCCAATCAGGGCATTGGGAGCACCGTCGAAAATCAACAGCCCAGCCAAACCCACCCAAGTCTGATAGAACCGCGCCTGGGGACCTCACCGGAGGGCCCTTTGGCGTGGCACTCCAGTGCAGCCACAGAAACAACCACAACCCACCGCTGCAACAGAGCCACCAGCAGAAAGCGAACTCAGACAACGAAGACAAGAAAAACACCAGCAGAGCAAAGTAAGTGCAACCTCTACCAAACTCTGACCGGCATAAGAATGTACACAACATGGATTCTGCCCATCAGCCTCCTCCTCACCCAACTCATACCACACCAGGCAACCAACCACAACCTACTAACAAGCACTCCATGGCAGCCAGCACAATTCTTCACACTCCTACAGTACACCCACTGGAACACAAGCAAGACACCCAAGCACAAGAGGCAAAACAGACACAAATCCAACACACAAACAAACCCAAACAAAACACAGATACAACTAACCCCGGCTATGATCACAATCGATCTCATCAATGCCAGATCCATAAGAAACGAAATTAACACAATAGCAGACCACATAGAAGATCATCAACCTGACATACTGTGCATTACTGAAACATGGCTCACCCCCACCGATAATGTGCTACTTAATCAACTAGTACCAACCACATACACAGCATTCAACTGCCCACACACACAATGAAGAGGAGGAGGGGTCCTGATCCTGGCAAGGAACAGCCTAAGATTCAAGTCACGAAGCACATCAAACACAAACCAATGCAACACCATCACTGTGGAAAACAAATGGCTGACACTATGCCTCATCTACAGAGCCCCGAATGCACCACCAAACGAACTAGCATCCACTCTAGAAGAGGTCTGTGCCATCAACACTAGCAACAAACCCCTGCTACTACTAGGAGACTTCAACCTAAAATCCTCCAACACAAAGGACGCAGAAGCCTTCCTACAAGCTATGGGATCCTTACAATACTCCCAACTGATCAACATCCCAACACACAGACACGGATCATCACCAGACCTCATATTTGCACCCAACTTCCTAATGGACAATGGTAACATATCAACATCGAATGTCACCCCCGTTCCATGGTCAGACCATCACATAAACAAAATAAAGGTCATGCCACAAAGCCAAAACCATGACAAAAACCTAGACATACCAACAGCACAAAGAAGATTTAAAAGCTTTGACGGGGACCAATTTCTCCAGGACACTCTACCACACCTGAATACAGAAGAAGAGGATTTAGACGATCAAATCAGAAAATGGAACAGCGTCATCAATGCAGCCGCCAAAGCTACCGAACACAGACCTAAAAAAGATCGCCGCACTAGTGCACATCCTGGTACTCAAAAACCATACGAAACAAAAAGAGAGAGCTCAGGAAGTTAGAACGGTGATGGAGACACACCAAGTCTCCCAATAGTCAGACTCTATACTTAACAAAACAAAAAGAGTACAACAACCTCATCAACCAAACAAAGAGAGAATACCACACCAATATCATACTCAAATCAAACAACAAACCGAGAGAGCTCTTCGAAATTGTGAAAACACTCACCAAGGAGCAGAAATCCAACAGCGAAGTGCAAATAGACCCACAAACATTCGCAGACCACATCCAAGACAAATTCCATTCAGCTCCACGAAGGAAAACTGACACAAGCACCAAACCAACCAACCCCTCAAGAAAAATTTGGGACAAATTCAGCAATGCATCCACAGAGCAGCTCTCACATATCATCACTGCCCTCAACACAAGCATGGCTCCAACAGACACAGTCACATGGATCAAAATGACAAAGTCAAACTTCATCCACACCATACACAACATGGTGAATAGATCTCTAACCCAAGGTATCATGCCAGACCAGCTAAAACTCTCCACAATAAGAACAATTCAGAAGAAATCAGCACTCGACAAAAACAACTCAGCAGCCTACAGACCCATCTCAAGCATCCCTCTACTGGCTAAGATTATTGAGAAAGAAGTACAACATCAACTACAGGACCACATCGACAACTACGCAGAACTCGACCACAACCAACACGGTTTCTGCCCCAACCATGGAGTTGAAACACTCCTGCTATACCTTTTTAATGACATACTACACTTCATAGACAACAGCAAGAACGGAATACTCATGATCTTCATTGACATATCATCAGCATTTGACACAGTCGACCACGGAACACTACTAGCAAGACTACAGAACATTGGACTACACGGAGCCACACTGAGGTGGTTCCACTCTTACCTAACGGACAGACAGATACAGGTCAAGATTAGGTCCAACACACCCCGACCCATAAAAGTCATGCAAGGCATACCACAAGGATCTGCACTATCAGCTTTTTTATTCAACATCTACATCCAGCCAATATGCAGCATCATAAAAGAGCACGGGATAAAATACACAATCTATGCGGGCGATATAATGATATACACACCAATCACCCTTGACAACCCAGACTACACCAAGATAACAGATTGTCTCACACACATGAACACCTGGTTTCAAGACAACAACATGACTATAAACTACAGCAAGACCGAGGAGCTAATCATCACATGAAACTCCGACTTCATCCCCCCCATTCCTCCCGCGACATCAAGATAGGTACCAAAACCATACCCATACAATCAGAAGTGAAATACCTCGGAGTGGCCATGGACAAAGAACTTAACCTTCAGTCCCACATCAGCAGAACCACCAAAAATGCTTACCACAGGATGAGACTAGTATGACGCCTCAAGCCCCTCCTCGCTCAGGAACACTTCCACAAAGTTTGTCAGGCACTAACCCCAATCCTAGACTTCTGCAACCCAATCTATCTGGGCCTAACGAAACAGACACTAAGACCGTTGCAACTGGCACAAAACACTGCAGCACGCATAATAGCCGGCAACACAAGACAAGAACACATCACACCCACCCTAAAAGAGCTCCACTGGCTGCCTATCAGTGCCCACATTAGATACAAGACAATCATAAACATTTTCAGAATCAAACAACAGTCATCAGCTTTCAGCCTACACCCACTCATACAACCCAACAACAGCACAAGACCGAGGAGAAGAGGCACTTCCAACCGTATCAACACACCTAAAGACATCAACAGGGTACGCAAGGACACCGAAAAACAAGCCTTATCAAAGGCGGCACCAACAATCTGGAACGCCCTCCCCGACGAACTGCGTTCAACAACAGACCTTAAGGATTTCAGGAAACTACTGAAGACGACCCTCTTCATAGAACACTACGGTGACATTACTTAAACCATGCAACAGACACCTCAATACCCCCCCCCCATGTCACTATAATAATAATTAAGCAAGGACCTGATACCCATAGCATTGTAAATAGCGCACGCTGTAAATAGCACACCAAGAATCAATGATCAGTCACACTCACATGCATACACTACCCACTGCATGCGCACACCAGACACTGAATCTTATTGATTGTTTGCTGTTCAGACCGCCTTGATTGCAGGATAAGGCAGTATAGAAATCCATTTAAATAAATAAATAAACATCCTATTATCGCAGCTATAAGCAAGGCATAACATTGGAAAAGTTCCGCTTAAAGGTGAAAACAGGATTGACCAATTCAGCTCCATTTTATTAACAGCAAGGTGTCCCACAAGGATCAACTTTATCCTCCCTACTTTTCAGTATATATACAGGGGTGGCCCAAAAAGAGTGAGAACATCTCGTAAATTAAAAGCTTAAATAGTTTACTTATTTACTTTTTTTAGCTATATAACTTCTTTATTTTAACAATTTCTGGTCGCCATCTTTGTTTTTTTAATTTGTCAATCGTTTACATCTGTCTTTTTGAATTTTTAAATAACTTAAATGCTACGAGATGTTCTCACTTTTTTTGGGCCACACTGTATATACAGTATATATATATAAAACCTATATGCTCAAACGTTCATTCTCACACAGTTCACTATCACATATGCGAAGGCGATATTATGCTCTATGCATCCTATAATTCAACAAAACCTACATATAATAACAGACTGCTTCAAGGATATTGCTCACTGGCTATCAGATCATGGCCTATCAAGCTATAAAAAATAAACCCAGAAGTACTACAATCACCAGAGATAAAACATTTATCCCACAAACAATGCTGTGAATTAATGCAATCGAGCGAGAAGTAAAAACCAACGTTAGATACTTAGGAATAACTCTAGACCAAAGATTCAACCTAAACACACATATCAAGAAAACCATAAAGATAATATATCACAGAATGCGAACCCTTCAACAACTATGCCCATTACTCGAACCAGATGATTTCTGTTCAGTGTTTCAGGCGATAGTCTTCCCACATTTTGACTGTGCCAACATTTATATACCATGGACTAACAAAATGTACTCTCCATCCTTTACAAATGGCACAACATGCAGCAGCCCGTATCATCCAAGGAGCATCAAGATTTGAGCACAGTATCCAATACTGAAACAACTGCACTAGCTCCTAATAACAAGTCAAATTAAATACAAAATCCTGCTACTGATAGTCAAAATCACGCATAGCTTATCATCCACATACCTAAACACGCTCTTACACATGACACAGAACAACAGCACCCGAAAACAAAGCACACAAAGTATGCTAATGATGCCAAATGAAAAAACAAAAAGTAACCAATATGCCTGCAACCGCTCATTCTCCCTTTATGCTCCACGACTACGGAATATACTGCCTGAGAAGACCAGAAACATATCTGAACTTATAGCATTCTGCAAGACACTAAAAACCCAGCTATTCATGGAGCACTATGGAGTTATAATAGCATAAGTCTCATATTCCACCAACAAAAAATGCAATGTGTGCCTTTGAGTCAGTCCTGACTCCTTGCGACCCAGAAGCTCCTGGGTTTTCTTGGCAGTGTCACCAGAAGTAGATTGCCAGGCCTTTCTTCTGAGGCAATGGAGGGTTAAGTGACTTGCCCAAGGCCACAAGGAGTGCTAGTGGGAATTGCTTGGTTACCAAGCCAGTGCTCTAACCACTAAGCAACAGTTTGTTGTTTTTTTGTTAAATGCTGTCAAGTCATTACTGATAGCCTCTGGGTTTTCTTGGCAAGTTATGACTGGAAGTAAATTGCCAGACCTTTTCTTCCAAGGCAATGGAGGGTAAAGTGACTTGCCCAAGGTCACAAGGAGTGCCAGCAGGAATCAAACCCAGATTTCCTAGGTGTTAGGCTGCTGCTTTAACCACTAGGCTGCTTCTCCACCACAACAGTTAGCTACAGTATGCTCAATCCTCTCTTGTTAAGAAGTTGGTAACCTAGCAAAGTTTTCCTCCTCCCTCCTCCCTCTTCCAGTTGAAGAACAAGAATAACTTGTACACCCTATCTTAGCATGTTTTCAGTTCCTTGTTTGATGTAAAATCTTTACTGTTTCTTGTAAGCCGCTTTGACCTGGAGAAAAGCAGTATAGGAAAAGATTAGCTAAATAAATAAATAACACACAATGAATAAGACAGCTTGGGCCCGATATTCATTGGGACGGCTATTTACCACTTCGGCACATAGCTGTAGTCATTGACCTCTAACCCCAGATATTCAATGCCAGGATTATATGTGACCCTGGCATTGAATATCAGGGGTCACCGCACAGCCTCCGACACCACAGAAACTTACCGGGTAGCGGCGATATTGCACCACTACCCAGTTAGTTCCGTGGGTAAAACTTTTGCTTCATCTAGTTTTTCCCACAGATTGCTAACCGGGTAGTGGTGCAATATCGCTGCTCCCTGGTTAGCAACTGTCACCGCCCATGACAAACCCTGGAACACTCGTGGCACACCCCGATGTTAAGCGGTTAGCATCGGGGTGTGTAGTGGAGAATCCTGTCCAGCAGCATTTGCACGGTTTACAGGTCTGTAAACCATGTAAATGCCTTTTAAATATCAAGCCCCTTGTATTCAAACCCACAAGCTGCATTATTTATTAATTTATTAGTATCACCATAGTTCTAGGCAGCTATTCCTGGAAATATAAAGCTACTTTTGAGCTGCTATTATCTTTCCTAACTGGGAGCATCAAGCCACAAACATACAGCCTGATAGTCCTGGAGAGCCTTGTAAAAGGGCTGTTGTTGAGTGCCTTGCACGCCCCAGACATCCACACCTCCCCCCCCCCCCAATCAATTCCCCAACATAGATCCAGTCAAGTCCCTCACCCTTTCTAATCAAAATCCCCCCTCCCATTCTCCTGACCTCCAACCTGGCACCCCAGGTGACTGACAGGAGGAGGAGTGATCCCTGGTTGCTTCTTCAGTATCAGTGCCCAGTTTCAAAATGGTGCCAAAATCTACTTAGTGGTAGTCTTGGAGAGGCTGAGGAGGAAGGTTGGGGGCTGCTACTGGCAACACTGCCCCCTTTAAAAGATAGCAGGCCAGTAGAACCCAGAGACAATGGGGCCCTCAAAGCCATCAAAGGAGAAATCATGCAAAGCATGAGGAGCTGCTCTCCTTATGCAAACAGGATGGAGGGGTTGAAGAGCATGAAGCCGAGGCGGCCACTACCATAGAACATCAGGCTCTTTGTTACATCCCACAGATTGAGAAAGACTGCTCTATCCTACCATCTCTTTCACTCGGCAGCAATTTCTCCAAATAGGTTAGTTTTACACATAGCATGGCAGTCATGAACCTCACTCCTAAGCTAGGGTACGTGGAGTATGATCTCACTCTCAGATTTACTGCTAAAGCTCGGCGTAGTACTTTCATCATGCCAAAGGGAGCTTCCTTCTGAGTTCATAAGATGTACTGTAACATGGATAGGCAACTTCTCAAGGTGTGATTGGAAATTCCTCTTAATCAGGCCTGTGGCTTTCAATATGATGGGAAACATTTCTGTATCTTTCTGCCACATTTTCTTGGTCTCTGACTGCATTTCTTGGTACTTCAGGATCTTCTCCCTTTTCACACGATTCGCAGAATAATTGCTTGGAACTGATACCAGCTATATTTATTTATTTAACAAGGTTTTTATACCGCCTTATCATAAAATCAAAGCGGTTTACATTACAACTCAAACCATCGCAGAGGGAGGAGTAGCCTAGTGGTTGGGGCAAGGTACTTCAGGCCGGAAGGTCAGGGGTTCAAATCCCACTAGAGGACAGCAACCTTGGGCCGGAAGGACTGGGGTTTCTAGTCCCACAGATGCTCCTTGTGGTCTTGGGCAAGCCACTTAACCCTACATTGCCCATGTTCCCTGTACGTATTAGTGTATGTGTCTCATATCCCCACATGTTAAATGTATCCCCCAATTGTGTTGTGACCGCTTTGATTGAAGGTTAAGGCGGTATACAAAACTGTATAAATAAATTTCAAATGGACAAGGATCTTTAATAAATTTCTTTGTAGAACTACGTTTTTAGTCAGGGACTAGCCTGACTGATTCTGAATTAACTGTCAGAGAACCCATGAGGCTTTTATCCCTTTCTTCAGTTACTGCTCCCAGAGGAAGTATTCTCGTATCCAGCCTATCCCTGTAAGTATTTTGCTGTCAATGTTATTGTGACAGCTTTTGATTATACTATATGAGGAAGGTGTGTGCATGTTGTCATGCTTCATTGATAGTTTCTGGTTATCAAGTAAATAAGAGTTATTTAGTTTTCATTTTTTTCTATTAGATACCAACTTTTTCCTTGTTGGTTTTCAGACTTATGATGGCAGGTGGAAAAGACCCATCTCTTTGTCTGAAGGAACAACTGGAGTCTTTTGTCTCCAAATTATAGAAAGCTAGTACCATGTAGATGACCAGGTGGTAAAATGTCCTAGTGATTGAAGGAGGGCCCAGCAAGGTACCTCTTTCACCGGGGAGAGATCGAATAGGTCAGTAATCTATATTTTTGGTGCAACATTGGATGCTTGCATGGTAGTACAGTACATGTATGGGCCTGGTTGCAAAGTAAATTTGTTTTTTGTTTTTTTTCTTTTTGAAGAACAAGATCATATATCAGCATAGAAGCAGAGTCCATTTCATGCATGTGAAATCAGTTGAGTTGTCATACGATAATCAGAGCTGGCTCCAACATCAGGCAAGGCTAGACGGTCACCTAGGGTGGCAGCTTCTTAGGAGCAGCAAAGAGCAGCAGCAGTGAACTGAAAACAATGGATCCTGACAGCCACAAAAGCTCAAAGAACTATCAATACATTCTTTTACCCGCAGGGAGAGCAGCACACACATACATGCAACGCAAAGTTTAATATTGAAAAGTATGATGTCTATGTTGAGTGTTGTGGGAGGAGTGGTATTGGGATGATTATGATTGTGAGTTTAATGATCAAAATCTTGGAGTCAGGGCCAACGTTACCATTAGGCAAACTAGGTGGTCACCTAGAGTGCCAACGTTTCAAGGACGGCCCATTGCCACCAATGCTGCCCCTCTCCAGGACCTGAAGATAGCAACACCATACTTAGCACCTCCAAGCAAACAGGAAGTCTGCAGTGGAGGAGGCGGAAGCACCAACAACATGCAATGCCGGAGTTTTTAGAAAGTTCTGCCTTGCTGTTTGAAAGTCATTGCTGCCACTGCAGGTCCTGGAGAGGGGCAACAGTGACTGCAGTGGGGGCAGGGGTAAGAGCAGCGGGCAGCAAGAATGAGGTTTGCCTAGGGCACCTCATATCCTTGTGCCATCCCTGCTTGGGGGGGGGGGGGCGCGAAGGCTGAAGATTCACCTAGGGTGCCCAATATCCTTGCATCTGATACTGATCATTATTCTGAGTTTACTGCAGTGGTGGATGTTGATTATTAGATGCATTTTTGTCATTTGTTAAAGTGTTTAGGAAGTTGTGGTTTCAATGTCCCAATTTGGATCCTATGCACTAAAACATATTTATTTATTTTATTTATTTAGTAAACATTTGTATACCGCCGCTTCCTACGATCAGCCGCGGTTACTTTACAGAATCATCATGTATCGTACAATACAATGAATTTTTAGAGTACAATTTTGATTTTGGCAACGATTTACATAACACACGAAATAGAGACTAGATACTTTTCATAATTCTAAATAAACATTCGATTCAAGGGTGCGAGGGTGGGGGATACAATATACATATATACATGATTACCTATCGGTCGTCAAATGCTTCATTTGTTCCAAGTGTCATTAGAAGATATCTGGTTGTGGTAAGGTGCTGCAATTAGGTTGGGTTGTAGAATGTCTGAAATAAATGCGTTTTGAGGTTCCTTCTGAATTCAATAAGGCTATTTGTCATTCGGAGCTCAGGAGGGAGCTGGTTCCAGTGGATCGGCGCTGCATAGGTGAATGCTCTGTTGCTTGTTTCTGTTTTAACGGATCTTATGCTGGTTGGGACACAGAGAGTGTTGAGATGTATGGTTCTTCTGTTCCTGTTGTGCGCTTGCTTAGTGATTAGGTTGTCAAGGTATGAGGGAGCAATATTGTGTATGAGTTTAAACGTTGTTATGAGTATTTTGTAGATGATGCGGGCGGCTACTGGGAGCCAATGTAGTTCCATAAGCACTGGCGTTATGTGGTCCGTGACGCTTTTTTCCATGATGATTCTTGCAGCAACATTTTGGGCCATTTGTAAGATATTTAGGGTGTTCTTCGGGAGCCCTTGTAAAATGGCGTTGCAGTAGTCCAGGTGAGGAATGATTGCGCTTGAGCGACAGTCCTGAAGTCTGATTTTTCTAGGATACTGCGAAGTGGTTGGAGAACTTTCAATTTGTAAAATATGGCTCGTTTGACTGTTCGGAGATGTTTATCCATCTTAAGGTTGTTGTCTATTAGGACCCCTAGGTATTTTATTGCAGGCTTTGCATGGTAAATGTTTTTGTTGAGGGTTACTGTAGTGGGTGGGTCGAAATTAGTTTTTTTGGAGATAAACATGACCTCTGTTTTCTTGTGGTTTATTGACATGTTGTTTTGTTGAAGCCATGTTTGTAACATGTCAAGGCATTTTTCTAGGGGAGTGAAATCCGGCTGTGCTGCGTTTAGGCGTGTGTACAGCATCACATCGTCAGCATAGATGTGGTAGTTGATGTTGCACCTCTGAAAGATTTCACAGATTGGTTTTATGTACAGGTTGAAAAGTAGAGATGACAAGGCAGATCCTTGCGGGATGCCCTGTGTCTGGGGGAAGGCATCAGCTTTATCGTTGTTGAATAGGACTTGTTGCATCCTGTTGGAGATGTATGATGCAAACCATTTTAGGGGGGTCCCTGTTATACCTATTGATGATAGTCGTTTTAAGAGGGTGCTGTGATGTACTGTATCAAATGCTGCCGAGATGTCTATAAATACAAGTATGAACATGTCCTTTTTGTTCTCAAGGCCCCTGAGGAGGTTGTCGAGGAGTGCTAGCAGAAGGGTTTCTACTCCGTGATGTTGCTAAAATGTTAAGCGTATGTATTACTAAAATGCTACATACTGGGTCATGCACTAAATATAAGTATTTTAGCACAATACAATACACAAGTTAGCAGCATGCATGTTACCTCCAAAAGTATAGACCGCCCATCGAAACTCCAATGCTAACTTGCCCAAAGTGGAATTGCAAGAGGCAAAGAGTGGAATGTTTGGAAGAGGCAGGGCTGGTGCAAGAATATGAGGCACCTTCGGTAAATCCTCATTCCTGCCAACCACCCTGCCCCCACCCCCACCTCCACTGCCACTACAGCTGCCATCCCTCTCTGGGAGCTACAGCAGCAGCGATAGCAAAACACAGTGCTTATCCAAACTCCCCAATGCTGAGCTTTGCCCAGCCACTTCTGCCTCTATGCAAACAGGAAGTCTGCTTTGGAGGGGGAGGAAGCAGCTGCTCAAAGTGCAGCATCAGAGGGTTTGGGTAAACTCTGTGTTTTAATGTCATTACCACTGCTCCTGGATAGGGATGGCAGCAAGTTGCCCTCAAAATGGCACTCTAGGCAACTGCCTAGTTTGCCTAATGGGTAGTGCCAGCCCTGGCAAGAGAGGAGGAGGAGCAGAACACCTCTAAACATCCACAGCAGCATCCATGGCCAGAGAGGAATGAATGTGAACAGTTACACCCCACCTTACTCACCACACCTATCCTTATATCTCTCTACTGGTTTCCAGTATGCCACACACCAAATTCAAAACGTTAATATTGGCTTCTGAGGCCATTAAAGCTGAAACACTAACCTACCCCAGCTGTCATTTAAACTTTTATATGCCATTCCATTCCTTATACTCTTTACCCCAAGCATGCTTAGGTGTGCCAACACGTGGAGGCACATTCTGAATTGGCAGTCCAGACTCCTTTGAGTCCGACCAGAAGCAGGACGCCAGGAGTTAGACCCGATTCTGATCCCGCAGGGGTTAGACGTGGTTGCGGGATCAAAATTGGGTCTACGGCCTGAACGTGTAGGCCGGGCCCCAATTCTGATTGGCCTGCATGCATAGCAGATCTCCGGCTACCTCGGTCAGGCTCCTGAATGGAGCCGCAGTACCATGGCTATTCGTATAGGGAGGCATTAGCCGGGGAGAAAATAGCTATCCATGCCACTGAATAACCCCCTAAATGATTGATGCCTCACAACACCATAGAGAGAGAATCTCCTTGCTGTCAGTTCCAAACCAATGGGACTCCTTCCACTGAACGTCAATCTACTCCTGCCACTTAATGCCTGCCTACTAACTAAACTATGAAATGGTGTTTGAGCTTCTTCCTAAAATCGGGTAGAGTCTTTATAGCTCTTAAGTCAACTGGTAGCGAGTTCAAGATGAATGGAGCATAATGGTAGAAAGCTTTTTGTTTTTATGAAGGGTATAGTGAGGGTGTTTTGAGTGCTGCTCCTTCTTTTACGATTGTCTGAGGTTTTCTTATTAAAATTTGGAGGTGGTCAGCAGATAAGTTGTTCATAGTCTTAAATATGTAGTGCCTTGTATTTTATATGAGAAAGTATTAGTAGGCATTGTAACTGTTTTAGTATGGGTATTATGCGACTTTGTCATGAGACTCCATTAATGATTCGCACTGCCGTATTTTTTGCCATTTGTATCGGTTGCAATCAGTGCCATACCTAGCCCTGTGCGAGCGATGCAGCCACATAAGGTGCAAAAAAGTAGGGACGCATTTGGGGGTGCCGGCCTCAGCTCCACCATGCTGCCTGTCCTTGCCCCACCACTGCTTTTAGAATTTCCTTGGTGGTGTCCTTCCGTCCTCTGATATGAGCAAATATCAGAGGAGGGGGATCAGGCCAGCATGCAAGTGTGGAGTCAGAGAGACCCGCATGGTACTTTTTCAATTGGAGGTCCCACTGCTGCCATCATGGAAATCCTAAAAGCAGCGGAGCGAGGGCAGGCCGGGTGGGGAGCTGGCTAGAGACATGGAGGTAAGATGGGGGGATGCTTGGTATGGAGGAGGGAGCATGCACCAGATGTGCAAGTCACACAGGGTGTATTTATGGCTTGGTACGGCCCTGGCTGCAATGTGCGCTTTGACATTCCTTGATAGATTACATTGCAGTGGTCGAGATGTGTGAATAAACAGATAGACAGAGGTGAATGGGTTGATATAGTGTACCTATATTTTCAGAAAGCCTTTGACAAGGTCCCTCATGAGAGACTCTTGGCGAAATTAAAGTCATGGGATAGGAGGCAGTGTATTATTGTGGATCAGGAACTGGTTAAAAGATAGAAAGCAGAGAGTAGGGCTAAATGGCCAATTTTCTCAGTAGAAAAAGGTGAACAGTGGAGCACCCCAGGAATCTCAGCTGGACCTGCTGCTTTTTAACATATTCATAAAAGACCTGGAAATGGGAATAATGAGTGAGATGATCAGATTTACAGATGACACAAAATTATTCAGTGTTGTTAAGACACAAGAGGATTGTTAAAAATTGCTAGAAGACCTTGATAAATTGAAAGGCTGTACATTCAAATGTCAGCTGAAATTTAATGTGGACAAGTGCAAAGTTATGCACCTAGGAAAGAACAACCCAAACTATAGTTACACGATGCAAGGTTCCACATTAGGAACCACCATCCAGGAATAGGATTTAGGTGTCATCACGGATATTATGTTGAAACCCTCCACCCAGTGTGCAGCGGCAGTCAAGAAAGCAAATAGAATGCTAGGAATTATAAGGAAGGAATGGAGAATAAAAGCAAGGATATTATAATGCCTCTGTATCTTTCCATGGTGCGACCGCACCATGAAAATTGTGTGCAATTCTGGTCGCCATATCTTTAAAAGGATATAGCGGTATTAGAAAAGGTACAGAGAAGAGCCACCAAAGTGGTAAAAGGGATGGAAGGATACCCCTATGAGAAAAGGCTTAAAAGGTTAGGGCTTTTCAACTTGGAAAAGAGACGGATGAAAGGTGATATGTTAGAGGTCTATAAATTAATGAATGGAATGGAACGGGTAAACATAGATTGGTTGTTTATTTATTATTTATTTATTTATTTACAGTCTCTTTTATACCACGCTATTTGGCATCAGTACGGTTTACATACAACAACTTACACATCTCAATAGCTGATTCGTGTTTACATTGAACAAGGTAATAGAACTTGGATAACAAGGGGTCAACTATGTACATCTGTATGGCAAAATAGGTATCACCTCACTGCACGTAGTCATGTTTGGCTCTGTGGTAGGGCTTACTGAACTGTGTCGGCTAAGTGGTATCATCAAAACGTAGAAAGATTAGGGGGCACAAAATGAAGCTACAACATAACCCATTTAAGACTAATAAGAGAAAATATTTTTTCACTCAGCACATAATCAAACTTTGGAATTTGTTACAGGAGGATATAATAAAAGCTGTTAGTGTAGCTGGGTTTAAAAAAGGTTTGGAGAAGTTCCTGGAGGAAAGGTCCGTAAGCTATTATTAAAGAGGACCCAGGAAATCCACTGTTAGCCCCGGGACGAGCATTGTGGATCCTGTGTGCCTTTCTGGGAAGCTGTCAGGTATTTGCGACCTGGATTGGCCAGTGTTGGAAACAAGATACTGGGCTTGATGGACCTTGGTCTGAGCCAGTATGTCATTTCTTATGTTCTTATGTGGAGTTAAGTATAACTTGGCATACAGTGCGGAAGTAACTGAAGTCAAATAGTGGTTGGAGATGTCTTAGGATTTTCATTTCATTTTCACTTGTGGTCTTGGGCAAGCCACTTAACCCTCCACTGCCCATGTTCCCTGCAAGTATTAGCGTATGTGTCTCATATCCCCGCATGTTAAATGTATCCCCCAATTGTATTGTGACCGCTTTGATTGAAGGATAAGGCGGTATACAAAACTGTCTAAATAAATAAATAAAATAAATTTTGTGTTATGCAGTTGATATGATTTTCTTCATATGGGCTTGTAGGTCTAAACATTGATCTAGCGTTATCCTGAGTCATTGTCCATAATCCTAAGTGTAGGTAGTGGACTGAAGTTTGATTCTCTAGTCACACACAGTATAAGACATCTGTTTTGTTATAGTTTATGGTATACATTTAGCCAGTGTACCATGACCATGAAGCATTCTGATATGTTTGTGTGTTCTGGGAGGACCATGGAGAATGGTGTGTACATCATAATGTCATCGGTATATATATGATAGAAGATGATGTATCTTTGTATAATTATGCATATCGGTCGTATGTATATGTTAAACAGGAATGATGATAAGGCATATCCTTGAGGTACTCCTCGATGTTGCTTGATTGGAGCAGATTTGTATGAACCTATTTTGATCTGCTGCTGATGGTCCTTTAGGTATGATCTAAACCATTTCAAGGTTGTACTGTGTAAGCCAATGTCTTGTAATAAAGATATGAGAATGGTGTGGTTTATTGAGTTGAAGGCTGATGAGATGTCAAGGAAAATTAGAATGAATTCTTGTTTTGGTTTCTCCATGCCTCTTCTTATTCTGTCCAGCAGGGTGATGATGAGCATCTCCACCATGTTGTGCTAGGGACTAAATCCATGCTGTTGAGGATCTAGAGGTGCCACAGAGTTTACATAGTCTTGTAATTGGTGAAGAATTGCCTTCTGTTATTTTAGCTATAAGCGGTATGCTGGAGACGGGTCTGTATGAGGGTCCAGTGAGGGTTTTTTTTTAGTAAAGGTTCTGATGGATGTACATCTGAGGGAGGCATGCATGATACCCATTGTGAGTGACAGCTGTGTCATTTTGAGCAGTATAGGTGGTAATTCAACCCGAGCCAGTTTAATCCATGATGCTGAGCATCACTATTTAGTTGACTGGCTGTAGTTTGAATTGATAGAGTAGATAGGGTGTTAATGGAGGCCAGCCACGAAAGGGTGCCTGGCCCATAACTGGGTTGCTGGGGGGAGGAGGGTCCCATGGGGAAGACACAAGGGGATAGGCTGGCTGCAGGGGGGGGGCAGGGAGGTCAAGGCCGATAAAAGCCAAGAACAGCAAGTGCGGCTTCCTCTTTTCTTGCAGCCCCAAAACCAGCTAGCCATGCATACTGCCCCCTTAGCAGCCTGGACCGTGCGCTCTCTGGCTGCCGCAAGCCAAAATTTACCAGCTTGATCCAGCAAGTGGTGGCTGTGCACGATGCAGGCAGCAGTCGCGATCACACAGGACTATTAAAAAAAAGGGGGAAGGAAGGAGAGGAGTGGAGTGGATTTTGGCTGCCAGCCCAGGATCAGGAGAAGCAGAGTTGAGGCAATTGGGTACCCCCATGGCCAGAGGCAGAGACGGTGAGAGTCTGGAGAGCAGTCCTGGTCCTCTCCCCAGAGTATGCATTTGTACGAGTTGGAAGGCAGGATACAGGCAATGGCCATCTTGCTTTGACCTCACCACCAGAGGCGGAGCTAGCCAGCAAAAAAAAAAAAAGACTCTTAAGGCAGCAGCAATTTGAAGGAAAGCAGCATGGACAGTCAGCGAGCCAGCAGCGCGTGCAGCGCACAGCCATAGAAGAAAGTGGACAAGAAGAAGGCTGATAAGGGTAGCACTGGGGACCAGACAGGTAAGAGGGCCCGGACAATGCTGGGAGCGGTGGAGAGTAGCAGGCAAGCAGCAACAGGGACAGCACAGCAGAAGAAGAACCCAGCCAAGAGGAGCAGAAGAAAGTCAGCAAGCACAAGCACATGGCAGGATGTGAGGTCCACCTGATGGTACCAGACATGCGACCTGGAGGTGATGCCAGTACTGGATGCCGACCTGCAAAAGGAACCTGCTCTGCGAGACATCATGAACCAGCTGCGAGCCTTGCCCATGGTCCACAGAGTGGAATGCATGCAGACTCTCCTGGGATAGCTGGAGATGCAACAGAATGCAGCATGTCAGATGCCAGGGGATGTGGTCACCATCCCAGCAGTGAGACCTGAGGGACACAGACACAGTGAGTATGATTGGAATGCTTGGGGAATGCTGGTCAATGGGGGAGGGCTAGGGGAAGGGGGGCTGCGGGAGGGGGCAGGGAGGTGACTAGGCCAGGGGTGTCAGGGGGGTGTGGGAATGGGGGGGCCAAGGGAGCAAGAGGACGTGGGTTCCCCCTGGCCCCACCATGTGTGGGGGTGATACAGTGGTGGAGAGAGAGGGGGTTAGGGTGGCAAGTGAGGTATGGGGAGAGGAAGCAGGGGAGGGAGACAGGGGGGCAGTGCAGCAGAGCATTCTGGGGTGGTTGCAGAGGCTGATGCAATTAGCAGTGGCGGACAGCGCAGCACAGAGCGCAGATCGGGTGGGATCAGGCATTCCCAGTGGCGCTGGCTTGCCCCCCGGGACAGGCAAGGAATGTGGTGCAACACAGAGCACCTTGGTGGGGGATCACAGAACACAGGCACTAGTTCGGATATGAACACATAGGATAGTGATGAGCACCTGATGTCCGAGGTGAGGCCGGCTGAGTACCTGTGCCTGACAAGCATCTTAGATAGCCATGTGCCGATGGCACAAAAGAAAAGATATGGAAAGGCGAATATGTGGACATATTCTCCTTACTACCCCCGTGGTCCGATAATAACTGTGACTGCACGGATTGCAGCACCAAGTGCAAGCTGGTCAGTAAGAAGGCGGATAGCATACTGCAGTCAATCGCGAACAGGTCTGCTGCTTTCTGGATCTTAGTCAGTGTCATGGGTGAAAAGCACCCCGAACAGTGGTGAGGGCTGTTCAAGTACCAGGACAGCATCTGTGAGGCTTATAGGGTCAATGGGGCCACCACCTGGTTAGACTATGATGAGCAGTTCAGGTGGAACATGGTGGGAATGTGTGGGCTCAACTGGGATAAGAAAGATATAGATCTATGGATTAGGCTGATGACCCAGGGGCTGCCCTACAATAAGCATGTAATTGCAGTGGCGTGGTAGGACCTTTGGGCAGCAACAGCCCTTTTGTACCAAGCACGAACTGGGAGGCTGGGAGAGTGGCAGTACCCCACTGCCTGCCCAAGCTGCCCGATGGGGGATATGCAGGCTGTTCAACATGGGATCTTGTAGGTTTGGCAATGGTGTAAGTATAGACATGCCTGTATAGTATGTGGCAAAGGACACCCCCAATCCTACTGCAACAAGAGGCAGGGAGGGGACCGGCAGTGGACATGGTGAGCCGATGCCCTTCGGGCAGGCTGCCATGCCCATTCAGATTCGTGCATTGCAGAGTAACCTAGTGGGTTACGATATACACAAGGTGGCTTGGATAGTTAATGGGTTGTTGTTTGGCTTCAGTATCCCCTATAGCAGCCCTCCAGGGCCACGGGAGGTGGATAACCTTAAATCAGCATTGGAGAGGGAGGGAAGTGGTACAGAAAAAGATTGACAAGAAGTGGGCACTAGGGAGGATAGTGGGCTCCTTTGTAAGCCGGCCTATGCCTAATTTGACAACCTCTCCATTGGTCCTGGTCCCAAAGAAGGAACTGGGGGAGTACCAGCTCATTCTCCATCTGTCCTACCCAGATGCCCTTGGCTGTTCATATAGGGCTCGTATCCACCCCACAAAGTAGTCATCCAGCCCATACTGCGGGAGGAGCCAGAATAGGAGATCCAGTCTACATAGTCAAAAGCCTTCTCTGTGTTGAGACTGATCACCTCTATCTCCTATTCCTCCCTGCGGTGCTGGCAAAAGAGTATAACAGGCCTGGCCAGGTGGCTAACTTTACTTCTCCCTTTCACAAAGCCTACCTGATCTGTGTGCACCAGTTCGGGGACTACCTGCCCCAGACATCTTGCCAGGACAGCCGCCAGGAATTTAATGTCCTGGTTGAGTAATGAGCTTGGTGGATAGGCCTCTACATGTTCCGAGTCTTTTCCCAGTTTCTCTAGGAGAACCACGGTGGCTTGATTGAACCAGGTGGTGAATCCTCCCCTCTGCCTATTTATTATTTATTTATTTATTTATTTGACAGTTTTGTATACCACCTTATCCTTCAATCAAAGCGGTCACAACACAATTGATGGTTAATGTTGTAATAGGGAATAATGTTAGTGCAGGCATTCTTAATCCATTATTACTATATTGTTGTGGATATTGTGGATGTATTAATAATGTATTTAAAGGGGTGAACCGCGAGCTGTGGTCTATCAATCCCACGAATAAAGCACCTGGTAAAGCAGTGAGTAGTGGTATGGTGGCTATGGTGAGGGGATGGTCAGCCGGGGGCCCAGGCGACCCATACAGCATGCCCCGGGTTATGTTGCTCAGACATAGTCCAAGTGCGGGATAATATCATTCTGGAAGGTTTTCTTATCAATGTGATGGATTTTACAGGTGTTGTCTTGTGTGTGACTTTTTACTTCTGTGTTGTTGCATTTGGTAAGTTGAATGTTATCGTGCTGTGGTCTGACCATGGTACTGGCAATATGTGGAGAGGGTTGAAACTTTTATTGTAGCATCATATGGGGGGGGGGGGGAAGGAAGATAATCCTTTTGATACATTGGCAGTTGATATTTTGATTATATTGCAGAGCTTCCATAGATCCAAGAAAAGAAATGACCTGTTTTGGGGATGTTGATAAGAAGTTTAGATCCCCTAGTAGAATGAAACATTTGTTTTGGGTTGTATGTTCGCAGGTTGTTTTGAGGAGGGTTGATAGATCATCGGTATTTGTGGTGAGTGACCTATATGCTAGGCATATTGTTAGTTTTTTGTTGGAGATGGTGAGCATGTCTAAGATATCTGTAAATTGTTTTGTCATGTTGTGAAATTTAATGTTGTCTTTTGCTAATATGAATAACCCATGGGTAGGGACCAACCTAATTCACAATTTCACGGACATGACATTTTCCGTGAAATTGGTCGTCTTCCGTGAAAAATGTGCACTTCCATGAAATTCAAGGAAATCCTCGATTATCGAGAACTTCAGTGCACTTAATTTCATCTGTGAAGGTTTTCAGAGTTTAGTGGACACCATTCTCCACAAATTTTGTCATCACTGCGTGTCACACTTCGCCGCATTGTAACTGATGTAATTATTTAGTACTAATAGTAGGAAGTAAGCAGTGTCAGTTAGTTCAATGATAATACACTGTATTATCATTGGCTAATACACAGTATTATCATTGTAATAATTGACACTGCTTACTTCCTACTATTAGTACTGCAAGTCATCCAACTTTGATTCCTACTTACTTACACAGCAGAGAGCTTCGCGCCATTTGTATCGTCACTGAAGGCCTATTATTAGTAGTAGTTATTAATTTATTACTAGTTGTTTATTCTAAGTATTGTCTGAATTAAAAATTGAATTATGTCAAAGTGCATCATGTCGATAATGAAGAAAGCTGAACATGTCTCTTGTGAAGAACGAGCTAAGCAGTATCCAAAGGGAACTTTACATGCCGATTCTGGAAAATTATTTTGTTCGTACTGTAATGTTACTGTTAATCACATCAGGAAAGGAAGTATTGACAGGCACTTAGAATCGTCAGTTCATGCTTCCAAAAGAAAAGCAGCAGAAGAAGCACAGGATAGAAAGGTGAAAAAACAGGCGACGGTTATGGGAATGTTTTCGCGTAGCATGGAAGCGAGGGACACACGCAATATGGCTGTATTTGAATTGGTTGAAGCATTTACTGATGCTAACATTCCGTTGGAAAAACTAGATCATCCCACCTTACCCTCCTACCTACAAACCCGCATCATGAACCTCGGGCTGTTGCCTGCTTCACAACACCTGTGAACAGACTTCCAACAGAAAGCTTTTTCTAACCACAAACAATTGAAGGAACTTTTGTCAGCTGCGCCATCTGTTGCGATTGTTACTGACGAAGGCAGCGATTCTCAGGACAGCTTTTGTTTGCATATTTTGTTTGTTACTGAAGTTAAAGCATCTGAAGCTCGTCCGACTGCTTATTTAGCTGACGTCATTTATCTTGAAAGGTAAATGCAGTTACTGTTAGCCAAACTGTACTTGTCTGTGTGGCTAACATGGGAATTTCTTACAATAACATTAGTGCTTTCGTAACTGATAATGCGTCATACATGTCCAAAGCGTTTGAGAAAATAGCAGCAATGTTACCGAATGCTGTTTCACTGTACATGCAATGCTCACATTGTTAGCCTGGTTGGTGAGACCTGGCGAAAAAACTTCAAACACGCCGATCGTCTGGTGGCATTGTTCAAGTCCATTTTTAGTTACTGCTCTGCTAGGAAGCACAGATAACAAGGAGTTCTTGGCTGTGAAAACTGAAACAGAAGTTCCGCTGCCTCCACTCCCAGTAGTTACCAGATGGAACAGCTGGTTTAAAACTGTTATGCACCATGCCAAATACATCCAGTTCTACAAAGATTTCATTGCTGAAGAATTGCAACTGAGAGATGCAACAAATGCACTGACTGAATTGTATGAGCTTCTTGATGATCCTGCTGTCATCGCAGAAGATGTGAACTTCATCGCTGCTAATGCAGTGAAGCTTGTAGACTTGCTCACATGATTTGAGTCCACCGATGTTCGCATCCATCTGGCATACAACAAAGTGATAGACGTTCTGGCTTGGGCAGAATATGAAGCAAGTATTACCATTGTCGCCAAGTACAAAAGGCCTTTGAAGATACCGCTGACAACTTTAGTCAATACTACAAACCTACAGGTCATCAACGATTCTCCCAGCCAGGGCTGAACTTCTTGAAGTTGGTCAGAGTTTTTGACTATGCAGGTTTTGGTTTTGCAATGTGATGAGTTGATACAGAACATACCTGGAATGGATGACCGTCATCTCTTGGCTGAATTTGCAGCTTACAAAGCAGTGCCTGTAGATGTTCCTGCAGAAACGTCTGTCACATCATTCTGGTTTGCAAGCACTGGTAGGTTCCCGCTGTTGAGCCGGTTGGCGCTACGATACTTATCGGCGCCCACAAACAGTGTTGATGCTGAAAGGAGTGTGAGCCAATGCACGACTCTCAGTGCACCGCAGCACCAGAGACTGTTGACGAGCAATTTGACAAATCAAGTGATTATTGCAAAGAACTCAAACCTGTGAATGCCTGGGTATTTGTTGTTCTGACAGTTGACAGCAATTACTAGAAATAGACACTATAACTGCTAGTTAAGGTTCCCATAAAACGTTGAAATAAAGGCCACAGGGCCCATGAATTTTCCGTGAAATATGTTGAATTTTCAAAGACCTCCCATGAAATAGCGCATTTTTTCCAGTGAATTAAATTGGTCCCTACCCATGGGGCATTATGTATAGTATAGTTTGATATAGTGAGTTGGTTCATAAGGACTTTATCAGAATCAGTGAATCATGATTCCATAACACACATTATGTCCAGACCTTGATCTCTGATGTAATCAGTTATTACAAGCTGATCAAGCATTAGTTAGACCACATTGCTGAACTGTGTGGCTGTAGCAGTGTGTTACTGTCTGCTTCAGTAGGTTGCCTTCTATTACCTAAAGAACCTGACAGGTACTTATGATCTGAATTGTCCACTGTTGAAAACAGGATACTCGGCTCGATGGGCATTTGGTCTGACCTAGTATGACATTTCTTATGTACTTATGAATACCCCCCTGTCATTTCTCCACAGCATATAACTTGTTGCACCTTATCCAGGTGCAACCTGGAAACTTTGTACAAACAGCAGAACTGTTCTTAGTATATTTAAGCCTTACACCTCTATGTTACCATTTGATGCCCAAACTCTGATTGTTACCCTGATGCATCCCATCTAATGTATCTCATTGGTATCCTTCTACATTAGTTTTATCTGTTACTACCCTGACACAATATCTAATATCATATACGTAGACATAGCTTATAAATGCTGCATCTAATTTGAACTGGCTGTATTCACTTTGAGTTCTTTTGTTGGAAAACTGCAATAAATAAATGAGGAGGAGGAGGAGTAGATTTAATTGGATGAGGATGAGGAGTTTTGCTTTTGTGATGAATAAATAAATGATCAAATTTGTTGATACATCTGGTGTGTAGTATAAGTTACTGTATAAAATATGTACTGTTGTGACATGTATGCATAAAAAGATATGAGCATTGCACTTTTAGTGTGTCGAGAAGGAATGCAGATAGCACATGTGTCCTGTATATATTGTGCTAGAGATATGACATTGTGTAACAATGTTACTATATGCTTTGAATAGTCAATGTGAGTGAATCTGACTTGCTAATATAATGGCAGTATAGAACAATGCTGCATTTGTCTTCTGACATCTGTACAGTCCTATGGATTGAATCATCACCCCCTAGTGTCTAGGGTACAAATGAGGGTATGTGAGATGTGTGTGCATCAGCATATAAAGATATGAAAACAATGAAAAGTTAACATAGATTAATGTAAGGGAGATAGCATATCTTGTAGGTAAGAGCCAAGGTGGCACAGTCAATGAAAGTTTTGTTTAAAGAACAAGTGTTGCAAGAGGCACAAGATTAACATCAAAAAATATTTCTTCACCAAAAGCATGGTGGATTCATGGAATGGCCTTCCAGGGATGGTAGGGGAGATAAAAAAAACCTATAATAGAATTCAAGAAAGCATGGGCTAAAAAAACAATTGCAAATACATAAAGAGAAAGCTAAGGATTAAATTTACCAAGAAATAAATTGGGCAGACTAGATGGGCCAATGTTTGTTTCTTATAATCTCTTATCTCAGAGTCTTGTAGGTTACCAGTCAGGTGACTGCTTTTGGTCTATTACAGTGCATCTCAAGAAAAAAATTCCCTTTATTATAAAAATAGTACAACGACAATGATGTAACATTTGCAAATCTGACCCTCAAAATTTTTAAGTGTCAATTTGGTTTTACATAGGAAATAACAGCATTTATATTTAACTTTGAGAGCTAATTGGAGAGCAGCTTGAAGATTTTCATCTGGTCTCCTCTCTTTCCCAGTTCTATCACCAATTTATCTTCCCCTTTTCCAGTTGCTCTTGCCTCTTTTCTTGCCTTGTCATTGTTCAACTCCTAACTCCTCCTTTGCTCTATTGGCTACTGCACTTAAATTAAATCGAATAGACTGCAGGAGGAGGTGAAAGCAGGAGCACGAGAGGGGACCACTTCTTGCTTTCCATCCTGGCTACTATCTCTCAGTGTTGGTTTCAGAATTTAAACATTGTGATAAGGAAGCTTATCAGAGCCCTGAGAGTACTGCCATTAGAAAGGAATTTACATCAATCAAGGGACCTGTTCTGGCAGGTCAGAGAAATAGAGCAGCCTGTTTCCCTAAAAGACAGCTTATTCCCAGCTGCAGTAACTTGCAGAAAGCCCCTAGTGGAGCTAAAGAGGAGAAGCATAAGCATAGTCTGAAAAACCCTTGTTGTTGTTGTTAAGTGCCGTCGAGTCGGAGTCGACTCATGGCGACCCTCTGGATAGCTATCCTAAATTGTGTTCGGTCTTCAGTCAGGCGGCTCATTGATGACAGACTGGTACCCGTAGCTGCTGTTATTGTAGCGATCCATCTCATTGCTGGCCTTCCTCTTTTGCGTTGACCTTCTATCTTGCCAAGCATGATGTCTTTTTCTAATGATCTCTCTCTTCGCATGATGTGTCCGAAGTATGAAAGTCGAAGTCTTGTCATCTGAGCTTCTAAAGAAAGCTTAGGTTTGATCTCCTCTAGTACCGACTGGTTTGTTCTTCGGGCAGTCCATGGTATACACAGTATTCGCCGCCAGCACCATAATTCAAAGGCATCAATTTTCTTCCTGTCTGTCTTTTTCACTGTCCAGCTTTCACATCCATATGATGTTATTGAAAATACCATGGCTTGAACAAGTCGAATCTTTGTATGGAGAGACACATCTCTGCTCTTGAGAATCTTATCTAGGTCTTTCATAGCCATTCTGCCAAGAGCAATGCGTCGTCTGATTTCTTGACTGCTTGTTGCTTCTTTATTGATAGTTGATCCAAGTAGGTTAAAGTTGTTCACAATTTCAATTTCTTCTCCTTCAACGATGAACCTGTTGATTATGCCAGATGTCATGATCTTTGTCTTCTTTACATTAAGGTGCAGGCCCATTTTGAGACTATGTTCTTTGATTGTGAGAAGCAAATGTTTCAGATCATCTTCGCTTTCAGCCAGTAATGTGGTATCATCAGCATAGCGAAGGTTGTTGATGAGTCTTCCACCAATCTTCACACCTCTGTTGTCTTCATACAGTCCTGCTTCTCTGATGATTTGTTCTGCATATAAATTAAACAGGTAGGGGGAAAGTATGCAGCCTTGTCTTACACCTTTGCTTATTTTAAACCATTCTGTTTCTCCTTGTTCCGTTCGAACTGTTGCTTCTTGATCAATGTACAGATTACGCAAGAGAACGATCAGGTGTTCTGGTATACCCATACTTCTTAATGTGGCCCAGAGTTTCTCATGGTTTACACAGTCAAAAGCCTTGCTATAGTCGATAAAGCACAAATAGATATCCTTTTGGTATTCTTTAGTCTTTTCAAGGATCCATCTCACATCCGCAATGATGTCTCTCGTTCCTCGCCCTTTCCTGAACCCTGCTTGCACTTCAGGTAGTTCTTGTTCTAGGTATGGCTGTAGTCTCTTTTGAATAATCTTCAGTAGAATCTTGCTGGCATGTGGGATCAGAGCGATTGTGCGATAATTTCCACAGTCAGTTGGATCACCTTTCTTTAGTATTGGTATAAACACAGATCTTTTCCAGTCAGTTGGCCATGATGTTGTCTTCCATATTTCTTGGCAGAGCCTTGTAAGTACGGTAACAGCTGCATCAGATTGCTGCAATACTTCTATGGGAATGCTATCAATGCCTGGTGCTTTGTTCTTTGATAAGGCTTTCAATGCTGCTTCAACTTCTTCTTTCATCACCAATGGTTCCTGATCATAAGGTATAGGTTGAAACGGCTGTTGGTCCACTTGATCTTTATCATATAAAAGCTCTGTATATTCCTTCCACCTTTTCTTGATCTTCTCAGCATCATTCAACATAGAACCTTGAGCATCTTGTAACATTCCAATTCGAGGCTGGAACTTTTTCTTTAACTCTCGCAGCTTTAGGAAAGCCGATCTTGTTCTTCCTCTAATAGTTTCTGCTTCTATTTCCTTGCAAGTGTCATTGTAGTACTTTTCCTTGTCCTGTCTTGCTGCACGTTGGAAATCTCTGTTGAGTTCTGCGATTGTCTTACGTCATGCCTAATCAATCAATGGCCAAAGGAGATTTTAAGCACCAACACCTGAGCACTGCAAGGGAGGAGTTGGAAGCTAAGGACTTTAAAGGCAGAACTGAATATTCAGAGGGCAGACCAAAAGAAGGACCGGCTCAGATACCAGGGGAAGGACCAGCTCAGAGACGACAGCCACAGCGACGAGAGAGAAGAAGAAGGTCCAGGAGAGGAAAGGCAAGAGGAACTCAGAGAGAGACGTGTTCCTATAGAGATTCCTGTGATTCTGGTAGGAACTCTAAAGCAGCACCCTGTAAGCAGACAGGAGCAGCTAAGGAGAAAAGGAACACAAAGTCTTATGGGAAGAGGTATGGAGCCGATGCCCTGAGGTCCAGTGATACCGACTGGAGGGCAGGCCACAGAAGCACCCATGCTTACTGGCCAGGATACCTAAGGAGACAGCCCAAGGACAGTTGTGACTCAGGTATGAACTTTGATCCTTTAACTAACCTGGAGCAATAACTGGTCTCTCCCACTAGAGGCCACTTATTGAAGCCCTCTATGCCAGACATTAAGATTGAGCCTATGCAATTGGAGGAACAAGGTACAAGTCCTGAGGGAGATGATTTTTGCATGGACTGTTCTTTGTGTAAGATTGATAGCCTAAAGAAATCCTCAAAGTAGGATTAAAGCCATCAAAAGGAAATATTCTAATTACTGGCTCCCCAGAAACTTTTATATGGAAAGGAAGAGGCTTTTGGGGAATGGAAATGAAAACACGTGTGCAGAGGAGGAAACCAGCTATTGATTAAAGCTTGTTATCCACCTGTTGAGTAGAGCATTGCTCAAAGCCGTGCACATGTTGTATAAAGAGCTGCTTTGAATGTGAAAGAAGAACGCTGTTTGTAAAGAAGTTTTTCCTTTTTTGGGTTTATTCTCCAGCACTGCTGAGCAGTTGTCAGCAGTGACTGAAGGGAAGTGTTTTTCTGTTGCTTGAAAAGATTCTACAAGCTATTTGCTTGGAACTTTCAGTTGTGTTCTTTGCTTTGATTACAAAACCTGGAAAAGTTATCCTAAAGGTGTCACCAAGTATAATCTGTGTGTGGAATAATTTACCCCATAAATAAACTCTATTTTGCCTTATACTCGACTCAACTACTACATTCTTATTTACCTCAAAGGCAAACACTATACAACTGGACTACTATTACCACAATCCTTTGCGGCATAGATAGTCTGGATCTTTGCAAAAGGTGGTGTAGCTTTCATAACAAGCACCCCCTTTTACAACATTCAGTCGTGGTGAGGAGTGGAGAGCATACCTTGCTTTGCATACCTCTAGTCCAAGGCGTGTTGAATGTCCGGGTGGGTGCCCCTGTGAGCAGCAGCAATCATCACATGGTGTGGTTTGAGATAAAAACCAAGGTGCAGTCCAATCATAGCAAGCTCAAAGTCCTAGACTTCAAAAGCACTGACTTCAGTAAAATGGCCAAGTACCTGAAGGAGGAGTTGGCAGGGGGGGAGGGGATAAGGAAAGTGGAATTGCAATGGGCTAAACTAAAGGTGGCAATAAAGCAAGGTTACTTACCTGTAACAGGGGTTCTCCGTGGACAGCAGGATAAGTCAGCCACACCTGGTGACGTCCTCCGGGCGGCGCCATACGGAAGTGCTCTCTAGAGTTTAGGGCTCTCAGGCCATGCCCCCAGGTAGCCCACCTCCCCGACCCGCCCCTGGGCGGTCAGTATGTTCCTAGCCAGGTTTCCCCGGCAAGGGGCGAGTCGCTGCAGAAGACCTCCTCCAGGGAGGTGGGTGGGATTGTGTGGCTGACTTATCCTGCTGTCCACGGAGAACCCCTGTTACAGGTAAGTAACCTTGCTTTCTCCATGGACTGCAGGATTGCGTCAGCCACACCTGGTGCCTCCCTAGCAGCGCGGAGCACCAGAGGTGGAGGAGGGAATAAGGAGCGCTGAGGCAAGTGGGGGCATGCATGACTTTTTAATGAACAACCATCATACGTGGAACAGCAACAACAACAGTGCAGAACAGCAACAACAACACAACAGTGCAGAACAGTGCAATATAGTGTAGGTAACAGAGCAACATAATGCAGGCTATAGTGCAATACAGTGCAAGTAAACAGTGCAACATAGCGAGTAAGGTGCAGGATAGTGCAAGGTGCAGTAACCATACAACAGGTGCATCAGCAGTAAACATCGGTGAACAGTCAGCGTGTGGTCGCGCCACAGGCAGCCTCTGTAGCGGTACTGGACACTTCATCAACGAGTGAGGCGAGAACTGCTGCGCCTACCGCACAGCCATCTTTGGAGCGCAGGTCCAAGCAGTAGTGTTTCAGGAAGGTGTGAGGCGTGGACCACGTGGCAGCCTTGCAGATCTCCGTGAGTGGAACGGAGCGCAGATTGGCTAGGGAGGTTGCCACCGCCCGTAGCTTGTGTGGGCCGACCGTTGGTGCTGACGGGTCGGCTGAGGCATTGAGGCAGAAGGAGACGCAGGAAGACACCCAGTTAGAAAGAGTCCTCTTGGAGACGGGCAAGCCCGGCCTGTTAGCGTCGAAGGAGACGAAGAGCTGATCCGTCTTTCGGACCGGGAGCGTCCTCTGCAGGTAGATCCGGAGGGCCCGCAGGCAGTCCAAGGTATGCAGGAGCTGTTCTTCCGTGGATGAATGGGGTTCCGGGAAGAAGCAGGGGAGCTCGATGGATTGGTTGATGTGGAAAGATGTGGCGACCTTGGGGACGAACTTGGGGTTGGTCCTCAGTGACGCCCGGTCGTGAAGTAGCAGTGTGTAAGGAGGATGCGCCATCAGAGCCTGTATCTCACTGATCCTCCTTGCGGAGGTTATGGCTATGAGGAAAAGTGTTTTCCATGAGGTGAACTTCATTTCCGCTGATGCGAGAGGCTCAAAGGGCGTCTGCGTCAACCGCAGAAGAACAGAGTTGAGGTCCCAGGGGGGTACAGGGGCCCTGACCGGGGGTTTTAAGTTGTTGAGTCCTTTCATGAAGCGGGCGGTAATGGGCAGCGAGGAGATGGGGGTATTACCGTCCGCAGGCACATGAAGCGCTGCTATGGCGGAAAGGTGCACCCGGATGGACTGCGTCTTAAGGCCACCGTCAGACAGGGTCTTGAGGTATCGAAGGACGTGTGCGACGGGGCAGGTGGTCGGTTCGAGGCCTTGCGTTCTGCACCAGATGCAGAATCTTCTCCATTTGAGGCCATAGGATTTCCTAGTGGAGGGTCTACGAGCGGCCAAGACGACGTCCTGCACATCCACCGGGAGTTCGAGGGCTGAGAGGCCTACCCGTTCAACCTCCAGGCAGTGAGAGCGAGGGCTCTGAGGTTGGGGTGGCGAGTTGTGCCCTCGTTCTGAGTGAGGAGATCCGGTTCGGGGGGAAGGTGGACGGGTCCCTCGCAGGCGAGACGTTGTAGCAGTGAGAACCACATCTGGCGCGGCCAGTGGGGAACCACAAGGATGGCGTGTGCTTTGTCCTGGACGATCCGCTGTAAGGTCGCTGGGATGAGGGGAGTGGGAGGGAAGGCGTACACTAGAGACCACTCCCCCCAGCACACGTTGAATGCATCCGCCGCCAGTCTGTTGGGGGAAGGGTGCCTGGAACAGAACAGGTGGCACTTGGTATTCAATTCCGTTGTGAATAGATCTATTAGGGGTGGTCCCCATCGCTGGAAGAGGACATTGACCGCCCTCTGGGAGAGCGACCACTCGTGCGGTCTCAGTTCTCTGCTGAGCCTGTCGGCCAGTGTGTTCAGGTCCCCTGGTAGGTACGTGGCCCGGAGTTTGCAGTTGTTTGCCAGGGCTAGGCACCATAGAGCCCTGGCCTCGATGCAGAGGGAGCGTGAGCCTGTCCCTCCCTGCTTGTTCACATGGAACATCGCCACTTGGTTGTCCGTTTGAACGAGAATGGACTTGTTCGCCAGGTGCTGGATGAAGGCTCGCAGCGCATACCTTATGGCCCATAGCTCGAGAAGGTTGATGTGCAGTCTTTTCTCCCGTGGTGACCATGCGCCTTGGGTGCTGAGGTGCTGGAGGTGCACGCCCCAACCGGTGTTGGACGCATCGGTGGTGAGGGTCACTTGGTGCGGTTGCTGATGCATGTCCTTGCCCCCGGACAAGTTGGATGTGTTTGACCACCAGCGGAGGTGCTTCTTGATGCTCTGGGGCATTGGGACTGGAGTGGATAAAGGCTGGGAGTGCTGGTTCCAGGAGGAATGCAGGTGCCATTGGAGCGGTCGCATCATTAGCCGTGCCCAGGGCAGGACAGAGGTTGTAGCTGCCATGTGGCCCAGAAGGCGGAGTAGGGCTCGCGCCGAGGTGATTTTCACAGCTGTGGCAGTGGCCACAAGGGAGGTGATAGCGAGCTGCCGACGCTCCGGTAGGTAGGCCCGCGCTGTCCGCGTATCGATCAGTGCCCCAATGAATTCGAGCCGCTGAGATGGCTGTAGTTTTGACTTGTCGAAGTTGATGATGAATCCAAGCGAGGTAATCACGTTGGTTGCCCGCTGGAGGGACGTCCGAAGTTCCTGGGGCGAGGGAGCTGTGAAGAGCCAGTCGTCCAGGTATGGGAAGACGGAAATCCCCATCCGGCATAGGTGTGCTGCGACAATGGCTACACACTTTGTGAAGACTCGGGGCGCCGGAGACAGGCCAAAGGGGAGGACTCGGTATTGGTAGTGGCGGCCCAGCACCTGGAAGCGGAGGAATTGCCTGTGAGACTTGTGGACGAGGATGTGGGTATAGGCTTCCTGTAGATCCAGAGATGCCATGAAGTCGCCTGCCTGGATTAAGGGTAGAATGGCATTGAGGGAGTACATCCTGAACTTTTTCTTGACGAGGAACTTGTTGAGCCTGCGTAAGTCTAGGATGGGGCGCATGCCGCCGGTCCTTTTAGGGATGAGGAAGTACCTGGAGTAGAATCCGGAGTTTGTCTGGTGAGGTGGCACCTCTTCGATGGCTCGGGAGGCCAGGAGGTGTATCAATTCCATAGCCATGGGCACCTGCAAGTGGGCAGGAGTTCTGCTGGATGGTTTGTTGCGCTGGAATGGGGTTGTATGAAAATGCAAGCGGAATCCGCTTTGGATGATGCGGAGGACCCAGGAGTCGGAAGATATCTTTTGCCATTCCTTGAAGAAGCTGGACAGGCGACCCCCTATTTGGGTAGGGGCCTGTGAGGTGGCGTCAAAAGGAGGAAGCGCCCTTGGTGGCGGGAGTGGAGGTGACCTTCCTTTGTTTCCGATCCCTCTGTGGTTGCCGCTGGTTGGAGGGACCCTGGTACGAGTTGCTCTTGTACCTTGGTGCTTGCCATTTGCGGTTAGAGGAGTACCTCTTGTTGGAGCTGTAGTTGTAGGAGTAGTAGCCTTTACGCTGGTAGCCCCCTTTCTGTGGCACGCTATGGCGCTCAAAGCCTTCTTCGGCCAGTGTTTGCAGTGTGGTGCAATGCTCTTTCATGACGTTCACTGCGTCCGTGACTTTATCTCCAAAGAGTGACTCGCCGGAGCAAGGGGCGTCCGCGATCTTGTCATGCGTGTCGTCACTGAGTCCAGAAGCTCTGAGCCACGCCCACCGCCTGGCAGATATCGCCGTACCCGCAGTACGTGTGAGGTATCAAAGGCATCAAAGGCCGTGCTAGCCAGATGCTTGCTGCACTCGGAGATGTCTGCGAGGGGGCCGGCCAGTACTGCCTGTGTCTCTTTGGGGAGTGTTGCGATCGCACTTCATATGCTGGCCACGCAGGTGTCCTGGAATAGGATGTGTTGGAACTGGTGTGTCGCGATTATTGCATTAAGCATAGCCCCTTGGAAGACTTTTTTTCCGATATCGTCCAGGAGCTTGGGGTCCCGACCAGGCGGGTGGTTGGCGTGTGAGCGTGAAGATCTGACCCTTTTTAGGGCTGAGGAGACAACTATGGATTGATGCGGAAGCTGTGGTAGCGTGAATCCTGGCGCGGGCTGGATCTGGTACTTGAAATCCAACCTCCTGGGAAAGGGGCGCCCTGAGGCAGGTGTCTGCCATGCCTTGAGGTAGTTGTCCCGCAGCTTGCGGTGCATGGGTAAAGAGAAGGGAGTCTTGGGAGCTGAGAGGTAGCTGAGGACCTCCGGGTCCTGCTCCTCAGCCTGGTCAGGGGGACCAAGCGCCAGGGCGGTAGACACTTTCTGCAGAAATTTAGTGTAGGAGCGGTCCTCAGGAGGGGGAGGGGGGCCCTCTGTCTCGGGAGGGGGTCCAGAGTCCGGCACACTCTTGTCGTTTGAGGCAGAGCCCACGACAGCTTCGATGTCTTGTTCTCCTGCCGTGCTGTCCAGTGAGGGATTGGCAGGGGAGTGGGGTGAAGACGCCCTTGCTAACCCGGATGCCCTATCCGGGGATCTGGAAGGGGACCGGGCAGCGGGAGCAGCTACTGGCTCTGGAGACTGCACAGAGGGGGCAGGCTTGGAGGGGGCGCTGATAGTCTGCACAATCTGTGTTAAAAGCTGTAGGATAGCAGCGTTATTATTAGGGTCAGCCGTGTGGGAGCAAGATCTGACCTGGCGCTTCCTGTCGTGGCGTGTCCTGGATCTGGCAGGGCTGCATCTCCTGCTGCCTCCGTGGCAATGCTCCACATGGTGCCTCTTGCGAGCTGGTGCCGGGCTCCGAGAGGATGAAGAGGAGGAATGGCGGTGTCTGCGCTGCCCCCGGTGTTTCCGGCGTTGGGGACTCTGGTGTCGTTGCTGCAGGGGTACCCCGAGAAGAGAAACCGGGTTTAAAACGGAGGCTCCGACTCCCGAAGCAAGGCCCTGGAAGGGGGCGGAGCTTGCCGTCGCGTGGACTGCTGGGCCATAGGGGGAGGAGCTGGAGGACTGCCGGGAGCCGCTGCTGGAGGACTCGAGCCGGGCGCCATTATAGAAGTCCACATGGCCTCTCGGGGAAGAAGCGGAGGGGCCGGGAACTTGAAAGTCTGTCTCAGCCGGGTAAGCCGCCGCGTTGATCAGGGCTAAGCTTACCTCAGCGCCGCCGCCGCCGCCGCTGCCGCCGCGGGCAACGGGGGAGATTTCGGAAGCTGCTGTTTGCAGGAAATTAGCAGCGTTGGCCCAAACAAGCGCATCCCGCGCCGCGGGAGCGTCCTTAGGGGCAGCGGTGGCACAGCTGGGGATGGAGGCCCGTCCAGGCACATCCCGAGCCGGCAGAGGGTCCGCGGGGTGCAGAGGGCTGGGATCGGGTCTCTGAGCTGGTACATGCTTTGTTTTCTTCCTCTTGGTGCCGGCCCCGCAGAGCTTACACCCTTTTAAGGTGTAGGAGGTGTTCCCACATTGTGGGCATTCTTTTGCGTTAGATTTAGTCATATTAATTTAAAACAAAGAAATAAAACAAAAAGGAGAGAGCAGGGTCCGTCTTGCTGGCAAGGCGGAAGGATGAAGACTGACCGCCCAGGGGCGGGTCGGGGAGGTGGGCTACCTGGGGGCATGGCCTGAGAGCCCTAAACTCTAGAGAGCACTTCCGTATGGCGCCGCCCGGAGGACGTCACCAGGTGTGGCTGACGCAATCCTGCAGTCCATGGAGAAAAGGGGCAACAGATAAATATGTAAGGAAAGTAAACAAAAACAAGAGGAGAAGGAAACCTATTTTGTTCTCCAAAGAAGTGGCTTCTCAAATAAAGGCAAAAAACCACAGCTTTCACAAAATTCAGCAGTTCACAAACAGAGGAACACAGAAAGCAATACAGGAGTCAACTAAAAGAGATAAAAACAGAGAAATAAGGAAAGCAAAATCAAAGGCAGAGGAAAAGATGGATAAAGACGTGAAGTGTGGTGACAAAACTTTTTTCAGGTATATTCGGAAGAGGAGGAAAATCAGAGATGGAATTGCAGGACTCAGAAGTGCTGGGAACAGACTCGTGGAAAGTGACATTGAAAAAGCAAAATTGCTGAACAAATACTTCTGCTCTGTTTTTATTAAAGAAAATCCTGGAGAAGGACCACTTGTGACTCCCAAATATAAAAATGGGAATGAAGTAGATACCACACCATTCACAGAAGATGATGTGTTAGAACAACTTGCAAAACTGAAAGTGGACAAGGCCATGTTACTGGATGGGATACATCTCAGGATACTGAAAGAGCTCAGAGAGGTTCTTGCAGGGCCGTTAAAGGATATTTTCAACAGATCCTTGGAAACAGGAGAAGTTCCTCAGGACTGGAGAAGGGCTGATGTGGTACCTCTTCACAAAAGTGATGACAGGGAAGAAGTGACAAACTACAGGCCAGTGAGCCTTACCTCAGTGGCGGGAAAAGTAATGGAGGCGCTCCTGAAAGAGCGAATAGTGGACTTTCTCAAAACCAACAGGTTGCATGATCCGAGGCAACATGGTTTTACCAAAGGACGATCTTGTCAAACAAATCTGATTGAGTTCTTTGACTGGGTGACCAGAGAACTAGATCAGGGGCATGTGAAGGATGTCATCTACCTGGATTTCAGCAAAGCCTTTGATACTGTTCCTCATAGAAGGCTTATCAATAAACTGAACAACCTAAGGATGGGTCCCATGCAATGTTCCCTCTAATTTTCTGTAGGCTGTGTGCGCATAAAATATCAGCTGTGTGCAGCTTTTGAAGGAAGGTTAAATTTTTGTGCACCACATAATGACACTCGGAGTTATATACTTTAAAATTTGACTACACGTCAGAATACAGTATGTACACCACATTGATTGCACTAGAAAATATTGTAGAACTTCTGAAAACCGTAAATACACAAGAACTTTTAAATTTTAAGACATCTGTGTTGTTTTCTATCAAAATCAGAACCACAATTTTTGTGCGCTCTGTTGTAAAGTATGTGCGCTCGCTCGGCGAGGTGTGTGCGCGCGCACATGCGCACAGCTTAGAGGGAACAGTGGTCCCATGGTGGTGAACTGGATCAGAAATTGGTTGACTGACAGACGACAGAAGGTGATGGTAAAATGGAGCTCACTCAAATAAAAGGAGGGTGATTAGCGGGGTGCCCCAGGGTTCAGTCCTGGGCCCAGCACTGTTCAATGTATTTGTGAATGATATTGCTGAAGGACTGAATGGAAAAGTCTGTCTTTTTGCAGATGACACGAAAATTTGCAACAGAGTGGACTCCCCTGAAGGAATGGATAACGAGGAAAGATCTATAAAAGCTGTAAGAAAGGTCTAATGTTGTCAGTTAAGATTTAATGCAAAGAAATGCAGTGTCATGCACTTGGGAAGCAGAAATACAAAGGAAATGTACGCGATAGGGGGCGAGAGGTTGGTGTGCATGGACCATGAGAAAGACCTTGGTGTGATTATTTCTGAGGATCTCAAGGTGGCAAAACAGTGTGACAAGGCAGTGGCAAAATCCAGGAGGATGTTGGGTTGCATACAAAGAGGAATTACCAGCAGAAAGGAAGAGGTATTAATGCCACTGTATAAGTCACTGGTGAGGCCTCACTTGGAATACTGTGTTCGGTTTTGGAGACCATATCTCACAAAGGATGTAAAAAGACTGGAAACAGTTCAGAGGAAGGCGACTAAAATGATTTGGAGCCTGCGTCAGAAGCCTTATGAGAAGAAACTTGAAGACCTAAATATGTACACTCTGGAGGAGAGGAGGGATAGGGGAGATATGATTTAGACCTTTAAATACTTAAAGAGAATTAATGAACAAACAAACCTCTTCCAAAGATGGGGAAGCTGTAAAACTCGAGGGCATAACATGAAGCTGCAAGGGGGTAAATTGAGAGGCAATGTCAGGAAATACTTTTTCACTGAAAGGGTGGTGGATGCTTGGAATGCCCTCCCGATGGAAGTGGTGGGGGCAAACCAGTACAAACGTGGATAGCAACAAAAGGACGTATAGATAAATACTTTATTGAAAACCAACTCTAGCCACTGGCCCGATACTGGCCGTGTTTCGGAAGTCTTCTTCAGGGGCTTTTAATGGCTAAAAACAAATACAAATCAAACATTAATATAAAAATTATTATAAAGGGTGAGGAGACACACCCGAGACAAAACATTATGAAAATAAATTGATAAATATTTAAAATCATAATAAATAAAACTAAAATAAAGTACAGCCAATAAAATATAATGTTTTGTCTCGGGTGTGTCTCCTCACCCTTTGTACTGGGTTGTCTGTTGCACGTGGTATTGTGCCTGTTTAGTGGTGGGGGCAAATACAGTGACAGAATTCAAAATGGTATGGGACAGACACAGTGGATCCCTTTACAGCAACAGGTTAAAATCAAAATAAACTTAACTATCTAATATTCTCAACAAACAGGGGTGTCCTACACAGAGCGGTGGGTTTCCCCCTAAACAAAGACATGGGGAGCGGTGACCTGCACGGAGCGACAGGTGCACCTACTCTTGCCATCTTACTTGGCAGACTAGATGGACCATACTTGTCCTTATCTGCCGTCATTTACTATGTTATTATGTATGGCTCCTTTACGTGTGGGTTCTGTTCCCATTTACCTGAATAGTTCTCCCTGCAGAGAATCCAGGATCTTCTTACTTCTAAATGATACAGTAACATAGGTATCTAGGTATCATTCTTGACAGCGCTCTTTCATTCAATGACCATATTTCTCAGGTTTCCAGGCGTTCTTTCTTTTTTCTTCAACGCCTTCGTGCTATCAGGCCCTTCCTTTCCCCACAGGCTTTACTCACTCTTCTTCTTTCGCTGGTTATAACTAGGCTAGATTTTTGCAACCCCATACTCGCCGGTATTCCTCAATATCAATGTCGCAGGTTACAATTATTACACAACACTGCAGCCAGGATGGCATCTCACGCTTCTTCTCAAGATCACATTACTCCAATTCTCCAACGCCTTCACTGGCTGCCATTAGATTTCCAGATACAATTTAAGATTCTCACTTTGGTGCATCATGCTATCTATTCCCACAGATCCCAATACTTGGCCGATCTATTAAAGTTTCATACACCTTCCCGCAGTCTCCGCTCTATCCACATAAATCGCCTATACCTTCCCTCCCCCTCACAGGTGCATCTCCAATCAACCAGACATTCAGCCTTCTTTTACCTCAGTCCCTCCCTGTGGAGCTCTCTGCCCACCGCCCTTCAATTGGAGGAGTCCTACCCTAAGTTCCGCTCACTACTGAAAACCTACCTCTTTTCCACTGCCTTTAACCTTCCCCCTAACTTCTATTTCCTATTCTCTGCTGAATTTAATGTTTAAAGTCTTCTTTTCTCTTTTCTTTCCTAAACAAAGATTGTAACTTCATTTACTTTTCCTATACATCTTTTTTTTTTTTTGTATTGTAAACCGCCCCGATGTAATGGGGGGCGATATATCAAATGTTGAAATAAACATAAACAGGAATGTGCCAATCAACATCTGGCAAATTCCCTATCAGTAGCACTTCCCCATTCCTAGCAATGCTGCATATATCTTCAATTAACTTTCCATCCTCCTATTCTCCCTGTGAGGGAGGTCTGTATATCACGCCATTGTAAATAGATTTCTCTTTCCCTCTTTCTAGTTTAACCCACAGTGCCTCCTCTCTCCCTTTTATGCCCTGTATTTATATAGATTTAATATTATTTTTTACATATAGTGCCACTCCTCCTCCCCTTCTTCCTACCCTGTCCTTTCTGAATAAAGTATAGTCAGGTATAGTTACATCCCAGTCATGGTTGTCTGTGAACCATGCCTCTGTTACTGCCACTAAATGCAAGTCAGCCTCTCTCATTAAAGCCTCAACATCTAGGATCTTATTTCCCATGCTACGGGCAATTATACACACTGCTTTCCATTTGATGCCCCTTTTACCCATTTCCATAAAAGTATTTAATATTTCACTTACCTGGGGGCTTTCTTCACCCATCCCCAACGAATCTGGTTTAAAGCCCTCTTCAGTAGGTTAGCCAGTCTGCTATTGAAGACACGTCAACCCTTCTTGGATAGATGGATGCCATCTCTGCTCTGCAACCCTTGGAACAGCATCCCATGGTCAAGGAATCCAGGGACTTTTACAGGAATTAACCTGTATTTTTATCAATATCCTGTATTTTATCATTTACATTTCTTATCAGTTTTTGTATCCTAAGTGATTTTTGTATAGGTAGTGTATGTCCTTGGCCAGAACTAACTTGTATTGTTTGTCTGTATAAATTACATAATTAGCAAAAGTTTATTATCACTTCTCATATCTTAGAATACAGGCAGTTTACTGCATATATAATATAGGCAGTTGGATACCTTGCTCAGCCCACTAAACAGAAAAACTACTAACCAGTAATGGTGGCAAAAACGTGCTCATAGTTTTATTCAGCATCAGGCAAACCTCAATAATTAACAAACAATATTCAACCCCTTCATCTTCCAGATCAATCTTCACTCCAACATCCTCATACAAAAGCCCCCCATTATAGCAATCATATCACCCTCTCATCCTGCCTTTACAACCGCAATCAGCCTCTCAGTGAGTTGTTGCTAACCTAGCCATAGTGGGATTCATTCAGAATTCTTTGGATAGTCTGCCACATAATGACATAACCCTTTGGTGACTCCCAAGACTCTCAGCTGCGTCACTACCAGCCTCAATTCTTGCCCCATTTCTCACCCTTCTACCCTGCTTCCCTTCAACACAAGCTGATTATGGGGCGGAAAGCCATGCCCGTACCCACATTACAATCAGTGACAGCCTCACTTGTCATCACTCCCTCGCTCAATAGCTGGGGCCTCCATGCCATCATAAGAAGCCTTCAATAAATCCAGTACTGTACTTACAAAAACCTCTAATTCTGATGTCTGAAGGATAAACTTCATTTGAACAATAGAGGCCCAGACAATCCACCAACAGCAATGTGATAGCACCAGCCCCTCCAATAAAACCCCCAACAATCATCATTCTGAGGCAGAGCTCATCCACCGCTTTAACCTTCTTGGTATCCCTCCATACCCAACCTAGAAATGATATGAGATCACCATAGCTATGTGTGACGAAAACAGCACTCAACCAGCAGTAGACTGAAAGATTAAAACTACCCCCTTTAACTATAACAAAGATCATTGCCTCCCAGAAAACGAATAAGAAGAGTGATGTTGAGAAGTGCTTTGTTTGCAGCAGTTACAGAAGGAACTGGTCCCACCACAATACCCAAATTCCAAGTTAGCGCATATGGAATACCTGGATATCCAGGCTGCTGCTTGTTTCTGGTCCAAAAGATCAACAAATGTCCACACTTCTAAGCACACATTTCTGGAAGCAACAAAACAAAACAAAACAACCGTGGAAAAGAAACAGAACAAAGAGCATCAGAAACAATAGTGCACTTAAGTATTGGTGGGATCTCCAGCACCCCAGACGTCAGATAAATGCAGGTGAGCTCCCCTTGCACTGCTGCTAAGAAAATCCCATATGCAATGAACTGATCCATCTTAAAGATTTGGCAGCACACTTTCCCAAACAATCACATATAATTCCACTGCAAATTGGTGAATCCAAGAATGATTTTTGTAGAAGCTACCAGTTCACTAACACATAACGCAGTGAACAGGGAAAAGAGAAGTGTCACTTAAAATAACAACACCTCATAGGCAAAGGAGCAGATCTGTTGCAGCGCCTTGAAAACCTCACCAATACTTCCTACATAATGGGAAACTGGACAGCCCACACCTGGGCATACCCACAGCATTGCACCTTACCTCTAATTTCTCCTGAAAAGAAGGCTGCCTTAATCCACCCTGCTGCTCCAGAAAGCACCCAAATCCCTTCCAACCGGTCTTAAAGACACTCCTCATATTCACTGCTAGGGTAGGCTCCAAGAAGCTCCTGAAGACCTAGTAGGATGGTGCACAAAGTTTCTGGCATCTTGGTAGAGCTGGCATCTGCATTGGGAGCCAATGCCCAAAAAACATCACCACCAAAATGAGACAGCATGTCAGTAATTCCATGAAAGATACCTGGAACATGACTTATGGCAGACATCACATTCAAGCATGGCAGATCAACACCACCAGTCTTAGAAACACACTCCACAAGGGACAATAAGCAGACTGCCAAATGACAGCCTATACCATCACCTTGTTATCTGAATGCATGGCACATCCAAAGGGCCAGATGAACATACCTGCTAGGGCTATCAAAACTGGAAACAATTCCAGGAAGATGATGTTCCAACACCAATCCCTGTCTTACCAAGTCAGAGGCCAATGTTCTGCACATCATGCTCCCCCCCCCCCTTTTGAAAAAGTCCAAAAAACCTTAATTGCTAGAGGAATTACCTGAACCCCAGCAGCCATTCTATTAATGAACAGACAACCCTTTTCCAAAGACAGAGAAGCTATAAAAACTGGCGGACATGAAATGATGCCACAAGGAGTTAAATTTAAAAGCAACATCAGGAAATACTTTCCCAGGGAAAGGGAAGTGAATGCCTGAAATGCCCTCCCATTGGAGGCAGTGGAGACAAAACAGTGGTAGAATTCCAAAAGGCATGGGATAAACACAGAGCTGCTAAGCTATCCAGCCCCAAGAAGGAGATTTCAGGCCAGTCCTGGATTTGACTATCCTATCCTGATGCATTATGGTATATATAGCATCAATTTCAATGGGTAGAATCAAGGCTACAAACACCACACTGCTCTAGTATGCAGGTCCATAACCAGTACTGGCCAAACAGATTCACCCCCTCCCTCCCAGAATTGGTCAACTCAGCAGCCCAGTAAACACAGAGAATCCGTATATAGCAAGGGGAGTGGAAGAGTAGCCCAGTGGCCAGAGCAATGGGCTGACCCCAGGGAATCCAGGGTTCAAACCCAACAAACACCTCCTGAAGTCCCAGGCAAGTCGCTCAACACATCACTGCCTCAGATGCAAACCCAGACCACAAGGATGAACATCACTCACCTTGAATCACTACCAGACAAGTGTGAGCTAAATACAAATAAGGGAGTATTCCTGCTAAAATGACCTTTACATTTTAACAAGAAACCTCCAAAAGGCTAAAGAATGCTGCTGAAATAGCCCAGCAACACTCTTGTGCTGGGATCACCTCGTACTAGACTCGCGCACCCACCCCCCCCTCCCCTCCGAGACCGCTTCTGCCCTGATCACCCCTTGACCACCAGGGAGGATTTGGGTGGGTGTTAGAGAAGGGGAAGAGTTAGGTGGGCCTATGGGGGGGACACTTTCCAATGCAGGAGTTGGTGGGCCCCTTTGTAGGAAGGTTTTCCAGCCATGGATGTCCTGAAAAGGGATGCCTCTTTGGAGAAGGGATTGCGGGGGAGGAGGGAATACCTCTTCAGGAGGGATCAAGTGGGATACCTATTTGGGAGGAATTGCTGTGGGACGTTTTGCTTGGGTGGCCAGGATCACAGGGGAGCCTATTTCCCCTAGGTCTGGGCTATGTGGTATGTGTCTAACCTGTGCATTAAATACAGGGCAAATACTAGGCACACCTCCTGCATTTACCGCTTTGCACTTATTGTGTAGTTTTTCTGTCAGAGAACCCGCGATTACTAGAAAACCTTACCACACTGTAATAAAAGGGCCCCTAAACCTTCCCTAGTCCCTCCTCCCCAGAGTATTCAAATTCCAATCAATCAGGGATTCTTAGGGGACCTTAAATATAAAGGAGGACAGAAAGCCTTGTTCATCTGCAAACTCATAGCTAGGGCTGCTAGTCAGATGGATGGCTTCAGTCCTAGTGTTCAACACAAAGCAGCCTAAGAAGGACCGAAAGGCAGATCCAATTTTAAGAAGGTAGTCCACGTCCAAACTTTCTTCTTTACCTTACAATAAGGGGGGAATTATAGAGAAGGAATCTATAATTTCTTCCCTATAAGTCCCAGACCACAATTGGACTTTCCCAGATTGCAAGGGAATCATTCTGTAGTGTCTTTCCTAACTGATCAGATAACTGAAGAAAGAAATGAGTTTTTTTTTTAATAAACTGGTGCCTAGTCAACATACATTTTCATGTGGGTATTTTTGTCTGTTATAAAGTCAAGTACATGTGTATTTGACTTTATAAAAATAAGCCTTAAGTGCAAAAATATGAGCATATATTAAGGCACCATCACCTTCACCAGCTCAAGAGCTGTTGTAAATGACCATGCCAACTTTTTGCGATTACATGCCTAAATTAAAGAATCACTGCATAATTGCTCTCACCGTCCAGGCTCTGCTCAAATTCCACTTCTGTGCAAGTACATGCAATGTGAACTACATGTGCACTTTAATGCCAGTCCGTATTTTATAAAAGGACATTTATGCACATAAGGAGCCACATTGTTGGCACATAAATCTAAATCTTATAAAATTGTCCCCACAGGGAATAGCATTATATCAAGGCCATCAAAGAGTATGCCTAGTCCATTTTAAAGGATCAGCATCACTGATGGACTGCATGGTCAGTAGCATAGAAATAGCCCTAGAAAGGATCTGCATGCCTAACGGAGTCATCATACAGCTGCATTCTTCTCGGCACGTAGATTCAGAATTGTGAAAAAGGCTCAGCAGTTGGAAAAGGAGTGCCGGAGAGGAAAAAGCAGACGTGGGTCTGTGTCTTCTATCACTCTGATGGAAAGTTCCTAGCAACAGGTCTATGACTCAGTTTCAGTGTCATTAAAGTCACTACATTGAATCCTCATCCATTTCTGCATACAGTTTAAGCTTCTTCTGCTCACCCATAAATGCCTTTAGAAACATAGAAACATGACGGCAGAAAAAGACCACATGACCTATCTAGTCTGCCCTTCCATATCAACTACAATAGTCCCCTTTTTACCTTTAGAGATCCTCTGTGTTTGTCCCATGCTTTTTTGAATTCAGATACTGTCCTCGTGTCTATCACCTCCACTGGGAGACCATTCCACGCATCTACCACTCTTTCCATAAAGAAATATTTCTGCCAACTACTCCTGAGTCTCTTTCACTCTCACCCTTTGTCCCCTCGTAGCAGAGCTTGCCTTCAATTGAAAAAGACCCTCCTATGCATTTATGCCACCGAAGTATTTAAATATCTCTATCCTATCACCCCTATCCTGCCTTTACTCGTCTAAAGTATACATATTAAGATCTTTAAGTCTGTCCTCATATGCTAGATAATGACGACCACTAACCATTTTACAAATACAAATACAAATCAATGATGACATTCAAGACACTGCACAACCATTCTCCTGATTGCCTAAAAGAACTTGTCCAGAGGGTGCCAGATACTCGATCAAGGAGGAAGCAAAGCCAAAACCCTCTCAACAGCTATCATGACCAGTACCTCCCAAATATCACTTCACAGAGTGTTAGAATATCACAGTCCATCCCTATGAAACTCTCTCCCACACCACCTAAGAGCAACAACGGATATTGACAACTTCCAAAAACATCAAAAAGCTCACCATTTCACGGAATACTTCAATATCACATCAAACACACAGCCTTAACAGTCAAGATCCCCTACCAATCAACCCACACACAGTGTATAAACTACACTAAGTATAGTCCCAAAAGTATTCTGTAAATAGTTGTTGAAATGTTGCACAATTAAGTGTCGAATTTTATTTATTTATTTATTTATTTAACTGTATTTATATCCCGCTTTTCACCAGGTCAAAGCGGCTTAACATTGAAGGGCGGGGGACAGTGATCAATTCTAGGGTGGGGGGGTCTGTCACCAGGGGGCCAACATTAATGATCTGAACAAACATTAAGGACAGTTGACATGAGACTCTTAGTAGATAGATCTGAGGGTATGTTATGAGGTCTGGAGGAGTATTTAGTGATGGATGTTTGTTTCTGGTCCGAGGTATTCCTGGAACAGGATGGTTTTTAGTTGTTTCCTGAATGTTGAGGGATCTCCGTTGTTTCTGATTTGACTTGGTAGAGAGTTCCAGAGGGATGATGCATACAGTTTGAAGGCTCTGTTGCAGGTCCGTTGATTGTATTTAGTTCGTTCGTGGGGAATGGTGAGGGTGTTGTTGGTGGTTTGTGTGGGTGGGTTGGGGCAGTAGAGTGCGGAGCTGGGAAGTCTAAGTTTGGTAGAGGGCTTTGTGGATAAGTAGGGCAGATTTGCATTTGATTCTTGCTTCGAGAGGGAGTATGTGCAGTTCTCTTAGGACTGGGGTGATGTGATCTTGTTTTTTTGCTTTCTGGATAATTCTTGCTGTGGTATTTAAGGTTGTTCGTAGTGGGTTGGTGTGGGTGGCAGGCAGTCTGTGGTAAATTATATTGCAGTAGTCCAGGTGGGGGAGCGTCATAGCTTGCATAACTGTCCTGAAGTCCTGTGGGTCAATAAGGGGCCTTAGGCGTTGTACTGTTTTAGCCTTGTGGAATATTATTCCGGTAGTTTTTTTGATCTGTTGTTTGAGTGTGAGCGTTTGGTCTATGATGACTCCTAGGTATTTTATGTGTGGTTGAATTTGTATTTGTGTGGCTCCTAAGTTGAGGTGCGTAGGTGGGATGAAGTTTGGGTCTTTGGTTACTATGAGGGCTTCTGTATTTTTTATGTTGATGGATAGGTTGTTCCTTTATAGCCAGCTGGAGACTTCTATGAAGCAGTCTGATAGGTGGTTGTTCATCGGGTTGGTGGTTGTGATTGGTCCATAAAGCATTATGTCATCTGCATAGATGTGGTAGTTGATGTTATGAGCACGTATGATTGAGCAGAGTGGTTGTAGGTAGATGTTGAAGAGCATGGCAGATAGTGTGGATCCTTGGGGTACTCTTTGGTGTTGCTGGAAGAGGGGGAGGTTGCTAAGTTTGTGCGGATTAGTTGTTGTCTATTGTTCAGGTAAGAGTGGAACCATTGAAGTACGACACTTTTGATGCCAATTTCTTGGAGTCTGTGCAAGAGGATGTTGTGGGAGATGGTGTCAAAGGCCGCAGATATGGCCAGGAAAATCATAATGTATCCAGAGTGCTTGGAATGTGTGCCCTTGATGAGGGTGTTCATTAATGATGTCATGAGGATCTCGACTCCGTGGCATGGACGGAAACCATGTTGTTGTGGGTCCAGTATGTTGTTGTTATCCAAGTGGTCCTGAAGTTGTTGTTGAACTATCTTCTCAATGATTTTGGTGGTGAATGGAAGACTTGCTATGGGTCTGAAGGAGACGGGGTCAAGGGGGTCTAGGTTTTGTTCTTTTAGGGTTGGGCGGATGATGAAGGTTTTGAGGATGTCTGGCATGCATCATTGTTTGAGGGACTCATTAACAATGTGGGTTAGGGGTGTGCTTAAGTCCTCTTTGGATTTCTTTATCCATTCTGCAGGGCAGGGATCCAGTGGAGAGGTGGTAGTATTTAGGGAGGAGATGGTGGATTCTATTTTTTGTTTTGTGATTGTTTCAAATGTGCTCCAGTTTGTGTTTATGGTAGTAGGGTGGGTTGTTGCTTCTGCGTTCAGTTGTGGATTTTGTGGTTGTTGAAGCTGTTTGTATTGGCATGCTAGTAGTTCTGGTGGGATGTTTGGTAGCTGGTCGGAGTGGTTGGGTGCTTTTGTTAGCTTCTTGACAATCCCGAAGAGCTCACGTGGTTTGTTTATTGAGATGCTTATGATCTTTGAGTGGTAGGTCCTTTTTGCTTTATCAGTTTCTGTGTGGTAAGCGTCCAGTTCATTCATGTATTTTGTTTTATCCTCTTCTTTTTTGGTTTTTCTCCATTTTCTCTCCACTCTCCTGAGTTTGGTTTTTAGTCTCCGTAGGGTGGGGGTGAACCATCGGCCCTTTGTTGAGATAAATTTGGTTTTGGTGCTGTTTGCTGTTGCACAGGATGCAGAGGAGATTGTAGTATTCCAGTTTAAGATTAGCTCATCGATATTGGTGGAACTTGTTTGGAGTTTAGGTAGTATTTGTGCCAGGAAGTCCTCTTTGAGTGGTTTAAATCTTCTTGTATGTTGTTTGTTCTCTTTAACGTTGGTGTGCTGGTAGGCGTGGGAGACGTTGATGAGATAGTGGTCTGACCATGGTACACATTTTATCTCTGGGTTTTTGTATGAGGTGGCATTTTGGGAGTTCAGGAATATGAGGTTAAGCGTATTCCCTTTTTCGTGTGTTGGTTTGTGTATGATCTGTGTTAGGTTCATTGCTTCCATGGCGCTGATGAAGGCTTCGGCATAAGTGTCTTGGAGTGATGGGAGATTGAAGTCTCCAAGGATTATTTGCTCTTTTGTGGAGAGGGCGCTCTCAGATATGTGTTGTAGTATGCCTGATAGGTCGGTGCTCGAGGTGGGTATCGGTAGATTAGGCATATGGAGAGATGCTTGTTGGTGAGGGTGAGCATGTCCGCTTCATTGGTTGTTTCTGCAGCGTGGTTTCTGAGATGGAGGTTGGCTCTCACAATGATGGCTACTCCTCCTCCTTTGGTGTGGGTTCGAGTGCAGTGGTGAAGACTGTGTCCGTTTGGTGTTAGTTGGTTCATGAGCACAGTGTCGGTGTCTGTAAGCATTGTTTCGGTTATGCATAGGATGTCAATCTTTTTGGTTGTGATTAGGTCTTGGAGCATGTGGTATTTGTTTCTGACTGAGCGAGCATTTATTAGTGTGATGGAGAGAGGGTTGCTGTTTGGGTGATTGGGGGTATCGATTGGTGTGGGCGGTGTGTGGGTTTTGCCCCATGTAGGTGGGGGGTTGTTGGTGCTTGAGGTTTGAATGGTTGTGATGTTTGGTGAGGGATGTTTGGTGATGTTAGAGAGCGTGTTGGTGGTGGAGGGATAAAGGATTAGGAATGGTGCTAGGAAGTAGATTTGGGCTAGGAGGAGTGGCATGGTTTCTAGATGTACCTGTGTGTCCTGGGGCTAGGTTGGTCTTCTGCATTGGTTTCCTCAGGGCGTTGGGTGGTCGCTTTTTGTTGTCTCGGGTTGCTTGCAATTTTGTTGTGTGAGCTGGTGTGTGCTGACTGCTTGTTGCTGTAGTCTGTGGGTTGCTTTGTTTGTGGTTATGCTTCGGCTGTTCTTTTGTGGCCGCTTCTGTGGCTGCGCCTAAGGGCCAAGCCAATTGTTAATTGTTACATGTAAAATAGTTGATGACTGTACCTGTTCAATGTAAAACTGTTTTGTTCATTGTAAACTGCCTTGCTAAAACTGAAAGGCGGTATATAAAAAATGGCAAATAAATAAATAAATAGATTTTAGTAGCCACTCTGCAATGACTCCAACCTGCCTATATCCTTCTGAAGGTGTGGTCTCCAGAACTGCACACAAAACTCCACATGAGGTCGCACCAGTGACTTATACAGAGGCACTATCACCTCCTTTTTTTCTGCTGCCCATTCCTCTCCCTATTCACCCAAGCATCTTTCTGGCTTTCGCAGTCGCCTTTTCTACCTGTTTAGCTACTTTAAGATCGTCAGCCACAATTATACCCAGGTTCCGCTCTTCTTTTATGGACAGAAGTACCTCACTTTCTACACTGTACAGCTCCTTTGGATTTTTGCAGCCCAAATGCATGACCCTGTATTTTTTTTAGCATTACATTTCAGCTGCCATATTCTAGACCATTCTTCAAGTTTAGCTAAATCCCTCCTCATGTTGTTGACTCCTTCCTGTGCGTCTTGCAGATTTTGGTATCATCTGCAAACAAGCAAACCTTTCCTGACAGTTCTTCCGCAATATCACTAACAAAGCTATTAAACAGATTCGGACCAAGGACAGATACATGCAGCACACCACTGGTAACCTCCTTCTCCTCAGAGTGAGCTCCATTTACCTGTACCCTTTGTCGCCTCCCACTCAACCAACTTCTAACCAATCAGTAATTTTAGGGTCTATCCCTAGGACGCTCAGTTTGTTTATAAGTCTCCTGTGTGGAACAGTGTCAAAGGTTTTACTGAAATCTAAATTACCACATCTAGGGGTCTCTCTCGGTCCAACTTCTTGGCCACCCAGTCAAAGAAATCTATCAGTTTTGTCTGACAAGACCTGCCTCTGGGAATCCAGGCTCTCTCACATCCTGCAATCCATTGGACTTCAGAAACCTCACTGTTCTCTGCTTTCGAGCCTTTCCAATAATTTACTAACCACAGAGGTTAGACTAACTGGCCTGTTGTTCTCAATGTCATCCTTATGTCTGCTTTTGTGTAAAGGGACCATCTGTGCCTCTCTCCAGTCCTCTGGCACCACTCCCAACTCCAAAGAGGCATTGAAAAGGTCAGACAGTGGAGCCGCTAGAACATCCCCTCAGTTTCCTCAAGTTCCCTCAGTATTCTGGATGTATCCCATCTGGATCCATGGCTTTGTCTACTTTTAGTTTAGCTAGATCGTCAGCCACAATTATGCCCAGGTCCCGCTCTTCTTTTATGGACAGAAGTAGCTCATGGCTTTGTCTACTTTTAGTTTAGCTAGTTCCTCTTGAACACAGTCTTCTGGAAATCGCTTGAGATTCCCATCGCTTCTGTTGCTATTTGTTTGTGTTTTTGAGGTCCTTCTCCTGGCCCTTCATCTGTGAACACAAAACAGAAATATATGTTAAGCAATTCAGCTTTATCCTCATCAATTTATGCATATTCCTCCCCTGCACCATTGAGTCTGACAATACCACTATTGTCCTTCCTCCTCTCACTAATATATCTGAAAAATGTCTTATCCCTGCATTTAATTGTATTGGCTATTTCTTCTTCTTTTTGTACCTTTGCTTTCCTGACTACTTTGCTAGCTTCTTTAAGTTTCTCCAAATATAGATGCCTGTCTTCCTCTCTCTGTGATCTCTAGTATTTCATGAAGGCCTCTCTCTCTTTCTTCACCTTCTCAGCTACTTCTTTTGAGAACCATAGCGGTCTCCTCTTCCTTTTGCATTTATTTACCTTTCTAACAAAAAGGTTGTTGCCTTTAAAATATTCCCTTTCAGTTTTGCCCACTGTTTTTCTTCATCCCCCCAGCTGTACCCATCCCGCTAACGACTCTCTGAGATATTGTCCCATCTTTGCAAAGTTAGTTTTACTAGGCCCAATTTTTGAAGGCCTTTACATGGGTAACTTCCCTAGTTACCCATGTAAAGGCCTTATCTGGGATTTTTGAAGGGTACTTACATGGGTTGTGTCCTTTGAAAATCACGGATATATCCCTAACGCGCCCAGATGCTATCCGCCTAGCATCGGGGCATGTTGGGAGCGTTCTGGGACAGAACGGAGGCGGGCCATAGCGCTACACATGTAGCACAGATTTTTGATGCTACACAGTTAGCGCTCTGTGCCTTAAAGATAGGCATGGGAAAACCTCACCTATCTTTAAGGCACTGGGGCTAACCGTGTAGCATTGAAAATCGATGCTACATGGGTAGCTCCTGCGGCTTCTTGTTTGTGCGGTGACACCTGGAGTTTTGATTCTGGGTCTGCATATGACCCCGTCATGGAAAATCCAGGTTAGGCGGGAGGTGGGCAGGCTATGCGCCAACATGGCGCATAGCACCGCAAAACTGAAATTCGAGCCCCTAAAGTCTAAGACCCTCGCTTTTGAATGGATTTTATCAGCCCTAGTACTAATACTGAACCATATCATCTGGTCACTGGAAGTGAGTTGATCTCCCATTGTAATATCAGAAACACTTTCCCCATTGGTAAGTACTAAGTCCAGTATGCCCATCACGTATGTGTTCTGTTACCATTTGCCTAAATAGCTCTTCCTGTAGAGAATCCAAGATCTCTTTGACACCGCAGCAGGGATGTGCCAATCCACATCTGGCATATTGAAATCACCTATGTGATGAAGCAGACACCAGTAAACCCATGGAGGTAGAAGAAAACACTGATTTCTTTAAAGGAAATGATATACATAAAGTGCAGTTAGTGAGAAGTGCAGCTAGAGGGAGCATGCACGGAGATTCAAAGGTAGGCTGACACGCCCAGGTTGGGATGATGCAAGAACTAATTCAAAGCATAATCGGATACACCTGGTCAGAGGGACAGAATCCTTACCTAAGAAACAGCTTTATAAGCAAAGAATAGACAAGCCAGAGGAGAGAGGAGCGGCATGAGCCGCAGCAGCTGCTGATAGAGAAGAAAGAGAAAGGAGATGGCTCCAAAGAGAGGAGAAAAGGCAGTTGAACTTGCAGCCCTTACAGGAAAGGAACAAGTTCCAGGAGAGCCAGTTTCAGGCTGGGAAGCTCCAGAAGGAAGTCTTCAGGAAGGACAGAAGGAGAAACCGGGAGAGTGCCTGGTAGGGAGAATACCAGAGACACAGACCCAAGAGTTCAGAGGTACCTTCATGCTTCTTCCCCTGTATGTGAGCCACAAGGAGTTCAGAGGTGGGTGAACCAGACTCAGCCCAGGAGTCTAAGAGACACAGATCTGAACCAGGAACTGAGTCCGGGTCACAGAAAGGCCTGGAAGCCAGGGAGCCGTAAGAGCAGCCAAAGCAGCTGGAGAAAGGTTTGGGAACCTATAAAAAGAGTGCTTACCAAAAGTCCTGTTGCATATTTGCCAGACCGGGTACAGCCAGGCTGGAGAGCCTTAGGAAGAAGTTCTGAAGTAAAACCAGGAATATATGGGGAAAGCTCAGGGGCCACAGATACCTCAGCAGAACAAGAGGCTATGCAGATAGACCCTGCTGAACCTGACCCTTTGCTAACTGAATGCCCTATGGACTGTACGTTTTGTTGTACTGGGGGGTTTAGAATCCTTGAGAGAAATATAGCATGCAGGATATACTTTTGGAAACACAGTTTTGTTTGACAAGCTGGAAGAAGAAGCATTGCTTTTGTTTGTATAACCTGTTTTGTTTGAACCCTGCATAACTAACAAAGACTGTAAAGCATATCCAAGTTTTTGACCTATGTAAATACCTCATGTGAAAATCCTGAACAAGGTGGAAATCCTGTTGTCTTCGTTTGAACCTTTTGTGCATTAAGGGAATAAAACCCTATACTTTACCATTCACATGGCTTACACAACTATTCATTATGAAGAAAGGGACTACTAGTACCAGAAGGCTTCTGGGCTAACAAAAGTTCCTACCTTCAATACAACAATAATGTCCACCCTGACCTTTAAGCCCGTGGCTAAAGGGATGGGGTTGTGACACCTATCAGTAGCACTTCTCTTTTCATGGCAATACTGTGTATGTCTTGTATTAAATCTTCGTCCCATTTTACCCCCTGTGATGGGGATCTGTATATAACTCCAATGGAAATGAATTTCCCTTTCCCTCTTTCTAGTTTAAGCCACAGTTCCTCCTCTCTTCCTTTTAAGTCCTACAATTCTATAGCTTTAATATTATTTTTAACATATAGTGCCACGCCACCTCCCTTTCTTTCTATCCTGTCCTTCCTGAATAAAGTATAGCCCAGTATAATTACATCCCAGTCATGGTTTTCTGTGAACCATGTCTCCATAATCACTACTAAATCCAAGTCAGCCTCTTCCATTAAAGCCTCAACATCTGGAATATTATTTTCCATGCTACGGGCATTTATACACACAGCTTTCCAGATGTTGCCCCTATTACCCATTTCTACAGAGGTATTTAATGTTTCACTTAACTAGAGGCTTTCACCACTTACCTGGAGGCTCTCTTCACCCATCCCCATCGAATCTAGTTTAAAGCCCTTTTCAGTAGGTTACCCAATCTGCTGCTGAAAACGCTTTGACCCTTCTTGGACAGATGGACATCATTTCTGCTCTCCAGCCCTTGAAACATCATCCCATGGTCCAGGAAACCAAAACGCTCTTGATGACAGCAGCCATGCTTTCATCTCCAGGATGCACGCTTCTCTGCCTCAGCCTTTACCCTCAACAGGTAAGAAGAGAACACCACCTGCATACCTTTCTGCTTCACCCTCTGTCCCAGAGCCATGAAGTCACATTTGATATGCTCGGAGGGATACCTAGCAGTATCATTTGTGCCAACATGGATGAGCAACATAGTAATAGTCAGTAGGCTTGATGAGTCTCGGCAAACTCTCCGTAACATCTCAGATTTTGGCACCTGGCAGACAGCACACCTCTCTGGACATCAAATCTGGTTGGCAGATGGACACCTCGGTACTTCTCAGAAGAGAGTCACCAACCACCACTACACTTCACTTCGTTGTGGTGACTGACTCTTTAACTTTGGGATGCTCGAGCTGTGGATCTTCCCTTCCCTTGGATGCTTTCATATCCTCCACTTCCAGGGCTGCATACTGGTTCTTCAATTCAAGAACTAGAGGAGTTGGAGTACTGATACTGCAGGCTCTGGTGACTCGTGTCCAGCCTTCTTCTTTCTCTAGAATCCCATCTCCACTTCTGAATGTTTCAAGAAGCATCTCATCAATGTACTTTATTCTACAGCTTCTCATTGCTTCTCCTCTATTATTTATTTTATTTAGCTGTATTTATATCCCGCTTTTCACCAGGTCAAAGCGGTCAATTGGGGGATACATTTAACACGAGGGGATATGAGACACATACGCTAATACTTACAGGGAACATGGCAATGGAGGGTTAAGTGGCTTGCCCAAGACCACAAGGAGTGCCTATAGGACTAGAAATCCCAGTCCCTCCGGCCTGAGATTGCTGTCCCCAGGTGAGACTTGAACCCCCGGCCCTCCGGCCTGAAGTACCTTGTCCTAACCACTAGACCACTCCTCCCCTTATCTCTCCTATCCCCTCCTTGTGTCCTCTGTTTATGGGGCAAGCTACTCTTATCTTTACCCTTCTCCTCCATCACCAACTGCCAACTTCATACTTCCACCATACTGTGACATATGTCTGGAACAGTCTTCCCAAGTTGGTACATCATGCCCCATCCTTCACCATGTTTGGATCCCAGCTACAAATCTACCATTCTGAGGTTGTTTTTAATTTACGAATCCTAGCCCCATCAATTTTGATGATGTTTACAATAATAAATAAAGTTGCTGAAACCTCCTATTAGTCTTGTCTATGTGTCATGTCTAGACTGCAAGCTCCAGGGAGTAGAAACTGTCCCTTATGTGTATCATACTGTGGAGCACTGAATACATCTAGTAGTGTTATAGAAATGATAAGTAGTTGTAATAGTAGTAATAATTCTACCTTTGTTGTCTGTGGATTCCATAGAGCCGGTGGTGTACATTCTAGTGGGGAATCCCCAAGCAAAGATTTTCTGAGGGGTCTCCCATGGAGGAGAGTGTCTTCCTTCTTTCTCTTCCCCCTCCTCCAATGCTAAGTTTCCTCATGCTGTCTCCTGTTCCTACTTCTACATAAAACTTGTCTTGCCCGGCAACCTTCACTTTCTGCTGCCAGGCCAAGGTTTTTCATGAAAACAGTAGCAAAATCACGGCTGCTAAAGAAAGAGCAATTTTCAACACCAGGGATTCACCTAGGTAATTCCTTAGTAACCAGGTAAATTCCTTTGAAAACTGTTCATTCATGTGAAGTTCTCTTCAGGGGATCCTGCGGGTTGGATTAGCCATTTCTCCAGCACCATCTCTTCAACTACCTGTATCCTAAACATTGCTAATTTTGTCTCCCTATTGAATTTTCCAGCATGTGGCAGCAAGCTCAGGCAGCGGGAAGGACAACCTGGATAAACTGAGCAGCATCCTAGAAGCCATCCCGCTAGTCAAGTACATTTGCCTGGATGTAGCCAATGGATATTCAGAACAGTTTGTGGAATTTGTGAAAACTGTGCGTGCCAAATTTCCAAACCACACTATCATGGTGAGTGACAAATTGTTTATACAAAAGGTTGTGTAACTGTTCTATATTGTCTTGCGCTGAAGGGTAATGGGAGAGAGACCAAAAGTCAAGCGTGTAGGACAGAGTTAGCTCACCCATTTTCAGCTTCTAAGTTTCTCCACAATGCTATCTCCAGGAACAGAATAATCAAAATGGAAGCAAGTGGGAATTGGAATTCATTTTTGTCCTAACGAACTTTGCGATGTTTAACTGCTTCTCTTCTCTTGTTTTTCTATTGTAACTTACTCCATAGGCTTGGTAGTGACCTGTTACTGACTATGCCCACCACCAAGGCCCCAAAATGCTCTCCTTTCATGTTCTTTGCTACTGAGTGATTCTTGCAAACTTTTCAAGTTGCGTTTTCTGTTAGTAATCCTTGCAAACACAATGCTGGAGGTAAAAGCACCAGCATGGTGCAAGCCAAAGCATAGGTGGTCAGTGACTCCGCTCTTTGGAACAGGGTAGGGTATAGTGGGGTGAATTAAAATCCCGGGGGTGGAGGACAACACTTAAGTCAGCAGTAAAGGAACAGTGGGGGAACCTTTGAACCCAACAGGGAAGGATCTTTTTACTGTGTGACTCTGATGCAGCTGCACTGCTGCCCTAGTACTTCTGGTACTGATGGCAAATGCACCATGAGAATTATGGGGCATGTTTACTAAAATGCGCTATGTTAGTAAACGTTAGTGCAGAGACCCATGCAAACTCTGGGGGGCATGTCCAGTATGTCCCCTTGCAGTTACAACAGGGAGACTCACTTCAACACACTCAAAGGCAAGTGCACCGCAGGTGCAGTTACCACCACCCAGTGCAGAGGCGGTAAATGCACCCATGCCAACAGCAAAATTCACAGTTAGCACATGACAATGATTCCCCCACTGACTACAATGTGCATCACTGTCCACACTCTGCCCCTACCCTCTCCACTTACTACCCCATCACGCACTATGATTAACCCAGGAGTTTTACTGCACTGCCATGTGGTAATAGCAAAGCGCAATTCCATCTCTTTCCCTCATCTCAACCTTCCACAGTGGTTATTTCATTCCAAGTCCACACTGGAACCATATCTCAGAAGGTCAAGTGATGAAGGACCACACTCCAGCACACTGAACATGGAAGAAAAGCAGAATGAAGAGCAGCAAAATGGAAGAAAAAGACTATGAAACCAGCAAACCCACTGGCTCCAACAAAACATAAGAGAGCTACTGTACCAGTGTCCATGACAAGCAGCAGAAGCTGTAGTCATGATAGAGGGAGGAGAGAGGGGTCAAGAAGGCAATCCAGGTCAACAACCAGTTGTCAAGCGAAGTTAGCTCAATTCCCACAACATTGATCTCTGGGGTAATAAAAGTGAATGACCTCTCTCCTCCCCCCCCCCCCCCCCCCAGTACTCAAAACCAAAATCATCTAATATTGCCAGTTGGCCCAACTGTCTATAGAGAGAGAAAGAGTTGAGACAAGCGTGGGTGCTGCATGTCTTGATTCCTTTCCTATGAATGCAATGTCTCACCATCTCACCACATAGGGCTACCCAATCTATTTACTACAGACCACTTTCAAATGGGAACCCAACCTACTTTACCCAACCCCAGTCTCTAATGTGCTCTCATTCATAGGATTAGAGAGGCTCTCCGTACCTTTTACCTGTTCTATATAGCCAGCCTATTAAGCCCCATAGAGCATAGTCTGCTTTATTGCAACTATAAATATCTCACAATTGACACATGACCCTCTGATTCTGGGCCTCCTGTTTGGGTGGCACTCCAACCAAACCCAGAAGGATGCATGAGATCTGCTAAGGGCAAATGATAAGTAGTAGTAGTAAGGACCAAAACCCGACACCAGCTCCTGCAGAATTTATTCAGCTAAGGATCAAGGACATTTGATAAGACACTAGGCAGTGGAGGTGAGTCAACAGTGCAAGAATCCCCAACTAGAACTCAAATGCAAGCAACTGATACCAAAGTGTGATTTATGCTCCAGAAAAAGAGAGAGTCTTGAAAGAGGATGCATAGTTCCAACTCTGAGAGCAGTAATATCAGCTTTATCTTCTCCTCGCCTGATGCTTCATCAAAGGAGCTGCACCTTATGTTAAGCAAGCCCAAGAAGGAGGAAATAGGAAGATTCCCTTCACCCTAATGTCTCTGTCCTGACTATGGGAAATAGTGCCCAAAGCATCTAGGAAAAAGATCAGGAACAGGAAATTTATTGACATTTTCAAATTACCAGAGGGTAGGAGATAAAAAAGGAAAAAGAGAAAGAAAGTAAAGTAGAGCAGTTGTAGGGTAGAACTAGAGGTTCTCCCAGAGCAGTCATGATTTGGATGACAGCCTTTCTGTGCATTAAAGATACAGTGGAGCAGGGGGACGCATCACAGTTCAGCTCCATGCTTGCCTATGCTCAAAATATTTTACAGGCGTACAGGGATTTTGATGGGTGATGATGATTCAAATATAATGAAGACTTCAGAGATAAGATGGAGGAAAATGAATATATGTTTTAGGGGGCCAAAGATGATTAGACACCAAGACAAATAAGGTGTATCACCGTATTGACTTAGGTCTTCCTCCTAGCGCAAGATCTGTGCTGGAACTTTAGGAGGCCTGCTTGTAATATGCTCAATTGCAGATACCAACATACATGCTCTATCTGAGGGTAACCACTAGGCCAGTAGATGCCCCAAAAAAGCTTCAGATTAAGACTCCGTCCCAACCATCCTAGAGTGCTCCGCTTACAAAGGGCCCTTCATCCGTGCAGTTAGAACTCCATGGTCACAAAAATACCTACAAAAACAGGCTGCCAAAGTTCTAATAGACTTTTTTTATTTACATTTTCAAACTTACAATCAAGCATACAAAACTTGGCAGTCAATCTAAAAAAACAAATCCATAGCAAAAGAGTTGTGCATGCTCATTGAAAAAAAGAAAAAAAGTCTATATCACAAGTCTGTTAGCAGGGAGGGAAGAAGCACAAAATTGAACAACCAAGGAAATTTGAAAAGAAGAAATAAGGAAAAAAAAAATAAAAGCCTAAAGAAAATTATCAGCTAAACCGCAAAAACAAACAGGCTTTCCCTTTCAATGCTGATCTTAATAAATCTCCCACACCCTTAGGGGTATGTTTACTAAACTGCGCTAATGTGCGCGGCGCACCTTAGCGCACGGTAATATCATGTTACGGGGCACAAATGTGCCCCGCACAGGTGCGCGGCGCACTAAAGTGCACGCTCATGTGCGCGGCGTGCTACTGTGCGATAATGGTGTGGAAAGGCTCCCGGAGGGTGGAGGAAGGCTCCCCAGGGGCGGAGAGAAGGGGTCAATGGGTGGAGAGTGGGAGGGGAGAGGCTCCCCACACACGAGCGGGGCTGAAATTCAAGGCAAAAAATACCGCGAGTGAAAACCTCGCGGTAGAGCCGATTTAAAGGGAAGAGAAACCATTTCTGTCAGCAATGTACAGCAAAACCAGGGAAACCTACAAAACAGTGATAAGTGTGATACATGTGTTGTGCACAGAACAAAAGTGCAAATAAACATTGAAAATGACCACAACAAAATAAAATAAAATTATAATCAAGCTGGGCAATAGTGATAGTAATGGTAAACATCAAAAAACACTCCCAAGAAAGCCCCAAAAAATAAATATGAATTTTAGAAGGGTCTACGCTCCGTCCCCTTACAAGGTGAATGATCCCACAGTAAAATAGCACTGATCAGGGTTTCCCTCTCCATTGGACAGGTTACCTATGGCATGCACATGATCCACAACAGAAGGGCGGGCAGGTCGGAATGGGCAACTGGACATATGCTGGGAAAGGGGATACAGAGGGCTGCAGGCGGCACATGCTGTGGTGCAGCTGGGGCACAGTGCGGACTAGGCAGATGCCTAGATGGCACCTAGGAATGCTGAAACTGAACAGCAGCCAGACAGCAACTGATGAGGGCCCAACATGGGCACGAGAGTGTTTATCACAGTGTCACAGGGGATAGTACCCAGCAGGTACCCCCAAGGGCACAGAACATTGGCAGGCGGTGATTGGGGGACGTGCGGACAGATTTGCAGGCACCCCTACCCCAGAACCCGCACCATAGGCAGCCACCTACCCGCACACAGGATGGCCTGAGACTGCATACCCCCAGCACCAAAAGCAGAAGGGCATGTCAGCAGGGTGGCACAGGGGTACTGGAGGTGGAGGGGGGCAGTGGCAGCTGCCCAGAGCAGACCATGGCCTAGCCCTGTGTAGGTAGGTGCAATGCACTGCAACAGACAGGCCCTGCCAGACAAACAGTCATGCTATCGTCAGGGAATGCACTGTCTCTGTGGCAACACGGTAGTACAGTGCACACAACCAGCGTGTTTGGAGACAAAAAGTCACAGGTTCAAGCCCCAGCTGGGGCTCCTGCCAATCCAGTCCCCATATTTTACCCACAACTAACTAGTGATAGTAAAGACAAACCTTTATTGCAGAGAACATAAGCATGGCTCAAACACCTCTATTTTACCCTACAGAACACAGACACCAGAAACATGCACATTACCTAGAGCAGATTCCCCCAAATGCAGTCCTGGAGGGCCACAAATCCTTCAGGGTTTATGCTGTCTCCAATCTAAGGATGGAGCGGTACTGGTGGTGGAGGTGGCAGCAGCTGGTGGCCACAGCAGACCATGGCCAAGCCCTGTCCAGGTGGGTGCCGTGCACTGCAACAAACAGGCCCTGTCGGATGTACAGTCATGGACTCCCCAGGGAATGCAGCATATCTGTGGCAACACGGTGGTGAAGTGCACACAGACAGTGTGTGTAAGAACAGAAGGTCACAGGTTTAAAGCCCAGCTGGGGCTACTGCCAATCCCATCCACATATTTTTCCCACAACTAAACCGTGATAGTAAGGACAAACCTTTATTGCAGAGAACATACCCATGGTTAATACGCCTATATTTTACCCCACCGAGCACAGACACCATAAACAGGCGCATTACCTAGAGCAGAGTCTCCCAAATGCAGGTGCACCTTTGTGATTTGCAACGCGGAGGAGAATAAGTGCAGTGATTTTTTCATGAAGATAAGTAATTGTTTATTACACTATGGTGAAATATAAAATAAAAGTAGTCTACCGTCTGGCGGGGGTTAGGTAAACTGTTCTAGCCCTCCCCCGGTGGGCTCCGATAAAACAAAATTGTAATGAGATTGTGGGTCTAATTCTATGATGGCTACATAGTAATTCCTGGAGAGACAGGACATTGGGCCCTGCGTGCATCTCCCAATGCATCTCCCAGCACTTGCATACCTTAGCAATGCCACCCTACACCTGGGTATACGGTACACAGCTATCAAACGTTTGCTATGATTACTGGCAGATAGCAATTCCTACGTTAAGCACAGTTTGCTCATTGAGCTCCATCATAACAATCTTTCTGATGTCTGTGGTGTGTGCTTCAGGTCTGGTCTCTGACAGTGTTTACCACCCTGGGGAGTGACCCCCAACAGTATTGCGTACCATATCCATGCCTGTACTGTGCCCAGGACTGGTGTGGTGGCCAGGGCTGCTAAACTCCTCTATAGTAGCACAATGCTGGCATAGGTGTGGGTGTGTGTCTGTCTATCCAGTGTGTGGTGGCTGCAAACACCCTCCACAGCCCACACTGCCAGCACTGTTGCCAGTATTGGTCTGCCAATGTGCATAATGAGGAGCAAGGTACCATGGGTATAGCCCGGACAGGGTGGCCTGGCCAGGATGCATCTGCACAGGGCATAGGGCACTGGCTGGGACATTTTAGTGCCCGGCCACCACCTACACAGACAGGGTGGCCTCAGCATGTCCTGCTGGGAGATCTCTCTCACCCTGACTGTGCAGTGACCACAGCATGGCTAGGCACCCCCATAGTGCTATATAGTATTTTTTTCATGTGATATTCATGGGTTTCCTTTTGGGGCCCAGTCACTGACTTATCTGCTTGTTGTGTATGCTGACATCCCAGTTCTGGGTGCATGTATTTCCACCAGGAACATGTACTATGGACTAGCTAGCAGACTGTTTGCAGCTGGTATGTGTCTTGATGGAGTGCCTTGCAGGGTGCAGCGGCTGAAGGTTTGCTGCAGGAGAATATCAGATAGTGGTGGGGTACAGCTTAGCATATCCAGGCCTAATGTCTGTCTGCTATTGTGTTATGGATGTGTATAGAGCTGCATTGACTGCCCTGTAGGGTGTCTGTTCCCCAGCAGGACTGGGGTTGATGGTCCCCTGTACTGCCACCATTGCAGGAAGGTAGAATGGGGATCTGTTGATGGGAGACCCTGTTTACCACCCTCAGCCCTAGAGAAGGAAGAGGAGGGTGGTGGGTGGTGGTGGTGGTACATGATCCTCCTGGGGGTCCATAGGGGCTACACCTGACTGAGACAGACAGATATATCCAAGGTGTTTCTGCAGAAACTACCTAGCTCACACATTAGCACTGCTGGGGACCTGCAGCATGGTCTATTTCTGCCATGGAAGGTGCTGTGGACCTGGTGCTGGGCGCCCCACCGCACACTCAGGGTGAGCACAGTACTCGCACAATGTGACGGTGTGTAGCTACTCTGTGCCAGTAACACACATGGTCAGTTCCCCCTACCAGGCCGAGGTGCTTTGGGGGTGCATACCCCATCTTGTGTTCATCTGTAGACAGCTGATTTGCATGTGCAGTGCATCATGGGTACGGGTGGGCTAACCCTATCCTGGTGACCACAGCAGACTGTCTGTGTGGTGACGTGCAGTCCCTCTGCAGCCAGCCAGGGGCTTGCTAGCAGCTATAGAGCTATAGCCCACTGGTTACTTCACTACCTGTGGAGCCCGAGGTCATGGGTTCAAACCTACAGTGGGGTTATTTGATAGGGCTTCCCAAAGCATTATCTCTTTTTAATGTACATTATTGCTGCCAGCAAAAACACCCTCAGCGTACTGTACCCATAAAGTGCCTCAGAGGGCGCTTTATAGGGCGCCCTATAGGGCACCTTATGGTTACCGTCCATATAAGGTGCACTATACGTTATCCTGTGGAGCGACTTATAGGGTGCCCTATAGGGGACATTATCGGGTGCCGCGGCGGACAGTGCACTTTATAATGTGCCCTATGGAGTGCCTTATAGGGTGCCTTATGCGGCACCTTCAGTTACGGCATGTGAGGGCGTGTTTGCTGGCAGCAATTAATAAAATACAAATAAAGTGCTGCAGGAAACAATACGTACATGTAAAAACTGATGCCTCAGCCAGCCTTATGTATTAGGCACACTGGGGATCAAACTCATGACCCCTGTATCAGCAGTCAGTGCCTTAACCATTGTGCTACACTGCTGTTCCTCCTTGCATGTCAGCACACCTACTTCAGATTTCCATGCATTTAAATGCACAGTGCTGCCATCAAACACAGTGCTATGACCTTGCTGTGCCTCATAGGGCGCCCTATAGGCCACCCTTTCAGCAACATTGTAGGGTGCCGTGGCGGACAGTGCACTTTAAAATGTGCCCTCTGGGGGACCCTATGATGCGCCTTATGCAGCACCTTATGTTACAATACTTTGAGGGTGTGTTTGCTGGCAGCACTAATTAAAATAAAAATAAAATGCCTCCTAAAGCAATATTACCCATAACAGGTAATGCCTCAGCCAGCCTTCTTCATTAGGCACAGTGGGGGATTGAACCCATGACTCCTGCATCATTGGTCAGTGTCTTAACCATTATGCTACACTGCTGCTCCTCCTTGCATGTCAGCGCACCTACTTATGATTTTCATTCCTTAAACTGCACAGTGCTGCCATCACAAACAGTGCTGTGACCTTGCGGTACCTCATACGGCACCCTATAAAGCACCCTATAAGCAACATTCTAGGGTGCCTTGGCGGACAGTGCACTCTAAAATGTGCCCTCTGGGGTACCTTATGGGTCGCCTTATGTTACAGTGCTTTCAGAGTGCGTTTGCTAGTAGCAGTAATTAAAATAAAATTAACATGCCTCAGACTGCAATATTACCTTTAACAGGTAATGCCTCAGCCAGCCTTCTTCATTGGGCACAGTGGGGGATTGAACCCATGATCCCTGCATCATCAGTCAGTGTCTTAACCATTGTACTGTGGCTCTGTTCCTGTGCTTGCACATCAGCGCGCCACTTATGCTTCCCATGCAAGTTTCTCATGCGCTGATGTGCGTGGCGCACATGAGCGCACAGCGCACATTAGCGCATGATTAATCTCGGTTTGCTTTTTCAGACTGAAACGCTCACTCCTTATATGGCATCCCGCACACTAGCGCGGCGCGCACCTAACGGGGTTTTAGTAAACATACCCCTTAGACTGCTAATCGACATGTTTTTAGAAATGAACAAAGCTAAACTGGCTCAAAATAGGCACATTTAACTTTCTGAAAATTAAGCAAAAAAGATGTATCAAGGGATAAAATCTCCTGCTGCATCAACAAAAACTTATTTTCATTATAAGGTAATTTCTCTAGCAAACAATTTGTCTCTGAATACACAAAGAATTTCTACCCCGCTCTGCTTTTTCTCTTTAAGCTATGTCCTAACTAGCTTTAATAAAACTGAAGGTCTGGCTGTTAAGCTATGTGCTTACTGACTATGCGGGTTATTTTAGAAGCATCCTCTTATTTATTGTTATCGTTTATTTAGAATTTGATATACCGCCCTTGGCGTTAGTAGACAGAGTGGTTTACAGCAATAAAAATACATGCTCTGCTGCCTGAGCAAGCTTACTGTAAGACACTCTACAAATCTAAGCTTTCAAACTTTTAGGTCAATGCAGAAAGCTAGAGTGGGCTTTACGAACCCCTAATGCCATGTTTAAGCACTTTTAATGATCCTGCAAATGCAGGAAACGGGCATAAATCCTGACGGAAAAACTAGCACCCAACTAACGCCACATGTATTTAAATGAACTTGAATTATTTAAATCTATTATAATCAGCCAGGCTGGTATGCAAATCATAGCTATGCCCAATGCAGAGACAGATGTAGAGGATTTTACAATCATCCACAGCGCCAAAACCTTTACTTCAGGGTCTGAGTAGACGTAAACCTCTAATACGTGCCCCCGACCGTATTTTGATGGCACGGGTGCTTTCCCCGATGCCTAGAACATCTCCTTCTCAGATGAGCAGGCATCGGAAAAGCCCCCGAAGCCATGAAAATACTGTTGGGGGCCGTGTCTGACAATAAAATGAGGCCTGGTGGTCCAGCAGCCCGTTCCCACCCCTGACAGTATTTTGATGGCATCGGGAAAGGCCCTCAATGCCATAAAAATACTGTCAGGGCCGTGCCTGACAATAAAAGAATCCCTGGTGCTCTACCAGCCCCTTTCCCCCACCCCCTTTAAATAAAAAAAGAACCTGGTGGTCTAGTGGCCCCTTTCCCCCACTAAATAAAAAAAGAACCTGGTGGTCTAGCGGTCCCTTTCTCCCATTAAATAAAAAAGAACCTTATGGTTTAGTGGCCCCTTTCCCCCATTAAATAAAAAAAGAACCCAATGGTCTAGCCACCCCTACCTTATGGTCTGACAGCCCCTACATTTACCTTAAGCAGGAGCGCTGCCTATGTGCTCCCGCTCTGCAAAATGGTGGTGTCTGGCCCCACACATTACATCCTGGGATGCACCAGGTGAGGTCAGACTGCCATATAAGACATAATCTACCTTATATGGCAGTCACACTATTACCTACACATCAATGGCAAGTGAGAAGAGGCATGTAGTACAAAATCCATGTGAAATACAAGCAAGCCAGTCAACAAATGCTGGACAGCAATGAGCACAAGTGCTCGAAGCCTAGCCAACAAAGTTCCTGACCTGGAAGCCTTAATGGTGGAAATGAACTTGGACATTGTGGCCATTTAGCGAGTCACATGAATGGGATATAGCCATAGCAGGCTATAATTTATTTAGGAGAGATAGAAAAGGCAGAAAAGGAGGAGGAGGAGGAGGAGTAGTCCTATATGTCAAAAGCAATATTAAAGCTACTGAAATGCAAGGGATGTGGGAAAAAGAAGAAGCGCTGTGGATTGTGTTGGAAAGAGGAGATGGCACTATCATCCATACTGGTGTGGTCTACAGTCCTTCAACTCAAGCCAAAGAAATTGATAGAGACTTGATTATCGATATTGCAAAGGTAGCCATGAAGGGGGAAGTGATCATATTGGGTGACTTTAATCTACCCAATATGGATTGGAGTATACCTTATGAAAATCTGGAAAGAAGTAAAAAAATTGTGGATGCCTTCCAAGATGCATTGCTTAGACAAATGGTGATGCAACCGACCAGGGAAAGTTCGATGCTGGATTTAGTACTCATCAATGGAGATAGCATGACGAATGTCTGGGTGGGTGCCCATGTGAGCAACAGTGATCATCACACAGTGTGGTTTGAGATAAAAGTCAAGGCAGAGTCCAATCACAGCAAGCTCAAAGTCCTAGACATCAAAAGCACTAACTTGAGTAAAATGGCCAAGTGCCAGAAGCAGGAGTTGACAGGGTGGGAGGAGGATAAGGGAAGTGGAATTGCAGTGGGCTAAACTAAAGGAGGCAATAAAAGTGGAACAGATACTTATCTAAGGAAAGTAAATAAAAACAAGAGGAAAAGGAAACCTATTTGGTTTTCTAAAGGAGTGGCTGCACAAATAAAGGTGAAAAAAACAGCTTTCACAAAATTCAGCAGTTCACAAACAGAGGAACACAGAAAAGAATACAGGATAAAGCTAAAAGAGACAAAAAGAGAAATAAGACTAGCAAAATCAAAGGCAGAAGAAAAGATAGCTAATGATCTAAAGCGTGATGACAAAACCTTTTTCAGGTATATTCAGGTGAAGAGGAAGATCAGTGGTGGAATTGCAAGACTCAAAAGTGCCAAGAAGGGATTCGTGGAAGGGATTTGAAAAAGCAAAAATGCTAAGCAAATACTTCTGTTTTATGTTTACTAAAGAAAATCCTGGAGAAGGGCCATCTGTGATTGACAAATATACAAATGGGAATGGTGTAGACACCACACCATTCACAGAAAATGATGTGTTTGAACAGCTTGCAAAACTGAAAGTGGACAAGGCCAAGGGACCGGACACGATACATCCCAGGATAATGAAAGACCTCAGAGAGGTTCTGGCAGGGCCTTTAAAGGATGCTTTTAATAGATCCTTGGAGACAGGAGAAGTTTCATAGGACTGGAGAAGGGCTGATGTGGTACCTCTTCACAAAAGTGGTAATAGGAAAGGGGTGGCAAACTACAGGCCAGTAAGCCTTACCTTGGTGGTGGGAAAAGTAATGGAGGCGCTCCTGAAAGAGAGAATAGTGGACTTTCTCGAAACCAATAGGTTGCATGATCCTAGGCAACATGGTTTTACCAAAGGACGATCATGCCAAACAAACCTGATTGAGTTCTTTGACTGGGTGACCAGAGAACTAGATCAAGGGCATGCGATGGATGTGATCTACCTAGATTTCAGCAAAGCCTTTGATACTGTTCCTCATAGGAGGCTTATCAATAAACTGAACAATCTGGGGATGGGTCACAAGGTGGTGAACTGGATCAGAAATTGGTTAACTGACAGACGACAGAAGGTGATGGTAAACGGAACTCACTCAGATGACAGGAAGGTGATAAGCGGTGTGCCCCAGGGATCGGTCCTGGGACCAGTACTGTTCAATGTATTTGTGAGTGATATTGCTGAAGGACTGAATGGACAAGTCTGCCTTTTTGCAGATGACACGAACATTTGCAACAGAGTGTACTTCTCTGAGGGAGTGAATAGCATGAGGAAAGATTTACAAAAGCTGGAAGAATGGTCAAATGCTTGGTAGTTAGGATTTAATGTGAAGAAGTGCAGTGTCATGCAGTTGGGATGCAGAAATCCAAGGAAATTATACGTGATAGGGGGTGAGAGATTGGTGTGCATGGACCAGGAGAAGGACCTCAGAGTGATTGTTTCTGAGGATTTCAAGGTGGCGAAACTGTGTGACAAGGCAGTGGCCAAAGCCGGAAGGATGATGGGTTGCATACAGAGAGGAATTACCAACAGAAAAGAGGAGGTACTAAAGCCACTGTACAAGTCGCTGATGAGGCTCAACTTGGATTATTGTGTTCAGTTTTGGAGATCATATTTCGCAAAAGATATAAAAAGACTAGAAATTAGTTCAGAGGAAGGGGACCAAAATGATTTGGTGCCTGAGTCAGAAGACATGAGAAGAGACTTAAAGACCTAAATAGAGGAGAGGAGGGCTAGGGGAGATATAATACAGACCTTTAAATACTTAAAGTGTATTAATGAACAAACATACTTTTTCAAAGATGGGAAAGCTGCAAAACTAGAGGACATAACAAAGCTGCAAGGGGGTAAACTGAAAGGCATTGTTAGGAAATATTTTTTCACTGAATGGATGGTGGATGCTTGGAATGCCCTCCCAATGGAAGTGGTGGGGATAAAAACAGTGACAGAATTCAAAATGGCATGGGACCAATACAGTGGATCCCTTTATAGCAACAAGATAAAATCAAAATAACCTTAACAGTCTCTGCTATCTCAACAAATAGGGGTGACCTGCACGGGGTCGGTGGGTATACCCCTAAACAAAGGCATGGGGAGGGGTGACCTGCATGGAGCAGCAGGTGCTCCTACCCTTACCACCTTGCTGGACAGACTAGATGGGCCATGATGGTCTTTATCTGCCATTATATACTATGTATAAAATTAAGGAAACAGAACTACAATTAAAATAAGAAAGATAAATGTAACAATAGGAAAGGGAGGAACCTAAGGCAATGCCAAGTTATGTAAGATACATAATGAGTTCTATAGCTGTATCAGCATATGGGGGCATGCTTACTAAAGGGCAGTAAGGGAGCAAAGGTGCCGTTAATGGGTGTTCTTCGTGCCCGTGAGTGGTTAATGCCACAGAAAGCACCTATAATGCTGGAATAATGTGCGGAAGCCAGGTCCATAGCGTTAAGGTGCAAGGATGTGGAGAGTGGGCATTTAATGGGGCAGAGAGTGGGCAGGGATAGCGTGTGCCTCTTTAATGCAGGGTTGTATTATCGTGCATTAGAGCTCCCAGCGCTGTGAACCCTAAAACCATCTGAAAGCTTGAGCTAAGGGATTTTTCTGAGGGAAGAGAGCCTATTTCAATCTTTACAATGTGCTCCACCCACAGGAATTCCCAAATCAGTGATAGTAGTGCTCCTTTGGCAGCAACAGCATGGTGACCTACTAAGAAACAGCATTATGCTGTTGGTGCCAAAATGGCAAAGAGGGGTCATGTGGGTGATGCAGTGGGACTAGCTGGTCCACTAGACTGACCATGCTGTTGCCTAGAGTGTACATCAGTGATGCTTGATATGACTGCACTGTGACAGTGGCAGCATATATACATGCTACTGCAGTCAAAAAGATGTCATGTCACCCCCACTGCCACCATGCTGCCATGTCAGCAGTGTGTGATGGTGTGGGTGGCAGTTGCAGTGGCTGTGGCCTGCCGCAGACAGCTTTGTCCTGGCCCTATGTATCCGGTGCAATGCTGCTGTTGCCACTGCCAGTGGGATGGCAAGCATGTCAGCAGCAGGGATAGTGGAGCACATAGTGATCCCTCCCTACCGAGGTCTAAGGCAGCAGCATTTGTGCCCACATCCCCTGGTGGAGGGGGGCAGGAGTGGCAAGGTGTGCCTAGCTGCATGTGTGGAACTTCAATAAGGCCGCCTGCAGCACTGAAGCGGCGGCTGTGCCATGATGGCAGAGAGAGATGGATGGGCCGCCATGCTGTCCACCATGTAGAATCATCCAAGACACTTTCCTCCTCCCAGAAAGTCACTTGCTCTTTAGATCCACTTCCATCTAAGTGCCTTCTTAAGCCCTATCTTGCTCTTCTTCCTCCTATTTCGTCTTCTTCTCAAGAATAGACTCTCTACGGGGATTTTTCCAGCCCCTTGGAAGCATGCTATTGTCCACCCTATCCTCAAGAAGCCCTTCCTAGACCCTTCCCTCCCAGCCTACTGGCATCCCATTTTCAACCTCCCATTTCTATCAAAAATAATTGAGAAACTGGCTTTCACTCGATTTTCTACCCATCTTTCCTCCACTAATGCTTTGCACCCTCGCCAGTCTTGCTTCCAGGAAGGTCAAAGCACCGAGTCTATTTTACTTTCTCTTCTAAATGATCTACATGTGGCACATGAACACAATGATTTCACTCCAACCATTTCACTTATCTCTCTTCCGCTTTCGATCTGGTCGACCACTATTCTCTTCTTGCACATCTTCATGACCTTGGGTTGTGTGGTACTGTCTTGAGGTGGTTCCATTCTTTTCTAACTGCTCATTCTTTCACTGTTCTCTCCAACATTTCCTCCTGCCCCTCCATCTCACTATCCTCTCCCCCTTCTTTTTAATATTTTCCTGGCCCCTCTCTCCCTCATAATCCAACAGTCTGTAATCTTGGCATATTATTACAATGATGACATTATCCTCCTCCACTATACCGACTCCTCTCTTCCTGATTTAGCCCCCTCTAAATTCCTGTCTGGCCGTTATCCATTCCTGGTTAACCTCTAATTTTTTTACATCTCAACCCATCTAAGTCCACCCCACATGGTTTACCTTTGGTGATTCCTCTCCCTCTTGGCTCCCGTAAATGCGATTATCCCTGTTCCTCTTGCCTCCTCTTTTCGTTATCTGGGTGTCACACTTGACTCCTCCCTCTCTTTTGCAGAGCACATCACCATTCTTCTCTGCTGAGCATTTTATTCCCTTCACCAAATTTGTGCAGTCTGCCCCTTTCTTTCCACCCCTTCACTGACCATGCTTCTACTACCCATGGTAACCTCAAGGCTAGATTATTGTATTTTAGCCGTGGTAGGTATTCCTCAATATCATTTACAGAAGCTTCAACTGGTACAAAACACGGCTGCACATCTCCTCACACACTCCTCCAGATTTGACCACATCACCCCAATATTGATCCGTTTTAGAGTACAGTACAAAAATCCTCATTTTTGTCCATAGAGCTATCCATAAAGGCATCCCCTAGAATCTTGTCAATTTGCTTCATTTCCATACGCCCCATCATCTTTTACATTCTATTCACAATCATCAGTTAGTACTTCCCTCTGTGCCCTCTGCCCACTTGGAGCACACCCAGACATCAGCTTTTTTCTGCTTGGACCCCGCATTATGGAATTCTCTCCCCATCTCTCTCCGTGCTGAATTATCCTTCAGCAGTTTTAAAGCTGCTCTAAAATCACACCTCTTTCAGATGGCCTTTGGTCTCCCCAGCTCTACACCCTTCTAGGTATGCCTGCCCTTCCCCCCTTCCTCCTCCTGTTACCACTCCCTGCTCCTGTCTTTTGTTCCCTCCTGATCTCTTGCTTGCCCATCTCTCTTTCCTTTCTCTTACTGTCCTGTCATTTAATGGTGTTCCTTTCCTTTTCCTTTCTGTATTGCAGTACTATAATTGTGTAAATCGTTTTGATGCTATTGCCTGAGCAGTCAATTCAAATTGAATAATAAAGATAAAGATGATCATTGGACCATGGCAACCAGCTTGTTATCCGAGTGGAGGGGCTGGTCCTGGGCCCAGGATGCTCCCCACCCACACATATTGAGTGGATGTGTGCATATGGGGGGGGGGGGGAATATGCCATAAAGCAGGAATAGTATGCAATATGATAACAGGCCATGTCAGAGGAAAAATGTCCACCCAGCCCCCTCAAATGCCAGATGATGACCATAATTTGTGTGTGAACTGGTGAGCCCCCCATAAGAATGTACTCTGTTACGACTATCTGAGCCTCATGTAAATCCACATCTGCTACATTGGTCTACAAGATATGAGGTTATTCCATGACTGCCCCAAAAGCACACACCAGGAAATGGGACCATTAGTCATTCTGCTAGTATACCCATAGTCTGTATTTTGTGTGTTCCAGTATCATGGCCTGTCCCTTTGACTGGATAGATCCCATATGTACGACATGAATTGCAGTTGAACCAGCAGTATAGCAAGGCAGTGCAACATACAGACCTAACAAGATGTCCCTCTCCCACACCTGCCGAACATACCTTGTCAGACAAGTATGGCAGAGAGTCTGCAGGAATCTAAACAGACATAGGCATATCCCAACTCATGCCTGCATGCATCCTGACAATGACCACATATATAGCCATGGATTGATGAACCTACATAGCTGCTCTGTGGCTCCACATACATGAGTCTGTGTATGAAAGAAGGGTCACAGATTCAAGACCAACCTGTGGATCAGGATATGTATGTCCTGGTGTGTTAACTGTACCCTATGTTTCCAGAACTCTATTAGCATGTGCAACCTACCACATTTCATCCAGAAAGAGTCTACACACTGAGAAGCTGCACCACCAATGGCTGGATAGCAGGGCAGGCTAATAGCACCAGCACACTGAGCAGGTGTTGACAGCATCTGTGCATTGCAGAGTATGCTAATAGTGCCAGCACACTGAGCAGATGTTGACAGAGCCCAAGCATTGCAAAGTGTGCTAATAGCGCCAGCATACAGAGCAGTCCTTGACACTGCTGGAGTATCTAAGGAGTCCTAGGGGGCAGGCAAGAATGCCAACTTGCATCACTTTTGGACAGCAGGGTCATGTGTGTGTGTGCATCTGTGCATGTCTCCAGAGTAGTGTGAGCTTCAGCAATGCACTGTGCATGCATGTGGTGCCCAGGCCTAATGGCTGTGCATACAGCATGCTGCAGGTCAGCTATACAGCAACCCCACATACTGTGTGAGACACCATTTACGAGCAGAAGTTTAGTTTTCAGTAAGTAGTTGCAACCTGAGGCTGTGATGCTGTAATGCCTTCCCAGTTAGACCATTGCCATCCACACAGCATTCACCAACACTTACCTCCCAACATGAGGTAAGTTGCTCTTGTCCCATGCTGCTCTTGTCCCATGCTGCATTCATAGAGTGCAAGCGAGGGAACTCCTTGCTCCATGCAGTGTAAGCATATATAGGGAGGTACATATCAGGCAAAAATTGCACACCTGAAACACCACCTCAATACTATCTACAGATCATTGGCCAAAGCATCCAGCAGTACATTACCTATCACCCCAAATGAGAGTCTGACTGCACCTGTGTGCCTGATTGGGACAGTGGGACACTGACTTCTGAATGCTGCATGCACAGTTCTGGCTGCCAAAATGTGGCACAGGAAGTCTGCCTCAGGTGTTAGTGCCACACTGCAGCACAGAGGACCTATGCGTGGGACTGTTGTTTTAAATTGGAGGTACAATGAGGGGACGGGCATCTTGACCTCAGATGTGTCTCGGTCTTTAGACAAGGGATGTGTTCTGCGGCTGTGTGTCTGTTAAGCAGCTAGTGTACCAAGTGTGCGGTGCAGTGCATACTGCATGTGTGCCACTGTAAGCAGGCCCTAGGTGTGGTGTACCACTGTCTAAGAATGTGACAGCCATGTTGTTTCATGTCCTGGGTTGCGCCTAATGGTTAGAGCACTGGCTTGGTGACAGACGAGGGTTTTGACTCTCACTTGTTCTCTTCAGGGCTGTGGGAAACCCACTTCAACATAGTGCCAGAAACAATCCAGGTTCTGCATTGACTGATGGACACACATTAATATTGGTTTTTATGTATTACAATATCACATTGGGTCTGCAAACATGCACTTTGCAATCATGCCCATCTGATAGCATGACTTTATTGGTTCTTCTGCAGCCCATTGTAAAGGGTCAGACGTGTTCACCCTGAAGATGTATGACACATGTTATCCCAGGAGTGGGATGTGCCTGCTTCTACTGCATACCTGTGACTGAACATCTTTGGCACAATCACATGTATGCAGTAGAAGCAGGCACATCCCACTCCTGGGATAACCACCTGCAGGGATCATCACACATCTCTACTTGCTCCATATGGCCAATATGGGTGACACTTGTTCAGTTGTTATATGTACATGTATCAGGAGAATTGTATGATGGTTAGTAAGGGTGATACAGCTGTCATACCCACATAGCTGGTATTGGGGCGTACCTGTGGCACAGCTATACTTTGTTCACACACACTACAACTACATTTGTGCAGTCATATCAACTATATTGGGGCAGCAAGGCCATACCACACTCTCATCTACCGCCATCCATCCTTCAGCCCATCCATCAGCATATGGCCATTATGTACAGTCATGTTTTCTCCTGCCAGCTGCTGCACCATGGCCCACACAGGAACAGTTTAATGATTTGGAAGTTTCACTCACATCTCTCCTGTGAATGATCTGCATGTCACCACTCCTACTCGGTCATCCTTTTGATGCCCACATCGTGGCATTGCTGGCTCTGCCAGGACATACTACTCAGTCCTATGCCACACACTGACATTATGGCATTTTATGTGGGCATCCTTCACTGATGCAGTACAGCTGCCTCCCACATGCTCATCCCACTTACTGACTGAGATGTAGGATACATATGGATCTGACAGGTCCATCAGTTCTTACCTTTCCTTCCACCTATCACCTAAAATGTGATTCTCAAAGGGGCTCCCTTATCCTGCGTTAAGGTGACTTCCATTTTTGGGCATTAAGGTGCACATTTGACACCTTAATGCCTGATGTCCTGTTGGCGCCCGATAAGTGGAGCCATGTGCCTTTACCACCGATATGCCTACTGTCTGCCCCGGCCTTTAACACACGATGGCATTCTTACCACTTGCTAACCAGTGTGCCCTTAACGCTCTTTAGTAAACATTCCCCATGGTGTCTCTGCTGACATGCAGACCCATGTTCTTCAAGACCGAAGGCTTGCAAGAATAAATGAGTTTTCAGCTGTGACTTAAATTATGAAAAAGAGAATTGTAGTTGCAAATATGTTGGGAGTCTGTTCCAGAGTGCTGGGGCTAAATAGCTGAAGGCTGAACAGCAGGTCATTTCGTAATGGAATTGATGGAGTGGCAGAAGCACCATACAATTATCAGAGAGGGATCGGAGGATATGACCGGGTGTGTATGGGATAGTTAGGGAAGAGAGGTTATTGGGGAGCTTAACTATGAAGTACCTTATGGGTTAAAATGAGTATCTTGAATGTCAAAAACCAGCATTGATACATAGAGATTGGCATACACATGTAAATGCCATTTTAGAATTTCAGATGTGGGGATGCTCACCATGTCTACCGTCCCTGGGGGAAGGTATCAAACTTGGGGAAAAAACTGACTATCAAGCAACAGACACTTTCTACTTTAACTCAGTTTTAAGGTCTTCAAGTAAAATGATTTTGTGATTTTGTTACTTCTGTCCAAGGCAGGTAATGTGGTGACGGGTGAAATGGTGGAGGAACTTATTCTTTCTGGAGCAGACATCATTAAAGTGGGTATTGGACCAGGTAAACCAATTGAGGCAGGGGGAGGAGGAATACGTAATGTCGTTAACATTTCCACCGAGTGCTGTGTGTATAAACTGTGTAGGACTCATTCTAACAAGTTTTCTTGCTGACACAAAATAAGTAAAATAGTCATGCACTGACTGTAAACAGTTTGCTAAGGATAAAATCAATAGCGATAGAAGCATTTTTGTGTACCTTGACTTAATAATTCTAAAGCAAGACTGCTATGAAGTGTGACTTATTTTCCTCTTTAATAATATCATTTAGACAGCAAATATGGCTCCCAAATGTAATCATTCATGTAATGGAAACAGTCAAGCAAAGCAAGTTTAACAAAGAAATATCTAAATGGTGAAAAATGAACAGTGCATATATTAAGATGTATGTTTACTAAGCCGGGTTAACAGTTAAGATATGCTATTTGTAACTAGGTTCCATATTATTCAAAGGGACCAAGTTACAGATAGCCCAGTTAATCATTAGCCTTGTTAGTAAACATACCCTATGGCTTTCCTTTGATATTCTTCTGGGAAAAGGTATCCACTGAGTTTTGCGGAAACTAGGATCAGCAGAAGTACTGCAAGATTACCACTAGGGGTCTGATCTGCCATTTTGCATTCTGGCAGCAAAGAGGGACCAGACCCACTCCATCCACTAGACACCCGTGATGCCTGCAGGTCTGGGGGACATCAATAAAGTGGGGGAAGAGTTCACTCTTCAACTAGGAGGGGTTCTAATAGAGGATTTATGGCAGGGGCAAGTGGATCCTGTCTACTTTTAATGGGAAGGGGGATCGGATAAGGGTACCTTTTAATGGGGAAGGGGAACTGGATCGGGAGGGTGAGGCATGGGTTGGCAGGTTTAGTGTGCTTGGGACTGGGAAGGGAGGAAAGTCCAACTGTTGACTGTGCTTGTCATTCTTGCTTTTGTTTTGCAGCGAAGGGGCAGGGCCGGCCCATCAATTAGGCAGCAGTTTCTGGACAGAAGGGGGCAGCAAAGAGCAGGGCATTAAAAACTAAACATTTCATTCTAACAACCAGGGGGATTTATTTATTTTATTTATTTAACAGATTTTATATACCGCTTTATCATTTCAGTCAATAAAGCTTAAAGTTTTCTAGGGCACCAACACCTTGAACCAACACTGGGCCGGCCCTGGGGAGGGGGAGGTTGAGGCAGCATCCGGCCACGCATACCATGCAATGGCATAGTGCAGATGCACCCATACTATCTGCCACTGCATGTAACGCGGGGCCCGTATGGTGTCTGCCCTGTGTGGTACATGCAGATCAGATGGTTGCATCTGATTTACTGATGCTTAACTTTTACTATTAATGTATGATAAGTGCAAAACTTTACCACACTTTAGTAACCAGGCCCCATAGATGTGAAAATGTCATCTAGTCATGCAGTTTCCCTCCTCTGACTTAAATATACCCTCCCGAGCACCTCCAGACAGTGGGGATAAAATCATGCTTGTAGAATGAGCACAATTTTACTTGTACTGACAGTGGGCAATTTTCAAACAGTCCATTTTATCCATGGGCATGGATTTAAAATACGTGCTTTCTATTCTTAAACAAATGCAGATGTCAATATGCTCAAAAATTATAAAATGAGAAGAAAGTGCTCTTAAAGTCCCCTTGTCTGTCTGTCTTGAAGAGATAAACTTATCCGTCTAATATTATTCCTTCAACCCATCGTTTGTTTCTTTTAGTTCCCATTTATTTATTTAACTCATGGCTTTCCAGTAGTTCAAGATGAGTTACAATCAGGTACTGTAGCTATTTCCCTGTCCCAGAGGGCTAACAATCTAAGTTTGTAACTGAGGCAATGGAGGACTAAATGACTTGCCCAAGGCCTCATGGAGTGCCAGTGGGATTTGCAGTCTGGTCTCTTTGGTCACCAGGCTACTGCTCTAACCATCCATAACCTTCAAGTCTTATTGTCTCAAACAGGAATTGGGGTTTGAGACAATCATGTCAATTTTCAGCAACAGTGATTAGCCTTTTTTTTAAGCACCAGCTACAGTGTTTAAAAAAATACATACATTCAGCTCTACTGTATAGATAAGAGGCAGCACAGAACATATATATACGGCAGTTCCTATTGCTGACTATACATATACAGGTCAATATTGAAACACCACAGTCGACATTTTTAAAGAGCTAGCTGCGGCACTTAAATAAAATAGGCGGGCCAATTTTCACAGTCCAATATTCAAAAGGACAGTGTGGCGGCCAGTACTGACCATCATTTCTGGATGTTCAGCATAAGTCTCCATATAGTGACTGCTGCTAAAAATACAAATTGTGCAGTCACTATCCATAAGTGTCGATCTTATCTGGAAAGTGGCGATTTTCAGCAGACTTTATCCGGATAGCAATTTAGGCCTAGTGGTATGTTTACTAAACCGTCTTAATGTTACCGGCGCTAGTTGCAGCGTTAATGTGAAGAATGCCATATAAAGTAGTGGGCGGTCCGGAGGGACGGTTGCAAGGAATCGGTATCGTGCAATAGCGGGCGCCATGGCATGTTAACATGCATTAACCCTACTTGTAAGTTCATGCCAGTGCAGTGTTAGAAGCTATAAAGATGTAGCCCACAGGTTACTGCAATGACTGTGGAGGCAGAGGCCATGGGTTTGATCCCGCAGTGGTGTTATGTAAGAAGGCTGTCTGAGGTATTTCCTTTTAATTTAAATCAGTGCTGCCAGCAAAAACACCCTCACAGTGCTGTAACCTAAGGTGCCGCATAAGACGCCCTATAAGGCACTCCATAGGGCATATTATAAAGTGCTCCGTCTGCCAAGGCACCTTATAATGTGCCCTATAGGGTGCTTTATAGGGCACCCAAAAGGGCGCCTTAGGCTATGGCACTATGAAGGTGTTTCTGATGGCAGCACTGATTTAAATTAAAAGGAAAAGCCTCAGACAGCCTTATTAAATAACACCACTGTGGGATCAAACCCATGACCTCTGCCTTTGCAGTCACTGAAGTAACCAGTGGACTGCATCTCTATAGTGTCTAACACATCACTGGCTGGCTACAGAAAGACTGCAGGTCACCACACAAACTGTCTGCTGTGGTTACCAGGATAGGGTAAACCCGCCCATACCCATGATGCACTGCACATGCAGATCAGCAGCCTACATCTGATCACAAGATGGGGTATGTACCTCTATAGCACCCCAGCCTGGTAGGGGGAACTGACCATGTGTGTTACTGGCACAGAGTAGCTACAAACCGTGACATTGTGTGTTTCCTGTGCTCACCCTGAGGGTGAGGTGGGGCGTCCAGCCCCATGTCTGCAGCACCTGGCTTGGCTGAGATAGGCTGTGTTGCAGGTACCCATCAGTGCCAATGTGTGATAGATAGTCCTTGCAGACACACCTAAGATACACCTGTGTCCATCTGTATTTCCCAGTCATGTCTAGCCCTTGTAGACTATGATGTACCCAGAATAGTGTATATCCTGTGTGGTTGCCATGGTCACATGTTATAAGAGAAGGGTGGTGTTTGGACCCAAAAGTGGATTATGTAGCACCACCCAACCCGCCCTCTGTGAGTCAGGGTGGGGGACAGGATCTCCCACCAACAGATCCACATTCTACATCTCTGCAATGGTGGCAGTAGAGGGGACCATCAACTCCAGTCCTGCTGGGGAATAGGCACCCTACAGGGCAGTCAATGCAAATATGTACGCAACACATAGGGCACTGGCAGACAGGTAGTAGACCTGGAAAAGCTCAGCTGCCCCCCACCACTATCTGACATTCACCAACAAAGGGCACAGTCAGTCTCCACCCTCTGCACCCTGCAAGGTGTTCCAGCCATACACATGCTAACTGCAGACAGTCTGCTAGCTAGTACATAGTGCATGTTCCTGGAGGAACTGTGTGCACCCAAAAATGGGATGAGAGCACATACACCAAGCAGGTATGTCAGTGATTGGGCCACAGAAAAAGGAACTCATAGATATCACTTGAGAGAAATACTGTATAGCACTATGGGGGAACCTAGCCATGCCATGGTCACTACTCAGTCAGGGTGAGAGTGACTCGACACCCCCCCCCCCCCCCAGCATAACATGCTGTGGTCACCCTGTCCGTGCAGGTGGTGGTCGGGCACTACAATGTCCCAGCCATTGCCCTATGCCCTGTGCAGATGCATCCTGCCCAGGCCGCCCTGTCCGGGCCATACCCAAAGTACCTTGCTCCTCATTATGCACATTTATTTATTATTTATTTATTTATTTATTTATTACAGTTGCTTATATACTGCACTATTCGGCATCAGCGCGGTTCACAGTATAACAAAGTGACCAAAACAAACATTCTGTTTGGTTTTACATCGAACATTGACAGGCTAACACTGGAAACAGTGCAAGCATTGTGGGCTCAGTAAGGTGTAGGCAGCCACAAAACACTGGATAGATATGCACACACTCCCACACCTATTTCAGCATTGTACAACTATCGAAGTGGTTGGCAGCCCTGGCCGCCACACCAGTCCTGGGCACAATGCAGGCATTGCTATGGTACTCAGTACTGTTAGGGTCACTCCCCGGGGTGGTAAACACTGTCAGAAGCAAAAACTGAAACACACTCCACAGATATCAGAAAGGTTGCTATGATGAATCTCTGTCAACAAATTGTGTGTAACTTAGGATTTGTTATCTGACATTAATCATAGCAACCTTTTGATATATGTGGACCATGTTTCCAAGTTTAAGACGACATTGCTAAGGTATGCAGGTGCTAGTATTGGTAGATGCTGCTCCGTGCAGGGCCCAACAGCCTGACTCTCCATGAGGCTTTGGATAGTGGAGCCTGTGGATATGGGTGTTTGTGCCCCTGTTGGCCGCTGCTCTAGGGCAGAGGTTCCCAACTCCAGTCCTGGTGGGCCAAACGGGGTTCTGGTTTTTATGCTGTCCCTAATGAATATGCTTGGATACATTTACATACAATGGGGGCGGTGCATACAAATGCATCACAGGCATATTTATTAGGGACAGCATGAAACCTGAATGGTGTTTGGCCCTCCAGGACTGGAGTTGGGAAACTCTGCTCTAGGGATTGCACATGTTTATGGTGTATGTGCTCTGTAGGGTAAAATATAGGCGTTTATGGTGTGTTTATTTTATTTGCAATAAAGGTTCCGTCTTTACCACCACGGTTTAGTACTGGGTAAAATATAGGGACATGGTCTACAGAAGCCACAGCTGGGACTTGAACTTGTGACCTTCTGCCCCCAAATATACTGGCTGTGTGTACTGCACCAAACTGTTGTCACAGAGGCAGATCATTCCCTGGGGATACCATGACTGTTCGTCAGACATAACTTGTCTGTTGCAGTGCACAGCACCCACCTAAACAGGGCTTGGCCTTGGTCTGCTGTGGGCAGATGCCACTACCCCATTCACCACCAGCACCCCTCCGCCACCATGCTGACATGCCTTTGTGCCGGTGGTGTGCAGTCCCAGGCCATCCAGTGTGCCGGTAGGCGGCTGCCTATGGTGCGTGATATGGGCTAGGTTGCCTGCATAGACATCCACACTTCCCCCCGGCACCGCCTGCCAATGTTATGTGCCCTTTGGGGTACTTGCTGGGTACTGTCCCCTGGGACACTGTGGGACACACACTCGTGAACATGTTTGCCTTTGGTCAGTTGCTGTCTTGCTGGTTTTCCGTTTCTATATTCCTATGTGTCACCTAGGCATCTGCCTAGTCCACCCTGTGCCCCAGCTGACCCACTGCATGTCCCGCCTGCAGCCCCCTGTACCCTATTTTCAGCCTCACCGTAGTGCCCTTTCGTACTTGGGCACCATGCTGTTCCTGCACATGTATCACTACTATCACTTTTCTTGGTCTCCCTGCCTTTGCTGTACATTGCTGACTGAAATGGTTTCTCTCTCCTGCAAATGTGCCTCTAACGCAAGGTTTTCACTGGTGTTAATTTCCAGACCCTGATTTCACAGCGTTATTATGCCTGGAGCCACTCTCCACCCATTGACCCCTTATCTTCGCCCTCTGGGGAGCCTTACTCCACCCTCTGTGTGCTTTAACGCCGCCGGAGACGTTATCACGCGGTAATGTTATCGCGCGATAATGTCATTTATCGCGTGATAACGTCACCACTGCGACATTAGCGCTGTTTAGTAAACATACCCCCTAATTTTCATGCAGCCTAAGTTACCCAGATAAAGTAGGATGAAAATTGCTCCCATTTGGATAAGGTCAACACTTATCCAGAAACTGGCCACTCTGCCCTAAATCTGCCCACAAACCATCCTTGCGCTAGTGTTGGGGCAATCTGTGGAGATATTCAGCAGCACTTTCCAAATAACTGCCCCCCCCCCATGAGCTATTCATATAAGGCTTTGAAAATTGGCCTCATATGTATAGTCAGCACCACTATCTGGATTGTGATCGGTGCAGAATACATTGTATAAAGTGCGGTCAGCACTTGCTTTACCAAAGAGCAGTGACATTCACTCCACTGTCCGGATAACTATCCAGATAAGCTTAGGATAGAGAACTGAATATTGCCCTTTCCAGATAACTTGGCGCTCCACCCACACTTCTCGCATACACCACCCAGCACTATAGAGATAGTGCTGAAACAGTCTGTAAGGATTTTCAGTGGTGCCATCTGTATACTTCAGGGACGTAAAAATGAGGGGGGGGGGCCTGGTGGGGCACAGACCTCTCCACTTTTGGCTCAGGCTCTTCCAATACCTCCGAAAAGAATGCTGCTGCTGTTAGGGATCGCTGTGTAATATTTATAATGCTGTCTTTCCATTGGTAAAGGTTTTGCTGTTTAACTTCTGGGAGTTTGTGCTTTTTTAGTATGGTAAGTTTCTAAAAGCAGAAAACCTGCGTTTGCTGCAGGGAGACTAGATGTGGTCAGTAAGGAACTATGTGCAAAGGAAACAGGCAGTCCAGCAGCTAGAGAGGGATGGAATCATTCAGTCAGATTTCTCCCCATGGGTGTTAAATCTGCTGAAAAGTAAACCCTGGGACCTATGCTTACTACGTATGAGTTAAACTGCTCTAAGAGGCCATCATTGTGAGAAGAACTGCAGCAATCCTCAACTGCTAGCTATTTGCCTCATAGCTCAATGGTTGCTGTATGCTTGGTAATTGCCATCACTTACTTCTGAGAGTGAATAAAAATAGATTTTCTCATTAGCTATTGACTCAAACATGGCCACTGCTAGATTTAATGGACCTTTGGTCTAACCAAGATTGGCACTTTTTATGTGCATATGTTTATGGCTGTTTACTCTAATTATTATGGTCTCCCCTTGAGTTTTCTGGAAAGGGAACTTATATTAGAATCGATTCATGTTTTTTTCAATTATGGGGTTGATTGGATCTGATATTTGCCATGTGTTCTTTAATTTCTATGCAGGTCTTCTTGCATGTTTTATAAACTACACAAATATAACAAGAAAGAAAAAATGAAAAGGTGTTTATCTCTTTTAATATGAATTAATAAGCCATTTGCCATAAAATATAGTTGAAAAATATATGCTAAATTATTGTAATAAGCCATAACCTCAGATGGGGTTTTAGAGCATTTTGCAGGATGTGATGTATGTTAATATAACAGACTTGTGCCTTGTCAAGTTTAAATTAAGTTATATCCTGAAGTCACTCAAGGCAATATCTTATAATTCAAAGTTGACCAGGCATAAGAGAAGCAGGACTATATAATGACAACTGAAATGTGAAGAATAGTGGAAGACTTATCAACAACCTTCACTAAGCTGATGATACCACATTAATGGCTGAAAGTGAAGATGATCTGAAATATCTGCTCATCAAGATCATGGAACATAGTTTTAAAATAGACCTACACCTCAACATAAAGACGTCAAAGATCTTGAGCACTGGCAAAATCTATCATTTCATCCTTGATGGAGAAGAAATAGAAAGAGTAGACAACTTTAATTTGATTGGATCATAAGCCGTCAAGAAACAACACATGGCCAAGGGCAGAATGGCTATGAAGGACCTAGACAAGATTCTCAAATGCAGAGACATATCTGCATACAAAGATTTGACTGTCCAAGTCATGATATTTACAATAATATCATATGGATGTGAAGAAGAAAGACAGGAAGAAAACGGATGCCTTTGAATTACAACACTGGCAAAGAATACAGTGTAAACCATGGACTGCCTGAAGAACAAATTAGTTGGTACTAGAGGTGATCAAACCAAAGCTTTCTTTCAAAGATCCTGTGACAAGACCTTGACTTTCATACTTTGGACACATCATGAGAAAAGAGAGAGCATTAGAGTTTGAAGGTCAGCGCAAAAAAAGGAAGGCCAGCAATGTGATAGAGTAGCATCCATAGCTGCTGTTATTGTATTGATCTATCAACAATGAGCTGCCTGAATGAAGATCAAACACAGTTTAGGGAAAGTATCCAAAAGGCTGCCATGAGACGATATCGACTTGATGGCACTTAACAACAGAACATTGCTTTTGGAGTCATATTTAAATGTAAATGGTTTCCATAGGTACACAGTGTTTAGCATTTTAGAAAGAGCATCCGAGTGTAATCTGAGACATTGACAAATTGCAAAGTAAAGAGTATATGAGTGTATCTATTTCTCTAAACCCTCCAGATGTTTCCCTGACAAAACAAGCACTTTTCAGATGCCTATTCATGCCCGGAGCAGGTATAACTATTGGCATAGCTTGGGACATCCAGCATGTTTCTAAAATTGGCGAGGACTTCCTCCACCATGCCCCCCTTCTGACTTGGATGTCCTTGTGCTGAGGACATCCATAGACCCAGTGTCTAAAATGGCTCCGGGGACATCTCTGAGCTTTGGATGTGTCTATGCCTGTTTTCAGACATCCAAAGCACAAATAGGGTGTGTCTGCCCCTGTTGGCCGCTGCTCTAGGGCAGAGGTTCCCAACTCCAGTCCTGGTGGGCCAAACACTGTTTGGGTTTTCATGCTGTCCCTAATGAATATGCATGAGATACATCTAAATACCATGGGGGCGGTGCATGGACATGCAACACAGCCGTGTTTATTAGAGGCAGCATGGAACCTGAATGGTGTTTGGCCCTCCAGGACTACATTTGGGAGACTTTGCTCTAGGTAATGCACATGTTTATGGTGTCTGTGCTCTATAGGGTAAAATGTAGGCGCATTGGGCATTTTTCTGTTATCTGCAATAAAGGTTCTGTCTGTATTACCACGTTTTAGTAGTGGGTAAAATATGGGGACTGGGTTGGCAGGAACCATGGCTGGGACTTGAACCTGTGACCTTCTGCTCCTGAACATACTAGCTGTGTTCACTGCACCACCGTGTTGCCACAGAGACTGTGCATTCCCTGGAGATACCATGACTGTTTGTCAGACAGAGCCTGTCTGTTGCAGCGCATGGCACCCACCTAAACAGGGCTAGGCCATGGTCTGCTCTGGGCAGCTGCCACTGCCCCCTCCACCACCAGTACCTCTCTGCCACCATGCTGACATGCCCTTCTACTGGTGGTGCTGGTGGTGCCCAGTCTCAGGCCATCCAGTGTGTGGGTAGGCGACTGCCTATGGTGCGGGTTCTGAGGTAGGGGTGCCTGCATAGCTGTCCACGCTTCCCCCCAGCACCGCCTGCCAATGTTCCGTGCCATTGGGGGTACCTGCTGAGTACTATCCCCTGTGACACTGTGGGAAGCACACTTGTGCCCATGTTGGGCCCTCAGCAGTTGCTGTCTGGCTGCTCTACTGTTTCAGCATTCCTATGGCATTACCCTAGTCCGCACTGTGGCCCAGCTGCACCACAACATGTGCCGCCTGCAGCCCTCTGTGTCCCCTTTTCCAGCTTCTGTCCAGTTGCCCATTCCGACATGCCCGCCCTGCTGTTGCGGAACATGTGCATGCCATAGGAAACCTGTCCAATGGAGAGGAAAACCCTGCTCAGCGGAATTTCACTGTGGGCTCATTCATCTTGTATGGGGACGGAGCATAGACCCTTCCAAAATTCATATCTTTTTTTTTGGAGCTTTCTTGGGAGTGTTTTTTTATGTTTCCCATTGATATCACTATTGCCCAGCTTGGTTATTTTTTTTTTACATTTTCTTCTGTTCATTTTCACTGTTTATTTGCCCTTTTGTTCCGTGCACATGTATCACACTTATCACTTTTTGTGGGTTTCCCTGGTTTTGCTGTACATTGCTGACGGAAATGGTTTCTTTTCCCTTTAAATCAGCTCTAACGCCAGGGTTTCACTGGCGTTAGTTTTCAGCCTCGGATTTCACAGCGTTAGTGTGCAGGGAGTCTCTCCCCTCCCACTCTCTGCCCATTGACCCTCTCTCTCCGCCCCTGGGGAGCCTTCCTCCACCCTCCGGGATTCTTTCTCCACCTTCAGCGCTCGTTTGCGCTGCTGCCTGCGTTAACACGCGATACAGCGCCTTATCGCCTGGTAAAGCACCATTATCATGCAATAAGGTACCTTATCGCGTGATAATGTTACAGCAGCGCAAATAGCGCCCTTTAGTAAACATACCCCTTAGTGTCACCCTTGATACATACCAGCTGTTGCAAAGTACGTAGCTGTTGTCAGGTACACCCCAAGGCATTATTGGTTGACAGGCATACAACTAGCATGGCTCAGATCAGTATGCGGGGTCCCCCCAAAAAATCAGTTCTGGCCATGCCACTGGTATAGCGTTGCTGAAAATCCCTGGATAATATCACCTAAGAGAATTAAGACTTTAAATATTAACCCCAGAGAGGGGATATTTAGCCACTATGGGGTCAATATTCAAAAGGATTTATCTGGTTAGCTAATCAGTTAAGTCCCACTGAGAGGAATATTCAACGGCACTCTGGATATTCCTGCTGAATATTTCTTGTGACCATCTTGACACTATCCATATAGTGTCGAGGTGGTCTGTGGACGGAGCTGGGGCAAAGCCGGCAATTATCCAGGTAGCTGCAATTTTCAGTGCCAGTGTTAGGATAACAATCCACATAAGGACAGCAAATGACCTAGAGAAGGTTTGGAAAGGAGCAGCAGAAGAAAGACTGTTGCACGAGGAGAAGAAGGAATTTGGAAAGGAGCAAATGAAGAAGAACTGCAGCAGCAAGTGAAAGAAGGGAACCAGAAAAGAGGTTGAGCAGGGAAAAAATGAGAAGGTTTGAAACAGAGCACTAAAAGGAAGGCCAAGGTATAGATGGAGGTAGGGGATTGCAGGAGAGCGGAATATATAAAGAACAGGCCAAGAGGGGGAAGAAATGCAGAGGAAGGTCCCAGAGGTGGAGGAATTATTGACTGAGCTCCTAGCCCGTACTGAAAGAGATGAATATGCTGAGTTCCAGGCAAGGTAACAAGTAACTAAGCTGAATTTAACATAGAAGCTAGAAGTATGATAAGCAAGATGAATAAGGCCATAATCTATGTATAGTGTATGATGGGACCATTTACTGACATTACGGAGATTAGAAATAAATCAAATACAATATTGTGCAACAAAAATCATTACTGCAGAGGGTAACAAATGTCAGTGATGAGCTTTGGGAGATGTCTGTTCTATTCTATCGTTTATGCAGAATGCTGCAACTCAGGAGGGAGTGCTAGGGCTGTGGAAATTAGGTCCCAGGGAGGCCTAAGTTTGAAACCATTAGAGATAGGGGGAATAGAAATCTTTAGATAACATTTTTTTAAAATATATATTATTCCCCTACAATCATATTTTGAGGGTCATTTTATAAACCTTTTTTCCATGAGGAAAAGGCCTATTATAACTTTAGGTGGCACCTAAAAGTAGGCGCAGCCCAAGATGGTGTGTACTTGTAGAGAAAGCATGCTCCAGAGAGGAGTTAGGGTGGAGAGCGTGTAGAGTCGCGATTTATGTGAATATTTTATAAAACATGTGCGTATGTTTGTGTGTAAAGTATGTGCTGCTTTTACACCTGCTATCCGTGTAGGTGCCTTTCGAAAATCCTGGATAAGGCATTTACACGGATAACTAGGGCAGTTACCAGTGTAAATGCCTTCGAAAATCAGGCCCACTGTCTTTAGGCAAACCACTTATATAAGCTCTAAGCCCAGCCAACTACGCAGGTGTAGGATCAATTTATACCTCTTAAAACCTCTATGATATCCTCGGTCTGAAGAGTACCTTTGAGGAAGAATAGTGTATAGATAGAGGCAATGCTATTTTGGTTATAATTGCCATTTGTTAGAGAACATCAGCCTACTTTCCATTTGTAGTCACTGCAGATTCATCATCAGACGTTATTGTCAGATATGTAGCACTGCAATGTGTTTTGTAGTGGAGGGAAAGGAGATACAAGCATTGAGGCACAGCAGACAGTGCAACAGCTCCTTTAAACGATAAGTATGAGTGACTGTATCTACTTTAAAAATGTGCAAACCTGGGTACTTCAAGAGTGATGCCTCTCTGCTTGAAGGAGTACATAGTGCTAGAGCCAGTCCCAGAGTTGGTTCAAGGTGTTGGCGCCCTAGGCAAATCTTAAGCACTTACACCTCCCTTGGATGTCAGAATCTATTGTTTAGTTTTAAATGTCCTGCTCTCTTTGCCGCCGCCTCCGCTCCCCACAAGAAGCTGCTGCCCTAGGCAACTGCCTAGTTTGCCTGATGGTTGGGTCAGGGGGTATGTTTTATGGAATATTTATGATTTCTAAGGAAATTTTACAAGTTAGTTACAAAAACGTCTTCTCAAGAATGAGCATTGACTTCAATTGTGTATGATTCCTGACTGCATAAATATCTGAATATTTAGACAGCGCTGTTAGATGTGGGGTTTTGGAGAGGGGATGAGTTGTATTTTGTGTATTGGTTTTTATTATGTATGTTTTTCTGGAAATCATTTTGAAGAGACTGGTTTCTAGATACATTACATAAATATTCAGCCCAGATGAACGTTCACCGACAAGAGGACATGCATTTATTCACTTGCCATGTCTAGGCATTCCCTGGCCACAGTTTTGGCTGAGCAGTGGTAGAGTTTCAATGTATGTGTGTATTTTATAAAATATGGGACACCATATGTATGGGGGGGGGGACATTTTGTAGAAGGCCCTCTAGGTTAAAGGATAAGAAGGCGCCTATTTTTAACCTATTAAATAGAAACTTGTGGCAGAAATTGCGGCTAGATTGAAGCTGTAAATGTATATTTTATAAAGAACATGTGGTTCTTCACGACTCCGCTCATGCTCCTCCCCTGCTCCACTCAAACTCTACCTAAGAACAATGTTTACACCCAGGTCATGTGCAAGCACACATGTTCTGTGCATATGTACCCTGTGGGTTAATTTTACAGAGGCCCCTTTATGTGCATACAACCAGGTTTTACATTCAGGTAAAGTTTATAAGACTATCCCCATAGAGTATATGCAAACATTAGCTCCTACTTCTCAGCAAGAGCAAATTTATGTGTTGGCATATGTACTCTACAGGTAGCCAAGCAGGTAGAAAAGGTGATGGCCAAAACCAGAAGGATGCATGGGTGTATAGGGAAAGAAATATCCAGCAGGAAGAAGGAGGTGATAGTTCCTCTGTAGAAGTCTCTATTGAGACCTTATTTGGAGTACTGTGCACAATTCTATATCAAAAGGATATAAACAGGATAGAGTCAGTGCAGAAGCAGCTACTATAATGGTCAGAAGCCTTCATCATAATGCATATGGGAACAGACTTAATCTCACTATGTACAGTTTGGAAGGAAGGCAGCAGAGGGGATATATGGTAAAGAAGTTTAATTACCTCCATGGCATAAATACATAGGAGGAGAACCTATGATAAAAGTGAAAGAGGTTAGACTCAAGGGTAATCTAAGAAATATTTATTTATGGAAAAAGTAGTGGATATGTGGAATAGCTTCCCAGCAGGGGTAGCAAAAATAAGAACAAAATATGAATTCAAGAAAGCATGGAACAAGCACAGGAGATCTCGAAGGGAGATGAAGAGATTGTAGAGCTTAATATTTGGTATGAATGGTCAGACTGGATAAGCCATACGGTCTTTATTTGACATCATTTCTCTGTTTCTCTGTTTTTGTATAGTTCTGGGTGCTTATTTTATAAAGGCTTAAATTGAGTACCTTTTTTGGATTGCTCTTAACTTTGTCCTGTTATAAAATCAGGCCCTTTTTGGTCTAGTAGAAGAGTAACCTAGTGGTTAGATCACTGGCTTGGTAACCAATCAACCAGGGTTTGATTCCCACTAGCACTCCTTGGGGCCTTGGGCAAGTCACTTAACCCTCCACTGCCTTGGAAAAAAGGCCTGGCAATCTACTTCCAGTGACACTGCCAAGAAAACCCAGGAGCTTCTGGGTCACCAGGAGTCAGGACTGACTCAAAGGCACACATTGCATTGCAGGCTAGACTGCAAATGCCTCTTCAGAGTGTCTGGGATAGTGAGGTTAAGAATGGTAGATATGTTCCAATTTATTCAAAATCCCAATAGCCTCCCATAGTCTTTTAGTTCCCACATAATTATCGGCATGAAAAGCAGAGCACCATATCCGCTATTTGGGAGTATGTATAGGGAGAGTATACTGAACTGTATACACTAAACTATCAAAACTAGTACAACAGGGGAACTTCTCCTGTCTAGTTGGAGAGGTCAACACCTCTCATGGCTGGGTAGGATTGCGGCAGTTAAAATGATGCTAATACAGTGCTTCATGTATCTCTTTCAAGTCCTCACTATTGAAGTGCCTCATAGTATATTGAAATGAATATATTAACAAATCTCCCGATTTATCTGGGGAGGCCAATCCCCTCAGGTCGCTAGAGCAGTTATGCAGGCATCTCGTATTTGGGGGGGGGGGGGCTGAGGCTTCCCACTTTGTTAAAATATTATCAAGCAGGGGGGGAGTGGCTAAGTTTCAAGGTGGCGGCAGAGTTGTACTGAGCCACAATGCCCAAGTGCAAAGGCAAGCAGAGACCTCTTTCCGCAGAGCCTGTGCCTGCCATTGGGGGACCTATGGATCAGTTCATTAGGCTCACCGAGAATGAAATTGGGGAGATCCGAGCAGGCTTGGTAGCACTGGCTGAGGAGGTCGCGGCGTCTTCTGCCCTAGAAGTGTCTCTCTCCCCTAATGAGCGTGTCTCTCCTGCTGTTCCGGGCCTTCCAGTGACTCCTCCTGCAAGCGGAACTGTATCCCTTCCGGTTGAAGCAGCGTCTGCGATTCTGGAGCAGGGCACGTCGGAGGTAGAACCTGGTGGGCAGCTGACTGTGAGTGTGGCTGCAGGCTTGGCAGAATTTCAATCTGCAGAGATTCCTGATTCCGCTCGAGGATTGAGTGGGGCTGGTGGAGAGAAGGCTCTTCTTCTTGGTGTGGCAACCGCTGAGCCCCCATTTTCTTTCACCTTATTGCGCCCTGCCTCAGTGTCTCTGGAGAACATTTGGGAGGCGATATCTCAACTTTCTCATGTCGTAAGTCAGCAGTTGGCTTTATCTACTTCCTGGATTGCTAAACTTGAGGACTCTGTCTCTAAACTTAGTAGTGACATGGTGGAAACAAAAGGGAAAGCTGAAGTATTAGACCAGAAACCTTTGCAGGTTTCTGAGGTGTCTTTATCCTTAGTTAAAGATAATGTGGCTTTAAGAGCAAAGCTAGAGGCGTTGGAAAACGTTGCTAGGTCTTCTAATATTCAATTACTGAATTTCCCTGTGGTTCCTGCGGTGGCCCCTCAGGATCTTTTTTAAAAAATACCTACAGGAGTCCCTACTGGTTCCGCCTGATCTTCTTCCTCCAGTGTTAAAGGCCTATTACCTCCCAGTGGGTAGAAAAGATAGGAAGACGACTGTTGGGACGTTAGACATGGATTTTCTAAATGTCTCTGCTTTACTTCAAACCCCTAAGGAAGATGAATTGTCTGTTTCCACCCTCCTAGTAACATTTGCTGTTTTGTCGGACAGAGAGTGGATCCTCAAGTTATATTACAAAAAGCGTTCTAATTTGTTTATGTGCAAGAAAATATCGATTTTCCCTGATGTAGCCAGAGAAACCCAGAAAAGACGGAAGTCTTTTTTGTTGTTATGTCCTGGGATGTCTCAGATGGGAGATTCTTTTGTGCTTAGATTTCCTTGTAAATGTATTGTAGTTTTTCAATCACAAAAATATGTTTTCTTTTAGCCTGAAGATTTCTCCTCCTTCATCAGTGCTCATATTGTTACATCTTCTCCTTCCTGAGTGGTTCCCCATTTATTAATAAGATATTCTCGGTCCTCTGCCCTTTCTTGATTTGTGGTTTAAATATTTCTTGTTTAATTGTACTGGGGAAGTCTCCTGCCCTAGTATTCTTGTTAGGCTGCTTCCCCCTTATTGAGGACTATTGATACTCTTGTAAACTTTGCCTTAATTGTGTTTCTTGCAATTGTTTCTTGCAAGTTTGTGGCTTTGCTGTACAAGCAGTGTTGCTTGATATATTGTAAAAATTCATAAATATAAAATAAGAAAAAAATTATTATCAAGCAGCAGAATTATAGACCATCTATACGTGGCTAAAAGATAATAAGAAGCAATGGATAATCATAAAAAGGTCAGGGCAGGCCCAGAATCGTTGGACACCTTAATATGGAGAAGGGGGCAGCAATGGGGCCTAACCCGTTTACACGCTTTACATTGGGATTGTGGAAGAAACGCCACCCAGTGTTGTTAACTGGGAAAGCAGTGTCATCAATTATGCCAATCAGAGCATGCTTCCAAATAGGGGAAGGCCCACAACGGCAAATATTGGAGAGATGGGAGGCTAAAGGGCTCATTTGGGTATCACAACTACTCCTTAACAGAGGATTGTAGCCATTTGAAGGCATACGGGATCTATATCACTTGGGAGAACAAGACAGATATAGTTATTTACAGGTCAAAGCCTTCTTGCTACAGAACAAAATGCAGGAAGTGATCGGAAGAGAGAAGGAATGGTTTGAGGATATGTGTCTTCTGAAAGGGAGAGGAATTATTTCAAAGTGCTATAAAGGACTAACTGGAGAAGGAAAGACTAAACTGGGCTACATGGTCAAATGGGAAACAGATCTAGGCATCACATGGGATAGAGAAACCTAGGATGAGATAATCTATGGCATAATGAAGCTTTCAGCAGTTACTAACATATTAGAAAAGAGCTACAAAGTACTTATTAGATGGTATTTAGCTCTATCAAGGCTGTCACGGGCAGGAATACTGGGAGCAGGGGCCTATTGGCAACAATGTGGGGGAAAGGGTACATTCTTCCACATGTGGCGGGACTGTAGAATGGTGCAAGGATATTGGGAAATGGTACAAAGCTTGATGGATGAGATGGGGGGAGCTGGAAGATATCAATACAACCTGTGATATTTCTTCTCCACCAAAAGACAGAGGTGGTACCAAGGTGGTCCCAAGAAGTGGTGGCCCAGTGTATAGTAGCAGCCAGGTGTGAGATTGCTACATACTGGAATAAATCCATCCCACCAGGACTTGCTAGTTATAAACAAAGGCTTGCAGACCTTTATAAGCTTCATAAGTTGACAGCTTTAAAAAGAGGATGGGGAAAAAGATTGAACAAACTTGGACTTGTGTATGACAGTGGGTATCTCAATAAAGGGAGGACAAGATGTAAAGCTTTCAGGGGAGGAAAATCCTGGCTATATGAGAAGTACAGTCAAACCTCGGTTTTCATGATTAATCCGTTCGAAAAAGTCTGACTAAAACCGAAATGTATGAAAACTGAAGCAATATTTCCCATAAGAAATAATGTAAATCCAATTAATCCGTTCCAGACACCCAAAATATTCACAAAAAATACATTTTATAGAGAATAACTATATTTTTACATACAGAAAACAATGAGAAATAAATATAAATGACTAATGAAATGGATAAATGAACATTTAACATCACTGAAAGCAGGCTAAGTTCAGTACTGTACAGTACAGTATGTTAACATCTGGCCTTAGCCACCCCTGACAAGCTGCTGTGCCCAGCTCTCTTCGGAATCACATTGGATTCAGCCCATTAAAATACCTTTACATTATCTGCTCAATGCTTCAGAATGGCAGAAAATCTTAATGATATAGCTTGAGACGTACCCTGCAAGAGAAAGAACTGCCTCCCACATTCATGCAACATCTCCTGCTTACGTTGACAGCTTTTCTTCCCTGCTACCTCCGAGCCTGAGGGGGCGCTCCAGAGAACGGGCAGGCAGTGGATGAGATCGGGGCCTTCCTCTCTGCGCAATCCTTGCCTCTCTGACTCTGACCAGGCTCGAGGATGTGTTTCATTTACGTGCTCAGCTGGCTTTCGCTTCTCATCACGCTGGCGATCGGTGAGTCCGGGGGGCAGTGCTGCCGGGACCGGGCGGGCGTTCCGGCAGTGTATACAGACCGGTGTGCAGCGCGAGGGTGTATGTATTTACAGTACTGTACTTTACGAAAACCGAGGCGATGTACGAGAACCAGGACAAAGTCTCAGTCAAAAAAGACGTTGAAAACCGAAGCGATGTATGAGAACCGGGACAAAATCTCAGTCAAAAAAGACGTTGAAAACCGAAGCGTATGAAAACCGGGGCAAATGAAAACCGAGGTTTGACTGTATAAGATTACAGCAGGACAAATAGTCTCGATGTGACATAAGAATGGGGGGGGGGGGGCAATATTTGAAGTTGTAAGGTTGGCAAGGGCTTCGGCCCCATGTTATGACTGTATTATATTTAAAAATTTCAATAAAGATTTAAAGTGAAAAAAAAGGTTAGAGCTTTTCAACTCGGAAAAGAGACGGCTGAGGGGAGATATGATAGAGACATATAAATCAATGAATGGAGTGGAACAGGTAAACGTAGATCAGTTGTTTATGCCATCAAAAAGTAGAAAGGCTAGGGGACACAAAATGAAGCTACAGCATAACCCATTTAAGACTAATAAGTGAAATATTTTTTCACTCAGCACATAATCAAACTCTGAAATTCGTAACCGGAGGATGTAATAAAAGCTATTAGTGAAGCTGGGTTTAAAAAAGGTTTGGACATGTTCCTGGAGGAAAGGTCCATAAACCATTATTAAAGAGGACCCGGGAAATCCACTGCTTACCCCTGGACAAGCATTGTGGAACCTGTGTACCTTTTGGGAACCTGCCAGGTACTTGTGGCCTGGATTGACCACTGTTGGAAACAGGATACTGGACTTGAGGGACCTTGGTCTGACCCAGTATGGCATTTCTTATGTTCTTATTTACATAAGTTCTGAAAGAAAACATTTCTGCAGTGCTAATTATTGAACCTGCATGAACAATACAAGTAAACTTTTATAAAAATTGCAGGGCCGGTACAAGGGTATTGGGCGTTCTATGCAAAACTTCAGTTTTGTGCTTTCTCATAATTAGGTTTTAGACCCCCTAGTGCAGCGATGGCGAACCTATGGCACGCGTGCCAGCTGTGGCACGCGAAGGCCTTGCAGCTGGCACGCGGGAAGGTCCGCAATTAGTTTTTTTTCAATTTTGCTTGTCTGCTGCCGCTGTCGGGGCCGCCGCGGCAAAATCGAGTGTGCCGCGGGGCCCCCCTGTACCCGGCAGAGCCTGCCCTCCCCGTAGCAGCTCTCTCTTTGGCAGCTCTCTCTTTGGAGCTGCAGTCAGACGCGCCGGCTTGCAGAGCGCGAAGGGAAGAGTTTCCCTTTCGCGACTCTGTTAAGCCCGCGGGGGCTGATGGGAACTTCCCATCAGCCCCCGTGGGTTTAACAGAGCAGCGAGGGAGAAACTCTTCCCTCGCGCTCTGCAAGCCGGCGCGTCTGACTGCAGCTCCAAAGAGAGAGCTGCTACGGGGAGGGCAGGCTCTGCCGGATACAGGGGGGCCCCGCGGCACGCTCGATTCTGCCGCAGCGGCCCCGACAGCGGCAACAGACAGGTTTTCTTTTTTTTTAATTTTCCCTGGGCTGGGGGGATTTAGGAGTGGTGATGTGATGGGCTGGGCTGGGCTGGGGGGGGTTAGGAGTGGTGATGGGCTGGGCTGGGCTGGGGGGGTTAGGAGTGGTGATGGGCTGGGCTGGGCTGGGCTGGGGGTTAGGAGTGGTGATGGGCTGGGCTGGGGGGGTTAGGAGTAGTGATGGGCTGGGCTGGGGGGGTGTTAGGAGTAGTGCTGGGCTGGGGGGATTTGGGAGTGGTGATGGGCACTGGGCTGGGGGGGTAGGAGTGGTGATGGACACTGGGCTGGCTGGGGGGGGTTAGGGGTGGTGATGGGCACTGGGCTGGCTGGGGGGTTAGGAGTGGTGATGGGCGCTGGGCTGGTGGAGTAAAGAGAGGTGATGGGCTCTGGGGGGGCTAAAACTAAAAATTGGGTGATGGGGGATTAGGACTGGAAATGGGCTGGTGGGATTAGGACTGGAAGTGGGTTGATGGGGGTTTAGGACTGGTAATGGGCTATGGGGGGCTTAAAAAGAAAATTGGGTGATGGGGGATTAGGACTGGAAATGGGCTGGTGGGATTAGGACTGGAAGTGGGTTGATGGGGGGTTAGGACTGGTAATGGGCTATGGGGGGGCTTAAACTGAAAATTGGGTGATGGGGGATTAGGACTGGGAGTGGGCTGATGGGGAGGTTAGGACTGGTAATGGGCTATGGGGGGCTTAAACTGAAAATTGGGTGATGGGGGATTAGGACTGGAAATGGGCTGGTGGGATTAGGACTGGGAGTGGGCTATGGGGGGCTAGGACTGGTAATGGGTTGGGGTTGCTAGGACTGGAAATGGGCTGAGTGGAAGGGGGCTTGAACTGCAAATAGCTGTTGGTGAGGGGGCTTGGAATGGAAATGGGCTGAGGGGAAGTGGGGGGCTTGAACTGCAAATAGCTGATGGGGACGGGGCTTGGAATGGAAATGGGCTGAGGGGAAGTGGGGGGCTTGAACTGCAAATAGCTAATGGGGAGGGGGACTTGGAATGGAAATGGGCTGAGTGGAAGGGGGCTTGAACTGCAAATAACTGATGGGAAGGGGGGCTTGGAATGGGCTCTTAGGGGAGGGAGCTAGGACAGGAACTGGGCTGATGGATGGGCTAGGATAGAACTGAGAATTGGGTGTTGGGGGAGCTAAGATTGGAAATGGGCTGTGGTGGGGGCTTGGATTGAAATGGACTCATGGAGGGGCTAGAACTGGAGGTAGGCTCATGGTGGGCTTGGATTAGAAATGGGCTGAGTGGAGGGGAGCTAGGATTTAACATGGGCTGATGGTGGGGCTAGGAAAGGACTAGAAATGGGCTGATGGGAGGCTGGTATTGGAAATGAGCTGATGAAGGGACTCGGATAGGACTGGAAATGGATGGGGGAGCTAGGACTGGAAATGGACTGATGAGGGGACTAGAAGGGAGCGGATACTGGGTGGGGCTGGAACTAAAAGGGAGCTGATGTTGGGGGAGATTAGAAGGGGATGGGGCTGGGAGAATGAAATGGAGAGGGGAAAAATATTTTGTGTGAGGGAAGAAAAATGTACAATTGGCCGGGTATTGGGAGAGTAAGTGGGGATTGAGGATGGAGGGGTAAAATTTGAGTGGATGAAATAGGAATGAGGAAAGAGCAAAAGGAGAAAGATTAGTATGTTAAAGCGGATGTAGAGAGAGAGAATGGGAAAAAAAAACTAGAAGAGAGAAGAAAGGACAAATGGACAGCAGATGATGGAGAGTTAGCAGAAAACATGAAGAAACCAGAAGAAAGTGGCTGGAGCAATTGCAACTGTGTAACTGAGCTGAGGTATTCTGTTTATGTAATTCCTTTTTGACATTGCCACTTGTTCTCTTTCCCCAGTAGGTCATGTATTGTTGTTCTCTGAAATGTATTGGTTTAATATTTGCAGTGTTGCCTTTTGATAGGTATGGTATGGTGCTTTGTGACTCCTGGTAGTGCTGTTAGGATACGGCGGGTTTGCTATTGGTTCTAAATGGGCAGTGTTTGTAGTAGTTCCTAATGTGCCTGGCGGTTGGCACTGGATTATAGTAATGTAGAAACCTTTTAGTCTGTCTTTATCCATACACTCATTAAGAGACATGTTTACTAAAAGTTAGTGTATGTTAGCATTATGCAAATATTTATGCAAATTGACGTGCTGGCACTTTGAGGAAATTCTTTGGTTTTGTGCGGCAGTTTGGGCACTCGGGCTCAAAAAGGTTAGCCATCACTGCCCTAGTGCTTCTCCCCTTCCCCAAGATTGTTGTAATCATCTGAACACCATCCCTCCCAGAACAATCCTATAAAAATACATATTTGGACATCACACTTTTTAAAATTGAACTTTGTTTTGTCAATATTTGCATATTTCCTATTCTTCCTGCAGGTAAAAGCATGCACTAATTTTTTTTCAAGTTTGTGTGGCTGCCAGGACCCATTGTTTTGCTTTGACTGCAGCTGCTCTTTCCTGCCCTTCCCTCTCCCTGAAGCTGCTGCCCTAGTTGACAGTCTAGTTTGCCTTGTGGTTGGCCAGCCCTGCTTTTGGATACAAGGTGTGTTGACATAAGTGATAGGAGGCTTTTCTGTACCATGTCAGTGATAAAAATCCTGTTTTTGCTAAGAGTAGCCCTTCTGTCATGCATCTATAGAGATACCATTTGTACCTAATGGACAAAAGCCATTTTGTCTAAAAAGTTGTTAAATTAGCTCCTAAGAGGACAATTTCAGGCTTCTGTAATGTGTCGGGAACTGTTGAGGTCAGAAAGTCTTTGTGATGCCATCAATCACTGAGAAAACAACTGATTGTCTTTGATAACACCTGATGGTCTGTTGCTTCATTCCAATCCATTCCAAAACGAGCCTTAAAGTTCTAAACACAAAATGTACAAATGATTTTGTTGAATGATCTCCTCAAATGAAGGCTATATATATATATATGGTGGTTTTTGGATTGGCAGATATATATATATAATATGATATCATATAATATATATACATGTTAATCCAATCCAATAAACACTGCTTATGGAAATATACCTATACTATAGTATAAACAGGACATTGATACTAGATAATGAACTTTCATGTTCTTTGTGAGATCTATATGATTGAATGTATAGTGAAGGTTTGCTTAATGATTGTTCAAATGAAGGCTTAGCTCTAGTGCTCTGAGGCAAGTGCCAACTACCTTATCATTTGGGCCACCAGTGATTCAGACAGTTGTGCTAACCCTCATGGTGTCTACCACCACTTCAAGAATTCTATACAAAGCATTATATCAGTCAGCTTTTAAACTGGCTCCCCTTGAATGTATATCAGTTTAAAATTCAGCACATAAACATGTAAGCTCTGGCAAATATCAATGTACATTGCAAAATAGGCACCAACCTGTGCCTACATATGAGTGATACTGTTTTTTTTTCTGCACATGGGGCTTGTTTACAAAGCCGCGGTAGTGGTTCGCGATCGCGATCGCAGCCGCGGCCCCATTGAAATCAATGGGGCCGCGGCTCCGATTACGATCGCAAACCGCTACCGCGGCTTTGTAAACAAGCCCCTTATAGATTTCTAAAATGGATGCTCCAGCTGTACATGCCAGCAGCTCTTTATATGTATTTTACAAAAGGCTCCATGTTTGCAGAGCCTTTTGTAAAATACTGGGGGAAATGTGAACATTCCGATTTGGGCATCCCATGTCTCACATACAGCCCCTATGCAAAATAGTAGTGCATGGCAAAGAGGTAGGTTTTCAGTTTTTTGCGGAATTCTATAATTTCTGTTGTGGATCTTAGGTCCTCTGGGGTGGAGTTCCAAATAATGGGGGCCGCATGTGAGAAGGCTCTGTTATTAGTTAGTTTGGTTGCTTTTATAAAATCATTTGGGGTCCTTAATTTATTTGAGTGTCCTTTTCTGTGAGTGACTTTTTGAGTTTCCTTGCTTATAAGATTGCTTAATGGGATTGGAGCCATGCCATTGAGAGCTTTAAATGTGGTTATTGTGGTCTTATATATTATCCTGCTTTGTATTGGGAGCCAGTGCAGGGTTGCTAATATTGGAGTAATATGTTGGAATGAGTGTGCTTTCATTACAATTCTAGCTGCTGCGTTCTGTGCTAGTTGTATTCTTTTAATGTTTTGTTTCGTTATACCTAAGAGAATTAGGTTGGAAAAATCAAAGTGTGGGGTTATGGTTGCCTGTATTATGTTAATGAAATCTTGTAAGTGGACTAAGGGGCGTAGTTGCTTGAGTATTTTGAGTTTGAAATAGATTTTCTTTATAGTGTTTCTAATGTGGGTGTTCATCGTTAGGTGTGTATCTAAAATGACTCCTAGGTATCTTATTTCGTTTTTTATTTTGATGTCATGGTTTTGTATTGTTATGTGGGTTGGAGGGACATATGAATGGTTTTTTGTTACAATTAATACCTCTGTTTTTGAATGGTTTATGTGGAGGTTTTTCGCTTTTAGCCAGGTTGCGATTTCGTTAAGACAATCTGTTAAGAGTTTTATCGGTACATCAGGGATGGTGAATGGAATGTATAACATAATATCATCTGCGTATAGATGATAGAGTACACCGAATTTTTTGAAAATGTCACAAACTGGAGATGTGGAGTATGGGTGGAGTATGGGTGGAGTGGAGTATGGGTGGAGTATGGGTGGAGCACTGGCAGCGTGTGCCCGTACACACATAGATTATACAATGCTATCATTTCCATGCTTTCCTGAAAATTGTGGGAGTGGACATTGGCTCCAGCTCCACAGCTGCTGTAAATGTCTGCACCTGCAATGTAGGCGTGAGATCTTCCACTTAACGCTAGTAGTTTATAAAGGCAGCTTTTATAAAAGTGCCTTAATATAGATGCCTGAAAACACATTTTAATTAGGTGCCCCCTTATAAAATTCCCCTCCATGTGTGTGAAGTTACATGTGTGCAGCCTGCAAGTGTGTAACTTTACCTCAACTGCGCAGTGGGGAGAAAGGGAGGGGCTTTGAAAATTACCCCAGGAAATTTATGCACTTACTTTGGCATGCACAGTTTCTGGAATATATTACCTGTATGAGTTCATATTTTTAAGTCTGTGCATAAAGCACAGCTTTACTCACAGAAATGCTTTTGAAAATTATCCTGTATGGTGGGAATAAATTATGTAGAATTTGAGCTGTTATCTAGCATTGGCTGTGGAATATTGATGGCAGAGATTTATGTTACCTTGTTTTCTGTCTGACAGGCTCTGTGTGCACTACTCGGCTCAAGACAGGGGTTGGCTACCCTCAGCTAAGTGCAGTAATTGAGTGTGCTGATTCAGCCCATGGCCTGAAAGGACACATCATATCTGTAAGTGCAAACCCTGGGAGGTATTGTGCCCTACCTGGAACCAGAACCGTTTACTTAAAACAGAGTTTCCTAACATCTTTGATTTTATGAACCCCTTATCAACCTCCAAAATGTTCAGGGAACACCTGTTCATCCCCACCACTCTTCCTGGATCCCCTCCCCTCAACACCAAACCAATTCCTATTAGCCTTCTTTATCTCCATTCCCCTTCTTATCCACACCAGTCATTCTCTCTTACTCCCTCTTCCCAGCCAGGCTCCACCCCCTCTCTTCCCCCCCCCCCCCCCCCAAGTCCCTGCTGGTCTCAGTCTCCCTATCAATCACTCTATTCTCCCAAGCCAATCCCCACCATCCTCTGTCTATACACCCAGTCAGTCTCCACCAATCAGTTAGTCTCACTCTTTCCAGCCTGCTAGTCCCCACCATTAGTATCTGTCCTTCTCCTCACCTGTTGATATGCACTGCTGTCCCCAACACTCCTGCTTCTGGCCTCCACAGTTGCCACTGCTGGCCTGACTCCTACAACCACTTCAGGTTCCAGTTGGTACATTCGCCTCTCATTCGACTCCTACAACTGCTGCTTCTTCCAGCCCCATGGCTACTGATGCTGCTGCCACCATCTCTGCAGCCACTGTTGATCCCACCTCTACAGCAGACTCTTTATTTTGCTTAAATGGAATATTGCAGCATGCAAAGACCTATTTTCTCATCTCTGTGTCTTGTGGCCCCTTATAATGGTCTCACAGACCCCCTTGGTGTCCATGGACCACAGATTTAGATTCCCTGATCTAAAGGCAGTAGCAATAATTATCATCCAAAAGAGCCCCACCCTCACCCTTTCCTTACTAGGCAAGGAATACTGGCCAAGGAAAACTGTAATTCACCATTAAATTTGCATGCTAATTTAAGATGTGTTTTGGCACTTTCAAGAATAAACTCAGAGAAACCAATCTACAGTTAGCACTACTGTGAAAAATTGTTCCACTCAGGATAGGACCCAGCCATCAGCACTACTTAGTCAAACGAAAGTCCTTCAAAACTCCTATTTTTCAAACATTTTCCTTTCTGGCACTGAGGAACTCCATTTTCCCACTAGAGGGACTCATTACAACATAATCAATTTAAACACTTTCTCTTTGGTGCTCAGAGTTCCATAATCTCGAAGCTGTGTAAGAGTTTTCAAAGAAGAATTCTGATCACGCATCTGGGTAATACAGATTTCCAGAGCTAAAATTAAGTAGATGGGAAATGTATTGCACAAGAGTGTTCACAGAGTAAGATTTAAGCTTTTTGTCACACATAACCTTCATAGATTGAGAATAAAAGCACCCCAGGTCTTTGCGCCACTTTGAAATAAGAATTGTTATCCGATATTTTACTGTATTTTCAAAATGTCTCAGTTTATGCTTTGTCAAAACAAGGGGCCAACAAAAACCATGTGAGGGAATCATTAGCATCAGGCTCTTGTCAAATCAGTTGGGCTGTGATCAATGCCATGGGAACAGGTTAGGATACAAGAAGAGCTACAGATCTCTCAGATCCATTTTTCGCAGGAGAAGAAGACAGTAGGACTAGAAAGAGAGACAATGAGAAATCACTCAGCAAAGGGCTTGCTGGGGTGAAGTTACCCAGTTCCTGTAGGATTTTAGGCCAGTTCTGATTGAGTCAGTGCAAGAGTGTTATGTGCCTTAGCCTAGTACCCCCATTATTTAACTTTCAGCCTCTAGCAACCCCCCCCCCCAAATAAATAAACTGAAGAATCACAAATCATGATCATTCCAACACCATCAGTCCCAGGACATTTCCATAAAATACAATATTGGATTTCATATTTTTAAGTATTAAACTTTGTTATTTATATGCGTAATAGTAGTAGTACAGTGCCTTGCGAAAGTATTCATCACATTATGTACAACCTGGAATGAAAATGGAGGTTCATTTGGATGTTAGGTAATGGACCTAACAATATAGTCCAAATTGGTGTGTGAAATGACAATAAAATACCTTGTATATATTTAAAAAAAAAACAAGTAAAAACTGAAAAGATGTGAGTGCATATATATTCACCCCTTTTGCTATGAAACCCTTAAATTAAATCTGATCCAACCAATTAACCTCAGAAGTCACATAATTAGTTGATTAGGGTCACCTGTGTGCAATCAGTGTCACATGATCTTTCATATGATGCCTGTATAAATAAACCTGTTCTGAAAGGCCCCTGTCTCTGCAACACCACTAAGCAAGCAACATGAAGACCAAGGAGCACTCCAAACAGGCCACAGACAAAGTTGTGGAGAAGTATAGATCGGAGTTGCATTATAAAACAATATCCCAAATTCTGAATATCCCACAGAGCACCATTAAATCCATTATAACAAAATAGAAAAAATATGGCACCACTACAAACTTAACAAGAGAAGGCCACCCACCAAATCTCACAGATCGGGCAAGGAGGGCATTAATCAGAGATGCTACAAAGACACCAAGGATAACACTGAAGGAGCTGCAAAGATCCACAGCAGAGATGGGAGTATCTGTTCATAGGACCACTTTAAGCCATACACTCCACAGAGTGGGGCTTTATGGAAGAGTGGCCAGGAAAAAGTCATGGCTTAAAGAAAGAAATAAGAAAAAAATGTTTAGAGTTTGCACAACAGCATGTGACAGACCCCTCAAACACATGAAAGAAGGTTCTCTGGTCAGATGAGACGAAAATTGAACTTTTTGGCTATCATGAGAAATACTATGTGTGACGCAAACCCAACACTTCCCATCACCCCAAGAACACTATTTCCACAGTGAAACATAGTGGTGGTAGCATCATGCTGTGGGGATGTTTTTCATCGGCAGGGACAGGAATACTGGTCAGGATTGAAGGAATGATGGATGGCATTAAATACAGGGAAATTCTTAAGGAAAACCTGTTCCAGTCTACCAGAGATTTGAGATCGGGACGAAGGTTCACCTTCCAGCAGGACAATGACCCTAAACATACTGCTAAAGCTGGTTTAAAGGGAAACATCTAAATGTCTTGGAATGGCCTAGTCAAAGCCCAGACCTCAATCCAATTGAGAATCTGTGGCATTATTGAAGATTGCTGCACACCAACGCAACCCATCTAACTTGAAGGGGTTGGAGCAGTTTTGCCTTAAGAAATGGGTGAAAATCCCAGTGGCTAGATGTGCTAAGCTAATAGAGACATTCCCCAAGAGACTTGCAGCTGTAATTGCAGCAAAAGGTGGCTCTACAGAGTATTGACTTTGGGTGGTGAATACATATGCACATTCCTGCTTTCAGTTTTTTTTGTCTTAATTATTGTTTGTGTCACAATAAAAGATATTTTGCACCTTCAAAGTCGTAGGCATGTTGTGTATATCACATGGTGCTAACCCCCAAAACTCCATTTTAATTCCAGGTTGTAATGTGACAACAGAACAAACACAGAGGGGATGAATACTTTTGCAATGCACTGTGTGTATATATATATATATATATATATATATATATATATATATATATGTGTGTATATATACAGGGTGGCCCAAAAAAGTGAGAACATCTGATAGCATATAAGTTATTTAAAAATTCAAAAAGACAGATGTAAACGATTGACAAATTTAAAAAAAAAAAGATGGCGACCAGAAATTGTCGAAATAAAGACGCGATATAGCTAAAAAAGGTAAATAAGTAAACTATTTAAGCTTTTAATTTACGAGATGTTCTCACTTTTTTGGGCCACCCTGTATATATATATTTATTTATTTAACAGGTCTTATATACCGCTTTATCATATACATTCAAAGTGGTTTACAATGAACAGTTATAGCGACAACTTTACATTGAACAGGGTTATTCAACTTGGAGGTTACATTGGGGTAGAACAAGCAATTGTCAGTTGCTAACTGTATACAAGAGCTCTAGCTCTATATTGGGGGCTGATATTCAGCGGCTGCGGTCAAAGTTTTTAAAGCACCTGACTGCCATCACTTTAACCAGATATTCAGCGACAGATCTTGTCCGGTGCTGAATATCTAGTTTCGCCAGACAGAGCTCTGGCTATCCAGCTACTGGTGATATTCAGCCACTAACTAGATAGCTAACTTTATCTGGTGTTTGCTTTATTGTTAGTGCCTGAATATCATCGCTAACCGGATGGCTGCAGGATTTGCCCCCCGCTCCTCCCACAGACTGCCCTGATTTTAACCGGGTGTCTTTTCTGCAGTCTGTGAGCACATTCAGCGGCACTATCTGAATAGTGCTACTGAATATTGGGATCATCACAGGTCCTGCTAACCAGCTAAAGCCTTTTAAATATGCCCAACCTTCCTGCAGGTGAAAGTAAGTGCTAATGACGTCTGGACCAAATTTTGTTTTGACTGCAACTGCTCTTAGCTGCCTCCTAGAAGCTGTCAACCAAGGCAACCACTTAGTCTGCCTAATGGTTGAGCCAGTCTTGGTCCTTGATTTTTGACTATCCCATCCTGATGTATTATGGGACCTATACAGGATTGGTGCAAGGATATGAGATGCTCTAGGTGAACAGCTCTCCCCTCCCCTCCCCTCCATTGCCGCCCCCCAGGACTTGCAGCAGTAGCAATGCCATCAAAACAGCAACACGGTGCTTACCTATGACATTGCTTTGCTGTTGGCGTTTGCTCTGACCAGCTGCTTCCACCCACTCAGACGCAGACTTCTTGTTTGCATGGGAGCAAAAGTCAAGTGGACACCAGTAGTTTCTTTAAATAAATCACCTTTATTGCTGTTCTCCCCAAATAAGTATGTACACATGCAAAAATGAGCAAAAGAATCACAACAATAAGCAAAGTCCAAAAGGAAAGCCCTTATTTCAGGTCCTTAGATAACTAAACTCCTCTCGCTCCTTTTCTTCTGAAGCTCAGGTTAATTAAATATACATGTTAATGACTCATTTTTAAGATACCCCTAACACAGGCAGTCATTTGTGAAACATGGTATATTGGGTAAAGGTGAGCACTTGGAAATAATGTCATAAAAGGAAATAAATTCCAAAATATACACAACACACAACCACTGTAAATATCCAATGTAAATAATTTAATGGTTGTTTGTATTACTAATACATCATGAAGTTGAAGTTTTGCTCAATGTAAATAGTTAAACTAAACCGTTCATTGTAAATAGTTGAATCTGATTGTTCAATGTAAATGTATACATCTGTGTACAATTGTTAAAATGTTCCTTGTAAACCGCCCTTGATCGCTGGAAGGGGCGGTATAGAAAAATAAAGATAAATAAATAAATAAATAAATAAAACAAGGGAGCTGGATTGATAGATGCAGGACAGGCCCACCAAACACTGTGGAACCAGCAGGGATATGTCTGCCTGGCTCCCCTTAGATATGGTCACTGATAAAAAGCACCTCTTGCTGGTCCAAAGGCCTCCTTTGGGGGACAGGTATCTTTGCTTTGGTGATCTGTGTCCAGTTGTCATCTTGTGATCCAATTTCATCTTGTCATTCTTATTCTGTAGTCATGGATACTTCTCAGACTCGCCACCTCCTCCAACGACCTGCAGGCATCTTTCATACTGAATCGGTTGGTCACAGTGGGTCAGGGTATCTGTCTGGATAGAGGCCAAGTAGTACAGTGGTGACAGCTTTGGCAACATAATGTTTCCCAGCCATCCTTCTGCTGTAAGGAGCTCTGGTACCTACTGAAAAAAATAGCAAAGGCCTACCAAAATCCCTAGCCTTTCCTCAGCTGTCCTCTTAATATAATCATCTTACCTCTTTTCTGTGAGATCTAACCCCTGTGTATAGGCCCTACTGCTTGCTCACCAGTTATGGTGGAATATAACAGTTTATCTTCATTCTCTGAAGAATTACCTCAAGGATTTAATAAAATATTACTAATCAAGAGCCCCTGCAAGTCTTCTGTTTTCACAGATAAACATTTCACCTAATTACTTTATTGTTTTTCCCTTCTAACTAATGCCAAGCCATTTTATCTAATCCAACTCCCTAATTTGTAGGAAATATTGGAAGATAGGGTAGGTGAAAGACAGGTTGGGAGGGGGAAGAAATTCACACTTCGGAAGTGTTGTCACTTCAGAGTATTACAAGCCTTCCCCCCACCCCCTGCTTGTAATAAGCCTCTCAAGAATGGCTACGATTGGTGATTCTATCATCCAAGATATTCTTACCATATCTTGTAAGGTGCATCTCTTCTTGCCCCAGTAGACTTTCTTCATTGTATATAAATCCATGGTCCAAAAAAATCCAGTCACCCCTTCAACACAATCCACTTAGCTCTTTGAAAATTGCCCTGTGGGTAAAGGTGTACAGGTAGTTCCATACTGCGTGTACTTTCACTCATATTTAGCAAAATGCTTCCCATAGACATGGGATTGCAACAAGGCACAGAACTTGGCATTTTCAGAAGTTCATGAGTTAATTTATTCATATTAGGGGTCTTTTTATAAAGTTTTTTCTGTGTGTAAAGACTGTTTTATACACAGAAAAGGGCTTTTATAAAATCAAGTACAGGCATTCCTGAGAGAATAGTTTGGGCAGGACTGTAGCAAGCTAGAAATGCACCCTGTATGACTTGCAAACCTGGTGCCCCCAGTCCAGTCGCAGGCAGAAACCTGCACTTATCGAGCTTCCTGGAAGCCCATGTGATGACGTCAGCACCCCTTCTGTGGCCCCACCTCTCTCACAGCTCTTGCTACAGCCCTGAGTTTGGGTGGCGTGGAGGCAGAATTGTGATGTACATGTCTTATAAAATACGCATTTACATATATAGAGCACATGAGCAAATTTACACCGTCGGAGTAGGTGAAAATGTTTTCATTGGCTTTTGTGAGCCATTGGGGTTGGATCTGGGAGCCTATTTGACAGAGGAATATAGGCAGCGCCTATCTTGCCTTAATAAAGTAGGCTTAAAGTAGGTGCCTTTTGGGATTTCTTACATAGGCATCTTCTGATAAAATTACAGTATCCCTAAGAAGTATCCACAATGGTGCAAGTGTCAGCAGGCTCTTCGTGCAGCCAGTTTGCATAGTGAAAGTATGTGTGTACTTTCGCTTTGAAAGCTGATGCAAAGTCTGTTCCGAGAAATTACTTTGAACTTTGCAACTATGTAGACAGTATGAAAATTCTCCCCTAATTAGTGATAAGATGAGATTCAAGTTGAACTAAATAAATACCTACAGGAAGTATATGAGAGACAGGGTATATATAGAGGGGGTCTATCTTCTGACATACCGGTCTTGTTTTCAGCAGTCTTGACTCAGAGGTGCAATGAAATCCAGGGTGACAACATCTCCAACTGTTGTAGTAAATAGTTGTTGACTAGTCTTCCTTCTATACATACATGCAGCCACAAAGATACAGCAATAGTCTGTCTCTGTTGCCTGCTTTAGAGACTGTTCTCATTTATGTGAAGTTTGAGTAATAGTGTGGGAAGTAAGTGTTCCTGAGAATCACATTAACTGCACTATATCATTTGTCCCTCAGATAAAGGGATGGTATTCTAGACACAGATTGATGAGAGCTTTGTCAAAATGAGCAAATTAATTCCATTTTTATTAATACCAAATGGATAGCTAGGCCTTTATTTCAGCATTATGCATGAGCTCTGCTTCAGAGTCTACTGTAATGTGAGCACATGACTCTCTCTAGTGAACAAAGCCCAGAGCTGACTATCACACCTGGAAAATGGTCATAATTTCCTTCATTAAAGGTTTACTTTACTTTAAAACATTTCAAATCAAACTCCCTAGAAAGGAGAGAGCTTGAAATATACCTTCACAGGAGTACCTTAAAAATTTATCACAATTTGTCCTTTTCATAAAAGGTAATGCTTTATGTTGCAGGATCTCTGTGGGCTCATGACACCATGATGGGACATCTCCGGCCACAGAATTGCTTCAGGAGTGTGGGAGGCTCAGTGAGCGTTGTAGCACTAGTTATCAGGAAAAGTTGAATTTCTGGTGCACACTAAGCCCCAGATCACTTTTTCCAAAAAACGTTTGTCTTTAGGGGCCTTTTCCTACAGCGTTTTAAGTTTTTGGACCCAAAGCGCATTTAGCACAAAAACTAATGTGCGTTAAGTGCAAAACCTTCGTGGTAACTGTCAGGGGCGTGACCAGCACGCTCCCGGCAGTTAACATGCAGATGCATACCCCAATGCACAGCGCAAGTACTGCGGGTTCACCTAAATCCACTTATTGCGGTAGTGTTAGGTGCACGCACGCTAGTGGCCACATTGACAGCACACAATATGTCCCCCTGCTCTAACTGCAATGTGCCCTCCCTTCGCCCCTACCCCACCCATTCAGCATCCCAACAGGCAAGGAGCAGTTAGTGAGCAAATCAGCCTCATATCCCCACACTAACAGATACCATGGGCTCAAACATGCAACTACCGCGCGCGAAAACGCATGTTAACTTCGTAGTGCGTGTTAGTAAAAAGACCTCTTACTGTAGTATGGAACATTACCTTATTGTATAGTGCTCTTTGCAGAGGTCAGCTCTCCTGAAACGCCGTTTTAAATGACTAATCACTCATGAAAACTGTGCAATTTCCTCACTACACACATACAGTGTCTACTATGGACTCACATGGCTCACTGGTAGAAACTGATTTTATTGACCCAACAGTGTTTCCTGTTAGACTGCAGAGGTTTATTTGTGCATGGACGTTTTCAGCTCTGTGATTTCTGTTTTGTTTTGCTTTCTGAAGGATGGAGGATGTAGCTGTCCAGGAGATGTCGCCAAAGCTTTTGGTAAGTCATCCAAACTCTGCACAGACACCAGATGTGTGCTTAGTTGTTCCCTTCTGCACAAAACACACATAAGCTACAAATTCCTAATCAAATATGAAGCATCATTCTCTTGTCTACTACTTATGGGTATCTTAACATACTGTAGTCCCCAGTTTTGCTATGCGTTTTGTGTTATGAACAGGGACTGTGTCCTACATCTACAGCGCTGCGTACACCTTGTTGCACTGTGCAAATGATTAGTACTACTAGTAGTACCATTAAAATTTAGGGCCTGATTCATTACACTTTTTTTCACCAAAGGCACAGAATGAAAGAAAAGTCTTAGCAAAATGTTTTTAGAAAACCTGAAAAATGTCAGTACTATTAGAAAATTCTTATCAGAGAACAGCTTCACATATTTGACACCTGATGTGTCACTAAAGCAGTCGCCGTGAATGGAATATACATGCTCACCACATGCTCAGAGAAAAAGAAAAGAAATATCCCTTTTAATGCACAGTAACAGGATGTGAAAAAGGATTTAAGGTGACTGTAGAGCACATCAACACCCGACTTTGAATTACTTTGTTGCCTCCTCCACAAGTTTGCAAGTGCGCATAAAGATTCAGAGATGCTGTGATTCAGAAAACGTCCAAGCGAGTACCACTTTGCCACGGAATAAAGTGCTACATGAATACCAGCAGCAGAATAAGGGTATTTTAGAAGTCCTATTCATGAGCTGGACATCTGAAAATGGGTACTTAGGTGTGCAAAGCACGGAGACATCTTTGGAGACATTTTTAGAAGCCGGGTATATAGACAGCCCCAGCGCGAGAACATCTATGTAGCATGGGGGCATGGTGGAGGCGTTGCCTGGGCGGAGCAAGGGAGATGCACGTTGCGGTGCAATTTTAAAACAACACAAGCACATGTGGCCCTGACCAGTGAGAGGTCCATGCCTATACCCGCTCCTGACCTTGAATAAGGTGTAAAAAGTGGTTGTTTCATGGATTGAATGGTTCCAGAGGGAAAAGCAAAACGCTCTTACATCGCCACAGTTATTATTTCCTGCCCAAAGAAATCCAAGCATAAATACATACTCCATACATATTACAGAGCCACCACCACATGTCTCCAGGACCGGGCCGTCCATTGAGTAAGAATGTTGTTTGCACAGGGCCCCGCGTTTCAGGGGGTCCCGCGCAAACAACATTCTGTATCAGCCCAGGCAGATTAAAAAAAAAACAGACTGGCTGCCGCTGCCGCTGTGGCAGCAGCAGAATCAAGCGTCCCGCGGGCCCCCCCCCCCCTGCATGGCAGAGCCCTCCCTGCAGCATCAGCTCCCTCAGCGTCGGCTCTCAGAGCTGCGAAGGGAGAGTTTCTCTCTCGCAGCGCTGTTAAGCCCGCCGGGGCTGATGGGAACAGGCATTTCCTGTTTCCCATCAGCCCCAGCGGGCTTAACAGAGTCGCGAGAAAGGGGGGGGGGTTAGGACTGGAAATGAGCTATGGGGGGGCTAAGACTGGAAGTGGGTTGATGGGGGGCTCAGGACTAGTAATAGGCTATGGGGGTTTGGATTGAAATGGACTCATGGAGGGGTTAGAACTGGAAGTAGGCTCATGGGGGGCTTGGATTGGAAATGGGCTGAGTGGAGGGGAGCTAGGATTTGACATGGGCTGATGGTGGGTCTAGGAAAGGACTAGAAATGGGCTGATGGGGGACTGGGATTGGAAATGAGCTGATGGAGGGTCTCGGATAGGACTGGAAATGGATAGGGGAGCTAGGACTGGATATGGGCTGATGGTGGGGCTAGGATAGGATTGGAAATGGGCTGATGGGGAGCTAGGACTGGAAATGGACTGATGCGGGGACTAGAAGGGAGTGGATGCTGGGTGGGGCTGGAACTAGAAGGGAGTTGATGTTGGGAGAGGCTTAGAATGGGATGGAGCTGGGAGAGTGAAATGGAGAGGGGGAAAAATATTTTGTGTGGGAGGGAAGAAAAATCTACAATTGGCCGGGTATTGGGAGAGTAAGTGGGGATTGAGGATGGAGGGGTAACATTTGAGTGGATGAAATAGGAATGAGGAAAGAGCAAAAGGGGAACAATTAGTATATTAAAGCAGATGTAGAGAGAGAATGGAAAAAAAAACTAGAAGAGAGAAGAAAGGACAAATGGACAGCAAATGATGGAGAGTTAGCAGAAGACATGAAGAAACCAGAAGAAAGTGGCTGGAGCAATTGCAACTGAAAAAAATGCACAAAAGGTAGAAAAATATCTCTTTATTTTGAATTTATTAACTGGAATATGTCACCTCTGGGAAATGTGCATCATTAACGTCTGTGCTTTGTTTAGTACAAGAGGAAATTAATTTATAGTTTTATTTCTGCAGTGTTGCTGTACATTCCAAGTTTAGCTTTTGAGATTCCCAGTTTAATTGTCTTCCTGTTTCTAAACTGTGATTCCTTGTTTGGTGATGGTCTATGTTTTACATGTGTAACTGAGCTGAGGTATTCTCTTTATGTAATTCCTATTTGATATTGCCACTTGTTCTCTTTCCCCAGTAGGTCATGTATTGTTATTCTCTGAAATGTATTGGTTTAATATTTGCAGTGTTGCCTTTTTATAGGTAGAGTATGGTGCTTTGTGAGTCCTGCTAGTGCTGTTAGGATATGGCAGGTTTGCTATGGGTTCTAAATGGGCAGTGTTTGTCGTAGTTCCTACTGTAATGTGCCTGGCAGTTGGCACTGGATTATAGTAATATAGAAGTCTTTTAGTCTTTCTTTATCCATACACTCATTAAGAGGCATGTTTACTAAAAGTTAGTGTATGGTAATATTATGCAAATATTTATGCAAATGAGGCCACTTATGCAAATGAGGCCACGCACCGAGTCTCCGCACATGGCCCCGCACCCCCCTTGGGCCGCCTCTGCATGTCTCAGTATATGAAATGGCAGGCCAAGATGTTCAAGTCTCATAACTTAGTTGTCCCCATCTGGAATATCCCTGCCAGCATGTCCAAGTGCCCGGTTTTGAGGCCCTGCAAATCAGGACATCCACATTTCTGCAATGGCCTCTCCCTTGAATGTACCCAGCCTTGCAATCTGCATGGGGCCCATCTCCATAACTGGTTAGAGACATTAATTTTTCACGGTGGAGACAGCAATTTCAGAAGGCTCTTATACGTGTCTCCCTTCACTGCTGCCACTCCTTCTGATTTTTGGACATTGTGCTCTGGACATCCCAGATTCTTACTAGACGTCCTTCTAAAATGCCACTTTATATGTTCTAGTTAGAAAAATAACCTCCAAATAACACTGCTAAATGTGACCACTCGGTGTTCCACCCATTTCATTCCAAAAAGCAACTATTATGTTTTTTTCAGATCTTTTTGTCACCATTTTTCCAAGCCCAGTTAGAGCAGTTGTCACCTTTGGTCCTTTTTAATTTATATATTTAAAATTCTATCTCTCAATTACTTGCAGAAATATTTCTTCCAACTACATCCTATTCCCAAAGCTTTAGGCTTCATTTATATAACTCTCCTTCCGGCACTTATCTGGATAGCAATGTAGGCCTGCTTTTTATGGCAATACACCAAAAATACACTCAAAAAACAAAAAAGAATACAATTTGCAACTTGGTTTCAACAAGGCTCATACTTGAAACACTATTCAATGTGTTGATGTAAGAAACACATGAAAAACACATAAAAAACGTGGGCAAGAGGTCTCAGCTTAACAAGGGCTAGTTTCCAGTGCATTGACGAATCACGCACATCAGTAATCCAAGCCCAAACCATACTACCTTACCTCAACAAAAACAAAACATGTATGCTGTCAACTAGCTACGAGGCCATCACTGCACTCAAAGACAACCACCCTGCTTCACTCTGGCATACATAACCACCACCAACTCCAACCTCCTTTTAAAAGAAATCCACATCCCATGATCCTCCATCACATGACCTGAGACTCATTCACTAAACGCTATCACAACCAATCAGAATTAAATACAACTCCCCCATTCAATCTGAGCATTTAAGCCCACCGGACTCACCGTTCCCACCAAAAAAATCCATTTCTGTTCACATATCACTAAGGACTGCTCCCGCATACGACCCTCTCTATCCTCCAGTACTTGATCCAGACAAAAACATTGCAGATCCAAAAACCCATGCCCCTTATCTAAGCAATGTGCCACCAAAGGAGTTTAATTGTCTTCCAAATGCTCAAATTTCTGAATTGTGTCAGGAATCTACTCATTTTGGTCTGACTGATCAGACTGAAGATATCACTAATGGGAATAGCGGGGAGAAGGTCCTCCTCCTACAAAAGCGTGTTGTCCGCTCTGAACTTCACAGACTTTCACTAATTGAGTATATCCGGCAGCAACATATTCCGCGGGGTCTTCGTGTTTACAAGGAGCCTCGCTTGTTTGCCTCTGATGGTTCTTTCCTTGCACGTTGGAATAGCATCCTTAATAAGTGTTCGCTGGACTTAATGGTGCTTGTAGTTAATACAGCAAAAGAAAATTTGTCTGAATGGAATAAACAACTTGAGCAGATGCTGTCAGCTTTAAAAGCCGCTGAAACTGAAGCACGTTTTAAGCAACGTATGGATGATTGCCGTAAACAAATAGATCTGTTGAGGGAAGAGGTGCGAAAGGAGAAGGAGAAGAAATTGAAATGGGATTACACTGATTATACCGTGGATGAACATCAATCGCAAACAACAACGTAGGGTGAAGAAACGAGTTGATTTTGATCTTTCGTCTGAGGAGTCATCTGGTTCCGGTTCCAATAAATCATCTCGGGAAGATTTTTTAGAGGAAGGCCAGAAGAGTAAAGAGAAAGAAGGTGTGCGAGGCCGGACCAAGATGCGAGGAGGCTCTCGCCAGAAGGATTGAGGAGGTGTGTTGAAAGAGCTGTACCAGCCCAGTCATTGGTGGTTAATCTGCCTGCTTTTCAGTTGTCCGAGACTCATCTAAAGGTTTTGAACAAAGGTTTATCCTTTGTCCCGACCATTCATTTTGACTCCTTTCAATTTAGGGTGGATTTTGAGAGTTTGTTAAAAAAATTACATCTAAAGGTGTTTTTTGCCTCTTTACAAAGCAATGTAGATGAGGGGGTTTCTGTCCCTCAGAGAAGGGTGAAGATTCCTTTTAAATCTAATTGGATGCCACCGGGACAGTTGCCTCCGGCGTTGCAGGTGTTTAAACGTTTAGTTATGCAAGATGTGGAATGTCTGGAATCTGCACAGCAGGGGCGCCCTTGTGTTTTTTCCTCTCTGTCTAAGCTTGAGAAAGCTGCCCTTGATGATCTGGCTTCTAAGCCAGATCTTGTCATTCGCAAGGCTGATAAAGGTGGAGCCATTGTGGTGTGGGCCCGGGAGGATTATGTATGTGAGGCTGCACACCAATTGCAGCATACAAATATTTATGTGTGTTTGCAGCTGGATCCTACCCAGGACCTGCAAAATATGATTAGGGACCTCACCACAAAGGCTCTGGAGGCAAAAATCATTTCTAAGAAAGAATGTGGGTTTTTGAATGTTAGGTCTCCTGTGGTTGCAAAATTTTATTTGCTGCCTAAAATTCATAAAAGTTTGATTAGTCCTCCTGGGCGACCGATTGTTTCCACCAGGGGTACGGTGTTGCAGCCGTTGTCAGTATTTGTGGATTCTTATCTACGTCCCTTGTTGTTGGATATCCCCTTTTATTTGAAGGACACTACCCATTTTCTGCAAATTATAGCTGAGCATTCATATTTGACTAGCTCTTCTACTGTTTTACTAGCCACATTGGATGTGACTTCATTATACACCTCTATTCCGCAAGAGGCAGCATTTGGGGTGGTAGAGGGGGGGCTCCGGGGTCGTGGGGATTTGGGAGAAGAGTTGATTCAGTTTTTATTGGCAATTACAAGGTTAGCGATTTTCTAAAACTATTTTGTCTTTGAGAATCAGGTTTACCATCAGATCTCTGGGGTGGCAATGGGGGCCACAATGGCGCCGTCGATTGCCAATCTATTCATGGGTTGTTTTGAATCACGATGGATCCCAGGTTCTTGTTTTGAGCCGTGCATTAAATTGTGGTGCCGGTTCATCGATGATGTGTTTGTGTTATGGGATGGATCGTCTGCTGCTTTTCAAGAATTTTTGGTGTGGTTGAACAGTTGTGATAAGAACATACAGTTCACTAGCACGTTTGATTCTCAAAGGATTGTTTTTTTGGATGTGTTGATACAAAAAGATCTGACCAGCTGGAGAACTTCTATATTTAGAAAGCCGACTGATAGGAACACATTTCTTTGTTTTGACAGTGTCCATCCCCATTGGTTGCGCGAGGGGTTACCGTTTTCCCAGTTTGTGGATGAGGATTTTAGGCTTCAATCGAAAGTTTTGGCATGAGGTTTTTTATCTCGGGGATATCCGAAGGAGGTTGTTCACAGGGCGTACAGGAGAGCTCTGTATAGTAACAGGGCTTTGTTGTTGACTCCGTGTGGTTGTCAGGATAGGGATGATGAGGATAGTATTAATTTCATTTCTAAATACTCTCCTTTTAGTGTGCGTCTTCAACGTATTTTTCGGAGGCACAGTAGTGTTCTTAGTGTTGTCCCTGGATTGCTGAATAAATCTATCCGATGTGTATGGAAGCGGCAGCGGAATTTGTGTGATTATCTGTGCCCTTCTGTTTTGAGGTCTCCATGTGTGGCTGATGTGGAAGTAGGGCATAGTCCGTGTGAGGGGTGCTCTATTTGTGTGGTATCTAGTAGGATCTCTAGGTTGACTTATCGTGGTAGGATGTTTAAGTTGAGGAAGCAGACCTCTTGTATCTCTCGCTCGGTAGTTTATGGTATTCGTTGCCCATGTGACCTATTGCATATAGGTAAAACTGACAGGATGTTTCGGCAGCGCATGCTTGAGCATAAGAGTAGGATTGCATGCCGTATCATTGAAGCTCCTTTGGTGGCACATTGCTTAGATTAGGGGCATGGGTTTTTGGATCTGCAATGTTTTTGTCTGGATCAAGTACTGGAGGGTAGAGAGGGTCATACGCGGGAGCAGTCCTTAGTGATATGTGAACAGAAATGGATTTTTTTGGTGGGAACGGTGAGTCCGGCGGGCTTAAATGCTCAGATTGAATGGGGGAGTTGTATTTAATTCTGATTGGCTGTGATAGCGTTTAGTGAATGAGTCTCGGGTCATGTGATGGAGGGTCATGGGATATGGATTTCTTTTAAAAGGAGGTTGGAGTTGGTGGTGGTTATGTATGCCGGAGTGAAGCAGGGTGACTTGTCTTTGAGTGTAGTGATGGCCTCGTAGCTAGTTGACAGCATACGTGTTTTGTTTTTGTTGAGGTAAGGTAGTATGGTTTTTGTATTTTGGTATTGGTTGTATTAGGCATGGGGTTGGTTGGGCTTCTAATTGAAACTTTGTTTGTTTTTCTTTTTCTTTTAGTTTTCCCCTGAAGAAGCTATGATAATAGCAAAACGTTTATAAGCGCTTATTGTGAGGCGTCGAGGTTGGAAATTTGCTGTGAAAAGTTGTATATACTTTTGTAAGACACTTTTCTTGTGGTTGCTGTATGGTTGGGAGGTGTGGAGGAGGTCCTTGATGTTAATTGGGCTTGGATTACTGATGTGCGTGATTCGTCAATGCACTGGAAACTAGCCCTTGTTAAGCTGAGACCTCTTGCCCATGTTTTTTATGTGGTTTTCATGTGTTTCTTACATCAACTCATTGAATAGCGTTTCAGGTATGAGCCTTGTTGAAACCAAGTTGCAAATTGTAATCTTTTTTGTTTTTTGAGTGTATCTTTGGTTTATTGATTTTATACACTTGATAACATGACCAAAGAGTTTTTGTACTGCTTTTTATGGCAGCAATGCTGGCTGAAAATTGCTGCTAGCCAGATAATGTTGGCACTTGTCAGGATAGGAGCTGTAACCCCTTGCTCCATTCAGTATCCCCCTCTCCTTGCATTAACCAGGTAGTGCCAGAGTGGTCTGTGGAAATACTCAGCGGCAATATCTGGAGAACACCGCTGAATCTCTTTCTCAGCACCCTTGGCCTATCCAGATAAGGGCTTTTGACTATCAACCCTAAGATATTTAATGGCTTCAAACATTAAGCAAATTTTCAAGCACAAAATAGTTAGCTAATTTGGGGTTATAAATTTAGAGGGGTATTTTCAAAAGGATACATGTCTTCAATGGGGAGTGAGAGTCTTCTTTGTGGGGTTGGGGTTGAAGGAGATACCTTTTCAGGGGAGGAGGAAAAAGGGTTCATGGGATGACTTTGGGGAAATGGGGGGCTTGACTGGTCTCTGACCGGTCTTCATGGTAGTGGTGATTTTGATAGAGGGAGGGGCAGTTTACATGCCTTTTTTACCAAACACTGGCCCATTTAAGAAGGCTCCCCAAGAGCAGAATAATACAGTTTATGAGGTGGATTGCAAGTTGCATTATTCATTTACTGTAGGAGTCACTAACTTGTGGTATTCAAAGTTAATGACTCCCCTGGTAAATTTTACCGCAGCTTAGTAACGTCTCCATAAGTCTGCTATCTGCCAAAATTTAGCCCCAATATGGATAGTGCCGGGTCAAAAATTCTCTAACCGCCATGGCACTATCCGTATATGACTGGGGCTGATGTAGGGTGGAACAAGGGAGAGAACCGTATAGTATCCATATAATGATAATATTCAGCCACTAGACTGATAACCTATGGGTGGTTATTTTTAGAAGAATCTCCATGTGTATATAGCAGCATTTCCTATGGAGGCTGGAATACATATGGAAATGCATGAATCGTGTACGTTTATTACAACCCACCAAGAACGTTATGATTTGGCGGGAAATAAATATTTTGAAAAAATAGATGCAATTTTAGAAAGCTGCTATTTACACATGGAGGTTCACACGACAAGAAATTCCTGTGGGATGTGGTGGGGCATGGTCTCGATGTGGCCTGTGCTAGCCACAAATCTACAAAGGGAATCCACATATCTGGACAAAACTTTCCACATGGAGATGTGCACCTGCTCTGAGGCATGAAAAGACTTTTCAAAAGTGCTTGTTCTGGCCAGGGCTTTACCTGAGAGATTTAGCGAGTTATTCTCCTTCGTCATCATTGTTTATTTTCTCTTCCAAAATCAACGTTAACAAGCATAGTGGACTCAGTACTTAAATGGTGGCACTTCTATGTGCAGGTCTGCAAAATGGCCGAGCTACTCATGGAAGTGCTTGCCCTTGTACTTCCACGTGAAAGCTGCCGAATTGATTATGGTCAGGTTTTCTATGTGTAGATTTGTAAAATGACTCCTCCAGGACTATATGGCGACAAATCCACATGTACTCCTGCATGGCTTTATATGTAGTTTCACAAAAGGCTCTACGTTTGGCAGAACCTCTTCTAAAATACTATGGGAATTGAGCATGTCTCAATACCAATCTCAACATGCTATGAAAATTCACCATCATGTGTCTACTTTAAGCCTGCTAAATAATAACAGCAGGATGCAGTAAATACAGATATTAAAGGCATAAATGCCATTCAGCTGGGTATGCCCCGATGGGTGCTGGGGCATTCTAGGGTGGCATCCATCATTAACCAGGCAGCAGCAATATTTAGCTGCTCTCCAGTTAGCGACATGCTGCGAATGTCAGGTGCAGGAAACACTGGCCTAACTTTTGCCGCAGAAGCTAACCGGGCAGCCACTGAATATCGCCATTGCCTAGTTAGCTTCACAGCAATCTGGGCAACCCAGATATTCAATGCCGGAGCCCGGATATGGACCCGGCATTGAATATCCGGGTTTAAAGTCAGCACCGGCTGTTAGCTGTTGTAGGAGCGTAGCCAGTGGCGCTAAATAATGGCCCACATATTTTATTAAATATCACAGTTAGAATAAAAAAAAAACACACAGAACATCGGCTTTAAAATGTGACCCCTTAGTTAGTCTCTCACCTTTAGTTGGACTGCTAAATTTAGCCAGCAAGATTGAAGTCCGCTATCTGCCAGTTAAGTTGCTCCTCCAGTTCCAGCCACATCCTTGGAATTGAACAGAATTTGAAGAGATAAGTGGAACTACGTGACTGGCTTTTCAAAGGGACCAGTCTAACCACCTAACTCCGTAGCTAGGCAGCTTAATCTTCTTTGGAAACTTAGCCCAGCGTATTTTTGATCCTGAAGATATTGTTTTGGTTGACATGTGCCTATGAACTTCATTAACAATAAATTATGCCAAGGTTTACGCAACCAATTGAGCTTGTTAAAAGGAATTTTTTCAAGGTGTTGAATCAGGGATGGAGCCTTCCATTAAAGGAACCTCTGCAACCTCTCTGCTTGCTTCACAGAGGCCAGAAATCAGCCATGACTGTACAGGGCACTGATGAAAACAGTGCTGCCAGAATTAGAGCCAGTGGGTCATCTTCAAGCAGCAGCAATAGGAGGAAAACTCTAGCAGGTGCCACAGACTCTATGGCAGCCCCACTCCTTTTATGGTTTTGCTTGTAACGTGAAGCCCATGAGAGAGTACATTGTGGGGTTGCTGGCTCACAGGTCCTGAGCTGAATTTTACTATCACTACGTGAAGCTTTCTGCCGGGATCATGACAAGGATAAGCCAAATGTGGTTGGAGCTGGGCTGGAGATAGAGAGAAGATGACTTAAGAAGAGAGGGAGTGGAAGAAACAGCCTGCATCTTTGGAGGGGACTCCCCCCAGCCCCCACAGGAATCTTGAGAAGGGCTACCATTTGGCCTCGGGTCAGGCTTCATTCTTGACTGCTAAAGGAATGCATTGTATTGAGAACTTCCATTTCCCTCTGGGATTATTATCTGGAAGTGTCAGTTCTTGCAAATATTGATTTCATGTTTAGCTTATCTGGTAATGTTAATGAACAGAGACAGGGACTTCCCCTAAAAATTTACAGGTATAATCTTCTTAGTAAAAACTGTGTAATTTCCGGATTCTTTTCATATTTAACAAATAAGCCACTGAATATCATGTAACACAGCACGATAAAGAAGACAGACCTGTGAGAAGGTCATCACACAGTTCTATGAATCATTTTGAAGACTCGTCCAAACACTGTGAAGAAACTTGAAACTAAGTAAATCATTTTGCATCGGGTTTTTTGAAAACTTTTCATCTCAACCCTTCCGGTGGAGGTACCTGATGCAGCTTTTTGTATAATTCATCGTAAGGTATTTGCCTATATTTGGAATAGAAGGCCCCCAAGGTGTGTAGGAACATCAGGGCTGGTATTCAATGGCAGCAGCCAATGCTTGTAAAGAGGCAGCTGTCACAATTTTAAATGAGACCCAGATATTCAGTGCTAGAATCGCATTCAGCCACCAGCATTGAATATCCAGTTTACCCAGTCAGTGGTGATAGTCAGCTGCTGGACGGATAGCTAAACTAGCTAAAGTTAGACCAGTTTTATTTTGGCTTAACATTAGCCGGATTAAGTTAACCAGCCAGCAGCTGCGTATTGCTGCTGACTGGTTAACTCAAGTGCTACGCTAGAGCACATCTCCTCTGTACATGCAGGGAGCTTTGGGATCAGCATCGGGCCCAAGCGTTTGGCAGGAAATGTACTTCCAAACTGGATGTACCTCCGTGCTAAATGCTGCTCGGAATGACCCCCTAAGTATGGACCAGAAGAAATCAGAAAAGGTTCTCTCTAGCTAAATGTCCAAACATATCCTTGTTAATAATAAGTGGCCCTCAGAATGAGAGCATTCAAAAGTGAAAACAGCACTAATACATGCCCTAAAACACTATCATCGGTCTCTAAAAATGTGCACTGTTAGTGCTGCTGAATGTCCCCGAGTAATGCCACTATACACCCTTATGCTAACCACTTAGTATCAGAGCATATCGAGAGCGTTCCGGAATTGGTACCCAGGGATAACCATACCCGGTTATACCTCAGCAGCAAAAGTTAGGTGCAGCAAAAGCTGTCTTAATTTTCACCGCCAGATCTAACTGGGCAGCGGCTGAATATCACTGCTGCATGGTTAGCTTCTGCGCCATGTGTGGCAACCCCCGATATTCAATGCTGGTGGCCGGATAAGACCCCAGATTGAATATCCAGGGTTAATGTTCAACGGCATCGGCTATGCGCCTTAGAGGTGCATAGCCGTCGCAAATGAATATCAGGCCCAATAAGTTTAAAGGGCTTTTTTCACTTCAAGATTAATTAATTTCAGGGTTTTAATTAATCTATTCCTGATGAGGATAACCAGCTGAACCTGAAAGTGAATTTGACCTTCTCTTTCTCATTAGTAGGTTTAAGAGCCTATAAAGCTAAGATATACCTGGGGTGGGTGGGAAAGAACATTTAGTAAAAGCTGGTTTGCTACGTAGTGCTTGACCTATGCTTCTAAGATAATCTCTTAACAATTTCCTGAGTGATTCACACAGCCCATGGTTTGATAGAGAGAGTCTTTCAAATTGTCCCTTTGATCTGTCACTTGGCTTTAACACCTATTTAAAACAATTTCATGTGTCTCTTGCCTCCTAACTGGAATGCCTCTTTGTAAAGTCTCTAGAAACAATTTATTTCTTTCTACTCAAAGAATATTTACTCTATTCTACCTTCTATGCTAAGCTATACTCTGATTTTATTTAAATGAAAAACTCTCTAGTGGGTACTAAGCCCTGACTGACTTAACAAAAACACTGAATTCTAAAATAGATTTATCAGCTTTAACCCAAAAAAAAATCCCTTTTCCCCTGTGATAGGCGATGGCCTAGTATGTAGCAGAGCTAGGCCTGAAGCCCTTTTTCTCCTGCCTTAGAATGTTATTGCTGACTTTGGAAAATTACAGAATGCTGTTAGCTGTTAGACAGAAAAGCCGCTCTGTACTGCCTTGATAACATGTTCTCTCTCCTGTGAGATAAGAGAATAAAACTTTCTTACTGTTTATTGTTTTGGAAAGCCAGATGTCTTTGCTGCTTCACTGTGTTTTCGCGAGCTGTGCTCTGACCTTGCAATTAGGCTGAAAATACAGCAGAGAAGCAGAACAGTGTAAGAATATTTTGTCTAGCGTTTTGAGCCGTGGCTAGAGAAATGTGCACAGAGGGAGGTCAAGGGGGGTCAAAGATGGCTATTGGATGAAGGTATGTGGGATACCAGAACCAATGAGAAGTTTGGCCTGTATTAACTTGGAGAAGAAATGTATAAATGCTGTTGATTGACTTAGCTCAGGGCTCAGACATTTTGTATGCTAGTGCTGAGACTGTATATACAATAAAAGGGAGTTGAATCCTCGTCCATTGACTCCGGGTATTATTGGGGTTGCGGGCCCTTCGCTATTACACCTGTAAACGGGGACGCTGGGTGAGAATGTCCACAGTCTTGGCAAAGGCAAATATTAGCATGACTTGCAAAGGATTGTGGGAAATGTAGTCCATTCATACCAGAAACAGCCGTTCACAAATAAATGAGTTGTGCTTGCTCGAGTGTAAGCAAAGAAAATATATTTTATTTATGGGGTTATTTCTCCCACACAGATTTACTTGGTAGCACAAAAGGATACTTGCTTTCAGTATTATACTTAGGAAAAACAAATCATGATCAGCAACTGAACTTCTTAAGCAATTAATCAAACAAATAAGACCTTGATGGGAACAGAAAGGTCTTTCTGTGGGCTCCTGCTAATACCTTTTAGCAGTGCTCCAAAAACAAAACAAAACCCAAAAAGTAATCCAAAACTCTTCTTTTTCAAGGATAACTTCTTGTATTTTCACACACACCCAGAAGTGTCCTTTCAGAGCTCACATGCAATTATGCAAGGCTTAATTGCTAACAATTAACCAGCTGCAAACCTCTTGGCTGGTTTACTTTCTATACGTGGCTCAACTCCTACCCTAAAGCTTTCTTGTAAACTTTTCTGGGTAGATAAAAGAACAAGTTATATTTCTTTTTGATGGTTGTTGAATTTGTGAAAGTATATTACCACAGCAGCCGAGACAGAGAGCAATCCATGTAATCACTCTGATCATTTAAAATATCTCCTTCTTCTTCAACTATCATAGAATCAATATCATGGACTGGCTCAGGGGAATTCCTTAATGGAGCACTCTCAGGACAATACTTGTTTCCCTGCTGTCTTCCAAGTGAAAAGCTAGGGCATAGATCAGTGTTCATACCTGAGCTTCCATTGCTGTTAGGGTTCCTCTCCACATATCCTGGCCAGTAAGAAATCCAGCTTTTATGTCCAGACTTCCAATCAAGATCCCTGGACACTGGGTCTCTCTTCACATACCTTCTTGCACTGGTCTTAGGGCCCCTTCCAAATGCAGCCGTCTCCCTCACAGGTGCCGTCCGGGGATTCCTGGCTCTGTAACCCCACTCATCTAGTTTCCTCCAGTCCAATGGAGTATGCTTGCCTCTGGAATGACTCCCCACACACGTACTGCTATGGACTCCTTTAGACCTCCAAGATGCTTTTCTCTTCTTTCTTCCATGCTGCTTCTTGCTCTCTCTGTCCTTGAGCTCTGGGTTCCTCATCAACTCCAACTCCAGCTCTCTGGTCTGCCACTGCTCCGGCCTCTGCTCATTCTGTTTAGAATAGGTTTTTCTTTTAACTTGTTTAGAGGGATACTCCACCCTAGCACAGCTCAGCTGTGCTGAATCAAGCCCTGCCCTTGGAGATGAGTGATTGGGGATTACCTCATAGTTCTCCTGATTGAACACACGTTTCCCCACTTCAGCTCTTCTATAGGGTGTTTGAAACCTGGTGCATTCTGGGACTGGTTGTCTTTTATGAAAACATTCTGTTTTATTATTTCTACCAGCAAAGACAGGTTGCTTGTTCAGAGCCAATTCACCTCTATTATAGCTCCTTCCTGAACTATGATAAGCTTCCTTATCACATACCCCCCTGCTTAAGTTATTACGGACTGGTGCAACTGGTGAAACTTCCTCTTTACAGTCCGTAATACGGGAAAGGGCATCCGCATTTTTGTGTAACTTCACAGCACGATGTTCTACTTGAAAATCAAATGCCTGTAAGGCCATGTACCAGCGTGTCAACCTGGCATTGTGGTTCTTCATTTGTTGCAACCACTTAAGTGGGGCATGGTCTGTGACCAATTGGAACTTCCTCCCTATAAGGTAAAACCTTGATGCCTCCACTGACCACTTTATAGCTAAACATTCTTTTTCTATTGTGGAATACTTTTGTTCAGCCGGTGACAATTTCCTGCTCAGGTACATCACAGGATGCTCCTCCCCTTCATGACATTGGGATAAAACAGCTCCTAGCCCTACATCCGATGCATCTGTTTGAACCAGGAAGGGTTTCCTGAAATCCACCCCTTTCAGTACTGGTCCTGTACACTACTTCCCTTTTAGGACTGAAAATGCGTTTTCAGCTTCAGGAGTCCATTTTAGCTGGTTTGGGCAATTCTTCCGCAGCATATCAGTGAAAATTGCACTTTTCTCTGCAAATTGTGGTATAAATCTGTGGTAGTATCCAATAAGTTCCAAGAAACTTCTCAGTTGTTCCTTTGTTGTTGGAGGGGGAAAATTCCTGATGCTATCCACCTTGCTCATTAGAGGTTTAATTTTTCCTCTTCCCACTAGGTGGCCTAGGTATTTTACCTCCCTATTAGCAAAGGCACACTTCTTTCGGTTCAAAGTGATTCCCGCTTGCTTCATGGAGCATAAGACTGCCCTGATCCTCTTTAGATGTTCCGCCCAAGTGTTACTATGGATTATGACATCATCCATCTAGGCAAAGGCATAATTTTGGTGGGGTCGAAGTACCTGATCCACTAACCTTTGGCAGGTAGCTGCCGCTCCATGCAGTCCAAAAGGCATCCTTTTTAACTGGAAAAGGCCAACGGGGGTGCTGAACACAGTCTTAGGCCTCGATTCCCTGGTTAGAGGGATTTGCCAATAGCCTTTTGTCATATCAAGGGTGGTTAAATATTGAGCTTGTCCAAGCTGGTCCAACAGCTCTTCAATTCTTGGCATTGGATATGCATCAAAAACTGATATTGCGTTTACCTGCCGGAAGTCAATACAAAATCTTAAAGAGCCATCAGGCTTTGGCACCAGGACTATGGGGCTATTCCAGGGACTCTTCGACTCCTCTATTACTCCCATGTCCAACATTTCCTGGACTTGTGCCACTACTTCCTGTCTCTTTGCTTCAGGCAAGCGGTATGGCCTTTGACGAATTAATTTCCCAGGTGGAGTTATTATCTCATGGGCAACCAAATGTGTCTCCCCAGGTATGGGAGTCAACACATCTGGGAATTCTTTAAGCAATTTCCTTATTTCTTCCTGTTGTACCACTGTCAGGTCCTCACCTATTTGGGGCTCTGACTTTTCTTTACAATCAGATACCTGGAGTCCCAAATGCTCCTCTTCATTCACCTCCCTTTCTCGGGCACAGGTGGCAGCTAGACTTTTAACCCCTTTGTCTTCAGTAGAACCAAAGCCTTTGGTCCCACGCTCAGAATTTGACAGGGATGTGACCTCCTCCACAGGTGGGAAACCCATTCTCTCACATATCAACTGAACGATTCTATCTCCCGTCTTCACATGGTAATCGTTCTGTCCAAAATTAAATAACAGAACTTTAAGATTGCCCCTGTAATCGGGATCAATCACTCCCGCTCCCACATCGATGAAATACTTAAGGGCTAATCCGGACCTTGGGGCTACTCGCCCATAGCACCCAATGGGTATTTCAACTTGGAGTCCAGTGTCAACCAGGGCTCTCCCTTGGCTAGGTACAGTCACATTTTCTATACTGCACAGGTCAAACCCAGCAGCTTGAGGGGTTGCCCGCTTAGGAGCTTGGGCTTCTCTGTGACCCTATGGTACTTCAAGACAAATGTCTGCTTCTGGGTAGTTTGGTCTTCTGGAAGCTTAACCATCTTTTTAGCTGGGGTCTGAGGACTTCCAAACAAAGGCCCGGGAGCTATTACCATCATTCCTTCTCCCTCCTTCTTTGCTAGTCCTTCCTCTAGACCCTGCTTAAATCTTGGCCAGTCTCTTCCTAGAACCAAATCAAATGGAAGCCTAGGCACCACTGCTAAAAGAACTTCCTCTTGTTCCCCCAGGCACTTAACCATTAGCCTATAGGTGGGATATGATGTTGCAGCACCATGAATGCATCTGATGTGAACTTGGCTTTCAGGGGTTCTAGGCACAAATCCTTATTGGGCCTCTATCATCTTCCAAAGCCTCTTTGACAACATACTCTGGTCTGCCCCAGAGTCTAACAGAGCATTTCTGGTAATTCCCTGCACATCAACCATCAAAAGGAATCCTTCTTTGGGCTGTTTTAAATCAACACCCATCAAGCTAGTGTGTATCTGGCATCCCCTTTCCAAATGTCCCCATTTACCACATTTGAAACATTTCTTTTTACTCCACTGTGTAATCTGGGTTGGCACAGTACAATTATTTTCAGAAACATTTTTTTTCTTTTCTGATACAGCACAGCTTGCCTCAGCACCAACCTTCAGAGGGCCACCCATTCTATGGCAAGCCTGCGTGGCTTCCAAGAATCTCTCTGCTAGCATGGTTGCCTCTCCAAGATTCTGGCAATTTTGCTGTATAAGGAAAGAGTGCAAATCTTTAGGCACAGCAGACATAAATTGTTCAAGCATAATAATGTCTAATAACATTTCCACAGTCTTTCCCTCAGGCTCCAACCATTTTACAGCCAATCCTCTGATTCTCTGACTCAGAGCCCTGGGTGTTTCACCCACTCTTAATGCAGTAGCTCTAAACATTCGCCTATACTCTGAAATAGACAACCCTAGGCAATCTCTAATAGCAGCCTTTACATCTTTATAATTCAAAGCTTGGGCTGCTGGCATTGCTCTATAAGCTGCAAGCGCCTCCCCAGTTAATGAGGCTGCCAGCCTTACTGCCCACTGGGTCTCTGGCCATGCTAATGCTTGTGCCACTCTCTCAAAAGATTCAAGGAAATCATCAACATTATCATCTGGAGTTAGCTTCCCAAAACTAAATGCCCCAATTCCCTGATTGAGTCCCACATTGTCCACATGTGGTATACCAGTAGTTACTGCTGGTCTTGCATCCGGTCCACTTTGTTTATGCAGAGCAACTAAGGCTTCCACCAGATCAAGCACTGGCTTCTGCTGGTCCATTAATGCTTTCATAGCAGTGTCCTGAGCCTGCTGCGCTAGCTCCTGTTGCCTGCTAAACTGGGCTGCCATCCATTCAGCTAGTTCCTTTGGATCCATCTTGATCCCTGCAAGAAAACAAAAGAAAAAAAAACACAGAGCAGCACCTTCCAAACAGGTGTTTTTCTCCTAATATTTTTTTTTCAATTACCCCTGTGCCTTACTCCCATCCACCACTAGACATGCCCAGGTACTTATTACCTTATGCCAGTGATGAATCCAGCTTACTCAGGGACTTTTCCTCCTGGGACAGCCACCTGGATCAGCCACCTCTTTTCTCCAAAGTGTTGTTAAGGGAAAATCCTTTTTTCCAGCTTTTAACTTGAACTTTCCTTTTTTCTTCAGATTTCAGTTGTAATCCTTATATCATGTAAATCCTTTGCGCAAAAGCAATCCGAAAAACTACGCCAACTGTAAACGGGGGCGCTGGGTGAGAATGTCCACAGTCTTGGCAAAGGCAAATATTAGCATGACTTGCAAAGGATTGTGGGAAATGTAGTCCATTCATACCAGAATCAGCCGTTCACAAATAAATGAGTTGTGCTTGCTCGAGTGTAAGCAAAGAAAATATATTTTATTTATGGGGTTATTTCTCCCACACAGATTTACTTGGTAGCACAAAAGGATACTTGCTTTCAGTATTATACTTAGGAAAAACAAATCATGATCAGCAACTGAACTTCTTAAGCAATTAATCAAACAAATAAGACCTTGATGGGAACAGAAAGGTCTTTCTGTGGGCTCCTGCTAATACCTTTTAGCAGTGCTCCAAAAACAAAACAAAACCCAAAAAGTAATCCAAAACTCTTCTTTTTCAAGGATAGCTTCTTGTATTTTCACACACACCCAGAAGTGTCCTTTCAGAGCTCACATGCAATTATGCAAGGCTTAATTGCTAACAATTAACCAGCTGCAAACCTCTTGGCTGGTTTACTTTCTATACGTGGCTCAACTCCTACCCTAAAGCTTTCTTGTAAACTTTTCTGGGTAGATAAAAGAACAAGTTATATTTCTTTTTGATGGTTGTTGAATTTGTGAAAGTATATTACCACAGCAGCCTAGACAGAGAGCAATCCATGTAATCACTCTGATCATTTAAAATATCTCCTTCTTCTTCAACTATCATAGAATCAATATCATGGACTGGCTCAGGGGAATTCCTTAATGGAGCACTCTCAGGACAATACTTGTTTCCCTGCTGTCTTCCAAGTGAAAAGCTAGGGCATAGATCAGTGTTCATACCTGAGCTTCCATTGCTGTTAGGGTTCCTCTCCAGATATCCTGGCCAGTAAGAAATCCAGCTTTTATGTCCAGACGTCCAATCAAGATCCCTGGACACTGGGTCTCTCTTCACATACCTTCTTGCACTGGTCTTAGGGCCCCTTCCAAATGCAGCCGTCTCCCTCACAGGTGCCGTCCGGAGATTCCTGGCTCTGTAACCCCACTCATCTGGTTTCCTCCAGTCCAATGGAGTATGCTTGCCTCTGGAATGACTCCCCACACACGTACTGCTATGGACTCCTTTAGACCTCCAAGATGCTTTTCTCTTCTTTCTTCCACGCTGCTTCTTGCTCTCTCTGTCCTTGAGCTCTGGGTTCCTCATCAACTCCAACTCCAGCTCTCTGGTCTGCCACTGCTCCGGCCTCTGCTCATTCTGTTTAGAATAGGTTTTACTTTTAACTTGTTTAGAGGGATACTCCACCCTAGCACAGCTCAGCTGTGCTGAATCAAGCCCTGCCCTTGGAGATGAGTGATTGGGGATTACCTCATAGTTCTCCTGATTGAACACACGTTTCCCTACTTCAGCTCTTCTATAGGGTGTTTGAAACCTGGTGCATTCTGGGACTGGTAGTCTTTTATGAAAACATTCTGTTTTATTATTTCTACCAGCAAAGACAGGTTGCTTGTTCAGAGCCAATTCACCTCTATTATAGCTCCTTCCTGAACTATGATAAGCTTCCTTATCACACACCCCAAGATTTAGAGAATTTCCCAGAAGGTAAATACTTACAGGTGCAGATTTATTTCCAGCAATAGCAATTCATTTTGATAGTCCTTCAAGACACCTTTAGTTATTGCACTCTCAGCCCCAAAACCTCACATTGGAACCGTAAAATTATTTTCCAGAAAGACTACCCCTTTAGACAAGCCCACCAAATATGGTTGAAGGTCTCTTGCTGTCCACAGTTATTCTGAGATTCCCTTATACATTTTGATTAGTCTAACTGGGGTGTAATATCACTAATAGAGCATCTTATACCCATCTTTTAATGTAATACTGGAAAGTATCCCCTTGAGAAGCTCTGTACTGTATAGGTCAAATTTTGTAGTTCTTCATTAAGCATTGTATTTAAATTTGACTCCAACTACAACTGAAACTTTAAAGACCCTCTCAACCTTGAAAGTAAGGCTTTATAAATGTGAGATATCCCCCCCTTGGTAGGCCCAGAAGAGAGCATTTTCTCAAATGGTTGATTTTTCTAACAATAAATCCCTCAAAGCCCGTGTTTTCAAAAATATTTTACCTTGGGGTCCAGCTCAAATTTCTCCACCAGATCCCTAAACTCCAAAAAGTCCCCAGAATCAATAAACTCTCTTAGTTTTTCAACCCCGTCTGCTCCCAATTACAGTAGATAGGGTCATACCAGGAGAGCTCAAATTCAATAGTATATTTAACTGGAATCGTTCTAAAAAAGATCACCCATCCGCCTCCGATCTCTTAACATTCTGGCACACCCTCACAGTGTGACTCGTGAACAATTTCCTTAATACTAACTTCTTCCAAGATGTTGATGTTAACCAGGGGAGAAAACACTGGCGGTTTGCTAACTAGAAATTGCTCAATCTCCACCCACTGCTTTACTTGTATCCCATTCCATTCCAACATGCCTTTAACTTAAGCTACTTGATAATAATACTTAAAATTTGGGACCTCCACTCCGTCCTGTTCTCTGTTCCTAAAAAGGATGGGGGCATATTCAAAAGGATTAACATGGTTAGCAGATTTGCTAACCGCGTTAATCATGGTGAGTGGGACATTCAGTGGCATATAGCTGTTTTGTGCCGCTGAATATCTCCTCCGAACTCCGCTGCACACACCGATGCTAACCCTGTAGCATCAGAGTGCTCTAGGGTAGCACTTGAGTTAACCAGTCAGCAGGGATACTCAGCTGCTGGCTGGTTACTTAATATATACACACATATTTGACACATAAGGGATTTTGGGATGTATATGCATGTATATTTGCACATAAAAGAATCAGATGAAACAAGACCAATTAAAAAAGGAAATAGTATAAAAACTGGGACATTGCCAGGACATTAATCCTAACTGCAAAATTTATCCCACTCAATACCTACATACCAACAAGAGATAAACTCAATACATTCAAACATGCCCTGTTAATTCTATATTTAGTGTATGAAATTTTTTGTCAGATCGTTTGCCATGAAAGGGAACCTTCCCTCTCTCGTAGCAAAACCTCCTTTTATTCTTTTGTTAAAAGAGTGCACTCACCCTTTCCATACTGCTGACACAAAATTACAAAATGATCCTCAGTAAATTCAATGATAAGATCACAATTATAAGAAGGGTATTGTGAGCAGATTGACGACCAACTTAACTCAAAGATCCTGGGGTCCCATTGAATTTACTGAGGATCATTTTGTAATTTTGCCTCAGTGGTATGGAAAGGGTGAGTGCACTCTTTTAACAAAAGAATAAAAGTAGGGTTTGCTACGAGAGAGGGAAGGTTCCCTTTCATGGCAAACGATCTGACAAAAAATTTCATACACTAAATATAGAATTTACATGGCTGTTTGAATGTATTGAGTTTATCTCTTGTTGGTATATAAGACATGACTATTAGCACTCTTATAAACAATTCAAATCAGTTTGAACAGAAAAACCACATACATTTCATTTCATTTATTAAAATTTGATATACCGCCCCTCGTGGGGACATCACATTCCCATTGCAGTAAAATTAGATGCACCTGTGATCAATGTCAGTACTCACATGACTTGAATCTACCAATGAATGATGGTTCTAATGTTTAAAATGGTCCCATTCACTCCCATTTTCACAATGTTGAAGAAAAGAGAGCTGCCTGAGACCCTCAGAAAAGCCATTATCACCAAACATCAAGCTTCAAAGGGGTACAAGGCCATCTCCAAAGACCTTTGGATTCCTTTTTCTGCAGTTAACAATGTTGTTAAGACGTTTTCTGCTCATTAAACTGTCAAGAACCTCCCAGGACGTGTTGAGAAGAGGAAAAGTAATCCAAGATGTCTTTGAAGGTTAGTGCAAACTGCTGGAAAAACACTACGTACAACATCCAAAGAGCTTAAGGCTAATCTGAAGCAATCTGGAGTGCTGGTTTCAACCTGCACCATATGCCACATACTAAACAAAGAAGAACTTCATGGGCGAAAGCCAAGGAAGACCCCATTGCTCAAACATAGGCATAAAAAGGCACACCTGATCTTTGCCAAAACCCACCTTGAGAAACCATAGTCCTTCTGGGAAAATATTCTGTTGACAGATGAAACCAAACTAGAGCTCTTTGGCAATGCAGACCAGCGGTACATTTACAGGTGAAGTCAGAGGACTACCAAGGTATTTTTGAGTGAAATGTGCTACCTAGTGTCAGAAAGCTAGGTATGGGTCGAAGGTCATGTGTCATCCAGCAGGACAATGACCCAAAACATACATCCAAAAGTACGAAAGAAAGGTTAAAAGGGAACAAATGGACTGTTTAAAACTGGCCAGCAATGAGTCTTGATCTCAATCCAATCAAAAACCTTTGAAAAGAGCTGAAATCTGCCATTGGTAAAAGGAATCCTGGAAACATTCATGAGCTGGAAAAAAAAATCACAGTTGAAGAATGGGAGAAGCTACCAGCAGACAGATTTACGAAATTTATAGATGGCTAGTTGGCTACAACAAACATGTAGCACTAATAGCTCTAGATGTGCTTAAGAAATATTTATTTGTATTTAGCTAACATCTTATCAGGAGTAATTCAAAGTGAGTTGCATTCAGGTCCAGTAGGGAGGGCTTACAATCTACATTTGTACCTGAGATAATGGAGGATTAAGTGTTTTGCCTGAGATCTCAAGGAGTATCAGTAGGACTTGAACCCCAGCTTCCCAGCCCATTGTTTTAAGTGCTAGGTTACTCCTCCATTCCAAATATCTTGTGTAGATCTGAATATTCCCATGGTCACAGTTCCTCCTGCGAATAACATTTTTTATGTGCTTGGAAGAAAGCATAGGTTTTATTAATCAGAGAATCTCGAAGAAGCTCAATTGTCTATGGACCTGATGAGGTTTCTATTAGAGTCCTCATGGTCAGAGAAAATAAGCAGAGCCGGCCAGTTTCCTTTACACTTGAGCAGGATAGGAACATGGTTCATTAGTATTTTCACAATTTGCAGTCTATTTTTATGGGCCAAACTACTTGGATTTTTCTGGATCTTACTAGGCCAACACAAGAAGGGAGAAAGTTATTTTTGAATATGCACCAATAATCTAGATGTCTTGGCTCATCATTTATACTTAGATATCTAAATGTGTTATCAAATTTCAATCTGATCCTGTTCAGCTAAGGAATTTTCTTGATACTAAAAAGCTTACTAGTGTAGGCGTAGCTGGAGGGAGAGAGGTGTAATTGCTGACTGATTAAATGTACATTTCTCAATGTTAGTTTCTAATAATTATTTCTATGATTCTCTATAGTTCCCTAGTTCCGGTTCCACAGTATGTAATATGGACTAAATTAGAAGACTGGGTGAAATATATCTTTAAGGATGTTTTACTTTCTTTTATCTGTATTTCTTGTGACAGTCATTTGCTTTCATTAATATGAAGCTGATAATGTTAGTAAAATTGATAAATAGGTTTTAAGAAAGAAATACAGTATGTTTCAGTCTTTCTTTCCCTTCTTCTGACCAATTGCTTTTCAATTCCCATCTTAGAACGCAGCACAGCTGACTGAAACTTGATCCAGATCCGTTTTTTTTTTATCATGGGGCCTCAGTGGATGAATGATCTTCCACAGACAAGGCCGCCCTACCACTAGACAGACTGGGTGCCCACCTAGAGTGGCAAAAGTCAGGGGGGCAGCACTTGGAATGTCCCCTGCTCCCTATCACCGCCCCCAGTCATCCAGCCTTTATCATTCCCTATTTCCCTCTGCCATATCCAAGATCATCCTCCTCTTTCCCTCTTCTACCACCACTGTACTTTAGTCCTCCTCCCAAGTCGCCACAGAACACTCTCCTATGATCAAGGCTTGCAATATCCAGCCCCCTCCGAAGCAAACTTCCTGTTCGGGGTGGGGTAGGTAGGAAACTGCTCCAAGTGCGATCCCCTGACCTTTGCCACCCTGGATGCGCATCTAATCCTTGAGCTTGCATAGGTACTCTAAAGCCCACCACCATGCTGAATTTACTCAAGATGCAGCCCTGGGCAGCTCAGACAACTGAGGTACAATGGCAGGGGGAAGGGGGGAAAGGGGGGGGTCAGGAAGAAGAGATGCTGGATTCCTGGGGACAAGGAAGGGAAGATGCTGGACTATTCAGGGAGCAGGGAAGGAAAGGAGACATGCTAAACTACTGGGGAGGGCAAGGACGGGAAGGAGAGATGTTGGACACTGGGATGGGAGGGGGGAGGATGCTTATGGCTAAAAAGTTTGCCTAAAGCATCCGATACTCTTGGGCTGGCTCTCTCCACAGTGTCTGTGTAAAGAACGTGATAACTTGGCCTGTTGAAAGAAATTAATAAGGCACAGTCAACATGGATTAAGCCATGAGAAGTCATGCCTCACCCAATCTGCTCCATTTTTTTAAGGTGTGAATAACATGTGGATAAATGGCAGCCAGTTGATATAGTATATCTAGATTTTCAGAAAGTGTTTGACAAAGTCCCTCATGAGAGGCTCGTGAGGAAATTAAAAAGCCATGGAATAGGAAGCAATGTTCTGTTGTGTATTGGGAACTGATTAAAAGCACAGAGTACAGATAAAAGGTCAATTTTTTCAATAGTGGAAGGTGAATAGTGGAGTGCCCCAGGAATCTGTACTGGGACTGGTGTTCTTAAACATACTTGAAAATGATCTAGAAATGGGAACAATGAGTGACGTCATCAAATTTGTAGATGAAACAAAATCATTACTGTATAAGTTGTTAAATTTCATATGGATTGTGAGAAATCGCAAGGGGACCTTGTGAGAATGGAAGACTGAGCCTCCAAATGGCAGAAAAAAATTAATATGGGCAACTGCAAAGTGATATATATAGGGAAGAATAACCCAGATTATAGCTACCTGATGTTAGATTCCATATTAGGAGTCACCACTCAGGAAAAGGAAATAGGCATCATCATGGATGATATTTTGACATCTTCTGTCAGGAATTATGAGGAAAGGAATAGTGAATAACACTAAGGATATGTATTTATTTATTTAACTGTTCTTTTATACCACTTTTCACCAGGTCAAAGTGGTGAACATTTAATTCTGGTAAGCTTGTTTACATATGACCATAATGTATTTACATTTACTTATAACCATAACTCATTTACATTGGCTAATTGACATGGGCTTGTAGCCAGAACTTACAATTGTATTTTGCATGTAGAGAGGCTGGCGGGGGGAGGGGAGGGTTGGGGGGGAGTTAAGTGGTGTGTCCAAAGTGTTCTGTGAATAGGTGAGTTTTTAGGTGTCTTCCAAATTTGAGGAGGTCATTGATATTTCTGATTTTGTCAGGTAGTGAGTTCCAGAGAGACAATGTGTAGAGTTTGAATGATTTTGAGCATGCTTGTTAATTGCTTCTTGTCCTTTCACTTGGTATGGTCAAGGTGTTACTGGTGGATTGTCTCCTGGGTCTGTTGGAGGGGAGTTTTTGGAGGAGGGTTTGTACTGTAGATAGAGGGGTGATTGGTTGTAGATGATTTTAAATGTCATTGGTAGTATCTTGCTTCTGCTGAGTAGCGGGAGCCAGTGGAGTTGTCTCAGGATAGGTGTGATGTGATTGTATCTTGATGTGCAAAGTTAGCATAGTGGTTAGCGCACTGTGTTTGAACACACTAGAGGGCTAGTTCAATCCCAATAGGTTGTTTTCTGTTCATTGGGGAATCTTCTAGGTCAGTGATGGCTAACCTTTTTGAGCCCGAGTGCCCAAACTGCCGCACAAAACCAAAGAATTTCCTCAAAGTGCCAGCACGTCATTTGCATAAGTGGTCTTATTTGCATAAATATTTGCATAATGTTACCATACACTAACTTTTAGTAAACATGTCTCTTAATGAGTGTATGGATAAAGAAAGACTAAAAGATTTCTACATTACTATAATCCAGTGCCAACCGCCAGGCACATTAGGAACTACTACAAACGCTGCCCATTTAGAACCCATAGCAAACCCGCCGTATCCTGACAGCATTACCAGGACTCACAAAGCACCATACCCTACCTATCAAAAGGCAACACTGCAAATATTAAACCAATACATTTCAGTGAATACTGGGGAAAGAGAACAAGTGGCAACGTCAAATAGGAATTTCCTCTTGTACCAAACAAAGCGCAGATGTTAATGATGCACATTTCCCAGAGCTGACATATTCCAGTTAATAAATTCAAAATAAAGAGATATCGTTCTACCTTTTGTGCATTTTTTTTCAGTTGCAATTGGTCCAGCCATTTTCTTCTGGTTTCTTCATGTTTTCTGCTAACTCTCCATCGTCTGCTGTCCATTTGTCCTTTCTTCTCTCTTCTAGTTTTTTTTTCCATTCTCTCTCTCTCTACATCTGCTTTAACATACTAATCTTTCTCCTTTTGCTCTTTCCTCATTCCTATTTCATCCACACAAATTTTACCCCTCCATCCTCAATCCCCAATTACTCTCCCAATACCTGGCCAATTGTAGATTTTTCATCCCTCCTACACAAAATATTTTTCCCCTCTCCATTTTACTCTCCCAGCCCCATCCCATTCTAATCCTCCCCCAATATCAGCTCCCTTCTAGTTCCAGTCTCACCCAGCATCCATTCCCTTCTTCAAGCCCCCCACTTCCCCTCAGCCCATTTCCATTCCAAGCCCCGTCCCCATCAGCTATTTGCAGTTCAAGCCCCCCACTTCCCCTCAGCCCATTTCCATTCCAAGCCCCATCCCCAACAGCTATTTGCAGTTCAAGCCCCCTTCCACTCAGCCCATGTCCAGTCCTAGCAACCCCCCCAACCCATTACCAGTCCTAGCCCCCCATAGCCCACTCCCAGTCCTAATCCCACCAGCCCATTTCCAGTCCTAACCTCCCCATCAGCCCACTCCCAGTCCTAATCCCCCATCACTCAATTTTTAGTTTAAGCCCCCCCAGCGCCTATCACCACTCCTAACCCCCCCCGCGCCCATCACCACTCCTAACCCCCCCAGCCCAGCGCCCATCACCACTCCTAACCCCCCCAGCCAGCCCAGTGCCCATCACCACTCCTAACCCCCCCAGCCAGCCCAGTGTCCATCACCACTCCTAACACCCCCAGCCCAGTACCCATCACCACTCCTCACCCCCCACCCCAGCCCATCACTACTCCTAACACCCCCCAGCCCAGCCCAGCCCATCACTACTCCTAACCCCCCCAGCCCAGCCCAGCCAATCACCACTCCTAACCCCCCCAGCGCCCATCACCACTCCTACCCCCCAGCCCAGCGCCCATCACCACTCCTAACCCCCCCAGCCAGCCCAGTGCCCATCACCACTCCTAACCCCCCAGCCCAGTGCCCATCACCACTCCTAACCCCCCCCCACCCCAGCCCATCACTACTCCTAACACCCCCCAGCCCAGCCCAGCCCAGCCCATCACTACTCCTAACACCCCCCCAGCCCAGCCCAGCCCATCACCACTCCTAACCCCCCCAGCCCAGCCCAGCCCATCACCACTCCTAACCCCCCCCCCCAGCCCAGCCCAGCCCAGCCCATCACCACTCCTAACCCCCACCCCCCCCAGCCCAGCCCAGCCCAGCCCAGGGAAAATTAAAAAAAAAACAACCCTGTCTGCTGCCGTTGTCGGGGCCACCGCGGCAGTATCGAGCGTGCCGCGGGGCCCCCCTGTACCCGGCAGATCCTGCCCTCCCCGTAGCAGCTCTCTCTTTGGAGCTGCAGTCAGACGCGCCGGCTTGCAGAGCGCGAGGGAAGAGTTCCCTCGCTGCTCTGTTAAGCCCGCGGGGGCTGATGGGAAGTTCCCATCAGCCCCCGCGGGCTCAACAGAGTCGCGAAAGGGAAACTCTTCCCTTCGCGCTCTGCAAGCCGGCGCGTCTGACTGCAGCTCCAAAGAGAGAGCTGCTACGGGGAGGGCAGGATCTGCCGGATACAGGGGGGCCCCGCGGCACGCTCGATTCTGCCGCGGCGGCCCCGACAACGGCAGCAGACAGGGTTGTTTTTTTTTTTTTCGATTGCGGACCTTCCCGCGTGCCAGCTGCAAGGCCTTCGCGTGCCACAGCTGGCACGCGTGCCATAGGTTCGCCATCGCTGTTCTAGGTACTTGTGACTTAGATTGGCCATGGTTGGAAACAGGATACTGGGCTTGATGGACCTTGGTCTGATCCAGTATGGCATATCTTATGTTCTTATGATGCTTCTTGAATGGTTCGGGCTGTTGTGTGGCAGGTTGTTTGTAATGGTAGGAAGGTGGAGACCATGATATATGGAGTTGCAGAGGTCAGTGTGAGGGGTGATTATTGCCTATAGCGCGCTTCGGTAGTCATCTGGGGCCGGCAGTGAGCAGAGATATTGCAGTGTTCTGGTCTTGTGGTATATATTGCTCTCGTGCTGTCTATTTGTGGTTTCAGGGTTAGTTGCTGGTCCAGGATGATCCTAAGGTACTTTACCTCTGTGCTGACTTGGATGTCGATGTTGTTCAGTGTGACCCAGGGTTGGGGGGGGGAGGTGAATGATTTGTTCTTGGTAACAAATAGAATTTTTATTTTCTTAAAATGTATAGTAGGTGGTTTGAGGATATAGTAATAATGACTGTATCACTCTGTGTTGTGACCACATCAAGGGCCAGTGCAAGAACTGGAGGTGCCCTAGGTGAGTCCTCCATCCTGCTACCCTCTCCCCTGCATACATTGATGTTGCTGCCACCCTACTCTGGGGCCGGTAACAGTGGCAATGACCCCAAAACCACACTGCAGCACTTACCCACCATTTCCCAGGCTGCATAGCGGTTTCACTTTTGCCCAACTACTGCTTCCATCCCTCTTCAACGTGACTTCTGGAGGGGGTGGAAATAGAAGATTGGGCAAGAGTAAAATTACGACGCAGCCCTGGAGATGATGGGTAAGTGCTGTGTTGTGGTTTCAGGGCCATTGCCACTGCTGCCAGTCCCAAAGAGGGACAATAGTAGCAGCAATCAGAAGCAGCAGGCACCCCTGGACATTGCCTAGTTCACCTACTGGTAGCACTGGCCCTAACGGCATCTTTATTGTGTGCAATTCTGGTACAGAAAAGGACAACAAAAATGATAAAAGGAATGGAATGACTCTCATATGTTTATTGTTGTTAAGTGCCGTCGAGTCGGAGTCGACTCATGGCGACCCTCTGGATAGCTATCCTAAATTGTGTTCGGTCTTCAGTCAGGCGGCTCATTCTTGACAGACTGGTACCCTTAGCTGCTGTTATTGTATCAATCCATTTCATTGCTGGCCTTCCTCTTTTGCATTGACCTTCTATCTTGCCAAGTATGATGTCTTTCTCTAATGATCTCTCTCTTCGCATGATGTGTCCAAAGTATGAAAGTCGAAGTCTTGTCATCTGAGCTTCTAAAGAAAGCTTAGGTTTGATCTCCTCTAGAACCGACTGGTTTGTTCTTCGGGCAGTCCATGGTATACACAGTATTCGCCACCAGCACCATAATTCAAAGGCATCAATTTTCTTCCTGTCTATCTTTTTCACTGTCCAGATTTCACATCCATATGATGTTATTGAAAATACCATGGCTTGAACAAGTCGAATCTTTGTATGGAGAGAGACATCTCTGCTCTTGAGAATCTTATCTAGGTCTTTCATAGCCATTCTGCCAAGAGCAATGCATCGTCTGATTTTTTTGACTGCTTGTTGCTTCTTTATTGATAGTTGATCCAAGTAGCTTAAAGTTGTCCACGATTTCAACACCTACTCTATTCACAAGAACAAACAAATCCACATCCATGCAAGCCTTCTCTCTTGCTGCCCCTGCTATCTGGAATTTCTTCTCCTTCAGCGATGAACCTGTTGATTATGCCAGTTGTCATGATCATCGTCTTCTTTACATTAAGGTGCCGGCCCATTTTGAGACTATGTTCTTTGATTGTGAGAAGCAAATGTTTCAGATCATCTTGACTTTCAGCCAGTAATGTGGTATCATCAGCATAGCGAAGGTTGTTGATGAGTCTTCTACCAATCTTCACACCTCTGTTGTCTTCATACAATCCTGCTTCTCTGATGATTTGTTCTGCATATAAATTAAACAGGTAGGGGGAAAGTATGCAGCCTTGTCTTACACCTTTGCTTATTTTAAACCATTCTGTTTCTCCTTGTTCCATTCGAACTGTTGCTTCTTGATCAATGTACAGATTGTGCAAGAGTACGATCAGGTGTTCTGGTGTACCCATGCTTCTTAATGTGGCCCAGAGTTTCTCATTGTTTACACAGTCAAAAGCCTTGCTATAGTCAATAAAGCATAAATAGATATCCTTTTGTTATTCTTTAGTCTTTTCAAGGATCCATCTCACATCCGCAATGATGTCTCTCGTTCCTCGCCCTTTCCTGAACCCTGCTTGTACTTCAGGTAGTTCTTGTTCCAGGTATGGTTGTAGTCTCTTTTGAATAATCCTCAGTAGAATCTTGCTGGCATGTGGGATCAGAGCGACTGTGCGATAATTTCCACAGTCAGTTGGATCACCTTTCTTTAGTATTGGTATAAACACAGATCTTTTCCAGTCAGTTGGCCATGATGTTGTCTTCCATATTTCTTGGCAGAGCCTTGTAAGTACGGTAACAGCTGCATCAGATTGCTGTAATACTTCTATGGGAATGCTATCAATGCCTAGTTCTTTGATAAGGCTTTCAATGCTGCTTCAACTTCTTCTTTCATCACCAATGGTTCCCGATCATAAGGTACAGGTTGAAATGGCTGTTGGTCCATTTGATCTTTATCATATAAAAACTCTGTATATTCCTTCCACCTTTTCTTGATCTTCTCAGCATCATTCAACATAGAACCTTGAGCATTTTGTAACATTCCAATTTGAGACTGGAACTTTTTCTTTAACTCTCGTAGCTTTAGGAAAGCCAGTCTTGTTCTTCCTTTAATAGTTTCTGCTTCTATTTCCTTGCATGCGTCATTGTAGTACTTTTATTATTTATTTATTTATTTTATACACATTTATATACCGCATCTTCCAAAGTTTTCCTTGTCCTGTCTTGCTGCAAGTTGGAAATCTCTGTTGAATTCTGTGATTGTCTTTCTTGCTCCTCTGGCTTTAGCTTCTCTGCGTTTCTGGGCAATTTTCAGAGTTTCCTCCATCATCCATTTTGGCTGTTTTTTCTTTTTCACCTTTTGTAGAGACTTCTCACTTTCTTCCAACACAACCTTCTTGATGTCATTCCATAACTCTTCTGGAGCTGTCATTTGTATCTAAAGTAGCAAATCGATTTTGCAGGCAGTCTTTATGAGAAAAGGATAAAGAGGTTAGAGCTGTTCAGTTTGGAGAAGAGACACTGAGGGGAGATATGATAGAAGTCTATAAAATCCTGAGTGAATTGAAATGGGTAAATGCGAAATGATTGCTTACACTTTCAAAAAGTACAAAAATTAGGGTTACGTCTGTAAATTATCATGGCTCATGTTATTTGTGAACTGTGAAGGATGCATAAGATCCATGATACCAAAACATTGAAATAAAATACATTGTAGCCACTTCCTTTTTAGGAGAATTCTGCCTCTTAAGTTTATTGATGTTTTTCAAGGAATACTATATTTCTGTTATGCCTATTAACTTAATATGCCTTTGAATTATGGAGCTGGCGATGAATAGATCAAACCTAAGCTTTCTTTAGAAGCTCAGATGACAAGAGTTCGACTTTCATACTTTGGACACATCATGCAAAGAGAGAGATCAATAGAGAAAGATATCATGCTTGGCAAGGTAGAAGGTCAATGCAAAAGAGGAAGGCCAGCAATGAGATGGATCGATATAATAACAGCAGCTAAGGGTGCCAGTCTGTCAAGAATGAGCCACCTGACTGAAGACCGAACACAATTTAGGACAGCTATCCAGAGGGTCACCATGAGTCAACACCGACTTGATGGCACTTAACAACAACAACATGTAATACCAGATGGTTGACAGTGTTTGCTTTACTTTTTTTGATTTAGGTATACTGCTTTTCTAATTTTATATTTTAAGGCAAATTTTAGAAAGGTCGTTTAGTCATAGCTGGGACCTGCAAAGTAAAACATGCCGCATCCAATGGCAATTTTAGAACAGTGAGTGTACACATGCAAAGGCCTTCTAAAATGGACACATTGCCATCCCTGAATATACACATGTAACATATACACGTAAAAAAAAAAAGTGCAGTGGAAACTTGCATGCACATGTGCATCATTCCCACACTCAGTAGCAGCCATGGTGACATGCATCTGTGTACTAAAATAAATATGCACCTGTAGCCTTTTTTCTCATTGTACATATGCCAGCATCCACCTACTTGCAGGATCTGTATATGCCCACATGTGCAGAACTGGGTAATGCCATATAGTGCTGGCAAAAGAGGAGCTGCTTTACACCCCTCTCCCCCTCCACAGCAGCACAGGCCACCCCAAACTGCAGCACAAAGGATCTGGGAGAGGATCTTTATGGCCCTAGTGAGGTGAAACCACAGTTTCACACCTATAGATATCTAGTGTGCAGACAGGTAAGTATGGTAGCCAGGGCTAGGCCAAAAATAAGTGAAAACAAGGTAGTCCCACAGGACAGCACCTTCTGAGGGTCAGGAAAGAGCAGCAGCAGCAGCAGTCAAAGCAAATAAAGAGATCAGTGAAGCAACAGACACACAGATATCCAGAAGCACAATCTGAACCCAGCAGGGAAAGTAGGCACACACATACAAATATAGCAATGGCAGAGTAACGTGCCATGAAATGCCTAGATAGGATGGGAGTCAGAGAGGTGGTGGAAGATGTCTCACTGCTTTCTGAGGAGCTGTTGGAAGCATCATATTGCCCACATGTGCCTTGGGCTGCCTCCTTAAAGGAGGGAATTGAAGGGGTTCCCCTTCTTCCACAGGGCACAGGTCCTAACATCTTGGAAGAGGATGGTATTTGCTGTATAGGCAGCTGTACTGATGCATCTGAGCCTCTGGTGGTGGAGGTGCCCTCCTCTTTGGCACCTATGCATACTGGGACACCAGGGGTGCAGATGGAGCTGTGGCACTTTGGAGAGATGCAAGGGGGCCATAGCATGCTTTGGACAAGTTCTTGGAAGAAAGGTCCATAAACTATTATTAAAGAGGACCCGGGAAATCCACTGCTTGCCCTGGGACAAGCATTGTGGAACCTGTGTGCCCTTTGGGAACCTGCCAGGTACTTGTGACCCAGATTGGTCACTGTTGGAAACAGGATACTGGGCTTGATGGACCTTGGTCTGACCCAGTATGGCATTTCTTATGTTCTTATGCTTCATGAAATAGTGCAAGTCCCTGTGCATCTCCATGAGTTCATCAATGAATATCTCTATTACCTCCAGCTGTCTCCATTCTAAGTGGATATGACACTCCTTGAGGGCCTGCAATCTCATCAGCTTCCATTTCTCTGTCCACTGTGCCTACAGCTTTACATTCTGTTGCAGAAGATGTTCACCACAGCACAGAGACTGATGACTCTGCTGACTGGTGCTAGGGATGTCTTGGTCCACAGCTGCTACTGCACTCTCCCCAGACAAAGGGATCTGAAGGTAGAAACTGAATGTCACCCTTCTAAACTTCATATTCACCCTCCACTGGAGCTGCAGCATGGTCATCACCCTTGGTATGCTGATGTTCCTTGGATCTGGACACCTGCTCCCCCTCCTTCGCTTGGGTGCTGCTCTCATCCATGGTTATGATAGCATGTAGTGTGAGCCCCTCTTCAGAGGCTTGATGCTGAGGTCCATGTGGCTACCCTCCTATAGACCTCTAGCCTTGTCGTATCCAGTGAGTAGGATATGAAATGCAGTCATTTAACATGTGCAAGCTGTCTTTCCACTCCATGTCATGTTAGTGATGCATACTCATTGCCACACATATGTTCCTCCTGGTACGGTGATACACAGTGTGTGACTGAGGATTTCATCCCTAATGGTGGCAACAGCCTCTATTATATCAGAGCTGCCAATGGCTACTCGCACTATAAAAGTAAGAAGACCAGGGCTGTGCGCAGAACCATGATGGAAATGTTCTGAAAGCTGTGCCTTCCAGTGGCCTACACTCTACATGTCTACGGCAATTCACATGATCCACAATGCACACTGGGAGCGGGTTTTGGCAGGGTGCAGGGTCAGGAGGTGTCTCTTGCACATATCCCATCTCCATAAACAAAGTTATGCACCTGCAACAAGAGCTGAACTATCCATATATGCATACTGGCCCCAACCCTGGGCAGATGCTGCACTCTGTAGAGGGATAAGCAACTGGGAAACAGTGGTGGGCCAAGAGGTTGATGAAGATCCTACTACACTGTAAAGTAAAAGGGCCAAAATAGTTAGGACAGAGGTGAATACTTCTCACTCACCCCCATAGCAGAAGGACTGGAGAGTGGCCTATGTGTTCTTTGGAGCCCACTTCCAAATCAGTTGTTACACTTCAGCAGTAGAAGAGAGCTGTTCTGAGAATTGCCTGGTCACCGCAACATACTGTATGGCTGATGACCTTTGCACACACAGTGTGGACTATAGGGGAAATTTCCAGAGCAGTAGCTGCTCATTGCTGCATTTCAGCTTCAGGGAGTGGGAACATATCACAGCATACCAGTAAGACACTATTGGGGATTGTGGCCCAGATTTCCCCTGCTGCATGCACCCCTGGCTAGACATGAGGCACACATTCCCACAACAGATGAAGTCTATAAGATGAGGGTGATTGCATACCCACTAACCCCTCAGAGGCGAATCTTTAAATTTTTCCTTTTAACCCTTCAGCATTGTCACTCACAAAGATATTGAACAGACCGATCCCAGGACTGATCCCTGAGACACACTCACCCTCCTTTCTTCAGGGCAAGTTCCATTCACCACTACCTTTGTAGTCTGTCAGTTAATCAATTTCTAATCCAGTTCATCACCAAGGGACCCATCCCCAGGTTGCTCAGTTTATTCATAAGCCTCCTATGAGGAACAGTATCAAAGGCTTTGCTGAAGCCCAAATAGATCACATCCTTCACATGCCCTCAATCCTAGTTCTCTGATCACCCAGTCAAAGAAATCAACCAATACTTTGTAAACTGAGAATGTCCAGACTTAAATGTTCCTTTTCTAAACTAGAAGACCAATATAAAATTGGTCTTCACATAAGCCAAATTACTTAAAAGAACATAAAGCAAAGAAATAAACAGTCATGTTGAAAAGCAATAATGCGTAGGGCTTGTTTATTTGTGCACGTGAAGACAAAGTGATTAAAGGTTCTGATGGCTCTTTTGAGTTTGTGTGGCCTCAGATCCTATTATTTTTCCGTCACTGCTGTTATTCTTTTTTGCCGACCCCACAAGAAACTGGCACTGTAAGAGCAGGTTGCCAACTAGCTCCAAATTTACTCAGTAAGTAGATTCAGTGTTGAGTTTGCCTTACTGCACGTGAGGATTTGTAATTTAGCTGTTCTTTGGGAATGTAATTGGGAAATGAGAATTATACAGCTCTGCCTGCAGTGGGATAATACCTGGATTAATGCTTTTGGGCAAATCTGGAACTAGTTTGGAACTCCACCTGGGAGATCACTTAGTTTGCCTCCTGCTTAAGCCAGTCCTGCTCTCCTTATGCACTCAAGCAGGCTTTTGACTTTTCCCAGTCCTCAATTAAGTTGTCTAGCAACTTTCATATCTACATATGAAATGTCTGAATGCTCAAAGTGATGGTATTTATGCTGTTGGGAAAGTTTTAGAAATTGTTCTTCTTGTTGTTGTTTTTTTAAACTAATGGTTCTACCAACCAAATGACCTAATGGGCAATATGGGCCCGATTTTCGAAGGCCTTTACATGGGTAACTTCCCTAGTTACTCATGTAAAAATCATATCTGGGATTTTTGAAGGGCATATACACAGATATTGTCCTTCAAAAATCCCAGATAAGTCCCTAATGTACCTAGATGCTATGCGGGTAGCTTCGGGGCATATTAGGGGCATTCCGGGGCGGAGGAAAGGGCTACATGGGCAGTAGCAATTTTCAATGTTACCGCATAGCCCTCTGCACCTTAAAAATAGTCAAGGTTTTTCCTCACCTATCTTTAAGGCACAGAGACTATGCAGGTAGCATTGAGAATCGCTGCTACCCATTTAACCTCTGCTGCTGCCGGGGCATCCAGGCTAACCCAGATTTTCACTTCTGCCACCATGAAAGTGAAAATCTGGGTTAAGGGGGTCGGCGGGCCACTGTGGCGCATAGCCTGCCTAACTCAAAATCGGGCCCTATCTGATCAAAGAAGCCATTTGAAATTTGCAGCTTCAATGGTTATTATTAAAAAGGAAAATATGCTAACTCATGCTGTGGTTGTTAAGTGCTGTTAAGTCAATGTCGACTCAATGCTCCTTTTTAAAAATATTTTCTTGTTCCAAAAACAGGAGTCCTGTTTTTCAGAAGACTCTGTGGGTAATTTGTGTTCTTGAATTCTTATTATGTTGCCTTGTCTGAGGCTCAGGGTTACTAGTATCAAGGAGAGTCACTATAAGGTGTTGCCACAGAAAACTCTGTAGCTATTCAGGTCTTTCTTTCATTTATTTTGCTAGTCTTATATACCTCATATCTAATTGTCTATGTGGTTTCCAATGAACAACAATGCCAATATGGCTTTATCAGCACAAAGTCATTTCCTGTGGCAACTGAATGCTAAATTCTGCAGCAACATTTCCCAAACTCCACATATATGCATAGATATACATATTTAGAACTCACATTTTATTTCATTTTTTTAGAAAGATCATTTTCAAATCTTTCTAATGTATCAGCTTCCATGGCACAACCCATCTGGCGAAGACTCGGCCATCCTGGACTACATCTTGATCAACTCTCAATTCCAATCATCACTTAAAAATGTATGTGTAATGTGGGGACCCGACTGTGGATCCGACCACTACCTCATCTGTGCCAAGGTACAGCTGTGATTACAACAGGCAAAGCACAAGGCACCTCCACCAGCCAAACTGAACTGGGCTTGTCTGAGGGATCCACCACCCAGGCAAGAATTCCAAATTATCCTATCCAGCAAATTTGTAGCAGTCGAACCATCAGATGATGTCAATGCAGAAGAAAAGCAGATATCAAAGTCCATCCTGGAATGTGCCACCCCTCTGTGCCCACTTATCTGTTGTCAGACACAGCCATGAATTTCGGACGAGTGCCTGGATCTGGTGGATAAATGGAAACGAATCAAACACGTTGACTTTGAGCAATTTCAGTGACTGAACAAAGAGGTCAGACAGAAGATGAAGGTAGAACAAGAAGCCTACTGGAATGGTGTTGCAGTCAAACTGAAAGAAGCAGCATCCAGGCACGAGTACCAGACTCTGTATCAGACCCTTAGGAGACTGAGTGGCAAAACCAAGTCGACCAATGGCAATATCAAGAAAGCGGACGGCACCTTCATGAGCTCCCCTGATGTACTCCTGCAACGGTGGAAAGAATTCTTCCAACAGCTATACATCCATGATCCTCCCCAGGGACCACCACCAGAGCCGCCACCACCCATCCACCTGCTGGAGAATTCATTCCTCGATAGTGAGCCAACAGTCGATAAAGTGAAGTGTACAATAACATCATTGAAGAACAGAAAGATGACCAGAGTGGACCAACTCACTGCCGAAATGATCAAAGCTGGGGGAGACATTCTGCTGCAATGGTTTCACATCCTTCTAACACTCATCTGGCACATGGAATAAATTCCATTAGCATGGAAGAAAGCCATCATCTTGGCAATCCTAAAGAAAGGCGATAGCCGAGAATGTAAAAACTACCGTGGCATCAGCCTTCTTTCAATTGAAGATCATACAATCGAGGCTGCAGAAACATCGTGGACAGACCAGCTGAGAAAAGCAAGCAGGATTTAGGCCATATCGGGGCTGCATCAATCAAATATTCACCTTTTGTCAACTGGTGGAGGAAAGCATTAGGTGTGGAAAGGAAACCGTTATCGTCTTCATTGACTTCAAATTCGCATTTGACTGTGTTCACTAGCCTGCTCTCTGGAGAGCACTGGAGAATGAACATGTGCCACTGAAGATTTTCCAAACATCATACAATGGCTCAACCAGCAGTGTGTGGATCCAAAATGAGCTATCCAAAGAATTTCCTATCCAAACTGGAGTCCGCCAGGGAGATGTCAACTCACCCCTGCTTTTCAATATCGTGATTAATGCAATAATGAGGAAAACATTCAAGGACAGATGTGGGGTCCAGTACAGTGTGAACAACTTCCTGACCGACTTCGCAGATGACAGTGCTATAGTTGCTGACATGGATGCAGAGGCCATTGACATCCTTTTCCATATCGCCTGCATCGCCCAATCTTACAGTCTAAGATTCAGTGTGGACAAGACCAAAATTATGTCCACGCATGGATCACAGCCCATCATTCACCTTGATGGAATTCAAATTGAGCAGGTCCAAGTATTAAAATAACTGGGATCACTGGTATAGAAGATGAAGGTGGCATCCACTACTGAAGTCCTGAGCAGAATTGGCCAGGCAACAGAAGCGTTCTCCTCACTCAAATGGTGCCTCTGGAAGAAGGCCAATATCTGCACCAAGGCCAAAATTCACCTCTTCTGACTGCTGATCCTGCCAATTCTCCTGTACGGATCGGAAATATGGACTCTGCCCAAACCTGACTTGAACAAACTTGAAGTCTTTCAAATGTGATGCCTGAGACAGATTTTGGGTGTGTCTCTTCATGATTGCCATCGAAGCGAGACAATTTGGACAAGGTGTGACCATCAATCCTCAGTTGAAGAATAAATCCAAAAACACAGACTGCACTGGTTTGACCACATTTGCAGAATGAACATCAGTCGGCTGCCATACAAACTCCCCTGGCAAAAGTGACCTGTCCACTGGAGGGCTCAACGAGCAGCACCAAAGAAAACATGGCTCAAAGACATCAAGAAAGACCTAAGGAACCAACAACTGACCATCAATGAGGTCAGAAATGTTGCTACTGATCGTCAAGGTTGGAAGTGTATCGTGAGCAACACATGGAATCCAGTGGCACCTACAGCAGCGTATTGGCTAAGAGGATGGCCTTCTCTCCAAATGCCAGCTAGGGATTAAAGAAGAAGAAGAAGAAGACTAGGAAGAATAAAGATCTTAGTGATCAGTGCAGGGAAGGGAAAAGGGATCAAAAAGAGGGAGGAAAGGGAGAGGGGTGGGATGTGGGGATGGGAGGAGGAAAGCAAAAGGAGAGAGACTGATGGGGATGGGGAGGAGGGGGAGAAAGGGGATCTCATGGATGAAGAAGAGGGAGAGAAAGAAAAGGATTGGCGATTAAGGAGAAGGGGGGAGGACTGGAATGGAGAAGGAGAAGATGGAATCAGAGATGGGGATGGCATGAGAGAGAAGGTATTGGAGATAGGGGAGGAAAGGAAGGTAAAAGAAAAGGGGGTCTCTTATTAATGAAAGAAGGAGAATGTGTGGATGGTGGGAGGATGGGGATGGAATCTGTAAATGGTCAAGAAAAAGGGAGATAAAATTCCTTCTCTCATTCCCTGTCCTCACCTGATACAGCTTCCCTCTCTTAAACACATACAACCTAATGCCAGTCATTTCTCTCACACATACACACTGGCAGTAAGCCTGTCCTTCTGAGACATACACACATCATTAATCCCTCACTAACACACTTCGTCCCTTTTCAGCTCTCTCTTCACACACACACACCACTTGTCTTACATGACCTTCCTCAGACTATGTATCCTTCAATCCACTCCTCATAATTACTAATTGCTCTATATATACCATTTGCTGCATTAATGTTACTCACCGCTATTATACATGTGAATTATTTGTAACCCCATATAATCAACCAAGTTTAGCACCCTTGTTCCACTCTGATTCATATGATAGGGCGGTATAGAAAAACCTGTTAAATAAATAAATGCCCACTCACTCACTTCTCTCATTCCCACCAGTTTTCACCAGTTTTTCCCCATTCCCTCCCCCCCTCCAATTCTAATATTCCTCAAGCCAATTGCTTGTCAGTAGAAGCAAGAGAGCGGTGGAGCTTGGTCTATGTCCTCCTCCTCCTCCTCCTCCTCCTGAGGCCCAACTTTCAATCTGAATCACAGAGATGAAGCAACACTGTAGCAAGAGTCAAATTTTGTGGACCTTGCGTTGATTCAGAAGACCAGGGCCTTGCTCTGGTATTGTCTATTACTAAACATTGCAGTACTGAGGAGAACCGATCTTTCACTTTTTCCATGAGGCTGTGCCTGTTCATGTGCAAATATTTATGAAAATATTTAGACAAAATATGAATCGTAAAAATGTTGTGTCTGATTCCAATATGTTTCATATGGATGACGGCTCTAGAGAGAGTGAACTGATACTGCTATTCTTATTTTATAATATATTTAGAAATGATTTATCCAGAGTCCACCTCTCGAGTTTTCCTCCTTTCTTTCTCTCATCTCTGTCTTGGCCTTTCCAGAGTCTTATTTGTACAGCCTCCAAACATGTGCTGTACAAATGTGGGGAACTGGCAGAACAAAAGCCTAGCTGGAGAAACAGAGGGAAAGGCTCTACTGGACATGCTAAAGCTGAGTAGAGAAGCATATTTCATTTAGAAATATCATATGTTTCTCTTAAAAGATTTCTGATTGTACAAATCTGATCAGCAGCCTTTCACTTAGCACCAGATGTTCGGTGGTTCTGAAGTAACCATTTGCTAGCATATTGCAAGTGAAAAACAAGTAATACTATGTTAATGAAATGTACTGCATAGGACCATATTGATCTTATGCTCGGTACTGCCTTGTTGTATTTTGTATTAGAAAGGGCGGAGTCCCTTCTCATTGACTCAAGAATGTTAAGGTGACTTTTTCAAGTGTGTATATGAATACACTATCACCAGCCGCGTCATGTGGCAGAGTCCTATTTCCTTTTCACATTATAAATTCAGTATTTTCATAACTGATACTCCAGACAGGCTCTGTCTTTTTTACACTGACCACAAAGATCTGCAATAGGATAGACACTGTACATGACGTAGAAGAAATGAAGAATGATCTAAGAAAGCCTGAGTGGAATCTGAGAGTTTAGCAGCCAGAATCGAATGCACAAGAGTACAGAGTCATTCGCTTGGTGTGTACAAAACTATTGAAGCCGTTACATGATGGGAGTTGAGATACTAATCAGGGCTGTAATAATGTGCAGCTAAAATAAGCTCCCACCCAGGGTGCCAAGCCAAAGGGGCACTAGATAATAGGAAAAAGTGGGAACAACCTCTTTCAATATATTTCTCATCCATGGATTGCATGCATATCTCCAGGGTTAGCCAATAGCAGCCCAGCTTGACCAACATAGAGATGGGAGCCAGGGACAAGGATGACAAGCCTTGACTAGGGAAGTGCCTATCAGATGATTTTAAGGTTGCAACTGGTGCAGCAAATAAGTGAGATGCAGAACAATAAAAAGCATGCTTTACATACGGAAAGGCTTTACGAGTCTAACCCCTGCCGGTCTAGGGGTCTCTGTCAGGGGTTAAGCCCACTGCATGGTGGACTGGGGGCACAACCTCCGATAGCATATACCATCTTCCCAGTCTCAATCCTCAGAAATGATTAGGGCTCCTAAAATAGGACCAGTATACAGTGGGAGGCCTTTGGCATCAGTATTCCACTCACTCCATTTTCCTCTCTCTCAATAATGGAGTTCAGGCCAGAATTAGGGGTTATGAACCATAGGGGTTTACTTAAATAAATTTGAAGGTCGCTGACAGTTGTAGCAAAAGTACAAATATTAGCAGAAACAAAAACTATAGTGCAAATAGTTACCCTCATTTCTCCTTGCTCTGTGGCTGTCCTCTCAGTGTCCATCTGAGCTGGAGGCTGCTGTGGATGCAGGTCTCTGGTGCAACACCATGGGAACTCCTCTCTCTAGCGTGTCACTTACTTCCTCTCCTTTTCTCCTATGGACCAGTGGCTCCCAGATATTCCGTTGCTTTACTCCTTCTCCTCTCGATTAGTCGGACTGGCTCCTCTCCTTTTCAACAAGGGGTATGCTGGCAGTGTTAACATTTTATTTATTTATTTTAACATTTCTTATATACCGCCTTTCATATCAAGGCGGTTTACATTGAACAAACTGAAATTACATTGAACAGGGCATTATAACTTGGAGATAACTATTTTACAGGGAACATGGGCTATTAACCAGGACACAGTGGATATTGGGTGCAAAGCCTAAACAACATTTGTCACCCTTCAACCCCACTGCTCCCTCCATATCCAGATTCTAACCAAGGGATCTATCTTGGTGGTACAATGACTAAGCCAGCCAAAGACAGGGATCTGTCTTTGGGTAGGGTTTTTTTTTTATCGTGGTTGAATCTTACTTGTTAAGCAGAAGAAAAAATGCAGCGTGTGCCTTTGAGTCAATGCTGACTCAGCAGCTCCTGGGTTTTCTTTAACAGTGTGACCAGAAGCAGATTGCTAGGGCTCTTTTCTGAGGCACTGGAAGGTTACGTGACTTGCCCAAGGCCACAAGAAGTGCTAGTGGGAACTGAATGCTGTTCTCTTGGCTACCAAGGCAATGCTCTAACCGTTAGGCTACTCCTCCACTCCATTAAGCAAAACATTAGCAGTTAAATCTGCTAAAGGATCGTTTTATGATTAAAGGGTGCCCCAGAGTTCCCTTTAGCCGCAGTTTTATTCATCTGGAACCTTTTGCGGAATTATTGGAGGAATTAGGGATTAAAGCTAAGAGATATGCTGATGAAATCTTGATATATGTACCTTTAAAGGATGAGGATGACATAACGCAAGCATCAGTTTTATCTTCATTGCTGTCTTGAAAATGTGGCTATAGAAGCATGGATTGCAAATTAATTATAATAAAATGGTGGCTATGCTGGTACTATCTTCTAAGAAACGGAATCTATCAATATACATCACCCTTGAGCAACAGAAAATAAATTTACAGAAACAGGTTTCATTTATTTATTTAACAACTCTTTTATACCGCCGTATCTACTAGTCACGGCGGTTTACATAGATCTAATTGGAACGGAGAATTTGAACTTTACATGGAACACTTTCAATTAAACCATACAATATGAACTTTGGATCATTTGAACAATGTAAACTGTACAATGTAAATTATAGGGTATAATGATACAAAGTAACTGTACAGGATAAATTATGCAAAGGGAAAGGCTCGGGGGACAGAACTGCAGGTTGTTCTATGTCATATGTTTGTAAGGTGGGTATAGCCGTGTCTTGATGGGACAGGTTAGGTTATGATGTGAGTAATGGGGGTAGCTATGGAGTCATTCTGATCATGAATAACAGGGGCTGGATGTCAGATATAGACGTCCAGCCCCTGCTATTCCCCTAGCCGCTACTCTGAGTCCAGAGCTCCCCGCACGTTCTTCCGAGATGTGTGGGGGGGGCGGGCTGAGGGAGGGACAAGGACAGGCTGTAGGCATGACACCTAAATTGGACTTACAGGGCCTATTCCATTGAAGGCCTGTATGTTTGTTGAAGGCCCTGTGATCTGTGATTGTTCTAATGGCTTTGGAAGTGTTTCCTGCTATCAGTGCTGTTCAGGGTTAAGCATCCGGGTGATTTGGTTGGTACCTTTTAGGATGGTGCTGGGCGCTGGGGTCCCACTGGCTGATAGTGAGAGGAGGGAGGCCCAATGAGGAATGCTGGTTGCCCAACCGTAGATCTATTTCCTTCTGTGGGAGTGGGCTTCTGGTGACTCTCTGGAGGAGATGCATTTGAGACACGGCTCGATAGTGGAGATGGGAGCAGTGCTGCATGGAGTGGGTTGATAGATGGTGGGACTGGAGGTCTCTTTACGTGCTTGCCAGTTGATTAAAATTATAGCTGAGGTTGTTCATTTCCTGGTTCAGTGGTGGAATTATGTCTCCGGAAAGTTGTGCTGCTGAGGATATGTGGCTGTAATCAGTGCTTTAGCATTCTTGATAGTGTTTTGTGCACTGGGTAGCGGTCCCCACCTAAGGGCCACCCTAAAGGGCCATCTGGCAAGGCCCTCAGGTCCAAACTGTATTACTGGAATAAATTGCCTGAGTTACTCAGAATATGTTTGATTTTTGTAAAGCCTTGACAACAAACTTGTTTCTCCAATTTTATGGTAAAACAGATGAAAAATAAGTGCCGCTAATTATTATGTTAATGCTGCCTCTTAAACTTTATGTTTTGCTAGTCTTATTGTATTGTAAATTTATTTTATGATTGTTTTATTGCAAACCATATAGATGTTTGTACGATATATATGGTATACAAATACATATAATAATACATTTCCTCCCAGAGGAGTCTCCTCCCAGGATGATGACACTGGACAAAAGTAACCTCTCAGGTTCTGGAGAATTACCACGTCCTATTGCAATAATTTCATAGGACCTCCAGAAGTTTCTACTGTTCAGAGGAACAGACCTAAGGGGTCTCTACATTAAATTACCCCTAAAGGTCTTTGCCTATTTTTGTATCAGAAAATGTACATCTGTTGTGGGACAAGAACCATTCTGTGAGAACTTTATCTGTATGACTGGAAATATTGACCCCCTTGGACCTACAAGAAGATGCTTTCCCTAGTGATAAACAACTTCCTGGGCTGCCTTTGGTGTACACAGGGAGAATCCTATGAAAGAGGGTGTTACCCTGAAATTTCACAACAGTTCACACAGCAATTCTTAAAATTTCAGGTTGTCGCTAGACCTTTCACTGCTGCATCAAAGATTCCCATGCTCTGTCTTACATGAGCTGAGACAGGAAAACCATGCATTGATGTAGCGCAGAAGCCAGTGACGGGCAGTTCTTCCATTAGGCCACCTGAGGTGATCGCCTCAGGCGGCACTCTGTTGGGGGCGGTACTCCGGATCTTTTTTCATTTTAGACTGTGCAGCCTCTGGCCTGCCTCTGATATCCTGCGTGGGAAGGCAGAGGCAGGCCAGAGGCTGCAAAATCTAAAATTAAAACAGAGCCGGAGTGCCGCCAGCATCGGACAAATCAGCCTGATCGCTTGCAGGAACCCTGCAAGCGATCAGGCTGATTTGTGCAGCGGCGGCAGCACTCCATTTGTTTTTATTTTAGATTTTGCCACCTCTGGCCTCCCTCTGCCTTCCCGACACTTTTTTTTTTTGCTGCAAGCATTCTTAGAAGCATAGAAACATAGAAATATGATGACAGAAAAAGACCACATGGCCTATCTAGTCTGTCCTTCCATATCAGCAATTACAACAGTCTCCTTTTTACCTTTAGAGATCCTCTGTGTTTGTCCCATGCTTTTTTGAATTCAGTTACTGTACTCATCTCTACCACCTCCACTGGGAGACTATTCCACAGATCCACTACTCTTTCCGTAAAGAAATATTGCCGCATATCACTCCTGAATCTATCTCCCTTCACCCTCATCCCATGTCCCCTCGTAGCAGAACTTGCTTTCAATTGAACATTTATGCCACGGAGGTATTTAAACATCTCAATCATATCACCTCTATCCCACCTTTCCTCTAAGGTGTACATATTAAGATCCTTCAGTCTGTCCTCATATGCTTTATAATGAAGACCACTAATCATTTTAGTAGCCACCCTCTGCACCGACTCCATCCTGTTCACATCCTTTTGAAGATGCGGTCTCCAGAATTGCACACTATACTCCAAATGAGGTCGCACCAAAGACTTATACAGAGGCATTATCACCTCCTTTTTTCTGCTAGCCATTCCTCTCCGTATGCACCCAAGCATCCTTCTAGCTTTTGCCGTTGCCTTTTCTACCTGTTTAGCTACTTTAAGATCATCAGACACAACCACGCCTTGGTCCCGCTCTTCTTTAGTGGACAAAAGTACTTCACCCCCTATACTATATTGCCCCCTTGGATTGCTGCAGCCCAAATGCATGACCTTACATTTTTTAACATTAAAATCTCAGCTGCCAAATTCTAGACCATTCTTCAAGCTTAGCTAGATCCCTCCTCATGTTATCTACACCTTCCTGGGTGTCTACTCTATTGCAGATTTTGGTATCACCCGCAAAGAGGCAAACCTTACCCGACAGCCCTTCAGCTATATCACTAACAAAGATGTTAAAAAGAATCGGACTAAGGACAGATCCCTGGGGCACATCACTGGTAACATCCTTCTCCTCAGAGTGAGCTTCATTTACCTGTACTCTTTGTTGCCTCCGACCTAACCAATTTCTAACCTAAGTAGTAACTTTAGGGTCCATCCCTAGGGTGCTCAATTTGTTTATAAGTCGCCTGTGAGGAACATTGTCAAAGGCTTTACTGAAATCTAAATACACCACATCTAGGGCTCTCCCTCGGTCCAACTCCCTGGTCACCCAGTCAAAGAAATCAATCAGATTTGTCTGACAAGACCTGCCTCTGGTGAATTCATGCTGCCTCGGATCCCGTAATCTGCTGGACTCCAGAAACCTCACTATTTTCTCTTTCAGCAGCATTTTCAATTATTTACTCACCACCGAAGTTAAACTAACTGGCCTGTAGTTTTCAACCACATCCTTACTTCCACTTTTCTGTAAAAGCACCACACAAGCCTCTCTCCAGTCCTTTGGCACCACTCCCGACTCCAAAGAGGCATTGAAAAGGTCAGTCATTGGAGCTGCTAGAACATCCCCAAGTTCCCTCAGTATTCTAGGGTGTATCCCATCTGGTCCCATCGCTTTGTCTACTTTAAGTTGAGCTAGTTTCTCACGAACACGGTCTTCTGAAAATTCTTCAAGATGTCCCTCGCTTCTGTTCCTGGTTCTTCATCTGTGAACACAGAACACAAATATTCGTAAGCAATTCCGCTTTATCCTTATCAGCTTCTACATATTTCTCCCCTGCACCCTTGAGTCTGACAATACCACTTTTGCCCTTCCTCTTCTCACTAACATATCTGAAAAATGTCTTATCCCCGCATTTTATTGCATTGGCTATTTCCTCCTCGTTTTGAATCTTTGCCTTCCTGACTACTTTGCTAGCTTCTCTAAGTTTTTCCAAATATAGATGCCTGTCTTCCTCTCTCTGTGATCTCTTGTATTTCATGAAGGCCTCCCTCTTTTTCTTCATTTTTTCAGCTACTTCTTTCGAAAGCCATAGCGATCTCCTTTTCCTTTTACCTTTATTTACCATTTTAACAAAAAGTTTGGTTGCCCTTAAAATATCCCCTTTCAGTTTTGCCCACTGTTTTTCTACATCCCCCCGCTGTTCCCATCCCACTAACGACTCCCTGAGGTATTGGCCCATCTTGGCAAAGTTAGTCTTCTTAAAGTCTAAGATCCTCACCTTTGAATGGATTCTAACAGCCCTAGTCCTAATACTGAACCACACCATCTGGTGATCACTGGATGCAAAATGATCTCCCACTACAACATCTGAAACACTTTCACCATTGGTAAGCACCAAGTCCAGTATGGCCCCTTCACATGTGGGGTCTGTTACCAATTGCCTGAATAGTTCTCCCTGTAGAGAATCCAGGATCTCCTTACTTCTAGATGATACTGCAGCAGAAATGTGCCAATCAACATCTGGCATATTGAAATCTCCTATCAGTAGCACTTCCCCTTTCCTAGCAATGCTGCGTATGTCTTCAATTAACTCTCTGTCCACCTCTTCCTCTTGTGAGGGAGGTCTGTATATCACACCAATGCAAATAGATTTCTCTTTCCCTCTTTCTAGTTTAATCCACAATGCTGTCTCTCTCCCTTTTAAGCTCTGTAATTCCAAAGCTTTAATAGTAGTTTTTACATATAGTGCCACTCCTCCTCCCCTTCTTCCTACTCTGTCCTTTCTGAATAAAGTATAGCCAGAAATAGTTACATCCCAATCATGGTTTTCTGTGAACCATGTTTCTGTAACTGCCACTAAATCCAAGTCAGCCACTCCCACCAAAGCTTCAACATCAGGGATCTTATTTCCCATGCTACGGGCATTTATACACACTGCTTTCCATATGTTACCCCTGTTACCCATTTCCATAAAGGTATTTAAGGTATCACCTACCTGGGGGCTTTCACCTACCTGGGGGCTTTCCTCATCCATCCCCAATGAATCTAGTTTAAAGCCCTCTTCAGTAGATTGGCCAGTCTACTACCGAAGACGCATTGACCTTTCTTGGACAGATGGATGCCATCTCTGCTCTGCAACCCCTGGAACAGCATCCCATGGTCTAGGAAACCAAAATGCTCTCAATGACAGCATCCATGCAACCATGCATGCATCTCCAAGATAGGAGCCTCTCTGCCTTAGCCTTTACCCTCAACAGGGAGGATTGAAGAGAACACCACCTGTGCACCTAACTGCTTCCCCCTCTGTCCCAGAGCCATGAAGTCATTTTTGATATGTTCCGAGGGATACCTGGCAGTATCATTTGTTCCAACATGGATTAGCAACATTGGGTAATAATCAGTGGGCTTGATGAGTCTCGGCAAACTCTCCATAACATCTTGGATTTTGGCACCAGGCAGACAGCATATCTCTCTGGACATCAAGTCTGGTTGGCAGATGGAGGCCTTGAGGGAAAAAAAAGCGGTGGGAAGGCAGAGGCAGGCCATAGGTGGCAAAATCTAAAATAAAAACAGCCGGAGTGCCCCTGCCGCTGCTGGATGAGAGGTGCAAGTGGAAGGAGTGGGGACAGGAGGAGGACAAGGAGAGACAAAGGTGAGAGACAGGGGGACAAGTGCTGGACAAAGGAGGGCAGGGGATAAATACTGGACAAAGGGGGAGACAGGGGGAAAATTCTGGACAAAGGGGAAGACAGGGGCATACTGGACAAAGGGGAGACAAGGGGACCAAGTACTAGACAAAGGGGAGAGACAGGGGGGCAAATGCTGGACAAAGGAGAGAGACAGGGGGACAGACTAGACAGACTGGGGATAAATGCTGGACAAAGGGGAGAGACAATGTGGGTTAGGATTATAATGGGCTGATAGGGGGGCTAGCACTGGTAATGGGCAGATCAGGGGGGCTAGGACTGATACTGGGCTGATTAGGGAAGACTAGGACTGGGAATGGATTGATCGAGGGGGGCTGGGACTGGTAATGGGCTGATTAGGGGGGCTAGCACTGGTAATGGGCTGAGGGGGGACTAACACTGGAAATGAGCTGATTAGGGGAGGCTAGGACTGATGGGGGGATAGGTCTGATAATGGACTGATGGGGGGCTAGCATTGGAAATGAGCTGATCGGGGGCTAGGAGTGGAAATGGGCTGATTAGTGGAGACTAGGACTGGTAATGGGCTGATTAGGGGAGGCTAGCACTGGTAATGGAGTTGAGGGGAGACTAGCACTGGAAGTGAGCTGATTGGGGGGCTTCAACTGGGAATGGGCTGATGGTGGGGAGGGGAGGATAGAGCTGCTGGCCCTGGAAGAAAACTGGGGGCTAAGACTACAAATGGGCTGATGCAAGTGAATGGAAGAATGGGACTGGAAGGGAGTGGATGCTGAGAGGGGCTGCCATCGTATTTGGACTAGAAGGGGCTGGACAGTGGGAAAGGAGTGGGACTGGAAGGGGACTAGAAGGGAATGGACACCAGTGGCAGTCATGGTAAAGAAAGTTGACATTGGAAGCTACTGGGAGGGAGGACTGGAAAGGGGCTGATACTGGGAAGGATTACTGGGACTGGAAATAGGCTAATGGAAAGAAGTGAAGAAAACAAAAAGAAGAGATAAGAAATTGCAGATGGCATAGACCACAGAAAGAGAGCTAAGAGAAGATAGGAAAGCAGAAGCCTCAGATTGGGACCAGCATGATCAGCGAATAACATGGTCAAAGGTAGAAAAAATAATTTTATTTCATTTTAGTGAGTGGACTTTATGCTATCTTTATATTTTACACAGTATGGCGGAACTGCATCTCTTATTTATCTGATGTTGCACTGCATGCGGAGCCTGGCTTCTTGGGGTTTCAGTTTAAATTTTGTCTACATAGTTGTATTTTTTCTTTAGATTGTAAGTCACTTATTCTGTACTTGATGAGGGTCTATGTTCTGAGTGTGTGACTGAGGCCTGGTGTTCTGTTAACATGCAGTTTGTACATAAAGATCTATACTGTACTGTAGTAATTTGACTTGTTCAGCTTTTCAGATAGGTGTATGGATGTTCCAGGGCTCACTGTAGTATTTACAGTGACGCTTTTTTTTGGATGGGCTCCTTATGTGAGTTTTGGAAGTTGGTGCTGATATGGTTTGGTATGGTATGGTAGATTTGATCTATAGATACTCAGTGACTTTATTGTTGGGTTTTGTATTAGTTCACAATATACCTGGTACTGGAGACTGGTTGTTGCTGTTGTTAATGAGATGATCAGAATCAGATTTTTTTGTTTTTTTAAGATATTGAGTTCCATGGGTGAATGTCCTGGTTCTGCTCTGCACCCACTGTTGAAGGGGGTTCTGTGGATGCAAAATATATGTTGAAAAAGAAAAAGCAAGAACCATAATGCAGTTTATAACAACAAAATAAAAATGAGTTATAATTTAGTTTTATAAACTGTGCTGTGGTTCTCGCTCTCTAATAGTTTCTTGGTGTGCAAACATCTTACATTTCTTCCATATAATCTAATCAGCTTTTTGGTTTGGTTTGGTCCCTGATTGGAGTTTTGAAAAAGCCCCGCCCCTCTATGGGGAGGGGGTGGGGCGCCATCTCATCCTTCGCCTCAGGCAGCAGATTGCCTTGAGCCACCCCTGGCCAGTGACATAAATAAATGTTCATGGAGCTTTAATGGGACACAAAGTAATGACTCATCCTCTTCAGAAATGCATAATTATTGGCACTGGGCAGAGAAACAATTTTGAAATTAGCTGTGCATCCCTATTTTAAAAGAAGGTTTCAAGCAATAGCTTAAAGATCCAGGCTTATAGGGGTGTATGTCTGCTTCCTGCTTTCTCCATTGCTAAGAGGAAAGAAGGAAGTATGTTTGTCACACTGGACTTTGGGTATAGCAGTGACTGACAGTGGCCCTAATCTTGATACTCTTTAGCCATGTGCTTCTAATGAGTGATTTTCAGATATTTTTATTACCCATTTTTCTACGTCTTCCCTATGAAAATGGAGCACATCTTTGGCCACTGCTGGAATCTTAGGGGTAGTTTTACTAAGGATTGGCAAGGGGGCATCATTTGTGAGTGCTAAACGGCAGTGTTAGGGGCTCCAACATGCATTAAAGGCCAGGACGGGGAGTTGGTGTTCTGACGGTAAGGGTGCTAGCGGCCATTTAGCAGGCCATACCAGCACATCAGATGTTAAGAGAGCCAAGAGTGCAGGTTAATGTGCAGTAAGGATGGTCACCGCAATGCAGGTTAAGAGAGCCTATTTAGTGGTCAGAAGTGAGGTGCTGGAAAGGAGCAAAGGGAATTGGTGATGGACACGTCACATCCATATGTCACAGACATGTGAGCCAGTGAGTATGCCAATAATGTGGGAGGCGGTTGGACTGTATCAGTGAAGGAGGGGCTCATGTAATCCACTGTGATGTCAGTGGGTGGCATAGGATTGGGCAGAAGTGTGTCATGGAGTAGTCACCATGGCCAAGATGTAGGCATAGAAAGAATGCCTGGGTGGCAGTGGTGAGCCGCACATCAGCTGCAGGTGAGTTGTGAGTGATATGACCTAATGGGTAAAATGCCACTGTGTGGGCAAAGGTCTAGCAGCTGGCAGGAGAATACATGAGTGAACATGATGGGCATATGCTGATGGATGGGCTGAAGGATGAATGGGGTAGATGAGAGTGCTGTATGGCCTTGCTGCCCCATTGTACCCAATGTGACCTCACAAATGCAGATAACTGCAGTTGTAGTGTGTGTTTGCTGTGCCACGGGGAAGTCTAATACAAAAAAAAGAATGCTAATAATGTGTGCACTCCAGTCAATGCAGACTCCTGGGCGTTTTTTAAGTATATTGCCAGGATACTGAAGCAACCTTCCTGAGACCACAAGGAGCAAAAGTGGAATTTGAACCCTGGTCTGTTCCTTACTGAACCAGTCTCTGTACATTAGGCTATACCTCCTCACCTTTCTGTACAGCACCCTCTAAAATAAATCAGACTACAGTTCCCTGCCTCCAATGGCCTAAACCCGGGACTAGAAACAACCTGACAGGCACATGGTGAGACAGTTGTAAACCACACCTAGGGCCTGCCTGCAGCGGTACACATGCAGTACGGACTGCTCTGGATAATTAGTACTGCATCTGCATAATAGACACACAGCAACTGCATGAATCTCCTGCCCAAAGGCCAAGCCACATGTGAGGGGAAGATGCCCTTCCCTCCACTGTACCTCCTAAACCAAACTAGATTTGCACACAGAGGTCTGATGGGCTGCCGTGTGCCACTCATCCCTGAGGCAGCACATGTGCAGGGTGTGCACTCCCTTGTGACCTACTGTAAACTACAAAGTAAGTATTTTTATACATACACCTAACTCAAACCTGAGGTTCAGTGCAGATCATCCTGCCCCGTTCCTTCATCTTACAAGACATGCAGGTACTGTGCAATGCTCCAGTGATCATGGTCACCACTATGGCTGCAACAGGGGCTCTGTGGGCCACTATTGGTTAACTCTTTTATTTTCCAGGATAAACCTCACAGTCTGAGCAGCTATACGCTACTTTTGCCACTATAGAGAAAGCAGTGATCCAGCACATCAGCTCTGTAATGTGCAGGGACATTGTGTGCCTCATGCACATAACAGCTGCTACATGTGCAAATTACCTTTTTCACCAGCCACCCTGAATGTGAAGAAGGGCACACCACCTAGTCCCCAGACCAAGCACACCAGTAGATGGTCTCTTCTGGAGCTGATCTATTTCATGGCCAGAATGCTGCAAGTATTCTTTGCATTATATGATGCTAGCCATTTAGTACCCTGTACAACTGCGGCATGTTAGTGTGGTATGTCCTATCTGGCCCTTGTGTACTGCATCTGTTGGCCAGGGACTCTCGTATAAAATCTTATGTCATGCTCTATTGGCTAGGGCAGCTGTTTCCAAGAAACCTGAATGCAGTGAGTGTTGTCTAGACAGAAAGGGGGGTGCTGATGCCAAACAGCAGGGCTTGTCAAAACCCTCAACAGTATCAGGTTACCAGCAGCTCAAGAAAATCTGGTCTTCTCTCTTTCTGAGACATCTAATCAACTAAATCAATCCCAGTCAGCCTGCATATGCTGTGCAACACTGGGCTGTGTCTGCCACTCACATACCATCTGTACCCGGTCTACTAGTCAGCATCTACTGCATGTACACATAACCACCATGAAGATGTTGGCTTCGTACAAGTAACTTGGACAGCCAGCAGCTTGGCTAGTGACTGGACTGTCATAAAGAAGCAACACCCATGTCACTGCAGATTAACCCTAGATAGTACTATGTGGATACATAGCCTTGACATGGTCACAGCTTGGTCAGAATGAGAGGCCATCCAGCATGAACAGATGTGAGCTATCAGGCCAGACTCATGTTAAGATGGTTCAGATGTTTACCTAATCTCTGACTCATATACATCCTGTGCAAACTACTCTGTTTTGGACAATACCTAGAATCTTTGGCTCTGCATTTGTGTACCCTTTTATTTGAAACTCAGAGACAGCTAATGCTGGAAAGTGTCCTAGAGACAGACAGTGAGTGCACGTTGGCCCACAGTGGCCTATCTCTGTCACATACCTGAATACTGTGTACCATACACAGCTTTTGACAGTAAGCATTGAATATAGTGTCATGCTCATACTCCCATATTATATTATTTCCTTGGCCATGGGCACTGCAAAAGTGGCCAGTGCAGCACATTCACTCTCCCACGCTTTGGATGCAGACTCCCCCCCCCCCCCCCAAGAGCACATGGAAGCATGGCAGATTGAACATGGGGTTAGATGTTGGTACAGTTTCTGGCTGCACATAAGCTGCCATCTCCAGCCTCTTTGTACTCTAACTTCCTTGTGGTTGTCATACTCAGTGCCTGTAGAGAGTGGATGAGGTTGTCATGCAGAGCCTCTGATGTCAAATATGCAGAGACTGAGTAGGATTTTAGAGCTTCTGTGCATCTGAACAGAGCCTCTAGCCAGCTATGCCGCCTACCAGCTGTGGGATGTAGAAAAGCAATGGGCAAAACTGAAAGGGGATATTGTAAAGGTAACAAACCTTTTTGTTAGAAAGGTAAATAAATGTAAAAGGCAAAGGAGGCCGCTATGGTTCTCAAAAGAAGTAGCTGAAAAGGTGAAGAAAAAGAGGGTGGCTTTCATAAAATGCAAGAGATCACTGAGCGAGGAAGACAAGCATCTATATTTGGAAAAACTTAGAGAAGCTAGTAAAGTTGTCAGGAAAGCAAAGATACAAAAAGAATAAGAAATAGCCAATGCAATAAAATGGGGAATAAGACATTTTTCAGATATGTTAGTGAGAGGAGGAAGGGCAAAAGTGTAGAAGATAATGAGGATAAAGTGGACTTGCTTAACACCCACAAATAGGAATAGAAGTGATGGGGATCTCAAACGATTTTCAGAAGACTGTGTTTGTGAGGAACTAGCTAAACTAAAAGTAGACAAAGTGATGGGACCAGATGGGATACATCCAAGAATATTGAAGGAACTTGGGGACATTCTAGTGGCTCCACTGACTGACCTTTTCAGTACTTCTTTGTAGTCAGGAGTGGTCCCAGAGGACTGGAGAAAGGCACATGTGGTCCCTTTACACAAAAGGAGAAGTAAGAATGAGGTTGAAAACTACAGGCTGGTTAGTCTAACCTCTGTGGTGAGAAAATTATTGGAAACGCTGTTAAAAGAGAGAATAGTGAGGTTTCTGGAGTCTAAGGGATTGCAGAATCCGAGGCAGCATGGGTTTACCAGAGGCAGGTCTTGTCAGACAATTCTAATTTATTTCTTTGACTGAGTGACAAAGGAGTTGGACTGAGAGAGAGCTCTAGATGTGGTGTACTTAGATTTCAATAAAGCCTTTGACACCGTTCTGCACAGGCGATTTATAAACAAACTGAGCACCCTAGGAATGGACCCTAAAGTGTCTGACTAAATTAAAAATTGGTTGAATGGGAGGCGACAATGGATAAAGCTAAATGGAGCTCACTCTGAGGAGAAGGAAGTTACTAGTGGTGTGCCTCAGGGATCTGTCCTTGGTCCAATTCTTTTTAACATCTTTGTTAGTGATATTACGGAAGGGCTATCAGGTAAGCTTTGCTCCTTCACTGATGATACCAAAATCTGCATAGAGTAGACACACAGGAAGGAATAGATAACATGAGGAGGGGATCTAGCTAAGCTTGAAGAATGGTCAAGAATTTGGCAGCTGAGATTTAATGCTAAAAAATCCAGGGTCATGCATTTGGGCTGCAAAAACTCAAGGAAGTGGTACAGTGTAGGGGACGAAGTACTTCTGTCCACGAAGGAAGAATGGGTCCTGGGTGTGATTATTTCTGATGATCTTAAAGTGGCTAAACATAACATAACATAAGAACATAAAATATGCCATACTGGGTAGGACTAAGGTCCATCAAGCCCAGTATCCTGTTTCCAACAGTGGCCAATCTAGGTTAATGTAGCAGTTTCCCCAAAGAACACAGGTTCCACAATGCTTGTATTGTGGCAAGCATTGGATTTCCCGGGTCCCCTTTAATAATGGATTATGGACCTTTCCTCCAGGAACTTATCCAAACCTTTTTTAAACCCAGCTACACTAACACCTTTTACTACATCCTAACGAATTCCAGAGTTTGATTACACACTGAGTGAAAAAATATTTTCTCTTATTAGTCTTAAATAGGTTACACTGTAGCTTCATTGCATGTCCCCTAGTCTTTCTATATTTTGATGGCGTAAACAATTGATCTACGTTTACCCGCTCCACTCCATTCATTAATTTATAGACCTCTATCATATCTCCCGTCAGTCATCTCTTTTCCAGATTGAAGAGCCCTAACCTTTTAGCATCCCCTCATAGGGATATCCTTCCATTCCCTCTACCATTTTGATGATTTTTCCCTCTACCTTTTCTTATAACGCTATATCCTTTTTAAGATACGGCAACCAGACTTGCACACAATATTCAAAGCGCAGTCACACCATGGAACGATACAGAGGCATTATAACATCCTTTGTTTTATTCTCCATTCCTTTCCTTATGATTCCTAGCATTCTATTTGCTCTCTTGGCAGCCGCTGCACACTGGGTGGAGGGTTTCAACATGCTATCTACGATGGCGCCTAAATGTTTTTGCTGGCTAGTAGTTCCTATTATGAAACCTTGCATTGTGTAACCATATTTTGGGTTGTTCTTTCCTAGGTGCATAATTTTGCACTTCTCCACATAAAATTTCATCTGCCATTTATTTGAACATCCAGTCTTCCAATTTATCAAGGTCTTCTTGCAATTTTTCAGAATCCACTTATGTTTTAACAGCTTTGAATAATTTTGTGTCATCTGCAAATTTGATTACCTCACCAGTTATTCCCATTTCCAAGTCATTTACCAATATCTTAAAAAGCAGCGGACCCAGCACAGATCCCTGGGGTACTCCACTATTCACCTTTCTCCATTTGGAAAATTGGCCATTTAGTCCTACCCTCTGCTTTCTATCTTTTAACCAGTTCCTGATCCACAATAGTACACTGCCTCCTATCCCATGGCTTTTTAATTTTGCCAAGATTCTCTCATGAGGGACCTTGTCAAAGGCTTTCTGAAAATCCAGATACACTATATCAACTGACTCACCTTTGTCTACCTATTTATTCATACCTTCAAAAAAACATAATAGATTCTGGTCTGGCGACTATGGTGAGTCAACAATTAATCTTGACTGGAACGCAGGTCTCTAACCTGGAAAATTTGTCTGAGAAATTTTCTGTTGAAGTGACTGAGCTAAAAACTCAAGTCTCTATCAATACTCAATTGATTTCGCAAACATCTGAAGTGACTGAGTCTTTAATTAAAGATAATAAAGCAATGAAGTTTAAACTTGAAACGTTGGAGAATGCTGCTAGATCTTCGAATCTTCGTCTCCTTAATTTTCCTATTTTACCTTTGGTTTCTCCGGTTGACCTTTTTAAAAGGTATTTGCAAGAATCCCTGAAGGTAACACCAGAGTTAATTCCTCCAACAACGAAAGTGTATTTTCTACCCGCGGGTCGGAAATCAGAAGAAAAAGCAGCTGGTCTTCCAGAGATGAGTTTATTAGATGTTTCAGCGTTACTTCAAACGCCTAAAGATGAAGAACTTGAGGTTTCTACGCTTATCGTCTCATTGGCTTTATTACCTGATAGAGACTGGCTATTATGGCTTTATTTCAAATTTCGTAATAATCTGTTTTTGGGGAAGAAAATAGGAATGTTTCCTGATGTTTCTAGAGAAACACAGCGCAGGCGTAAATCTTTCCTAATTCTGCGTCCTGGGGTCATTCGTTTGGGTGCTACATTTGTTCTTCGTTATCCCTGCAAATGTGTAGTTGTTTTTCAGTCCCATAAATATGTTTTTTTCAGCCTGAGGATCTATCTTCCTTCATCAGTTCTCGTATTGTAACATCTTCTCCTATCCAACTGACCCCCATTACGTAGAGTTTCTGTTTGATTCCCTGTGTAACCTCATGGATTTCTTTATTCATTTTCTTTAATTGTTATTAAGGGATTTCCTGGCCCTTTAATAACTGTTGAGCTTCTCCCTCATTTTGGGGACTGACAATAGCATTGGTTGCCTTTTTCTTTGATGTTAGTGCTTATTAATTTGTTTCTTCCAATGTTTATTACTGTACAAATGTATGCTTGATTCATTGTTAAAATGCATAAATATAAAATAAAAATTAAAAAAAACAAACAAAAAAAAAAACATAACAGATTAGTAAGACAAGACCTTCCTTGGCTAAAGTCATGTTGGCTGTCTCCCATTAAGTCATGACCATCTACATGTTCAGTAATTTTGTTCTTTATAATGGTTTAAGAACATAAGATATGCCATACTGGGTCAGACCAAGGTCCATCAAGCCCAGTATCCTGTTTCCAACAGTAGCCAATCTAGGTCACACGTACCTAGCTGTTTCTACCATTTTTCCTGGTACTGATATCAGGATCCTGGGTCTGTAGTTTCCTGGATCACCCCTGGAATCTTTTTTAAAAATTGGCATTACATTGGCCATCCTCCAACCTTAAGGTATTAAAGATGATTTTAATGATAGTTCACAGATTACTAATAGTAGGTCTGCAATCTCATATTTCAGTTCTTTCGTCAACTTTGGATGTATACCATCTGAGCCAAGTGATTTGCTACTCTTTATTTTATCAAATAGTTGTAATACATCTTCCCAGTGTGTCAATATTTCTTTCAATTCTTCTGCGACTTCACCTTTAAATACCATTTCAGTCATGGGTAACAGTCCTAAATCTTCCTCAGTAAAGACCGAAGCAAAGAATTCATTCAGTCTCTCTGCTATTGCCTTGTCCCCTCTTAGTGCCCCTTTTACCCCTTTTTCATCTAATGGTCCAACTGACTCACAGGTTTTTTGCTATGAATGTACTTGAAAAAGTCTTTATTATGTGTTTTTGCTTCCACAGCAAGCTTCTTCAGGTAGAAAAGGTGACGGCAAAAGTCAGAAAGATGTTTGGGTGTATAGAGAGAGGAATGGCTAAGAAAAAAGTAGGTGATAGTGCCTCTGTATAAGTCTCTGGTGTGCCCTCATTTGAAATATTATGTGCAATTCTGGAGACCACACAGGATGGAGTCGGTGCAGAGGGTGGCATATGAGGACAGATAGATCTTCATATGTATACATTAGAAGAAAGGTGGAATAGAAGAGAAATGATAGAGACATTTAACTACCTCCATGGCATAAGTGCACAAGAGGAGAGCCTCTTTCGATTGAATGCAAGCTCTGCTATGAAGGGACATAGGATGAGGATGAAAGGAGATAGACTCAGGAGTAAATATTTCTTTACAGAAAGAGTGGTAAATGCGTGGAATATTCTCCCAGTGGCGGTAATAGAGACGAGGGCAGTATCTGAATTCAAAAAGCAGGGGACAAACACAGAAGATCTCTAAAAGAAAAAAGTGGACTATTGTAGTTCAATCTGTTCAGCACTCTGCTGCACAGTTAATCTTCCGCCAGCCTCATTATGCTCATATTACCCCTCTTCTCAAGTCATTTCATTGACTCCCTATCCATTTCTGCATCCAGTTCAAACTTTTCCTGCTGACCTATAAGTGCATTCACTCTGTAGCTCCTCACTACCTTTCCTCTCTATCTCTCCCTACACCCCTCCTTGACAAATCCCTTCTTTCTGTGCCCGTCTATTGCTAACTCCAGACTTCGTTCCTTTCACCTTGCTGCTCCTTATGCCTGGAACAAACTACCTGTATGTAGGTCAGGTGCCTTCTCTTGCCCTTTTCAAATCCAAGCTGAAAATTCACCTGTTCACTACCGCTTTCAGATCTTGATTTGCCTAATCTCCTTTGTATTTCCTTACCATCCCCCCTAGATGTATCCCGTGTTCTAAACTCCGATGAGCAGGAGCCATCTTTTACGTGTCTGTGCAGCGCGTACATCTTGTAGCGCTATACAAATGTTCAGTAGTAGTAGTAGTAATATGGAAGGGCAGACCAGATAGGCCATGTGGTCCTTTTTCTGTCATCATGTTTCTATGTTTCCACATTCAAAACATGTATCGGACTGTTTCCCCCTACCCCCCACTTTCATCCCAACATTCACCTCCAGGCACTGCCTTCCCACATAGTGGCAGACAATGCAGAGACCAAAATGACATCCTGCGGCACATTGTTCCTGCTGGAATTGTGCACGCACCATTCAGAGGTCTTTGTCCCACTGTCACAATCAGTCAAACCAATGCACGTCTGCTCTTTAAACATAAGGCTGGTTGTTGTTATGGAGTAAATACTGAATGCTGTGGTCAATGATCAATAGACAGTGCTGAGATAGTGTATATTGTGTGCAGATGTGCCTGAGACGGGCATGCCTGTATGTGCATTCTGTGCATGGAGCTAAGAGACCCCAAGAGTTCAGCCTGTGACTGCAGCTTAGGACAAAAGCACAGCAGTGTCATGTTGGGGGTACGTGCAGGGGCATGTTGTGCGGATGAGCCTTGAGGAAGGTGTAACTGGGAATGCATTTGAGGGTCACAGCTGTGGGGACAACATGTGTAGAAGCCCAGCTAGTCAGCCAGCGACTCCCACAGGTTGCAACTACTGAAAACTAACCTTCTGGCCATAAATGGTGTTTCGTGCAATTTGTGGAGTTGTTGAAGAACTGATCGTGCAACATGTTGTATGGCAAGCCATAAAGCCTGAGAAGCATATGCATGCACAGTGCATTGCTGCCGCTCACAGTCCTCTGGAGACACACACACAGTCCAGAATAGGTGTCAGTTGGCATTCATACTTGGTCCTTGGGCCTCCTTTAATGCTTGGACATTGTCAACATCTGCTCTGCTCTCTTTGCAAAATGTTAGCTGGTAATAAAAGAAAAAAATTCAATCAGAATCATTGTGAAAAATCGGAGTATACAGTCACTCAATACACATACAAAAATGCAGTTCTGAGAGCTCCCAAGATCCAGTTGATCTCTCTTGGCTAAGATTTCTTTAAGGACATGAGATCCTCTATTGTTTTTAACAGACTATCCTACTTCAGGGATAGTCTGTTAAAAACAAGTGGTTCCCAAACTTGGAGGTCGGGACCCTAAATGGGGTCACATCATGAGTAGATGGGGTCACAGAAGCATAACCATTTCCCTATCTCTCTGGACTTTCACTGTGACCTATGCCAAGTCACCAATCAGCATGCGGCCTGTGAGCCAGTGAACATTCATAGGCTCTTTGCCCCCCCCCCCCCCCCCGAGTAAGCTTCCTGTTAAGCTGGAACCCATGCTGACTACTGGGGTCTGTAAGCACACACTGCACACTGACACAGGGGACCCTGTGCTGACTGCTGCCGCTGTTACCACTACTGTTGCTGCTGCTCCTGCTTTAGATAAGTGGAGGGAGGGGAAGGAAGCTGGAGATCTGCCAATTTGATTTATTCATCATCTAGAGTCAGTTGTTAAAATGGGGTCATACGGGATAAAATTTTGAAAAGCTCTGCTATAGTACCTGCAGCTCTGTAGCTCCTTGGATTGGTTCTGCTATCCTCCAGCCTAGGATTGGTACCATTGTCTGGATACAGATGCTCATTTCTCAGCAAAAATCAGCAGCAACTCCTCTTTGTCCCTAGACAAGGGGACTCTAGTTCTGCTCACCAGCCTAGAGAGGGAAGGCAATCTCCCCCTTCTCCACTCTCCTCAGAAAGCAGGCCAGAAAACAAGCTGTCTCTTCTCCAGCTTGCTTGACTCTCCCTAGTGACTCTTAATGAACATTTCTAAGGAATTATTAAGGCCCCTCCCATTTGGAATGAATCTAATTAAAGAGCTTCACACTCTCATATATCTTCCAGAGCATATCACCCATCATAATCATATTAATAATTTAATAATTTAACTAGCAATGTATATATGTTCTAATATGTTATACTTGTAATGTTACAATTTTCCTTGTAATTTATAATTATCTGTTCTATGTAAAATGTCCTGGTATATCTCATACCAATTAACCTACTGTTACATGTAAACCGCACTTGAAACAAGGGAAAGAGCGGTATATAAATAACTGTTAAATAAATAAATAAATAAATAAATAACTGGGAAGAACCTAGTGGGTCTTAGACTTAGAATTCACCTTATATGACATCTGACTGTTCACCATGAGTTGGCTGTGAAATGTTTAAGCCTATGGTCAGTCTTCTCCCACAGTATGGCTTACAGGAGCATCTGCCTGTTGCTGGGTATGTTCCATTTCTTTTTTTCAAGAAAAGACAATCTATTCCTAGTTTCAACCTTCTGCAAATGTGATTTCCCTAAAGTAAGAATACTCTTTCATTCCTGAGAGCATTCCTCACTGAATGTGCCATAATGGAAGTTAATTTAATTTAATTACATTTAATTTTGGCTTTTATATTCCGCTTTCTCCTGTACATTCAGAGCGGATCACAATAAGCATAAAACAGCATTCATCCTCTCATGCTTTACAACCTTCATCATTATCGATAGTAGAACAGAATATAGAATTTATGTTAAAGTCATTACTTCAGGATACATTGCATAATCCAGTACTCAGACAAACAAATAAAACCTATGCTATCTAAATTAAAATTCAGATATCAAATATTTCTGGAACAGATAAGTTATTAGAGCCCATGACCAATCATGTAGTTATCAAAACGCCAAACATTAATAGGGCATATGATATGGAATCAGTCTGTTCACAGTCATCCTTAAATGCTCTGTTCTCATTGCAAAATAGGTTAAATTAATACTTTCATTTGACCTCAAATTCCTTTCTTTATATGGAAACTTCAACAACCTAGTTTTATAATCTGGAGCCAGCCCATATAGGATTTTCAAAGCAAAACATAAAAATGTAAAACTAATCCAAGCCAATTTAATTTTTGTCAAGAACAGGATTACATAATCCCTCTTTTTTGCCTTATATATCAGTTTGACTGCAACAGTTTGTAATCACTATGCTCTTCATTGCTATTTCATGGGGGAGCCCAAATATAAAATCTTACAATAATCTATTTGTGGGAGAATTAAGACCCAAACTGGTTAGCCTAAAAACAAGAATGAATCTCCCTTAGATGACATACTTTACAAAAGGTTCTCTTTACTAATGAGGAGGTCTGCTGTTCCTTGGTTAAGGCTAGAATTTAATATAACTCTTAATAATTTTAAAAAGGTCATGGCAACATGATATATAATCCCCTAGGGGATCTAGACAGTTCAGTTGAAGGAAAGAAAAGAGTAACCGCAGATATAGATGGAGGAGTCTGTGAGCTTCCCTCCAAGGAAGCTAAGGAGAGAAAACAAAGCAGAAGCCTTCCATCTCATTAGTACTTCCTAGCTTCATAAGGTAAAGAACAAAGAGGAGCAGGAGTTTTGAAAGTAGCAGGAGAAAACTCCCACTCAGTCATTTAGAGAAGGGAAGGACTCCATCTTTGGATCCAGATAATCGATGCTAAGCTGTCCAGGAGAGACCTGGCTACCTCTATGGTGGTCTGTTGCAATGCTAAGTCAGTGTCCCAAGGTGTCAACATGGTACTTCACACAAAACAGGACAGAAGCTGTGCCAAAAAGGTGCTTGAAGAGACCACAGAAATGTGGATTTCCAGGTGCAGGGCTATCCCATAGAGTTTGTAGGAGCTCCCTTACTGTAAGTCAATAGGAGAACCTGCCACATTTTATTTTATTTATTTAGACAGTTCTGTATACCATCTTATCCTTCAATCAAAGTGGTCACAACACAATTGGGAGATACATTTAACATGAGGGGATATGAGACACATACACTAATACTTACAGGGAACATGGGCAATGGAGGGTTAAGTGGCTTGTCCAAAACCACAAGGAGTACCTGTGGGACTAGAAACCCCAGTCCTTCCAGCCCAAGGTTGCTGTCCTCTAGTGGGATTTGAACCCCTGACCTTCCAGCCTGAGGTAACGTGCCCCAACCACTAGGCCCAACCACTAGGCCACCCCTCTTTGAGCATATTGAATGAGTGAATACAAATTATTTCCACTGAAGAAGCTGTGTTGCACTAAAGGCTTTATTCGGAACCGAAATTTGAGTGTGAAGAGTGTTTTTATGTTTAAATCTTAATATATGCTCCAGAGACTTAATCAAAACTAATTAAACATTAGGGAAATGTTAGGCCATACTCTGTTTTCTCTGATTCTGCAGAAAATGATATTTTTTATCTCTTTTCCATTGGATGTGATTTCTCTGAAAGAGAAAGATGTGAAAGAATTTACATGGCAATGTTATATAGCAGGATAAGAGCGTAACAGCAGCGATATTCTGATAGGTTAGACTAGGTCACCAACCCAGAACGTTCTTGAACTGCACCAAATTCGCTCTTCATGAATCTGATGCAGGCCAAGGCTCTGGATGGAGGGGATAGCTGCCATATTCTTAACGAACTACAAGAGTTTTCAAAAATCAAGGATTAACACTTTTTAGGTATTAATCTTTGACCTGTGGTCTTCCTGCTCTCTGTCAACTAAGGTCCCTTTGGGCCTGTTTTAGACGGGTTCTGCTGTCTGTATCCTTGCCCACGCCTCCCATTATGATCATATTTCTCTGCTTCTAATCCAATATCATTGGCTCCCCGTAGAACAACACTTGCAATACAAACTTTTAACGTTGGTCCATCATGCACTTCACACCAGTTATCCCCATTATCTCTTTGATCTTCTTCTTCATTATCCATATCATTCATTATCTCCCATCTTCCTAGTTTATCCTACCTCTCTGCTGTTTCTTCCCCCGCCCCCCCCCCTGTGTTTTCTCCCCTCCGTTAAGTATGAATGATTTTAATATCCCCCTTTCCTGTTTTTATTAGCTTTCTTTTCATCCCTTTTTATCTTGTTTTTAGTCTTTGAACACCGCTCTTTGCTCCCATGAAGAGCAGTCAATCAAAAACTAATAAACATAAACATAAATGTGCTTTATAAAATAGGCCTCCAGATCCAGCCCCGATAGTGTGCAAATGCTGACACACAGTTAGTGTAAACATGTATGTGTTCTCTGTGGGTGTACTTGCATACTTTATAAATTACCAATAATCCAAAATGCTTTTAAGGGGGTCAACACAAATAACCATATCATCTATAATTCAATAGAACATTTTTCGTTGTCGGACCAGTATCAAATCCCCCTCCTTGTCTTCATGTGCTAACAATGGCAGAATCGTTGCGTCTCTTCTTTTGTATTTTTTCACCAGTATATTTTCATTACAGCAAAGCAGTAATAAACTGAGCTATCGATTCACTAACAAGCCCAGTGGATAACTATAATCACTTCACTAACTTCTGGCACTTTAATAACGCTACACCTCTGGATCAGATAAAAAGTACTTTCAATTCAATTTTGCTCCCATTATGCTCCCAACATGAAATCATGTTTTGGACTGCACACTTTTAAAGTCCTGCGTCAGGGTAAGCAAATACTCAAAACTTATCTGTCCGAAGATTCTTTTTACAGAGGGCAAAACATACTAAATCCAAGCCTTCTCTCACAGCAGCATCTCTTTTGTTTACTCCCAAGCCTGTGGCGTTTTGCATTTCAAAATGCCATTTTTTATACAGCAAACTTTCTGCTGTCATCTCCACCAGTCAAACCAGCAGTTAGCCAGGTTCTCAGAGAACAGTGATTGTGGCAACCTATCAGTATGGCATAGTATAACTGAGGTCAAGTGGCAATATCTACAGCACATTATGACTCCCACGACTTGGTACATTCAGAATCACTGTTGATTATTCAATCTGTCAATATTATTTGCTGACCCCATTCTCCATCGCATGAGCCCCCAATCAATGTTACGGTACCTTAATGAGTGAAGTCCATTCCATCTCTTTATTCAACCACACTGCGGCTAGAGACTTTAATATAAAAATCCACCTAGAAACATAGAAAATAGAAACATGACAGCAGAAAAAAAGACCAGATGGCCTATCTAGTCTGCCCTTCCATATCAACCACTACAATAGTCCACTTTTTTCCTTTCGAGATCCTCTGTTCCTTATGATTTAAAATCCTATTACAATTGCTTCCCCTCCACAAAGAGGGCACTATATTGGTGATCTTCTACAAATATTGATGAAACAAATGACTTTGTTGTATACAATGGCGTACAATCAGTGCTGTCAAAGTCTGTGTATTGAGCCGGGACTTGTGGTTAGTCCAACTCAAATAACTTTTTGGACATGGGCACTGAATAATGTAAATTAATGAACAGACTCACAGGTGGTATAATGATGTGCTTTATACTCCCTTCCTAGTCAAGAGATCCAACAAACTATCACCTTCCAAAATATACAGATATATCACAACTCCACTCAACTTATAACCCTAAGAAGTCTACATGCAGAAGGGCATATAAGTATGTGCTGTCTTGTCAACACACATACTTACATATGTGAATACTATGGGGCAATTTAGTGAAGACCCTTTTCCCATGTATAAAAGCCTTCAGACATAGAAAAAACATTTCTACAATTACTTCCTTTATGTCTACTCCATTCATATATTTGCCCATGGGTCTGCTTTCTGTAACCTCAGCTGGAAGTTTATTTCACCTGTCTACCATCCACTGAGGGGGTCATTCCAGAATAAGAAAAAGCCTTTTGGACATGCAGTGTAGACGATTTTGTAGCAAAAACATCTACGACCATATTCTGCAACACCCGTGGCCCTGCATGTACACGGCACTAGCACAGAATGTGGGCGGGATTGGGCAGAACGGGGGCATGGTCAGCAGTGGAGACGAGCAGTGTGTATTCAGGAAAGGCCTATGTATGTTCTGCATGTTTCCCGCGGACATCCATGTTATACCAGCGGAAACGTGGAATAAGGCCAGGACTTAGAAATTGCTCTGCTCTACTCTGCAATGCATCCCATAGAGATGAATGCCTGTGACAAAGATGTTTTGAACTGGTGTGCCTGTAGTCTGGAAGACCGCAAGATGCAGTTGTAAAGAACAGAATGCAGAGGTGGGGGAAGGTTGTATGGTAAAGATACTAAACACTCCTACAGAAATATTCAGAGGTACAATGGTGATTATTCCGGCTATGCTGACAATTGTTGTGTGAGCTAGAGGAGATGATCTAGGGCACCCTAACAATTCCTGTCATCCGAGAAGTGGGACTGTTGATGTAGGGATTGTATGTGGCTGAAAACAGGATGGATGCATGTGTGAGTGAGAAAAGCAGATCAGATTATTAATCTTGGAACCCCATGCCATCATGTTATACCAGCTGTTTTCTAGAGGTGCAGGGCATCTGTACTGCAGATGTATGTTTTATGTGACTGCAAGTGACAGAGTGTGTCTGTGTGTGTGTGGTTAGAAGGATGCATGGGGGGACCTGGCGTACACAACGGCAATTTTGGAGAGACATCAGTGCCTGGCCAATACCTGGTCCATAGGGTTGACTGCAGCATGATCAGGCTCCAGTGTGATCGGCCAGGATACAGCAAAATGGAGTCACTATGTCTAAATGTCAAAGCATATCCCTGTCAGAATAGGGACCCTCAGAATAAGTACCTGCTACAGGGCACACAGCTCTATAAGCGGTCTCACAAATGTGCGTATTTGTATGCCCTGGGCATCTAGTGGTGCTGTTTGTGCTGGTGCATGCACTCAATCTGAGGGTCCCTATTTAATGTCAGGGATATGCTCTGACATTCAGCTGTAGAGGACCATTTCTGATTCCTTCTGGTCCATATTAGCATTGTACAGACTGTTGTCAGAGATGACCAATGCAAGCACAACTAAAATGTTCAGCTACTGCCATGTATGTAGTGCTGCAAGGTTTGTCAGGACACTCATATCACTTTCTACTTGCTATTGTAACATCTCTGAGTGCACAGGGATCACCTTGCAGTGTCCTGGTCATGCAAAGGACTAGCTCATATGGTCTGTTTTGCATCAGTACATCTGTATTATCCATTTTCATGGGTACTTACGTCAACTGTCTAGTACTGTTACCTCTTGTTCATATCTTCACTGTTGGCCCCCTGGTGACGCCCCCCCCCCCCCCACTGAGTTGATTATTGCCCCCCCCCCTTTTTTTGTCTAACTGCTTTGACCCGGTGAAAAGCGGGATATAAATGCAGCTAAATAAATAAATAGTTGGCATGGGCACCACACCGAGAAGCAGCTTCAGGGATGCACATTTTAACTGAGGAGACGGGCAGCAGTAGAGCTGTACATCTTTTCGAAATTCACCGAGTGCAGGGAAGTTCAGGCCGCTTGCTACATATACCCAGGTACCGGGGTTTGTGAGTGCCGCGCCAAACACATCTATGTTCCCAATTGCAGACCCGCAGGCATGTCCAAACCCATGTATGCAGAATTAGGGTCAAACGGGGCCTGTTTTTCATTTAGACATGTCTGTGGGTCAGACATGCACATTATGGAATCGCACTCTGAGTGAAATGCAAGTGGAGGCTTGATTCTTACCATATTAAACAGTAAAACCTTGTACGAATTATGCGTGATACCAGCGATAAAATTCAGAGGATATCTTTCTGCCGATATTTCACTATCAGATTATCCATGGTTCGATCAATTTTACTTCTCTAAATTCTGAAAAGATGAACGACAGGGCTGCAGAACAAATCACCAGAGAAGCAGGACTGTATGAAGACAAAAGAGATGTGAAGATTGGTAGAAAACTCATCAGCAACCTTCACTATGCTGACAATACAACATTACTAGCTGAAAGTGAAGATGATCTGAAACATCTGCTTATCAAGGTCAGGAACATGGTCCTAAAATGGGCCTGCACCTTAACATAAAAAAGAAAAAGATCCTGACTATTGGCAAAATCAATCATTTCATCCTTGATGGAGAAGAAATAGAAATATTAGACAACTTTAATTCGCTAGGATCAATAATCAATAAAGAAATAACAAGCAATCAAGAACTCCAATGGTGCATTGCTCTTGACAGAATTGGTATGAAGCACTTACACAAGATTCCCAAATGCAGAGATGTATCACTGCACACAAAGATTTAACTTGTTGAAGCCATGGTATTTTCAATAAAGTCATATAGATGTGAACGCTGGACAGTGAAGAAGAAAGACAGGAAGAAAATCGATGCCTTTTAATTACGGTGCTGGCAAAGACTACTCAGGGTCGGCCCAAGGTTTCTGCCAGCCTAGGCAGAAACCCTGGTCTCATCACCCCTCCCCCCACTGATACCGCTTCTCCTCCAGCTGCTGCCACCCCCCTCCAGCTGCCACCATCGCCGCCACCAATTCCATCTGCCTCCCCCCTCCCAAATGGAATCAGCGGCAGCTGGGGGGGGGGGCCAATTGCCACCCATGTGTGCTGCTGCCACCGCTGGGCCGGCCGCCTAGCTTGCTTAGTGGGCAGGCCAGCCCTGAGAATACTGCAGATACCATGGCCTGCTCGAAGAACAAATCAGTTGGTACTAAAGGAGATCAAACCAAAGCTTTCTTTAGAAACTCAGATGACAAGACTTTGACTTTCACACTTTGGACACATCATGTGAAGAGAGAAAGACATCATGCTTGCCAAGGTTGAAGGTAAGTGCAAAAGAGGAAGGCCAGTAATGTGATGAATCCATACAATACCAGCAGCTATAGAACCACTCTATCAACAATCAACCGCCTGATGGAAGACCATACACAGTTTTGGTCTATCCAGAGGGTCGCCATGAGTCAACATTGACTCGATGGCACTTAACAACAACAAATTCTGCCTATATACAACAGACTTTTGTTTATGACGCATGTATACAATGCACTTGGACATGTAGACAGCTAAGGTTTAGGAAACCGAGCTGGTCACTTACAAATTTTGTTTTGTTGATAAGTTACAAGTTTCATACTGAATTAAAACATGCTACTGGGTAGTGTGGAGTTCAGTGCAAACCAAGTGCACCGCAGTAAAATGTACTAAGTACTAAAAATGCAGTCCCACTAAAAATCCCATGCTACTTAAGCAGTGCAGTTGGGGCAGAGACTGGGTTGTTGTGGGGCGGAGTGTGCAGGTGGGTATTTTTGGTGTAGTTGCACTTAGCGCAGGTATACTTACCCACATGCACACAGTAGGAGCACGGGAGTGTCACAAAACCCACATTAATTAGATGAGGGCATGCTGAGTATACCTCCATTTTATAGCATGGGTCAAGCACTACTCCCTTGCTTATTTTTGGGGCTGATACGTGCTACCTGCACAAATGTTAGTAAATATGCTTCATAGGGCTTTATTTTCAAAACAGAGTAGAAAAAATAAATTATCCAGGACCTAACCACCTTACACACTTTTTTGGTCATTTGTTTTATGTTTGATCTCCATGTGCATTTAAAAATTGCACATTTAAGAGGTAATTGGATAACAAGACACTTATGTGAAATGTCCAAAAGGAACCAATTTTATGCCTTTTTTCTAAAGGCCGTTCTTTTGGCTCAGTGTCATGTGAAATTTCATTGAAGATTGTGGCTCCTCTTAATGACTTTATTTGGGAGCTTGAAAGATAAGTTAAATGTGTGTAATTTTAGGCAGCACCATGAGCAGTTCTTTTGCACATAATGGAAAGCTTATGTTTTATGTAAACATTTTTTGCTCCAAAAAATAGAAGCATATGATGAAATAGAAGTGTAGACACTGAGCCAAAAGAGCGACCGTATTCATACTTACGTTGGATGCCTCTTATGACCATAAATATTTGTAGAATTAGGGAAAGATGTTATGTTCAATATCATTTATGTTTTGATTGTTGATTTATATTGTATTTGAACACTATGGGGTATGTTTACTAAAAGCCCGGTAAAGTGCGGGCCGCGGTAGAGTGCGTGTGCCGTATAAGGAGTGGGCGTTCCGTCCTGAAGAAGAAAAGCCGTGATTGACAGATGCGCTAAGGTGCGCGGCGCCCGTGTGCGCCCCGCACCTTAACCGCAACTGAGAGCTGAACGGGAGGCATATGTGTCGCGCTGATCTGCAAACAGAAGAACAGAGCCACAGCACAATGGTTAAAGCACTGACCAATGGTGCAGAGATCAGGGGTTTGAACCCCCACAATGCTCAATGGCTTGCTGAGGTGTTAGTTTATGAGGCAGAGAAATACTGGGCCGAATAAAGCAGCGCACTGATTTTTTTTGGCGGCACATCAATACTGGACGGCATAAGGAGGCGCGCTGATGTTTTTATGCGGCATATTAATACTGGGCGGCATAAAGCGCTGATGTTTCTGGCGCGCTGATGTTTGTTTCTGGCGGCATATTACTACTGGGCAGCATAAGGCAGCGCGCCGGTTTCGGCGGCAATCGCATACTGGAAGGTATAAGTGGGGCGCTGATGTGCAAACAGAAACACAGAGCCACAGCACAATGGTTAAGGCACTTACCAATGGTGCAGGGATCAGGGGTTCAATCCCTCCACTGTGCTCAATGAATAGGGTTTGGTGAGGTGATATTTTAGGAGGCATACAAATAATGGGCGGCATAAGGCGGCGCGCTGATGTACAAACACAGGAATAGAACCACAGCACAATGGTTATGACACTGACCAATGGTGCAGGGAGCAAGGGTTCAATTCCTCACAGTGCCCAATGAACAGGGCTAGCTGAAGCATTATGTATTATGGGGAAGGTTGCTTTAGGAGTCAATTTATGTTTATTTTAATTTACAGTACTAGCAAACGCACCCTTAAAGCGTGTGAAAATAATGCGCCCCATAAGGCACATTGTAAAGTGCACTGTCTGCCACGGCACCCTAGAATGTTGCTCACAGGGCGCTGTAGAGGGTGTCGTATGAGGTACCGCAAGGTCAGAGTACTGTTTTTGATGGCAGCACTGTGCAGTATAAGGAATGAAAAGCATAGGTAGGTGCGTTGACATGCAAGGGAGAGCAGCAGTGGAGCATAATGGTTAAGGCACTGACTGCTGATACAGGGGTCATGGGTTTGCTCCCCATGGTGCCTAATACGGAAGGCTGGCTGTGGCAGCAGGTTTGCAATGTACATATTTTGTCCTGCAGCACCGTATGTTTATTTTATTAATTTCTGCCAGCAAACACGCCCTCACGTGCCGTAATTGAAGGTGCCGTATAAGGCACCCTATACGGCACTCCATAGGGCACATTATAAAGTGCACTATCCGCCACGGCACCCTAATATGTCCCCCATAGGGAACCCTATAAGTTGTGTCACAGGATAATGTATAGTGCACCTTATATGGACGGAAACCGTAGGGTGCCCGATAGGGCGCCATATAAAGCGGCACCCTATGGGTACAGTACGCTGAGGGTTTGTTTGCTGGCAACAAAATATGTACATTACAGACAAATAATGCTTTGGACAACCCTAACAAATAACCCCAACGTGGGTTTGAACCCATGACCTCTGGCTTCACAGGCAGGGACGCAACCATTAGGCTACAGCTCTACAGCTGCTAGCAAGCCCCTGGCTGGCTGCAGAAAGCCTGCATGTCACAACACAGACAGTCTGCTGTGGTCACCAGGATAGGGTTAGCCCACCTGTACCCATGATGCACTGCACATGCAAATCAGCTGTCCACAGATGGACACAAGATGGGGAATGCACCCCCACAGCACCTCGGCCTGGTTGGGGGAAGTGACCGGGTGCACCCACACAGCACCTCGGCCTGGTAGGGGGGTACTGACCGGGTGTTTTACTGGCACAGAGTAGCTACACACCGTCACATCGTGCGGGTACTGTGCTCACCCTGAGTGTGCAGTGAGGCGCCCAGGACCAGGTCCACAACCCCTTCCATGGCTGACGGAGGCCATGCGGGAGGTCCAGAGCAGTGCTACTGTGTAAGATAGGTAGTGTCTGCACAAACACCCCCCCCCCTGGGCCAAGGGCAGCAAACATGGCCTCCCATCAATAGATCCACACTCTACCTCCCTGCAAAGGTGGCAGTAGAGGGCAACATCAACCCCAGTCCTGCTGAGGAACACACACCCCACAGGGCAGTCAGTGCAGCTCTATACACAGTCATACCACAATAGCAGACAGACATAAGACCAGGATATGGTAAGCTGCACCCCACCACCATCTGATATTCCCCTGCAGCAAGCCTGCAGCAAGCCAACAGCCACTGCACCCTGCAAGCCACTCCAGCAAGACACATACCAGCTACAAACAGTCTGCTAGTTAGTCCATATTCCCAGTGGAGATGCATGCACCCAGAACTGGGCTGTCAGCATACACAGCAAGCAGATAAATCAGTGACTGGGCCCCAAATAGAAACCCATATCTATCACATGAGAGAAATGCTATATAGCACTATGGTGGTGCCTAGCCATGCTGTGGTCACTACACAGTCAGGGTGAGAGTGATCTCGCAGCAGGACATACTGAGGTCACCCTGTCTGTGTCAGTGGTGGCTGAGCACTACAATGTCCCAGTCAGTGCCCTATGCCCTGTGCAGATGCACCCTGGCCAGGCCACCCTGTCCGGCCTATACCCATGGTACCTTGCACCTCATTATGCACATTGCCAGCCCAATACTGGCAACATTGCTGGCAGTGTGGGCTGTAGAAGGTGTTTGCAGCCACCACACACTGGATAGACAGACAGCCACCCCCCACACCTATGCCAGCATTGTGCTACTATAGAGAGGTTCAGCAGCCATACCCACCACACCAGTCCTGGACACAGTACATGCATGGATATGGTACGCATTACTGTTGGGGGTCACATCCCAGGGTGGTAAACACTGTCAGAGACCACACCTGCAGCACACACCGCAGACATCTGTTTGAGTGTTATGGTGGAGCTGAATGAGCAAACTGTGCTTTACGTAGGACTGGAGATCTGCCAGTTATCATGGGAAACGCTTGATAGCTGTGTACCGTATACCCAGGTGTAGGGTGGCAGTGCTGAGGTATGCAACTGTTAGTATTGGGAGATACAGGCAGGGCCCAATGTCCTGCCTCTCCAGGAGGCATTGGCCAATGGGGCCTGTGGGGGGGTGTCTGGCCCTGTTGGCTGCTGCTTTACGGCAGAGTTCCCCAAATCCATTCCTGGTGTTCCACACATTGTTCTGGTATTCATGCTATCCCTCATAAATATGCATGAGCTACATCTGCATACCATGGGGGTGGTGCATAGCTATGCAGCACAGGCATCTTTGTTAGAGGCAGCATGGAACCTGAATGGTGTGGGGCCCTCCAGGACTGCATTTGCGAGACTCTGCTCCAGGTAATGCGCCTGTTTATGGTGTCTGTGAGTGCTGTGGTAAAATATAGGCGTATTAATCATGCATATGTTCCTAGCTATACAGTTTTGTCCTTACTATCACGGTTTAGTTGTAGGAAAAATATGTGGACTGGATTGGCAGTAGCCCCAGCTGGGCTTTGAACCTGTGACCATCTGTTCCTGCACACACTGTCTGTGTGCACTGCACCACTGTGTTGCCACAGATATGCTGTGTTCCCTGGGGAGTACATGACTGTATATCCGACAGAGCCTGTCTGTTGCGGTGGACGGTGCCAGCCTGCACAGGCCTAGGCCACTGTCTGCTGTGGTTTGCGGCCACTGCCCCCTCCGCCACCTGTACCCTTCCGCAAACATGCAGACATGTTCCTATCTGGGAAAAACATATGACCTGAGTGAGTTGTAGCACTCCAGGACTGACTTTGGGGGACTCGGCTGTAGGCAATGCCCATTGTTATGGTTTGTGTGCGGTGTGTAGGGTAAAATATAGGTGTTGGGACCATGCTTATGTTCTCTGCAATAAAAGAGTGTCTGTATTCTCACTGTTTAGTGGTGGGTAACATGATGGGGACTGGGTTGGCAGGAGCCCCAGCTGGGCTTTGAACCTGTGGCCCTCTGGTCCTACAGGTACTGACTGTGTCCTCTGCACCACACTGTAGCCACAAAAACAGTGCAGTCTCTGGAGATGTGATACCTGTCCGCACGAGTCAGACACCCTGCTCTTCACAATTTTACTGTGGGCTCGTTGACCTTATATGGGGACAAAGGTGCAAATAAACCTCACAAATGCCCTCCAAAAAAGGGGAGGAAAACCATAACCAAGCTGCGCAACAGTGATATCAATGGGCAACCTGGAAAACACTCCCAGGAAAGCTCCATTAAAATGCAGTGCTTTTGAATGAGTCTACGGAGCGTAGACCCTTCAAAACATCATTTCTTTTTTTTGGAGCTTTCCTGGGAGTGTTTTGTATGGTTGCCCATTAATATCACTGTTGCCCAGCTGGATTATAATTTTCTTAGAATTTGTTGTGGTCATTTTCATATCATATTTGCTATTTTGTTCTGTGCACATGTATCACACTGCTCACGTTTTTTAGGTTTCCCCGATTTTGCTGTACATTGCTGACGGAAATGGTTTCTCTTCCCTTTAAATGCGCTCTACCGCGAGTGTTTCACTCGCGGTATTTTTTCCTTGTAAATTCGGGCACGCTCCTGTGCGGGGAGTCTCTCCCCTCCCACATTCCACCCATTAACCCCGTCTCTCCGCCCCTCGGGGGCCTTCCTCCGCCCTCATTTCACCTTTCCACGCCTCTATCGCACATGAGCGCCCCGCAAACGTGCGTGTTTTCGGTGCACGCGTGCGGGGCCCATTAATGTGACGCGCATGCATACGGGGCACTTAAGAGCACTTAAATGCATCATTTTAGGGCGCTCAAGTGTACCCCGCACAAGTGCGCCGTTTAGTAAACATACCCCTATGTAGACACTGTGAATACTTTGTCCACTAGTCCATTGTGTGATATTTGATAAAGGCAACATAGGCACTTATTAGTCTTTATAGTTAGGCAGAAGACAGAATACAGTGTAGTAAAACTATCCACAGAGTTGTCATGAATCAACATTTATTTATTTAGCTGTATTTATATTCTGCTTTTTCACTGGGTCAAAGTGGTCAATTGGGGGATACATTTAGCATGAGGGGATATGACACACATATGTTAATACTTACAGGGAACATGGGCAATGGAGGGTTAAGTGGCTTGCCCAAGACCACAAGGAGTGCTTATAGGACTAGAAATCCCAGTCCCTCCAGCCTGAAATTGCTGTCCCCAGGTGGGACTTGAACCCCTGGCCCTCTGGCCTGAAGTACCTTGTCCTAACCACTAGACCACTCCTCCCCCAACATTGTTTTGATGGCACTGAACAACAACAGTGGTAGCATGCAAATGTTCTTGCAGAAATTTACACCTTCTCTGAGGAAGATGTAAACGTGTGTGTGTACCTAGAAATGCCTATGCAGAGAAAGGCCTATTTTAAAAGAGACATGGAGGTCAGAACTGGGATGTCGAGGAGGTAATGTTGACAATTCCAGCAGTATTTTAGGAAAGACTCCATTAAATGTGGAGAAGTTTCTAAAATACCGAATACAGAGGTGCAAGAGTGCCTGCATTTGCTCCTATATATGGTGCCAGGGTGGCCATTTTACAAATCTACTGTACACATCAGGAAAATCGACGGTGGTAACTTGGTACCTCCCTCATGTCTATGCCTTCACTTACACATGTAGCTTATCTGTTTTGCAAACCTGCACATACAAATGCCACATATGAACACCAGAAAATGTTTTTTTTAAATGTAAGTTAAATTTGGAGTGAGAAATAAACTGGGGAGGGTGGGGGAAGAAATCAAGGGACTTAACCCTTTAATCCCTCTTGTAAAGGAATGGCTGAAACTTGCACTTTTAAAATAGCTACACATCAGGGAGCAGGTGTAAAGCGCAATGAGAACAGTTTTGGCCATACATATGTGCTCTCTCTCTGAAATGAATACATGTGGAGATTTTTGACCCTCCCTGGCCACTGCCTAACCACATGCCCCAAAATGCCCCCTTGAACTTTCCACCATGTAAGGTCATCCATGGGTAAACTGACCCCTTTCTAAAATAGCCATTTACACGTGGATACCTTTAGCATCTGTATGCCTGATTATACCCATGTAAAATAACCCCAAGATCGTGTAAAGATAAGTGCGATCTTGTAGAGCGCTTACTTTTTACATGTGTATATCCAGATGTTGGTTTGTAATGACCATTTGGCATCACTCACAGATGAAGCTTTATAAAATTCCCCCCTTATTTAAAAAAATGAATAAATAGAAATAAAACAAGAATAGAAAATAAGGTGATACCTTATTATTGAACTAACAATATATTTTATGGACTAGCTTTCAGAGATCAAAACCTCCTTCCACTACCACCCAATCTAAAGCAAAAATTAGTGAAAAGGAAGCTCCCAATAGAGACTCAAAATGAAGAGAATGGCACAAGTCCCTGCAATATACCAAGCTGCAAATTATGCCAGCACATATCACAGACCCCCGCCGTGACCCACATGGGAAAAACATTCAGCATAAGGGAAAGGAATCCTACTCATGCTTCTCCTCTAACTTAGTATACAGTATATTATTCGGTGGCAAAAATATGAAGAATGATGCTATACTGGAGAGATAGGCCAAATGTTAAAGACATGAATCAATTCGCACAAAAATAAAATCAGACATCACAAAACAGATCATGGCAACACGTCTGTTGAGGAACATTTCTCAAGATCAGAGCACTGCATCAATGACCTTATGGTCAGAATAGTAAGAGCAGGGCCGGCATGACCATTAGGCAACCTAGATGGTTGTCTATTGCGCCAGTGGTCCAGTGGTGGTCTATTGCCACCGCTGCCACCCCTCTCCAGAAGCTACAGTGTCAGCAATGGCTTCAAACAGCCCTGCACTGCTTACCTAAACCTCTGGCGCTGTGGGGCTATTTGTGCTTTTTGATCCCTCCTATGCCCGATGCTGACTTCCTTTTGCATGGGGGCAGGGGAGGAGGCAGCTGAATATCGCCACTAACCAGGAAGCAAGACTGATCACAAGTGAAACCGAATATTCCGGTCCAGATGCTGGATAGACTCTGGGGCTGAATATCCAGTTTCATTTTTGGTTGTGGTGGTTAGGAACTTTAGCAGCACTGACTGCTGCGGTCTGAATATTTACCCTGTAGTTTCTGAGTATTTGTAACAGTCTCGCTTGTTCTCTTCTCCCCACAAGAGGTGTGTTTTAAGGACTGGTATAATATTTATAGTGCTGCCTTTTCATAATTGCAGAGGTGGCTCTATTATTTGACAGGGTGAGGAGGCTGCCTCAGATGTCAAATTCTGGGGGTGGCAAGATGCCTCCAAAACATTCAAGTAGTGGACACCTCACTCCTGCCTACATTTTTTCTTCTTTCTATAATGCTGCCTGGGCCAGTCTTCCCCTCTTTCCCCAGCTGCCACTGCCGCTATTGCTGTTGCCAGTCCCTGAGGTCAGCAGTGGGAGCAGTCAAATCTACACTAAACACGGGGCCTTTGAGACGTCCATGTGCTTCAAAGGCCTTGCTGCTTACCTCACTCTGATGCATGTTTTTCACATCAGAGAAGGTAGGACTGTGAGGACGTCTCAAAGGCCACATGTTTAGTGTAGATTTGATTGCCGGGAAGAGATGATAACATGAGGTGGAAAGTTAAAAGATGCAAAGTACTGTGGTTGAGGGGGTAGGTAAGAAATTCTGAGCACTGGATAGGGGGGTAAAGATAAGGAATACTGAGCACAGAGGGAGGGGGGGAGGTAAAGATAATTGAGGTTGAGTGCTGAGGTGGAGGGAGAAAGACAAGAGATGCTTGGCTGGGGGGGGGGGGGGGGTGCCAGTGAGACAGAGGGGGTTGGGGACAAACTTTGCACCGTATAAACAGCATTGCAAAGTTTTGTGGTTTCTTTTTACTTATATAGCCTGGGAATATGTTGCATTCTTTTTTTCTTGGGGCAGTCACCTGACCAGTGTTTTGAGTAAGGGGACGCCCCTGCTCCTTGACTAGGCCTCTGAGGAGGCTCCTCCGTTTTGTATGTGGGGGCGAGGGGCACCAACACATCTCTCACCTCAGGCGGCAGATTGCCTTGAGCTGCTCTGGAAGAGGGCATGACTATTGTGAGGCTTCTTCCCTCAGCAGTCACCCTTTTCCTTAAGGACAGCCCAATGTGTATGCCAGCACCTTTGCTGCTAGGGAAAACAGCACTCTTATAGCATCAAACTTTGCTCATGCTGTTCTGATCTGAGAAAGGAGGTTTTGGCCTGTGAAAGCTAGCTAAAAATGTACTTACTCCAATACAACATCAGAAACACTCTCCCCATTTGTAAGCACCAAGTCCAGTACTGTCTCCTCCCATATGGGTTCCAACAGAATTGCCAGAACAGTTCTCCCAGTAGAGAATCCAGGATCTCCCTTCTTTTAGATGACACTGCAGCTGGGATATCCCAATCAATATCTGGTAAATTGAAATCTCCTACCAATAACACTTCCTTTTTCATAGCAATATTGTGAATGTCTTCAATTAAATCTTTTATCTATTTCTGCTGCCTGAGAGGGAGATCACACCAAAGTAAACAGATTTTTCATTCCGTTTTTCAGACCAGTCTACAGTGCCTCCTTCTCCCCTTGTAAGCCCTGCAGTTCTGTAGTTTTAATATTATTTTTTCACATATAGTGCCACTCCTCCTCTCTTTCTTCCAACCCTGCCTTCCTCAATAGTTATAGCCTGGTATAACTGTGTCCCAGTCATTGTTTTCCATGTCTCCATGGCTGCCACTATAGCCAAGTCAGCCTCTTCCCTTAGTGTTTCTAAATGTGGAACTTTATTTCACATACTATGGATATTAGCATGTGCGGCACTCCAGATGTTGCCCTTCTTCCCCTTTTCTATAATATTGGTTAAAGTTGTGCTTACCTGAGGGCTTTTACTTACCATCCCCAATGATCCTAGTTTAAAGCCCTCCTCAATAGATTAGCCAGTCTGTTGCGGAACAAACTTAAGGGTATGTTTACTAAGCTGTCTTAATGTGCGCCCGGCGATAGTGTGCAGGATGCCATAAAAGGAGTGGGCGTTTCGGTCTTAACGTAGCAAAACGGGATTATCACGCGATAACGTGCGCTGCGCACATTATCGGGCAAAATGCCGCTAAGCATGTTAACACGTGATAATCTTACGTAGACGCGCAGACATACAAACACAGTTGCAGAGGTGTAGCACAGTGGTTAATACACTGACTGATGGTACAGGGGTCATGAGTTTGATCCTCAGTGTGCCTAATGCCTAAGGCTGGCTGAGGCATCACCCTTTATGTTTAAGTAGTGATTTTTGAGGCATTTTACTTTTATTTTAAGTAGTGCTGCCAGCAAACACACCCTCACGGTGGCGTAACCTAAGGTGCCGCATAAGGCACCCCATAACGCACTCCATAGGGCACATTATAAAGTGCACTGTCCGCCAAGGCACCCTATAATGTCCCCTATAGGACACCTTATAAGGCACCTTATAAGACGCTTGATAGGGCGCCTTATAAGGCACCTTATGAAGCACCTTAAGGTTACAGCACTCTGAGGGTGTTTTTGCTGGCAGCACTAATGTACATTAAAAATAGACAATACCTCAGACAGCCCTATCAAATAACCCCATCATGGGTTTGAACCCATGACCTCTGGCTTCACAAGCAGTGAAGTAACCAGTGGGCTACAGCTGCTAACAAACCCCTGGCTGGCTGCAGAAGGACTGCACGTCACCACACAAACTGTCTGCTGTGGTTACCAGGATAGGGTTAACCCACCCGTACCCATGATGCACTGCACATGCAAATCAGCAGTCGACATATGGGCACAAGATGGGATATGCACCCCCACAGCACCTCGGCCTGGTAGGGGGAACTGACCGTGTGTGGTACTGGCACAGAGTAGCCACAGACCGTCACATTGTGCGGGTACTGTGCTCACCCTGAGGGTGAGGTGGAGTGTTCAGCACCAGGTCCACAGCACCTGTCATGGCTGAAATACGCCATGCTGCATGTCCTCATCAGTGCTACTGTGTGTGATAGGTAGTTCCTGCCAACACACCTAGGATACATCTGTGTCCTTCTGTATTTCTCAGTCATGTATAGCCCTTATGGGCTATGATGCACCCACAATAGTGCATATCCTGTGTTGGTGCCATAATTACATGATGTAGGTGGAAGAAGAGGGGGGGGTGTTTGGACCCATAGGCGGATTATGTACCACCACACAACCCATCCTCTGGGGCTCAGGGAAACAGGATCACCCACCAATAGATCCACATTCTACCTCCCTGCAATGGTAGCAGTAGAGGGGACCATCAACCCCAGTCCTGCTGCAGAACAGACACCCTACAGGGCAGGCAATGCAGAGCTGTACACATCCATAAAGCAATAGCAAACAGACAGTAGAAATGCTCAGCTGCACCCACCACTATCGGACATTCTCCAGCAGCAAGTCTCCAGCCGCTGCACCCTACAAGGTGTTCCTGCAAGACACATACTAGCTGAAGACAGTCTGCTAGCTAGTCCATAGTGCATGGTCCTGGAGGAGATGCGTGTACCCAGAACTGGGATGTCAGCATACACACCAAGCAGATAAGTCAGTGATTGGGCCCCAAAAAGGACCCATAAACATCACATGAAAGAAATACTATATAGCACTATGGGGAAACCTAGCCATGCCGTGGTCACTGCTCAGTCAGGGTGAGAGTGACCTCCCAGCAGGACATGCTGTGGCCACGCTGTCCGTGCAGGAGGTGGCTGGGCACTACAATGTCTGAGCCATTGCCCTATGCCCTGTGCAGATGCAGCCAGGCCAGGCCACCCTATCCAGGCTATTCCCACAGTACCTTGCTCCTCATTATGCACATTGTCAGGCCAATACTGCAACACTGCTAGCAGTGTGGGCTGTGGAGGGTGTTGGCAGCCACCACACACTGGATAGACAGACACACACTCCACACACCTGTGCCAGCATTGTGCAACTATAGAGGTGTTTGGCAGCCCTGGCCACCACACCAGTCCTGTGCACAGTGCAGGCATGGCTATGGTACACAATACTGTTGGGGTCACAATGTCAGGCACCAGACCTGAGGCACACTCCACAGACATCAGAAAGGTTGCTATGATGCAGCTCAATCAGCCAATTGTGCTTAACGTAGGAATTGCTATCTGCCAGTTATCATAGCAACCTTTTGATAGCTGTGTACAGTTTTCCCATGTTTAGGGTGGCATTGCTAAGGTATGCAAGTGCTAGTATGGGGAGATGCACGCAGGGCCCAACATCCTGCCTCTCCAGGAGGCTTAGGATAATGGAGCCTGTGGGTGAGGGTGTGTTTGCCCCTGTTGGCTGCTGCTCTAGGGCAGAGGTTCCCAACTCCAGTCCTGGAGGGGCAAACACTGATCGGGTTTTCATGCTGTCCCTAATGAATATGCATGAGATACATCTGCATACCATGGGGGCGGTGCATAGCAATGCAGCACAGCCACATTTATTAGAGGCAGCATGGAATCTGAATGGTGTTTGGCCCTCCAGGACTGCATTTGGGAGACTCTGCTCTAGGTAATGCGCATGTTTATGATGTCTGTGCTCCGTAGGGTAAAATGTAGGTGCTTTGGGTATGTCTACGTCATCTGCACTACGGGTTCTGTCTGTATTAGCACGTTGTAGTAGTGGGTAAAATATGGGGGCTGGGTTGGCAGGAACCACAGCTGGGACTTGAACCTGTGACCTTCTGCTCCTGAACACACTGGCTGTGTGCACTGCACCACTGTGTTGCCACAGAGACAGTGCATTTCCTGGGGATACCATGACTGTTCATCAGACAGGGCCTGTCTGTTGCAGTGCATGGCACCCACCTACACAGGGCTAGGCCACGGTCTGCTCTGGGCAGCTGCCACTGCCCCCTCCACCACCAGTACCCCTCTGCCACCCTGCTGACATGCCCATCTGCTGGTGGTGCTGGTGGAGCGCAGTCTCAGGCCATCCATTGTGCGGGTAGGCGGCTGCCTATGGTGCAGGTTCTGGGGTAGGGGTGCCTGCATAGATGTCCACGCTTTCCCCCAGCACCGACTGCCAATGTTCTGTGCCCTTGGGGGTACTGCAGTGCCAGGCCCCACAGTACCTGCTGGGTACTATCCCCTGTGACACTGTGGGAAGCACACTCGTGCCCAGGCTGGGCCCTCATCAGTTGCTGTCTGGCTGCTCTACTGTTTCAGCATTCCTGTGGGCCACCTAGGCATCACCCTAGTCTGCACTGTGACCCAGGTGCACCACAGCATGTGCCGCCTGCAGCCCTCTGTGTCCCCTTTCCCAGCATCTGTCTAGTTGCCCATTCCGACATGCCTGCCCTGCTGTTGTAGAACATGTGGATGCCATAGGAAACCTGTCCAATGGAGAGGGAAACCCTGATCAGCACTATTTCACTGTGGGATCATTCACCTTGTATGGGGACGGAGCGTAGACCCTTCCAAAATTCATATTTTTTTGGAGCTTTCTTGGGAGTGTTTTTTGACGTTTCCCATTAATATCACTATTGCCCAGCTTGGTTGTGTTTTTTTTAAAATTTTGTTGGGGTCATTTTCAATGTTTTTTTGCACTTTTGTTCCGTGCACATGTATCACACTTATCACTTTTTTGTAGGTTTCCCTGATTTTGCTCTACATTGCTGACAGAAATAGTTTCTCTTCCTTTTAAATCAGCTCTAACGCCAGGGTTTCACTGGCGTTAGTTTTCAGCCTCGGATTTCACAGCATTAGTGTGCAGAGAGCCTCTCCCCTCCCACTCTCCGCCCATTGACCCCTTCTCTCCGCCCCTGGAGAGCCTTCCTCCGCCCTCCGGGAGCCTTTCCCCGCCTTCAGCGCTCGTTTGCGCCGCTGCGCGCGTTATTGCGCGATAAGGTACCTGTGTGCCTGAAAAAGTGACATTATCGCGCGATAAGGTACCTTATCGCGCGATAACATCACAGAGCGCACATTAAGACGGTTTAGTAAACATACCCCTTAGTCCTTCCTCAATATGTGAATTCTTTCTGTGCTCAGCAGCCCTTGGAAAATCATGCCATGGTCTACATATTTTATTGTTAGTAAAGAAGTCCTTCTTCTTTCTCTGTAGAATTCAGCTTCTCCATCCTTTCCTCTAAAAAAGTGATCTCCAGTTACTCTTCCAGATTCTTGTGATGAGGTGTCTTGACTGTGGCAATGTTCTTGTTCATAGTCTTTCTGTAGTTTCTTTGAAATACCTAAAAATTATACAAAACCCATCTATTACATTTTTTTATGGTTCCTGGTCATTTGATCACATTACGCTCTTCTAGCAGCTCACCCATGGCTTCCTATGGCTTACAGGAATGCATTTAAACTTCTCAGTTTTTAATATTCTTCCGTCAGGACATCCCAAATACCCGTTAGACCTCCTGATCCCTTATCTTCCTGCCTGCAGTTTAAGATGGTGTCACCTGAATTTCTGACTATCCCCCCTCTGACATGAATTTGTCTAGAACCTGCCATCATTCTGGCTCCTACACTTTGGAACTCCATTTGCCATGAGAGCTGGCTGCGCTTACTCTTCTTTTAGCAAGCCTGGCTTTAGACTTGGGCTTTTGGCCATTGTTTCCACCTTCTTACCCTCCAGTAGTTTTGTCTTTAGTCTTTGCATTCCAAAGTGATGCTGCTGTCTTATTATTATCTTTTTGTTCGTTATTAAATAATCTCTCATTGTTGGCTCTTCCATGACTTCTTCCGTAATGTTTGTATTATGACATTTGTTCTCTACGGGCTGAGTCCTCTGTTTTATGTTTTTCTTCTGGAAGTTAGAATTTTATAAACTGCTTTGTACCTTCAGGGAAAGGCAGTACATCAAACAATTCAATTTAATTATTTTATTTTATTTTAGTTTAACTAAACACTTCTAGCCTAGTGGTTAGAGCACTGACTTGGTGATCAGGGTTCACTACCACTCTTTCTGGCTTTGGGTAAGTCACTTAACCCTCCATTGCATCAAAAACAAGGACTGGCATTCCGGTCACACTGCCAAGAAAACCCAGGAGCTGCTGGGTTGCCAGGAGTCAGCATTGACTCAAAAGCACACATTGCATTTGCAAATGCCTCTACCTTCCTCTTTCATCCCTGGCTTAAGGGTGGACTCACCTTCTTATCCTACCACGGGTAGACATATTTCAAAAGAGTGGCTATATAAGAGAAGATTTTCTAAGTGATGCTGCTGCGCTGGTGCTGTATCACAGCTCTTCATGCCTTGGTTAAATGGAAAAAAAATAGAAAAAGTAAGAGAGGAGAAGCGATAGGGAAGCTTAGGAGAAAATTATAGGGATGGTTATTGAGAAGAGTTTTAGAAAAAAGGAAGATATGTGCAGCAAGAGAAAAGATGTAAAAAATGAGAAAACCAAGTAAAAAAGGAAAATTTCTCTATTTATTTGTATTTAATCATTTTTATTGAAACCATCAACAAACAAGAGCGATTCAAACAAAATGAATATACCGCTTCCCTAAATCATAACAGAATGCCTGAAATGGCTTAAGGTGCATAAAGAGAGACCACTTAGCTGCAGAAATCGGCGGTGACCATCACACGCCAAGAACTTATTTAGCACAGAGTCAGGCTATGAAGACTAGCGAAGCCGCTTCAGGAACTCCAGGTTCCTGAAGCGGCTTCGCTAGTCTTCATAGCCTGACTCTGTGCTAAATAAGTTCTTGGCGTGTGATGGTCACCGCCGATTTCTGCAGCTAAGTGGTCTCTCTTTATGCACCTTTATAAAGTTTTATTATAAGTTTAATTAAAAGGGACTGGCTACAGCGGTTTGGGATATCCCCTGTTCCCTCACTGTGGTAACCGCTCCGACAAAAAAATTGCATTAGCTTCACTATTAGGTTACTTTGAATTTCGACTGTTTGGTTGAAGTTATATTGATCGAGATTGGGTATAATTTAGTTTTGAAATGGCTTAAGAGCAGTGGACACAAAACAGGCAGTGAAGAAGGATAAATAGGAGACTAGGAGTGGCCTGAGTGGTTAAGGTAACAGCCTAGAGCCAGAAAGACCAGGGTTCAAGTCCCACTAGCACTTCTCATGTTCTTGGGCAAAGCCACTTAACCTGCCATTGCCTCAACTACAAAGTTAGATTGTGAGCCCTCCAGGGACAGGGAAATAACTACTGTAACTCACCTTGAACATTTACTGGAAAAATGTGAGCTAAATATTAATAATAAATTAGGAATGTTCTATAGAATGAGGTGGGTAGGATGGAAGAAAGGTATCAAAGAGGAAAGGGGGAAAAGTTGAAAGAATAGACAGAGATGAAGGTTAAAAATGAAAGGAGGGTTGATATAGTTGTGGAGATGAGTTGATCTAACAAAATTAATCCATCTATCACAATTTTCTGATTCCTGAAATGATTTATCTGGTAATAATAGCAAAGGGCCCATTATTCAACAGGGCAGGCCTAAGTGCTTTAGCTGCTTAGCCCTGCCCACCTACCCCCGAAAGCCTGGATATTCACTTTCTCGGCAACAGAAGTGAATATGCAGGTCTGGCTGCGCTGCCTGGAAGCTGCTGAGGCTAACCGTGCAGTGCTGATATTGGATGATGCATGGTTAGCCTTGGTGCCTGTAAGATAGACTAGGGTTTTTCTCACCTATCTTAAAGGTGCAGAGTGCTAACCACGCAGCTTCCAATATCAGTGTTGCACGGTTAGCGCTGGGCACACCCCGTTGCTAACCAGCTAGCATCAGGGGGCGTCAGGGATATTTGATGGCACTACTCAGTTAGCAGGCATTTACACGATTAACTGACTGTTAATCGTGTAAATGCCTTTTGAATATCGGGCCCAAAATTCCTTGTGACCTGTAAACTGAGGGATTCTCCTAAACTCATACAGAATCTTCTCCTACCTGAATTTCTAAGCTGATCCCAATTATCTGTCTCACTCTTGACTTCCAGTGCTACGTACCCTTTATAGTGATTTTTCCTTTGCTCGTTTTTTTTCCATAACCACACAGCACTGGAAAGAAAAACGAAAGGTGTGACAGGAAGCAGTCCTTTAGCTAGGACCTGCCCTCAAGGTGATGTAACAGATGGACTAAATAAACATTGTAAGATCCTGTTCACTGAAGATATATCTCCCAGGCTATGTGTCCATGAGGAAAGGGTTAAGACGGCTGTTGTAGTTGGTGATTCGATCAATAGGAATATAGACAGCTGGGTAGCAACCTGCCTGGTGCAAATATGTTGGACCTCATGCATCACCTGGATAGGATTTTGAACAGTGCTGGGGAGGAGCTGGTTGTGATTACCAGTGGCATAGGATGGTGCAAGAGGGAAGTTCTGGAGGAGAAATGTATGATTTTAGATATAAATTTGAAATCCAGAACCTCCAGGGTAGCATTTTTAGAAATGCTCACTGTTCCATGTGCAGGACCCCAGAGGCAGACAGAACTCTGCAGTCTCAATATATGAATGGAAGGAAGAGGACTTTAGGATTTTTAGGAAACGACAACATTTTGGACAAGGGGAGTTTTTCTCTGAAAGGATGTGTTCTACATTAATCACGATGGAACTATGCTGCTGGCATTAACCTTTAAAAGGAGACAGAACAGCTTTTAAACTAGATGATGGGAGAAAGGCGATAGTCACTCAGCAGTGCATGGTTCAGAATGATGTATTTCTGAAGGAGGGGCTGGGTTGCCAGGAGGTGGCATTGACTCGACAGCACACACACTCACATAAGTCTGCAGTGGAGGGGAGCTGAAGTGAAAGATTGGAGAGAACGAAACTGTGGTGCAGCCCCAGAAACATAGGGTAAGTGCTGTGTCACAGTTTCAGGGCCTATTGCTGCCACTGTCAGCCCCAGAGAGGGGCGCCAGCAGTGGCAATGGGCGCCCTGGAGGCTCGGTGCTCTAGGTGACTACATAGTTCACCTAATGGTAGCTCTGGCCCTGGGTAGAAGGAGGATAACCAATGGGATACTGTGATACCAAGATAGAAATGATATCGGAATGATAGGGTGGATCAAATTGGTAGAGGTGTGGCGCTATATGTTAAAGAGGATATTGAGTAAAACAGGATAAAAGCTCTGCAAGATGCTAAATGCACTGTAGAATCTTTATATATATATAAATTCCATGTGAGAAGGGGAAGGGAATAGCAGTGGGGATGTACTACCGTCCACCTGGCTAGAATGAATAGACAGATGATGAAACACTAACATAAATTAGGGAAGCTAAAAAAACTGGCAGCACAATAAGAATATAAGAACATAAGATATGCCATACTGTGTCAGACCAAGGTCCATCAAGCCCAGTATCCTGTTTTCAACAGTGGCTAATACAGGTCACAAGTATCTAGCAGATTCCCAAAAAGACACACAGGTTCCACAATGCTTGTCCTGGGGTAAGCTATGGATTTCCCAGGTCCTCTTTAATAATGGTTTATGGACCTTTCCTCCAGGAACTTGTCCAAACCTAGCAACACTTACAGCTTTTACTGCATCCTTCGGTAACAAATTCCAGAGTTTGATTACGTATTGAGTGAAAAAATATTTTCTCTTATTAGTCTTATATGGATTACACTGTAGCTTCATTGGATGTCCCCTAGTCTTTCTACATTTTGATGGCGTAAACAATCGATCTACGTTTACCCGTTCCACTCCATTCATTAATTTAAATACCTTTATCATATCTCCCCTCAGCCTTCTCTTATCCAGGTTGAATAATGGGTAAATTCATATCAGAACATGCTATAGGGCTAAAGTTTCTAGATGAATTAAATGACTAAATCAGGAATCAGCAAGAGAAGGAGCTATTTTAGACCTAGTCCTAGTCTGGTGCAGGAGGTAACAATGTTGGCAATAGTGTTTATGTTTATTATTTCATTTGATGAATTACCCTTCACTATCGCAACAGAGTGATGTACCATTAAAAAATCTAAGTAAAATAATATAAAAGTTGGAAAGGAACTCCATTATATCAACAGCACAGATAAACATTCATACTGGGACAATAATAAGGGGGAAAGATAGGGAAAGAGACAGGAGGGTAGAGCATGGTCAGGAGGCTGGTAGGTCAAAGGCAACACTAACAAAGTAGGTTTTCAAAAGAGACTTAAATTTGGAGTAGGAGGGTTCTAGTCTGAGGGCAGGAGGTAGTGAATTCCAAGAGGTAGGGGCGAAAAAGTAGAAAGCTGAGAAGCAGGTGGATGCTAAGTGAGCCCGAGTAGCAGAGGGGAGGTATAGATGGTTGGCATGTATATTATTGAGGATACGATGCTTGGAGTGAGGGCATGATGCGTGGAGTGAAGGAGCAAGAGATAGGAAGGGTAACGGGGAGATCCTGTTTGTAATGTATGGTGAACCAAAGTTAGAAGATTGTATTAGAGACAAAATTTAACCAGTAGCCAATGATGATGAAGCATAAGGGAAGAGACGTTGGCGAGAATACGGACGGCAATGCTTTGAATAAGTTGAATCTGGTGTAGTTGGTACTGGGGAAGGCCAAGAAAAACAACATTACAATAGTCAATCCTCGATATCACTTAGGTAAGAAGTAGGGTGGTGAGGGATGAAGCTTGACCAGGAACAGGCAGGCCAGGGGCGAGGACACAGGGAGATGCCCACCTGTCCTGATGTCCTAGTCCTTTCTGTGAGAGATGATTCTAAAATCAACCAGGACTGAAGATTAGAAAAAGGAAATTCATTCATATTTTTAAACTGCTGGAGGGTAGGAAGACAGACAAGAAGAATGGGAAGGACAAGAAGAGAGAGGAATCATGGGGCATCCTTAATGGGATGGTGACCTTTCACCCCACGATAGATGTAGTCAACGAAAGGAACATCTTGCAGGCGAGCCCCATGCTTTCCTTCATGTACAATGTGCCGCAGGCATACAGAGATTATGTTGAGCCGTGTTGGTTAAAGTATGATGTGCACTTTAGAGACAAAATGGAGGAGAATGAATATATGCTCTGGGGTACCAAAGATGAGGACCTTGATAAATTATGAGACTGGGCGTCCAAATGGCAGATGACATTTAATGTGGACAAGTCCAAAGTTATGCACTTAGGGAAGAACAACCCAAACTACAGTTACACGATGCAAGGTTCCACATTAAGAAACACCACCCAGAAAAAGGATTTAGGCATCATCATGGATCATGTGTTGAAACCCTCTGTCCAGTGTGCAGCAGTGGTCAAGCGAGAACATAGATTGCAACGAATCATAAAGAAAGGAATGGAGAATAAAACAAATATTAAGACTTATAAGAGAAAATATTTTTTCACTCAACGCATAATCAGACTCTGTAACTTGCTACCAGAAGATGTAGTAACAGCTGTAAGTGTAGCTGGGTTTAAAAAAGGTTTGGACAAGTTCCTGGAGGAAAGGTCCATAAACCATTATTAAACAGGACCAGGGAAATCCACAGCTTACCCCGGGACAACTATTGTGGAAGCTGTGTGTCTTTTTGGGAATCTGCTAGATACTTGTGACCTTTATTGGCCTGTATTGAAAACAGGATACTGGGCTTGATGGACCTTGGTCTGACCCACTATGGCATATCTTATGTTCTTAAGTTCTTATTATAATGCCTCTGTATCATTCAATGGTGCGACCACACCTTGAAAATTGTGTGCAATTCTGGTCACCATATCTTAAAAAGGATATAGCAGAATTAGAAAAGGTATAGAAAAGAGCAACAAAAATGGTAAAGGGGATAGAAGGATATCCCTATGAGGAAGGGCTCTTCAACTTGGAAAAGAGATGGCTGAGAGGAGATATGATAGAAGTCTACAAAACAATGAATGGAGTGGAACTGGCAACTGTAAATCGGTTGTTTACCCTTCAAAAAAAAATAGAAAGACAAGGGGACACGCAATGAAGCTACAGTGCAGCACATTTATGACTGATCAGAGAAAATATTTTTTTACTTAACATGTAATCAAACTCTGGAATTCGTTACCAGAAGATGTAGCATGGAATCTGTGTACCTTTCGGGAATCTAACAGGTACTTATGACTTGGATTGGCCACTGATGGAAACATGATACTGGGCTTGATGGACCCTTGGTCTGACCCAGTATGGCATATCTTATGTTCTTATGTCATTGAATCACAATATGATTGTGAGAAAATTATAAGACGATTTTGTGGACTGGGTATCCAGGTGATTTCTAATGTGAACAAGTGCCAAGTGATGCACATAGGGCCCGAATCCATCCTGGACGTCCTTGCCCTCTCTGTGCCCGGTTGGAAGTGAATGCACAGAGTTAGATGGGATTCTGATCCCGTGGGGCACTTCTAGCTCCATGGGATCAGAATCGCGTCCAGGCCTGTACGTACAGGTGCGGACCCCAATTCCGGTTGGCCTGCACATACTGGCCTCTGCCCAGCTAACTTAGTCAAGGCTCCTGAATGGAGCCGCAGTGCTATGATATCCAGTTGCCATGGCAACATGGCTGCATTCAGGAACCACAATCCCCGGCCACCGACCACCTTTTGCATTCCCCGCAGCCCGACCCCCGATCTGGCCTCCCAAGGCCAGGGTCAGGCTGTGGGGAATCTCCTGCACCCCTTCCCGCCTTTGATGTGCCCTGGTCCTGCCATAACGCCCATCTAGGGTAACTTATTCCACCTCAGAATAAGTTCCCCATTCAGTCAGCCAGCCCCAGACGTACAGGACCGACATTGGAATCAGGCCTGTATGTCCGGGGCCATGGACCTCCCACTGACTGCCCTAACTCCGCCCCCAATAACGTCCCTTTCTTGCCCCATCTAACCTCCCCATACAACATATGGGAAGTTAGTTGGGGCCAAATAGCGGGGATGGATGTCCCAATGGGATGTCCATCCCCATTATTTGTGGCTCGGAATGATCCCAATAGAGAAGATCAACCCAAACTACAGTATAGTTACGAGATGCAAGGTTCCACGTTAGGGTGCTAATTTTATAAAGAGGTGCCCATTTGCTTGTGCTAACAACGCATATAAATGTCAGTATTTAGTCATTTGCATGTATATGTGACCAGATACGCATGTAAATGACCTCATAAAACACAGACTAGCCTAAAAGTACATCTGTTGATTACATGATGTGTATTTTCAATGTAGCTGTGCATGGAGGTGGAGTTTGAGGGGATGTGGGTAATGTGAATGAGTAAATGTGTTGATTATAAAATACAATCATTTTTATACAAATTTACAGTACAAACTCTAGGCACATTCATTTATACCAGCTTAGGTTAAGGCACGTCCTCTGCCACTTAGGCTAGTATTTTATAAACACAAGTCGTTCTAAAACAGGCATAATTTAGATCCATTAAAACACACTTTAGCTTGGTGCCCTATTAAAAAATTACCCTCTAGGAATCACAACCCCAGAAAAGGATCTAGGCATCATTGTGGAGAGTACAATGAAATCCTTTGCTCTTTCTAGGCATCATTAGGATAGGAATGGAGAATAAAACAGAGAGGCGCCCATAGAAGGACTGGAAAGCAGTGGAGAGGGGAGGCTGCTCTCCCAGAAATCTTATAGCTCAGTTATTTGGTGTCTTCAAAATCTGGCACCCTGGGCATTTGCTTTTGCTGCCCATGCCTAAATATTAGCCTAAGAAGGGAATATCATAGTGCCTCTGTATCGCTCCCTGGTGACACCACACTTTGAATATTGTATGCGATTCTGATCACTGTACCTCAAGAAGACATAGCTGAATAAGAAAACGTACAGAGAAGGGTTCCAAAATAATAAAGAGGATGGAACGATTCCCCTAATAGGAAATGATAGGGTAATATTACAGTCGTCCCTCGTTTATCGCGGTTAATCAGTTCCAGACTCTACCGCGCTAAGTGAATTTCCGCGAAGTAGGATTCTTTATTTCTAAATCTAATATTTTCGTAGTTAGAGCATAGAAAACCTGTTTACGACCTACAACACCCCTTTAGTCACCATTACACTCGTATTTGAAAAAACCGCGATAGAGTGAAGCCGCGAAAGTCAAAGCGCGAAGTGGCGAGGGACGACTGTATACTAGAGCCCCTTTATTAAGGTAGCCAAAACAAGCCTGTTTTATATAGACTAGTACAGTAGGCAGCTACTTGTAATACTAGCAGAAAAGGCAGAGATTGCGCTTTAAACTCAGGTTCTATAGCAGGTGTAAATGGATGCATGTAAAGCTTCATTTCAACCAAAAATGGACCCTTTCTTGATATTGGTCATAATTGCATGCCCAGTATGCAAGCAGACTGCTTGTGTGTGCATATACTTTACAAATTCATGCATAATTTGCATGCTTACTTTATTACGAACCCAACATGCACAAGTTCACAAGTTCATGTGTAGATTAACGTATTTTATAATCAAGGCATGTACTTGCAAACTCTTCCTACAGCATGCCCTCTGCTCCGCTGACCAGCAACGTGCACACTTTCATTCCAATGCAGGTACTTTTATATTTTTTTATTGGCCCCTTATAAGATACCAATCGTTATCTTATAAGGTGCCAATGATAATAAAGTGCCAGATACATATGGCAATAACTTTATAAAATTACCTTCAAAGTGGTTAGGGCTCTTCAGAGAAGAGACGGGTGAGAGGAGACATGATAGAGATCTCTGAAAAAATAAGTGAAGTGGACAGATAAACGTGAATCTGTTGTTTACTCTTTCAAAGGTTACAAAGACTAGGGGACATGTAATGAAGTTATTGTGTCTCATACAAAACGGGAAAGATATTTTTTCACGCAAAGTGTAATTAAGCACTGGAATTTGTTGCCGGAGGCTGTGGTAAAAACAGGGGTTTAAAAAAGGTTTGGACAAGTTCCTAGGGGAAAAGTCCATATAAATCATTATTAAAGGGGACTGGGGAAATGCACTGCTTATCCTTGGGATGGCCACTGATGGAAACAGGATAACGGGCTTGATGGACCTTTGCTCTGACCCATCGTTCATCTATCTTTCTTAGGCAGCAGGTGAAATCAAAGTGAACCCCAATGAACTGGTTTCCATAGTAGAGAAACATTAGTTAAAATATATTATTATATATTATTTGTACAGTATTTTATAAATACATGTTATGAAATATATTTTTAATTTCATTGTAAGCTACTTTGGGTAAACTGATAGGTTTGATAAGATGGTGCATATAAAATACATGTTTGGTTAATCTACCTTTATGTTTTTATTTTAATCTTCCTGCTTTCCTTTCTACTGCTGAGCCCAGGAGCTGGAGCTGATTTTGTAATGCTTGGAGGGATGTTTGCAGGCCATGACCAGTGTGCTGGAGAGGTCACCGAAAAAAATGGCAAGAAGGTGAAGATCTTCTATGGGATGAGCTCCGATACAGCCATGCAGAAACATGCAGGGCAGGTGGCTGAATACAGGTAAGGAGAATAGGGGTGTTCCCAGTGCATACTCTGCAACAGATCAAAGAAGACATGCAAATGAATTAGACTGAGGGAGTCTCATAATTACAGTAGGATCTCTCTCCTAGCAGAAACTAAACCCTAAGGTCATATCTTTCATATCGTCTTCAAGAAGCTCTACTTTTAGCATCCTAAAGGGGAAAAACAGGTTTTAGACATATAAAAAACATACTGTTCTCTCCTTATTAATGTTTGGAAACATAATTCAGATTATTCCAGAGACACAGCTCAGAGTTGTCCTAGAAGCCATCAGTAGGAAAGAAGCACTTGCTCTACCCAGTCTGCCCATTTGCACCTGCCTACTGTGCTGTCACAGGACTTACTTGATCTCTGGACTTTTCCCTCCCTCTGCCACTAAGGTTCCTTCACCCACTCCCATGCATGCTTGAATTCTGCCAATTGTTTTTGCTTCTAAGGCCTCAACTGGAAGTCTGTTGTCTCAGTAAAAACAATTTTTTCTCAGTTTCTTTAAAAGCCTGCCTACCTTCCTTTGGTTTGAGTTTATTTTATGGAAAAAAACACTACCTTCTGGTAGCTTATTCAAGCCTAGTGCTAGGAGGGGTGGGAGGATGAGAAATAGAGAGAGTGAATGCTGGGAGGAATGGAGGAGAAGAGAGATTGTGCCAGGAGGAGGAAGGGAAGGTGGGGAGAGAATGAGAGAGAGAAAGAGAGAAAGGTTGGAAGGGAGGGAGGAGGAGAGGGCAAGATATTTCAATATTTTTTTCCTTTCTACTGAGTCAAGTTGGACATGTGGAAGTGTTGGGAGAGTGTTAAATGTGTTTGGAATACAGAGATTACATTAATTGTATCAAATCATTGATGTCCTAGTCTAAAGGATACATGAGATTTAAAGACCTATTTAAGATAAGTTATGGAGGTCAGAATTGAGACATCTGAGTTCAATACCCCTTTCCTCATAGGGGCATCGAACCTTTCCCTTCAACAATCTTGTTGTCCTTCTCAAAACCTTTTCTAACTCCACTATATATTTTTTTTTAGATGTGGTGACCAAGGCTACCGTTTTTTTCTTTTATTTTTCCAGCTACTTATTTCAAAAACCATAGTGGCTTTCTTTTCCTTTTCCTTGCTTTCCTAACTAAAAGGTTCATTGCTCTTAAAATATCTCGTTTCAGTTTTGCCCACTGCTTTTCTATTTCCTCCAGATCTTCCATCCAGCTAAAGACTCCTTGAGGTAGTCCCCCATCTTGACAAAGTTAGTTTTCCTGAAGTCTAGGACTCTCACTTTTAAGTGAGCTGCCTCTATCCATGTCCGAATACAGAACCACACCATTTGGTGACCATTGGATGTCAGATATAATATCAAAAACATTCTCCCCATTCATAAGCACCAGGTCCAGTATGGCCCTTCCAGTTGCCAGAAGAGTTCTTTTGAGGACAACGTCTTCAAATGGGTTAGTTTAGCATGTACCATGACAGCGATGAAAATCACTCCTAAGTCAGAGTATGTGGCGTAGGAGCTCAGTCTCTCAAACTTACTACTAATGATCACGCAGTACTTGCATTGTGGAAAAGAGAGCATCCTTCTGGAGTTTATAAGCAGTTCGGAGGTGGAATAAGCAGTGGGGATGGTGGGGGTTGTCACTGCGGCAGGCCAAAGGGCATGCGAGAAGGACATCCTCGCTGGGATGCAGGGGCATGCCAGACCATCTCGTCCGATCCTGCACCCGCAGATACATCTGGCTCCCGCGATGCAGAATCAGGTCCTAGCAGGCCCGTCTTGCTCAAGAGTGTCCAGATGGCCCAGACTTGCCCTTATGGAATCGGGTTCTATATGCATACATTTGTAAACTATAATATATGCACATAGGGTACTGTTCAGTCAGCTAGCCTCTGCAAAAACATAAACTGATAACTTATTCAGAAGATCTATCTGTTAAGAATAGAGTACTTACTATGCTATCATGAAAGGATAACATAGGACTGCTATTTATGGAGGAGTGGCCTAATGGTTGGGGCAAGGTACTTCAGGCCGGAAGTTCAAATCCCACTAGAGGACAGCAACCTTGGGCCGGAAGGACTGGGGTTTCTAGTCCCACTGGTGCTCCTTGTGGTCTTGGGCAAGTCACTTAACCCTCCATAGCCCATGTTCCCTGTAAAATAGTTATCTCCAAGTTATAATGCCCTGTTCAATGTAATTTCAGTTTGTTCAATGTAAACCGCACTGATGCAGAATAGCACGGTATATAAGAGAATGTAAATAAATAAAGATACAACTTGTATAAGCAATTGATCAAGATGTGCTTCAAAATTCCTTTTGATCAAGCCTGTTGCCAGGTCCAGCATTAGGAGGTAGCAAATAGGCCAATTGCCTTGGGCCCCTATGCCACAGGGTGCCCCAAGTCTTCCTCATGCTGAAGGAGGTATAGCCTGGAGGCAGACTTCGGGGTGCCCTCACCAATTTCTGTCCTGGGCCTCTGCATGTCTACCACCACCTCTGCTTGTGGCTCCCAATATGATGGGAAATATTTCTATATCTTTCTACCACATGTTCTTAGGTTCTGATTGTATTGCCTTGTACATGAAGATCTTCTCATTCTCCACTCAATGCACAAAATAATTGCTTGATACTGAAATCTCAGTTATTACTGCCTGTTATTGGGCAGGCAAAGAGAGAATTTGAAAAGAAGCTTGCCATGTAAGCAAAAACGCATAATAAAAACTTTTTTCAAGTACATTTGTAATAAAAACATGTGAGAGAGTCAGATGATAGAGGGGTAAAAGGGGCGCTAAGGGAGATCAAGGACATAGCGAAGAGACTGAATGAATTTGTTGCTTTGAGCTTTAATGAAGAAGATGTAGGGAAGTTGCCCGTGCCTGAAATGGTATTTAAAGGTAAAGTATCGGAAGAATTGAAACAAATCTCAATAAATCAGGAAGATGTTGTACAACTATTTGATAAATTAAAGAGTAGCAAAATCAGCTAGACCAGATGGTATACATCCCAGAGTGCTGAAAGGGCTGAAATATGAGGCTGAAGACCCACTATTAATAATCTGTGAACTATCATTAAAATCATCTGTAATACCTGAAGATTGAAGAATGCTTAATGTAACACCAATTTATAAAAAGGGTTCCAGGGATGATCTGGGAAACTACAGACCAGTGAGCCTGACATCAGTACTGGGCCAAATGGTAGAAACTATTATAAAGAATAAAATTACTGAACATGTAGATAGTCATGGTTTAATAAGAGAAAGTCCACATGGATTTCACTAAGGAAGGTCTTGTCTTACTAATCTGTTACATTTCTTTGAAGGTGTGAGTAAACAGGTAGATAAAGGTCAGTTGATTGATATAGTGTACCTGGATTTTCAGAAAATCTCTTTGACAAGGTCCCTCATAAGAGACTCTTGGCAAAATTAGAAGTCATGGGATAGGAGGCAGTGTACTATTGTGGATTAGGAACTGGTTAAAAGATAGAAAGCAGAAAAGTAGGGCTAAATGGGCAATTTTCTCAATGGAGAAAGGTGACTAGTGGAGTACTTTCAGAGATCTGTGTTGGGTCCGCTGCTTTTTAACATATTCATAAATGACCTTTAAATGGGAACAACAAGTGAGGTGATCAAATTTGCAGATGACACAAAATTATTCAAAGCTGTAAAAACACAGGAGGATTGTGAAAAAGAGGTTAATGATAAACTGGAAGACTAGGCGTCCAAATGGCAGATGAAATTTAATGTAGACAAGTTCACAGTTATGCACTTTAGAAGGAACAACCCAAACTGCAGTTATACAATGCAAGGTTCTACATTAGGAACCACCACCCAGGAAAAGGATTTAGGCGTCATCATGGATAACATGTTAAAACCCTCTGCCCAATGTGCAGTGGCGGCCAAGAGAGCAAATAGAATGCTAGGAATTATAAGGAAAGAATGGAGAATAAAACAATGGATAATATAATGCTTCTGTATCATTCCATGGTGCAACTGCACCTTGAAATTTTTGTGCAGTTCTGGTTGGCATATCTTAAAAAGGATATAGCAGAATTAGAAAAGTAACAGAGAAGAGCCACCAAAATGCTAGAGGATGGAAGGACACTCCTGTGAGGAAAGGCTTAAAAGATTAGGGCTCTTCAACTTGGCAAAAAGACGGATGAGGGGAGATATTATAGAGGTCTATAAAATAATTTCTCCATGGACTGCAGGATTGCGTCAGCCACACTTGGTGACGTCCTCCGGGCGGCGCCAATTTCGGAAGTGCTCTCAAGCTCAGGACTGAGCGTGCCCCAGGTAGCCCACCTCCCGGTCCCGCCCCTAGCCTGGCCAGTTCTAATTCTTCCGCCTTGCCATCAAGACGGATCTGCTCTCACTCCTACATTTTCATCAAGATTCAGCATTCAAGCACTCACCGCAATGCCCAAACAGGGCTCAAGAAAATGTTCCTGCGGTAAGAGGCTCATCTCTTCTGATCTGCACGACTTGTGCTCACGCTGCTTGGGACCTTCTCACAATGCAGAATGCTGTCCCCCCTGCATCAAGATGGCCAGGAAAGCCTCCATACATCCGCAGCACGACTCTCACCGCCGTGAGCAACGCGGGTCCAGCTGGCTTCCCTGCTATGTCCAGCACAGCCGCTGTCTGCATGGCCCAGGATGTGCCCCTTAGGGCCTCCATCCCCGGCCTGGCTGTCGGTGCCCTGGTATTGCCTGCTCCAGCCCCTGCCCGGGAGAACCCGATGCCTTCTACATCCTCTGCCTCCGACTGCACTGCAACCGGACACGCGGCTTCCCACGTGGCCAGTAAAGATGGCGTCGGTGAGTCCCTGCTTCCTTCCTCGCTGGGATCCCCCCTGGCCGCCGCCGCCGCTAGTCCCGCCCCCGAGCGTCATCTTCCTCTGAAGTTGGGCGCTCCTCTGCTCGTCGCAGCTAGCCCCGCCCACGGACGTCATCTTCCTTCGACGCCTGGAGCTCCGCGTCATCGGGCCTCGACTTCTGGATGCCTGCCCGACAAAGAAAGCAGCGCGGCAGAGCCCCAACGATCCCGGAAGGCTTCAAAACGCCAGCGGTCCAGAAGCAGAGACAGGAATGCTTCTCCCCTACGCGCCAGCTCCTGGGGCACCCGCAAGAGCAAGAAGAAGCACAGACATGTGCACTCCTCCAGCCCTTCCGACTCCAGCAGCTCCAGCTCCGATCACAGGTACCACTCTGCCTCTCTCTCGAGACACTCTTCCAGGCGCAGATCGCGCTCCCACAGAAGTGCATCTGTTTTCTCCAACTCTGCTACCTCTTCTGCTATCCTCCAACTGCTGACCCAGCTTGTGCAGCAAACGGCACCCCCTCCTGCTGCTCCCACTGCAACCTCCTTATCCTTGGGGACCCCTCCACCACAAGCTGTGGATCCCCCACAAGCTAAGGCTTCAGCTACTCCTCAAGCAGACCTCTCCTTGGACAGCTCTGCAGAGGAACCAGAGGAGGAAGTGGCAGTCGTAGGGTCAGCTGCCTCGGACCTGACCTCCTCGGCGGCCAGGCAGTCCCCCGAGCCTGATGAGCGCCAACCTCCTCCAGGGGATCTTATCTATCCCAATTTCCTCAGCAAATTGTCAACAACATTGGGCTTTACATCCCCCAACACCACGGAGGAGGTAGAATCGGAGGTACTCAAATACCTCACTACCCCAAAAACACCCTTTGCCTTGCCTTTGCACCGCAAGCTAAAAGAGACCCACTCGAGACTTTGGTTCACACCAGCATCAGGGCGCGCAACCTCCAGGAGGCTAGACTCGAAGTACCTTATTCAGCCTTCCCCAGGATTCGAGAAAGCGCAATTGCCTCATCAATCCATTGTTGTAGCCTCAGCTCTTAAGAAAGCCAAGTCATCACGTACACACACCAACCACCCCCCCGGGCGAGATCACAAGCTGCTCGACGACATCGGGAAGAAGGTTTTTCAAGGGGCCATGCTCAGCGCTAGAATCTCCGCCCACCAATTTCAACAGGTCCTCTTCGAGGACACCTGCGTAGCGAATATCAGGAACGCAGTCTCCTCTCTACCTAAGGAGTCGCAGGCCTCCTTCTCCGCCGCACTCAGTGACATGGCAGAATGCAACAAGCACCTGGCCAGCACAACGTTCGACGCCTTCGACACGTCCGTATGCACAGCAGGCACAGCGATATCCGCAAGGAGATGGGCATGGCTCAGGGCATCCAGACTGAGGGAGGACTCTCACGACAAGATTGCCGACGCCCCCTGCGGGGGCGAATCTCTCTTCTTCCCGTAAACATGAAGGAAGACTGCAATACCCTGCAAGCCCTGGCAGAGGACGGTTTCGAGCGCTACGGCCGCACCCCAAAGAACACTTACCAGCGGAAACCCTATTACAACTACAGTAGGAAATATTCTTCCAACAAGAAGTGGCAGGGCTCCAGGTACAAGTCTAACTCCTACCAAGGACCCTCTCACCAGCGCCAGTTCCAAAGAGAACACAAGCAAAAGAAGACCGGCAACATGCAGACCACCAAAGGCGGTCCTTCTTTTTGACAATTATGGCCGACCCCCCTCCCAAATCGGGGGGCGCCTCTCCTTCTTCCTCCCGGAATGGGAGAGGATCACCTCGGACTCCTGGGTCCTACGGATCATCCACAAAGGATACCGCATACATTTTTCAACCCCACCCTTCCAACGCAGCAGACCCATCACCAGGACGCCTCCACACCTGCAGAAAGCCATGACAATGGAGCTGATACGCTTACTGTCCTCCAATGCGATAGAACCAGTTCCACCATCCGAGATCAATACCGGCTTTTACTCAAGATATTTCCTCATTCCCAAGAAATCGGGCGGCGTACGCCCCATCTTGGACCTGCGCAAATTGAACAAATTTGTCACCAAAGAGAAGTTCAGAATGTACTCTCTCAATTCCATCCTCCCTCTGATACAGACAGGAGATTGGCTCGCATCCCTGGATCTGCAGGATGCTTACACACACGTCAGCATCCACAAGGAACACAGGAAGTTCCTCCGATTCCAGGTGCTGTGGCAGCACTACCAGTACAAGGTTCTCCCCTTCGGGCTGTCCCCGGCCCCACGCGTATTCACGAAGTGCGTGGCAGTAGCAGCAGCCCACCTCCGCAAACAAGACATCGCGGTGTTCCCATACCTGGATGACTGGCTCATCTCAGCCCCCTCTCTTCAGGAGCTGATAGCATCCCTCCACACAACCATCACCTTGATCTCCTCCCTGGGATTTGTCATCAACTTCAGCAAGTCGCAACTTCGTCCTGCTCAACGGATGGAGTTTATTGGAGCGGTCATCGACACTCAATCCTCGAAAGCTTACCTTCCACATCAGAGACTGCTGACCATCAGCTCTCTATCTGCCAAAATAGCGGCTGCAACAAACCCATCGGCTCGATCACTGTTACGCCTCCTGGGGCACATGGCAGCCACAACTTCGGTAATCCTGACGGCAAGAATGCAGATGCGCATGCTGCAATGGCATCTCCGGACTCACTGGTGCCAACACTCACAGTCTCTGGTCTCCAAAATCCCTATGACCTCCCCAGTCAGGTCACAACTCCACTGGTGGACCTTACCAGCGAACCTCTCGGTGGGCAAGCCCATCCACCAGCCCCGCCACCAGGCAACCCTCACCACGGACGCCTCCTGCTCCGGCTGGGGAGCCCACTTCGGCCAGCTCAGCACTCCAGGAGCATGGTCACAGAACGAGCGGATGCTGCACATCAACTTTCTGGAGCTAAGAGCCATCAAATACGCCCTCCAGACCTTCCTGCCGCTCCTACGGGACACTTCCATCCTCATCCAGACGGACAACCAAGCGGCTATGTTTTACATCAACAAACAAGGGGGCACAGGCTCTCGCCCCCTTTGCAAGGAGGCACTGGCAATCTGGACGCTAGCCCTGAAGAACAGGTGCTGGCTACGCGCCTCTTATCTCCCCGGAGAAATAAACGTCCTGGCGGACAGACTAAGCAGACAACTACAGCCCCACGAATGGGCTCTCCTCCCAGAGGTTGCCAACACCCTCTTCGTAAGGTGGGGAGTTCCGGAGGTCGACCTCTTCGCTTCCGAGGAGAATGCCAAATGCACCCAATTCTGCTCGAGACACCCATCCAACAAGAGACTTTCAGGGGATGCATTCGACGTGTGCTGGGGGGAGTGGTCTCTGGTGTATGCCTTCCCTCCGACCCCCCTCATCCCAGTGACACTGCAACGCATCATCCAGGACAAAGCACAGATCATCCTCGTAGTTCCTCACTGGCCACGACAAATGTGGTTCACACTCCTGAGACGGCTGGCACAAGAGGGACCTATTCGCCTACTGCTGTACCCGGACCTTCTAACTCAGAATGCAGGACTCACCAGACACCCCAACCTCAAAGTCCTGTCGCTCACTGCATGGAAGTTGAGCGGATGAATCTGGCCTCCCTCCAGCTCCCCGCGGAGGTGCAGGACGTAGTCCTAGCAGCCCGGAGGCCTTCCACGAGAAAGTCTTATGGCCTCAAATGGAAGCGGTTCAGCCTCTGGTGTGCGGCACGAGGCCTTGACCCGTCCACCTGCCCAGTCAGCCGCATATTACAGTACCTCAGCTCCCTCGCCGTTCTCGGCCTCCAAACACAATCCGTCCGAGTGCACCTCTCCGCCATTGCGGCTCTCCATGCACCCGTCGAGGGATCCGACTCCCTAGCGACGCTTCCCCTCACGGCGCGCTTCATGAAAGGGCTGTCAAACCTACGGCCTCCTGTGAGGGCCCCGGTTCCTTCGTGGGACCTCAGTGCATTCCTCCACCGGCTTACTCAGGCCCCCTTCGAACCCCTGCAGACTGCGGACATAAAATACGTCACCTGGAAAACACTATTCCTGGTGGCCATCACCTCGGCCAGGAGGATCAGCGAACTCCAAGCTTTGGTCGCGCACCCTCCATACACTCAGCTCCAACAGGACCGCGCCTCCCTGAGGACCAATCCGAGATTCATGCCAAAGGTGCCCTCGGCGTTCCATGTCAACCAGTCCATCGAACTGCCCTCCTTCGTTCCGGAGCCACACCACTCAGAGGAGGAACGGTGCCTACATACCTTGGACTGCCTCCGCGCCTTACGGATCTACCTAGACAGAACCCGCGTCGCCCGGAAAGGCGAGCAGCTGTTTATCTCCTTTGACCCACACAAGCCTGGGCAACCGGTCACAAAGAGTACCCTATCCCATTGGGTCGCCTCCTGCGTCTCCTACTGCCTCGACCCAGCTGGAAATCATCCGCAGAACAGAGTGGGACCTCATCAGCTGCGAGCATTGGCCACCTCCATAGCCAACCTACGGTTAGTCCCCCTAACTGACATCTGCAAAGCAGCCACGTGGTCCTCGCCTCACACGTTCCAGAAACACTATTGCCTAGACCTCCGGTCTCAGGAGAGCTGCGTGGTCGGCAACGCCGTCCTAGCCTCCGCCCTTCAGCCCCCTCAGCCCAAAGTGTGAGGGCTGGCCTACGGCACCTAACTCCAGGCACCTTCTGATAATACTTGCCTGTACTGCCTGTTTTGCACAAGGTTGATCGCACTGTTACACATTATTGCTCTTGCACTAGATTGATTGCACTGTTTGCATGGTTGTTTGCACTGTTGTTGCACTGTTTGCACTGTTGACCACTGACTGCATTGTTGACCTGACTGCACTGTTCTTACTGTCGACTGTAATGTTCTCGCACATGTTGCCTACTTCCTTGCTGCTACTATTGTGCTGGGAACCTATGTTGCCCCTCATTGTTCCAGTAAAAATAATTTGACTCTGCCTTGGTAGCATTCTAGCCTTCTTTCATGCCTCCCTCCTCCACCTCAGCGCGCTGCGCACAGCTCGGGAGTCACCAAGTGTGGCTGACGCAATCCTGCAGTCCATGGAGAAAGCGAGGTTACTTACCTGTAACGGGGGTTCTCCGTGGACAGCAGGATAAGTCAGCCACACATCCCGCCCGCCTCCCCTGGAGGAGGTCTGCCTGAAGATCCGCTCCCTAGCCGGGTTATCAAGCTGGGAAAACAACTGGCCAGGCTAGGGGCGGGACCGGGAGGTGGGCTACCTGGGGCATGCTCAGTCCTGAGCTTGAGAGCACTTCCAAAATTGGCGCCGCCCGGAGGACGTCACCAAGTGTGGCTGACTTATCCTGCTGTCCACGGAGAACCCCCGTTACAGGTAAGTAACCTCGCTGAATGGAGTGGAACAGATAAACATAAATTGGTTGTTTACTGCTTCTAAAAGTAGAAAGACTAGGGGACATGCAATGAAGCTACAATATAGCCCATTTAAGACTAATAGGAGAAAATATTTTTTCACTCAATGCGTAATCAAACTCTGGAATTTGTTACCGGAGGATGCAGTAAAAGTTGTTAGTGTGGCTGGGTTTAAAAAAGGTTGGACAAGCTTCTGGAGGAAAAGTGCATAAACCATTATTAAAGAGGATCCCAGCCTTCACCCGGTTCACCAGCCTTTCTTCTGGTACTCCTTTCCAGACTCTCTCTTTCTCTTTCTGTACCAGCTTGTCATCTAAGGCTCTCTTCTTTTTCTGCATTTACTTTCCTTCTGGTGCTCTCCCATAGGTCTCTTCTTTGTCTATTTCCTTTTCTATAGAGGCTGTCAGTTGTGTTAAGATGTTATCACTCATGTACTTCTTTACTTTAAAATTGGGATCTTAAATTTACATTGACTGCTCTTAGCAGCTTTTCCTGTGCAAAGACTCCTTTTTCTTTGTTTTTGGCAGACTCTCTTTGTATACCCTCTTGATCTAACTATAAGGTTTTTAGCATGAAGGCAGCAGTACATTATCTCTTCTTTATCTTCAGGGGCTCACTTAATATGTAGTTAATCCTTTGTAAATTTTTCATTTTCTTCTGTGGTTTATCTCCTGCTGCAATGAGCCCATTAATACTTCACCAAGGCTTTTATCTGCAGCAGGGAAGTTATGTTGATCTGCAGAGTGGCTACACCATCTCTAGCCCTAGTGCAGGGGTCGGCAACCCGCGGCTCCGGAGCCGCATGCGGCTCTTTCTCACCTTTGCCGCGGCTCCGGAGCACACTGCCCGCCCGGTATTTATGGCGTTATGGGCTCCCTCCCTTCTTCTGCAGCCGCGGTTCCCTGCCTCTTAGGGAACCGCGGCTGTGCTTTTAAAATCATCTCGGAGCCCTTCCTGTCTTGACGGGCTCCGTGCAGCATTGTCCCGCCTCTAAAGGAAGTTGTTTACCACTTCCTTTGGAGGCGGGACAATGCTGCACGGAGCCCGTCAAGACAGGAAGGGCTCCGAGATGATTTTAAAAGCACAGCCGCGGTTCCCTAAGAAGCAGAGAGCCGCGGCTGCAGAAGAAGGGAGGGAGCTGACAGGGAGGGAGCAGATATGGATGGATGGAGGGTGCTGACATGGAGGGAGGGAGCTGATATGGATGGATGGATGGAGGGAGGGGGGCTGACATGGAGGGAGGGAGCAGATATGGATGGATGGAGGGAGGGGGGCTGACATGGATGGAGGGAGGCTGACAGAGAGGGAGGGAGGCTGACAGGGAGGGAGGGAGGGAGGGAGGGAGGGGGGGGGCTGACGGAGGGAGGGGGGCTGACATGGATGGATGGATGGAGGGAGGGGGGCTGACATGGAGGGAGGGAGCAGCGATTGATGGATGGAGGGAGGGGGGCTGACATGGAGGGAGGGAGCAGATATGGATGGAGGGAGGGAGGGAGGGGGGCTGACATGGAGGGAGGGAGCTGTCAGGGAGGGATGGAGGCGGCTGTCATGGAGGGAGGGGGGCTGACATGGAGGGAGGGGGGCTGACATGGATGGATGGAGGGAGGGGGGCTGACATGGAGGGAGGGGGCTGATATGGATGGAGGGAGGGAGGGAGGGGGGGGCTGACATGGAGGGATGGAGGGGGCTGACATGGAGGGAGGGAGCTGATATGGATGGAGGGAGGGAGGGAGGGGGCTGACATGGAGGGAGGGAGCTGATATGGATGGAGGGAGGGGGGCTGACATGGAGGGATGGAGGGGGCTGACATGGATGGAGGGAGGGGGGCTGACATGGAGGGGGCTGACATGGAGGGAGGGAGCGGATATGGAGGGAGGGAGGGAGGGGGGCTGAGAGGGAGGGAGGGGGCTGACATGGAGGGATGGAGCACTGGTAATGGGGTTGAGGGGACGAGCACTGGAAATGAGCTGATTAGGGGAGGCTAGGACTGGTAATGAGCTGATGGGGGGGTAGGACTGGTATTGGGCTGATTAGGGGAGGCTAGCACTGGTAATGGGGTTGAGGGGGGATTAGCACTGGAAGGTACTGGGAGTGAGGACTGGAAAGGGGCTGATATTGGGGAGGGTTACTGGGACTGGAAAGAAGTGAAGAAAACGAAAGAAGAGATAAGAAATGGCAGATGGACCATAGACCACAGAAAGAGAGCTAAGAGAAGACAGGAAAGCAGAAGCCTCAGATCGGGACCAGCATGATCAAAGAATAAATTGGTCAGACAACAAAGGTAGAAAAAATAATTTTATTTCATATTAGTGATTTGACTACAAAATCATCATTTTGAAATCAAATATTGTTACTTGTTGTTGTGATATTTTCTGGCGTTTTTTTTTTTGGTGTGTGAAGGAAGAGGGGTAGTCTTATACGGCGAGTATAGGCCAAACACCTATATTTTAACAGGAAAAGTAGGGGGTCGTATATAGCATTAAGGTAAGAAACAATATATGCAGTGTTAGATTTGTTTTAAATGTCGCAATGGTTTTGCGGCTCCCAGTTTTTTTTTTCCCTTCGGAAACGGGTCCAAGTGGCTCTTTACGTCTTAAAGGTTGCAGACCCCTGCCCTAGTGCATAAGCCCTAATAGGTCAGCACCTATCTCTCCTTGGTGATGTGAGGCCAGTATGCATCCTCTCGTTTTCTTTGCTACTGTACTTCAATCATAATGTCATCTTGCTGAGATTTGGTATAGATTTTATAAAACAGGCTCACACGAGAATCCAGGATCTCATTACGTCTAGATAATACCACAACAGGGATGTCCCAATCAACATCCAGCATGTTAAAATCACCTATCAGCAGCCCTTCTCCTTTCATAGCAATATTGTGAATGTGTTCACTTCTTCTGCCTGTGAAAGTGGTCTGAATATTGCACCAATGTAAATAAATGTTTCATTCCTTCTTTCCAGATTCTTCCTCCTTATCTCTTAAGCCTGTTATTAATTACAACCTCTAGGTTCTGGTGACCTAGACATACATGTGCTTCCAAGGAACTAGTGAAGCCACAATTTGTTTTCTATAATTTTGAAGGGGAAATAAAAATGGGGGATTAAGGAGAATTACCCCCTTAATCGTTCCCCTTGAAATCTCTGCAGGATCTTCACATATTTTCTGAAATTATCATTTACACGTGTATGCAATCTACACATGTAAATGCTGGAATACAATATTATTAGCCATTCTCCCCTGGGGTGACATCGGAGAATGAATTAAAGTATTCTTGGTCCCACTGGCAGGGTCGGCACTACCATTAGGGGAAATAGGTGGATGCCTAGAGTACTAGCCCTCCGGGGGCACACATTGCTGCTGCTGCCATGCCTTTCTGTAGCCTTCAGCAGTAGCAATGGCCCCCAAACTGTGATGCAGTGCTTATCTGCACACACCGGCACTTTGTCACAGGTTTTTTACCTTCTATCTCCTGCCAGAGGGTTGGAAGCAGGAGATAGAAGACATAAAAAACACACTGCAGCAACAGCATGTGAAACTAAGTGCTATGTTGTGGTTTGGGGGCCACTGTCACTGCTGCAGGCCCCAGAGACGGATGGCAGTGGTGGAAATGGGGGTGGGAGGGGCCATGGGGTGCAGCAGGATGGACGACCCACCTAGGGCACCTACAGGCCATGCACTCAGTGCCGTACCTCGCCCTGTGAAAGCGGCACAGCCACACAGGGAGCAAAGAAATAGGGGTGCATTTGGGGTTGCCAGCCTCAGCTCCCCCTCCGCACACTGCATGCACTTGTCCCATTGCCACTTTTGGTATTTCCTTGGCTGCAGCGGCAGCAGCAGAGCGGACATAAAATTGAAAAAAAAAAACCCCAACACATGGGTCTTTCCGACTTCAAGCTTGCATGCAGGTCTGATCCCTCCCTCCCTCCTCTGATGTATCCTCACATCAGAGGAGGGAGGGACCAGACCAGCCATTCAAACGTGGGTCTTTGAAACGCCATGCTCGAATAGCCGGTCTGGTCCCTCCCTGCTCTGATGCGAGCATGCGTCAGAGGAGGGAGGGATCAGACCTGCATGCAAGCGCGGAGTCGGAAAAAGCCACGTGTTTTATTTTCAACTGGATGTCCACACCACTGCTGCCGCTCCTGTCACCAAGGAAACATGAAAAGCAGTGGGGGGGGGGGGGGCAAGGGCAGGCAGCACGGGGAGCCAGCTGGACATGGAGGTGTGGGGTAAGATAGGGGGATGCTGGACATGGGGCAAATGGCAAACCTGCGATGGGGGGGGGCGCCTAAGGTATAAGTCGCACAGGGCGCATTTATGGCTTGGTATGGCCCTGCTTGCACCAGCCCTGCCCAGTGGGGATTATGCACGGCAAAGTAGTATGAGAAATGAAATGCTTTGTTGGCATCACTAGACGACAGGACTGATAGATTATAGACAAGAATGAAGTTACGTAAAGGAGGGCTTCTTTCGTCCTTCTCTCCAGGAGAGTGAAGGGGAAGGAAACTGCTTTCCAGATATACATCTCAGTGCCCCTAGAAGGGAGAGTGCTGGGAGGGATGAGGGTAAGACAGAGAGATCTCAAAGTATCGTTTTTAACAAGGACTTAAGAGCTGAAATATAAAGTGAAACCCAGGAAGTCTCCTGTAAAGAAGAGGTGATGCAGGGTCTGGCGGAGTAGGTACTCTGGTACCAGGATTTAGCCTGTCTGAATCAAGGAGTGGAAGAGTCACTATAACCAGTGCTGACTAGGAAGAGAGAAAGAGAGAGAAACCCTAACCCATCCTCTGAGGTCAGGGTGAGTAACCAGTTTGTCCAGTAAGAAGTAGAAACTGGGTAGGATCAGCAGCCTTGTAATTTCCTTGCTCAGCTGTATGCATCTTTCCTAAGACCACAGACTGAGTTGGCAAAGTGATTTTTTTTTTTTTATTACAGTTTCTTATATACCGCGCTATTTAGAATCAGCGCGGTTTACATCATAACAAAACGACCATAACGACAAACTGTCAGGTTTTACATTGAACAGGAGTACAAACTTGGATAACTGGGTTAACTATATACATAAACTATCTACACTGAAGTGTGAGGGCATTTCTAGATTGGGTCATTTCTTGGAGGGGATATCTAGTTCAGTTGCTGTCTGGGAAATATTGGCAGAAAAGGTATGTTTTGAGAGCCTTCCTGAACTGATATAGATTGGTAATGGCTCTAATGTCAGGGGGTAGGGTGTTCCAGCATTTTGGTACATAAAACTGAATGCCCTGTTTGTGGTGTTCGTGTTGGACTTTGTTGAAGCCTTTGGTATTGCTAGCAAGTTTACAGCTGATGTTCTTCTTGCTCTGTTGGGGGGGACCATGTGGATTAGATTCGTGAGTGAGAGGGATGAGGTGCCTTTGATTGCCTTAAATGCTAATACAAGGGATTTGAAGGTGATTCTCCCGTGAATTGGTAGCCAATGTAGCTGTTTGAGAATAGGAGTCACGTGGTCGTTTCTGGATGCACCATAGAGGACCCTAGCTGCGGCATTCATGGCCAACTGTAAGGGGGTTAGTGTGGATTGGGGGAGACCTTGTAGGATGGCATTTGCAAAGTCAAAATGCGGCAGGATCAGCGCTTGATATATGGTACGGAAATCGTCTGGGTCCAGCAGGGAGCGTAGGTGTTTGAGGGAACGGATTTTGAAGTAGATGGCTTTGACTACGCTGCTTATGTGGCGTCTCATGTCTAGATGTTGGTCCAGGGTAACTCCCAAATATTTTATTGCATCTTTAGTTTGCAAATCAGCTTCCTTGACACTGACGTGGGATGGGGGCGTAAAGTTGGAGTCTCTGGAGATGAAAAGGACCTCTGTTTTTTTATGCTGGATACGTAGGTTCTGTGTCTGGAGCCATGTTGAAACTGCATTGAAACAATCTGTGAGTGGGGTCAGGTCCATGTGGGTTGTGGAGAAAGGCATGTATAAAAGAATGTCATCTGCATATATCATGCAGTTTACGTTGAATGATCTTATGATATTGCATATGGGCTGCATGTAGATATTGAAGAGTAAGGAGGATAATGAGGATCCTTGAGGTACCCCTTGTTTTTGATGGAAGTGGCTAGACTCTTCTGATCCAGACTTCACATATTGCCATCTATCGTCCAGATAAGACTTGCACCATTTTAGTGCCTTGTTGCAGACACCCTTTTCTTTTAGTCTTCCCAGGAGGATTTCGTGACTCACGGAGTCAAAAGCCGCGGCGATGTCTAGGAAAATGAGGACAAAACCTTGATGGATGTTGTCAATTCCTGTGATGATATTGTTGATTAGACCAGTGAGTAGTGTCTCAACCCCATGATGTTCTCTGAACCCATGTTGGCAGTTATCTAAGGGAGCAACAGAGTCTATGTGATCTTGAATTTGCCGTTGTGCTTCCTTCTCAATTATTTTGGCTAAGATGGGGATGCTAGCTATTGGTCGATAGGAGTCCACCCTTTGGGGGTCCAGTTTGGGGTTTTTCAGTAATGGTCTAATGGAAGTCTGCTTGAGTGAAGTGGGAAAATAACCTGTTGTAAAGGAGAGTTTCATTATATTTGCGATGACAGGACTGAGCACATCACGTAGTTCCTTGATCCAAAAAGCTGGACATGGGTCGGTCTGTGCAGTGGAGGTGTTGAGTGATGCTATGGTGTTCTCAATACATTTATTGGATGGTGTGGAAAAAAAGTTAAGTGGAGAGAGGTCCGCCGGTTCTTGATATTGGACTGCTGTGACCTTGTTAGTTTGTACAATCTTGGATTGCAGAGAATCAGCGAAATCTTGTGGGTGTATGTTGATGTGTTGCTCGGGTGATGGTTCCTTTGAGAGGGATTTGACCAAATTGAAGAGGTCACGAGGTTTATTCAATGACCTCTTTAGGGTGTCAGTGTGATATTGTCTCATTCTGATAGAGATTGTTCCTCGATGTATTGTAAGGTGGGTTAGGTATGCGGTCTGATCTTCCGGTGAGCGTGATCGGCGCCATCGGCGTTCGAGTCTACGTAGTTGCATGAGGGAAGCGCGTAGGTCAGGAGAGAACCATGGGGCGGATTTTCTTTTCGCTCTTGCTGTATTTTTAGGGTTTGGGTGTTGTGAGATGGCAAGCAGGCTGGAATTCCAGTGAGAGATTAGTTCATCAAGGTCAGGTGTTGTTTTGTTGATGAGTGATGGGGTCTCCGAAAGGATGAGTTCCCTATCGAAGGGGCGGAAGCATCTAGTGGAAGTTCGAGAGGTGATGTTCGTGGGTTGGCTTCTGTTCAGCTGGTCATTGTTGCTGGGAATCTGGATAATGATCAATTTGTGGTCGGACCAGGGTACATCCACGACTGATGTTGGCAGATTGTGGCTTTTGTCCTTGACTGGATGTGGCATAAAAACCAAGTCCAGAATGTTCCCTTTTGTATGTGTGTGGGTTCATTTATGATTTGTTTGAGACCCAGGTCTTCCATTGCATCAAGGAACGCATTTGCGTGGTTTTGGTGTAGCGATGGGAGATTGAAATCACCCATTATCCAATTTGGTTTGTTGGGAGTGCGGGTGTTAGCTGCAAGGTCAATGATGGTTGGAAGGTCAACTGGAGAAGTAGATGGTGTTCTATATAACAGGGTAAGGGAGAATTGTTGGTTAGCAATAGAGAGAGTGTCCAGGCTGTTTGTGCTAGAAGAGTCCACAATCTGGAAGTTGAGGTCTGATTTGGAGATTATGAGCACCCCTCCTCCTTTTTTGTTTTCCCTATGTTTCGTGTGTATGGAAAAATTGGGGGGAAGTAGTTGATTGAGGAGGACGTTGTCTTCTGGTGATAGCCATGTTTCTGTGATCATGAGGATCTCAAGGTCATAGAAGGAGATTGTGTCAAGGACAACAGGCCATTTTTTGCGGATGGAACGTGCGTTAATGATGGCACATTTTAGGGGTCGGCATCTACAAGGTTTTTCCTGGTTGGGTGTATTGGATAGCTGGAGTGCTACATGTATCAGGTGGGAGTGGCGTGGGTAGGTGTTACTTTCTGTGTTGAAGTAAGGGGGACTATTCCATCTTTTGCCATGGCTATTCAGGATTGGAATCCTGCCATGTGGTATGTAGAGAGATTGGGAGGTTCCAAGCCAGTGGGTGAGGAGGTAGAGGCTAAGAGTGACAGCGACCTGGAGGGCCATTCTGAGAGTTTGGATTGTATGTGAGACACTGTAGAGGAGTAATTATATGAGAGCGCACAATAGAGGAGGTACAGTTTACATGCAAGATAATGACTAACTTTACAGAGAGAATGCAGTATTGCAGTAATGTGAACACTGTAAGAAGTGCAAAGCTGGCAGTTTAAATTGACTTCCAACTGGCAAGATTGTATTGCTAAGATAGTATCTAATACGTTATGATGCTATCAGGTTACTTTGTAAGTTAATGTGGCTTACAATAGATGGAGATATTCAACAAAAACACATTCTCACAGTTCAGATGTTGGTAGAACGCTGGAATCTTGGTCAGGTGTCAGGTGTCCAGCAGTTAGGTCACTGGTGAGGCATCTGGTGTGCCGCCTCTCGTGCTCCGCCTAAGGGCCACGCCAAAGTGATGGTTTAAGACTGTAAATAGTTTGCCATGAGCTTCTATGGAAGCAATTGCCTGCATGATATTGTGAACTGTTAAACTTTAACCATACCAGAGTTGATTATTGGGTTAAGGGGAGCCACAGAGACACTGGGAGGCCCAACAGAGATGTCTGTCCTGCATGAAACTATAGGAACACAAGGAGGAGCAACCTCCTGCAGAAAGTCCAAGCAGACACAAAGAGCAGGAGATGTTGGAGAAAAGGGTCTTTATTATGCACAGGACACCTTTTCTCCAACATCTCCTGCTCTTTGTGTCTGCATGAAACTATAGCCTGGATAGCTGGGGGAGGGGGAGAGGCTTGGGGGATTCCTAAGCATGACAGTATCATTTTTGATTGCCAGTTGTTTGTACAAGTATAATGAGTCTGTGTCAGCTAACTTCAATGTTCAGCTTTTCTTTCACAAGATTTCATTAAAAAGATAATGGAAATAATTGTCTATTGTTATTACCGTTTCTTTACTACTAAATAATTCAAGCACTTCAAAGTACGAATGCATTGATTTTGGGGGGGTTCTAAAAGTTTAACTAGAAATTATTGGATATGTAAAATGAGTTATTTATATTGGATTTAGCGCATGAGTTTTCAGTAGCAGTTCAAGTTCAGCAGGTATTTCTCTGTCCCTAGAGCACTTACAGTCTAGGGCCTCATTTACTACTGTGTGCTAACCTGTGTTAATTTGAATGACGCTTAAATGGGCTGAGGCAAAAAAGTTTAGCGCGGCATTTTCTGGTGCTTTTCCCGTGCTGGGCTTCCTCTCTGATGCAGAACGCAAGCTAGAACCAGAAAAATGCTAAAAAAAAACAACCGTGCTAAACTGCAACACACTTTGCATACAAATCGCTGCATAAGTAATTGCGCTCGATGTAAAGAACTGCAATGAAACTTAGTGCAGTTTTTTAATCTGTTTTTTAATGCTGGATCTTCATGCCAGTGTCAGGCAGACATAAAGATCCAGTCAGGAGCAAAAATATCATCTGAGGTGAAGTTTGACCACCTCAGATGATCCAGGCAGTGGGAAAAGCCCCCGATGCCATCAGAATACTGTCAGGGACCAGTGTTCCCCCCAACACTGACCCCCTCAATAGAAACCAAATCCCAGGTGACCCAGCGGCCCCGATCCCCACCCACTCAATAAAATGAATCCCTGGTGGCCCAGTGGCTCAGATCCCACCCACCCAATAACAAAAAATCCTCATGGGTCCCAACCCCCACCTTTAATCTGTAGTGGGAGCTTTGCCCACATGTTCCCTCCCCTGCACCACCATCTTGAAAAATGGCGGTGCCTGGCCCCATGCAGTGACTCCTGGTAGGGTCAGACTGCCATATAAGGCAAAAAATGCCTTATATGACAATCTGACTCCGACCAGTGCATCCCAGGATGCACCATGTGGGGCCAGGCACCATCATTTTTCAAGATGGCAATGCTCTCACTCCAGATTAAAGGTACCAGGGTGGTGGTGGGTTCGGGTTTGGGGGCCACCAAGGGGTTTTTTTATTGCATGGGTAGATAGGGAGGGATCAGGGTCATTGGGCCAGCATGGATTTTTTTTATTGGGTGGATGGGGGTATCGAAGACGCTGGGCCACCAGGAAATATTTTCAGGTGGGTGGCAGATCGGGGCCACCGGGCCACCGGAGACTTTGCTTCCGTCGGGAGGTTGGTGTCTGGGGGGAGCACCAGACTCCCGACAGTATGCTGATGGCATCGGGGGCTTCTCCCAATGCCTAGGTCATTTGAGGTGAAGTGTCAAACCTTCACCTCAGATGACCTGTTTCTCTGGGAAAATATGGAAAACTTGTGCCGACTTCTGTTGGCATGTGTTTGGCTTGCTCTCCCAGTTTAACGCTGGCTTTTTGTGCACTTGGTAATTTGAATATTGCATCCCAGCACAAATAGTCAGCGTTAAAGATTCGCTATGAAACCCTGAGCTGTGCTTTAAGTTTCTGCATCAGTCTGTTAGTAAAACGAGGTCTCAAAGAGAACAATGAGACTTGTGTTACTTAACTTGTTAAACTGCCTTAATGCACATTAATAAACGAAGCTTGAAAACTTGCACCTAAAGTAAGGGAGGGTTAAGTGACTTGCCCAGGGCCACAAGAATTGTCAGTAGGATTTGAACTCTGGCTCTCAGTTCTACCCACTAAGCCACTCCTTCACTCCACTGTTCCAATGTATCCTGTGGTAAAATTTTCAAAAATATGTATAAGAAAAAAAAAGGAACATGTGCTATCCCAGGACATGCAGAAATAGTGTATATATTGCAAAGTCTTCCAGTGGCAATGGAGGCAAAACATGAAACAGAATTCAAAATCGGTCTGTTTAGAGGTCAAACAAGTCTGACTCGTAATTGAAAATCATTGTTAATTCGGGGAGCTTATTGAAAAAGACTGGAAAGGTGTACCTCACAGAGTACACAAAATTTCAAAGACATTCTTTACTTGCCCAATCTTTTCTCTGTATTCCCCCCTCCCCTAACACCTATCCTTCTGCCTGTCACACATAAATACTTGCCTCCCTGCTACTCCTCTTCTTTCATACGTCCTCCCCCACAGTCCGTCTCATGCACACAGTCCTCTGCAATTGGTCTTGTTGCTCCCACAATCCCTGTCTCTCTCACATGCATTCCCCCAGCCTGTATCCTCCAGAATCTCCTTCTCATTAAAAGATAATCCGCTCATCCACTCCAGACCCTACTTTTCTGCCTCTTGGCCCCTCTCATCAACCCTAGAGCTGATTTCACCTGCCCTGTTTCACCCTCCATCAGAATCTCCTCACATCCTCTCTCCACACGATTCCCGTCACCCCTCATCATATCCCACAGACTTTTACATACTGTTTTTCTACAAGTCAAAACAGTTTACAATGAACTGAGTGTGCAAACAACAAATCTGCAAGTTTAACAGGAGTGCAAGTGAGTGATTTACATAGAAGAAAATGAACAATAACACTGAAAATAATTTAAGAAGGTGGTGCCCACAAAGCTAGGGCAGCATGAACGGTACAAAGGTTTAACCTATTTACAGGGTACTAGATATGTAGAAAGAATGAGTGAGTAGCGATGAAACGTTTATAGCTTATCAGATGCAGTAGAGATGATGGATGCTACAGAGTGAATGGTTTACACTCTTGTAGGATAAGGAGAGTTGACTAACTTTTTCAGGCAAGTATTTGTTAAAAACCTATGGGGATCATCTCCATAATATTCCAAGAAAAGATGAGTCTTTAGCATTTTGCAGAAATCTCTTAGGTAGTCGATGGCTCACAGGCTTGCAGGTAAGGACTTCCAGATGGTAAGGGCACATAGAGAGAAGGCTCTGGTACATGTGTGTTGCTTGCGGGTAAGGAGTTCCAGATGGTAAGGGCACATAGAGAGAAGGCTCTGGTACATGTGTGTTGCTTGCAGGTAAGGAGTTCCAGATGGTAGGAGCACATAGAGAGAAGGCTCTGGTACATGTGTGTTGCTTGCGGGTAAGGATTTCCAGATGTTAGGGGCATATAGAGACAGGGGCGGCTCAAGGCAATCTGCTGCCTGAGGCGAAGTATGAAAATGTGCCCCCACACACACACCTTAGAGGGGGCGGGGCTTTTTCAGAAATCCAATCAGAAACTGAACCAAACCAAAAAGCCGATTAGATTATATGGAGGAAATGCAAGATGTTTGCACACAGGGCCATATCGAGCTGCAATCACACCCTGTGAGACTTGCAGCTCGGGCACACACCCCCCCTCTCACCCCATACCTCCGTCCAGCGCTGCCTGCTCTTTCCCTGCTGCTGCTGCTCTCTGTTATTTTCACGGAGGCGCCAGCAGCAGGGAAAGAGCAGGCAACGCTGGATGGAGGTATGGGGAGGAGAAGGGGGCATGAGCCCGATCTGAAAGGCACCGGCACTTTAAGCAGATCTGTCCCTCCTTGACATCGAGTCTGAGGAGGGAGGGACCAGACCTGCTTAAAGTGCTGTGAAAAGGCTTGGGGAGTGCATTTCGGCTGCCTGCTATTGTCCTGCCAGCGGCAGCAGGGCAACAGCAGACAGCCGAATTACGCCTCCTAAGCCTTTCCGCACTTGCACAGGGCTAGGTACGGTCCCATTTGCACACCAAGGAACTAAAAGACAGCAAGAACCAACAGCACAGATTATAAAACTAAATTATAACTAATTTTTATTTTGTTGTTAAACTGCGTTATGGTTCTTGCTTTTTCTTTTTCAACATATATTTTGCATCCACAGTAGTTGCAGAGCAGAACCAGGACATTCACCCACAGAACTCAATATTTAAAAAAATATCTTATTCTGATCATCTCATTAACAACAACAACCACTATTCTCCAGTACCAGGCATATTGTGAACTAATACAAAACCCTACAACAAAGAACAAACTACCATACCATACCATATCAGCACAAACTTCCAAAACTCATGTAAGGAGCCCATCCAAAAAAAGCACCACTGTAAATACTACAGTGGGCCCTGGAACATCCATACACCTATTTGAAAAGCTGAACAAGTCAAATTACTAGAGTACAGTATAGATCTTTATGTACAAACTCCATGTTAACAGAATGCCTGAACATAAGTCACACACTCACAACATCGACCCTCACCAAGTACAGAATAAGTAACCACAATCTAAAGTAAAAATAATATGTAGACTAAATTTAAATTGAAACCCCAAGAAGCCAGAGTCCACATGCAGTGCAACATCAGATAAATAAGAGATGCAGTTCCCCAATACTGTGTAAAATATAAAAATAGCACAAAGTCCAATCACTAAAATTAAATCAAATTATTTTTCTACCTTTGTTGTCTGACCATTTTATTCTCTGATCATGCTGGTCCCAATCTGAGGCTTCTGCTTTCATGTCTTCGCTCTCTTTCTGTGGTCTATGGTCCATCTGCCATCTTATCTCTTCTTTTGTTTTCTTCACTTCATTCCATCAGCCCATTTCCAGTTCCAGTAACCCTCCCCAGTATCAGCCCCCTTTCCAGTCCTTCCCTCCCAGTACCTTCCAATGTCAACTGCCTTGCATTCCCACGACTGCAACTGGTGTCCATTCCCTTCCAGTCCCCCTCCTTCCCCACTGTCCAGCCCCTTCTAGTCCAAATACCATCCCAGATATTAGCTCACGTCCACTCTCAGTGCCACCCTCCAGGTCAGCTCCCTTCCAGTCATCCTACCCTCTGTCCATCCCACTTCCAGTGCTATTTGCATGTCAGCTCCCTTCCAGCCTTCTCCCCATTACCCAACCATCTACCACTCCCATCCCCAAGTGTCAGCTCCCTTCCAGTCCCCCTTCAGTACATCCCAGGTGTCAGCTCCTTTCCAGCCCCCTCCTTTCCCCGTGTCAGCTCCCTTCGTGCCCCCTCCTTCCCCTGGCAGACCCTGCCATTATCTGCTCCATTCCAGTCCCATTCTACCATCCTCCCGCATCAGCCCATTTGTAGCCCTAGACCCTAGTTTTCTTCCAGGGCCAGCAGAACCCTCCTCCCCTACCCCATTAGCCCATTTCCAGTCCTATCTCCCCCCATCAGCCCACCTCCAGTCCTACCCCCACCCCATCAGCCCACCTCTTTATTTTTTATTCTTTATTGGCAACATTTGATATACCGCCCATTACCTCCAGTCCTACCCCCCCCCCCCCATCAGCCTACATCCAGTCCTACCCCCCCATCAGCCCATATCCAGTCTTAGCCCCCCCATAGCCCATTACAAGTCCTAACACCCCCATCAGCCCATTTCCAAACCTTGCCACCCATAGCCCATTACCAGTCCTAAACACCCCCGTCAGTCCACCTCCAGTCCTAACCCCCCCCCCCCCATAGCCCATTTCCAGTCCTAGAACCCCCCATAGCCCATTACCTATCCTACCCCCCTGCCCATTACAAGTCCTAACCCCCCCCCCCCCGGGAAATTAAAAAAAAATAACCTGGCTGCTTAAGCCGCGGCAGCAGGAAGTGGCCCGGGGCTGCCCCGGAAGAGCCCTCCTGTCTCCCTCAGTGCAGCTTACAGAGTCGTGAAGGGAAAGTTTCCCATCTCCCTTCACGGCTCTCTAAAGCCGCGCTGAGGGAGACAGGAGGGCTCTGCTGGGGCAGCGTGGGGCACTTCCTGCTGCTGATGCAGCGGCTCCTCTCCTCGGGTTTGCTTTTTTTTGTTGTTGTTTTTTTAAGGCCAGCAGTGGCAAACTCATCCTCCTTTTCCAGGCAGCTGCGGCTCCCTGCCTCTTAGAGAACCGCAGCTGTGCTGTGACTGCAGTTCTAAATAGAAACTAAACCGGTACAGAGCCTTCTCGCCTCCATCAAGGACCACGTGCAGCTTTGTCCCGCCCCCAAAGGAAGTTACATGTAACAATTTAAAGTTAACATGTAACTTCCTTTGGGGGCAGGACAAAGCTGCACGGGGTTTCCACGGAGGCGAGAAGGCTCTGCACCGATTTCGTTTCTATTTAGAACTGCAGTCACAGCACAGCCGCGGTTCTCTAAGAGGCAGGGAGCCGCGGCTGCCTGGAAAAGGAGGGTGAGTTTGCCGCTGCCGAGAAGCAGACTCGGCAGCAACTTGTGCACTTCTTTTTTGGGGATTTTTTTTTACTTTTGAAGACGAAGTGAGGTGGCTGTTTTGGGGACATGTTTTGCCGCCCTCAAGACTTTGCCGCCTGAGGCAGCCGCCTCACTTCACCTCATTATAGAGCCGCTCCTGTATAGAGAGAAGGCTCTGGAACATATGAGTAGTTTGCAGGTAAGGAGTTCCAGATGGTAGGGGCATGTAGAGAGAAGGCTCTGGTACATGTGTGTTGTATGCAGGAAAGGAGTTCCAGATGGCAGGGGCATATAGAGAGAAAGCTCTGGTACATGTGTGTTGCTTGCAGGTAAGGAGTTCCAGATGGTAGGAGCATATAGAGGGAAGGCTCTGGTACATGTGTGTTGCTTCCAGGTAAGGAGTTCCAGATGGTAGGAGCATATAGAGGGAAGGCTCTGGTTCATGTGTGTTGCTTGCAGGTAAGGAGTTCCAGATGGTAGGAGCATATAGAGGGAAGGCTCTGGTACATGTGTGTTGCTTCCAGGTAAGGAGTTCCAGATGGTAGGAGCATATAGAGGGAAGGCTCTGGTTCATGTGTGTTGCTTGCGGGTAAGGAGTTCCAGATGGTAGGAGCATATAGAGGGAAGGCTCTGTTACATGTGTGTTGCTTGCGGGTAAGGAGCTCCAGATGGTAGGGGCATATAGAGAGAAGGCTCCGGTACACGTGTGTTGCTTGCAGGTAAGGACTTCCAGATGGTAGGAGCATATAGAGAGAAGGCTCTGGTACACGTGTGTTGTTTGCTCTTGAGCTATTTATTGGGTATCTGAAGTAGGTTGTGTGCATTTTTTCTTCTCAGTCTGTTGTCTTTGGGTTTCTGTAGCAGGGTTTGTAAGTGTTTGGATGAAAGGTTGTTTATGGCCTTGTGGGTGTTGAGGATTACCTTATACTTTATTCGAGAGCTGATGGGGAGTCGATGTAGGTGCTTATGGATAGGTGTGATGTGGCTCTGGTATGGTGCTCATTGTATCGGTCTTACTGCTGTGTCCTGTGCCAGCTGTAATGGAAGTATTGCTTGTTTTTGCAACCCCTGATATATGGAGTTGCTGCAGTCTAGGATGGGCATTATGAGTGCTTGGCATACTGTCCTGAAACTATCAGCAGTTTGATTTTGATTGATTGCCAACAACACTGTAGGCTGGACCAACGTTTCCATGTTGACAAATGCATATGGAGACTTGTGGCTGCATCTGCACTTCAGTGGCTGAACGCAGTGGGGAGGGGGGTCATGAGCCAGCATGCGGAGAAGGATCATGTAACACTCTGGCGTTGTTTTTCATGGCACTGTCATTTTTTCCTGGGAGTTGCCACAATAGAGACACTCGGGTTGGTATTCCAAAGAATTTATCTGGCCAGCAGCAGCCGCTATACAGAGAAGTGCACTATCTGTCAGTTTTCAGTGGCGCTCTTCCCATAATGTTGCTGAAAATTGTTATAGAGCGCCCTGGCACTATCTGCAGAATGGATCATGGCATTCCACCCAACTATGTGCAGTGATCGTCAGTCCGCTATATTTATAACTAAGCTGTCCAAAATGTATCCACATAGCTAGTCTGATCGGACTGATCATCATCCCTAGCTGTATAGTGGTGGTGTTCACCATTTTATTTGAATATCCAGCAATACTGCTTCTGTAGATAGCGTCACTGAATATACAGAACGTTTTCAAGCACCGTGGCCAGTATTTAAATATTCACCCGACTGCTTCTTCTATATTTGTGTGCAATTAAACTATGGTATTTCAAACATGAGTACAGCATAATTAATTTGGATTTGTAATTCTGAAGTCACTCTATGCATGCAATAAACAAAACTATGTCTGAACTGAACTAAATAATGTTCTCTCTCCCACGTTTACCTTTCTTCCCTCCCTCTCTGCTCCCCCTGCACCCCTACCCCCCCCCCCCCCCGACACACACACATTTATCAGATGCTGCATAAGACAACCTTAACTGTGAACAATATGCAAAGATTTTTCTAAATATAGCTGTAACATCAGTATGGGGGTGCACATTACTGCAGCTGTTTCAGTGAGAAAGTCAAGAAAAGTAACAGCTGGTCTGGTAAGCAGGCGAGGCCTGGGAGGTAGGGCCGTGCGTTGCTGAGCAATGCTCAGCATTCTCCTTTCATCTGAAGTTTCAGTAATGAACCAACCACAACATTTTTTTTTATTTGAGAGAATCTTTTGATGTGGTCTGTGATGCGGTTTAGTTCTGAACACTAGGAGAGTCCCCTTAGGAAATGATAAGTGGGATCCTCAGACTATCCATATCTTTCATGATCTGAGCAAACCTTCATTTCTCCTATGTGTGGTAGGGAAGACTGAGCCCTAAGTAAGCTGTAGCATGGATTTCGATTTTATGAATGGACCCTATGGGTTGCTCTTTTCATATAGCAGTGGGTTCCTTCAGACTCTGATCTATCAGTTGCAGCAGTGAACCTTGTGTGGGGACTCACTGTCAAAGAACAATCTCTAGTCAGGAATGATTGTCAATACTTGCCACAGAACTCCAAATAACAGGAGACTGTGCTTGTGGGGTTATGTCTACCCTTCAGTGGTGTAAATACAGTGCAAGCAGCTCCCACAATGCGGGGAGGGGGGGCCCAGGCTAAGGAGACCCACTCAGCCTTCTCAGCCCTACCGCAACCTCCCAACTCTGAGTAAAACTAGCAGGCAGCACTGCAACTAGGGTTGCCAACTGGCTCCAGATGCGCCCGACAGGTTCGATCCAGTCCTGGATTTACCACACTGCATGCAGGGATATGTAGTTCTGATTTCTCCATTGCATGCCATAAGAAAAGGAAAACTACAAGTAACTGCATGCAATGGGGTAAACCCAGAACTGGAGAAAGCCTGTCGGGCGCATCTGGAGCCAGTTGGCAACCCTAACTGCAACCCTGTCTGCCAGTTTTACTAACAGTCTAGGGCAAAAAAAAGGCCCTTCGTATCTTCCCTCCCACTTTCCGGGACTGAATGCTGGCGATGAAAAAATTGAAATGGAGTGCTGAAAGCCACAGTTCCCCCCCCCCTCCCCTCCTCACGGCACCTGCAGCAGCATTGTAAAAATAAATAGAAGCAAGGCACAGGGCTATTTAGCCCAGGCCCAGTGCTGATGGGTGTGCTGCTCCAGCCCCATCCGATGTAGACTTCCTATTGCAGATGGACAGACCAGCACTAGCATCAGCAGCATGCCTGGCTAAACAGCCCTGCGCCTTGCTTCTATTTGTTTTTGTATCGCGGCTGCTGGTCCCTGGAAGGTGCTGGTGCTGGCGGGGAGGATGAGGAACGAGATGCTGGATTGGGGAGAATGGTATTGTGACTTGAATGAACACAGGAGGGGGAGCAGTGGATATGCTGAATGGGAGAGACTAGAGAGGAAAGAAAGAGAATATGCTAAACGAAGTGGGGGAGGAGAAAGAGGAATTGGTAGCTTGAAGGTGGACACATGAGGGGGAGTAGGATGACACAGAGGGGATGTGCTGGATCAGGGGTGGGGAATGGAAGGCTATGAACACAAAGGGAAATGCAGGGGGTGAGGATGAGAAGTAGAGAAATAGGATATTCTGGACTGACAGGGAGGCTGAGAGAGAGGAGATGCTGGACGGATGGGGGCTGAGAGAGAAATAGAGAGGCATGCCGGATAGATGGATTGGCCAGAGCGAGAGAGGAGATGCTGGATGGATAAGGCTGAGAGAGAGGAGATCCTGAATGGATGGGGAATCTGACAGAGAGACAGAGATGATGCTGGACGGATGGGAGGGGCTGAGGGAGAGAGAGAGGTAATGCTGGACGGATGGGAGAGGCTGAGAGAGAGAGAGAGGTAATGCTGGACGGATGGGAGAGGCTGAGAGAGAGAGAGAGGTAATGCTGGACGGATGGGAGGGGCTGAGGGAGAGAGAGAGGTAATGCTGGACGGATGGGAGAGGCTGAGAGAGAGAGAGAGAGAGGTAATGCTGGACGGATGGGAGGGGCTGAGAGAGAGTGAGAGAGAGGTAATGCTGGACGGATGGGAGGGGCTGAGGGAGAGAGAGAGGTAATGCTGGACGGATGGGAGAGGCTGAGAGAGAGAGAGAGGTAATGCTGGACGGATGGGAGGGGCTGAGGGAGAGAGAGAGGTAATGCTGGACGGATGGGAGAGGCTGAGAGAGAGAGAGAGAGGTAATGCTGGACGGATGGGAGGGGCTGAGAGAGAGTGAGAGAGAGGTAATGCTGGACGGATGGGAGGGGCTGAGGGAGAGAGAGAGGTAATGCTGGACGGATGGGAGGGGCTGAGGGAGAGAGAGAGGTAATGCTGGACGGATGGGAGAGGCTGAGAGAGAGAGGTAATGCTGGACGGATGGGAGGGGCTGAGGGAGAGAGAGAGGTAATGCTGGACGGATGGGAGGGGCTGAGGGAGAGAGGTAATGCTGGACGGATGGGAGGGGCTGAGGGAGAGAGAGAGGTAATGTTGGACGGATGGGAGGGGCTGAGGGAGAGAGGTAATGCTGGACGGATGGGAGGGGCTGAGGGAGAGAGAGAGGTAATGCTGGATGGATGTGAGGGGCTGAGGGAGAGAGAGAGGTAATGTTGGACGGATGGGAGGGGCTGAGGGAGAGAGGTAATGCTGGACGGATGGGAGGGGCTGAGGGAGAGAGAGGTAATGTTGGACGGATGGGAGGGGCTGAGAGAGAGAGGTAATGTTGGACGGATGGGAGGGGCTGAGGGAGAGAGGTAATGCTGGACGGATGGGAGGGGCTGATGGAGAGAGAGAGGTAATGTTGGACGGATGGGAGGGGCTGAGGGAGAGAGAGAGGTAATGCTGGACGGATGGGAGGGGCTGAGGGAGAGAGGTAATGCTGGACGGATGGGAGGGGCTGAGGGAGAGAGAGAGGTAATGTTGGACGGATGGGAGGGGCTGAGGGAGAGAGAGAGGTAATGCTGGACGGATGGGAGGGGCTGAGGGAGAGAGGTAATGCTGGACGGATGGGAGGGGCTGATGGAGAGAGAGAGGTAATGCTGGACGGATGGGAGGGGCTGAGGGAGAGAGGTAATGCTGGACGGATGGGAGGGGCTGATGGAGAGAGAGAGGTAATGCTGGACGGATGGGAGGGGCTGAGGGAGAGAGAGAGGTAATGCTGGACGGATGGGAGGGGCTGAGGGAGAGAGGTAATGCTGGACGGATGGGAGGGGCTGAGGGAGAGAGGTAATGCTGGACGGATGGGAGGGGCTGAGGGAGAGAGAGAGGTAATGTTGGACGGATGGGAGGGGCTGAGGGAGAGAGGCGTTATATAAATGATTAATAATAGTAGTAGTGATGCTGGACAGATGAGAACTTGAAAGAGAAAAGAGATGCTGGATGAATGGGGACAGACATAGAGAGGGGGAGGTGCTCAATGGAAGAGGAGAGTTAGTGAAAGATTGGAGAATAAGATGAAGGGGAATGGGAAGGCCAGAGTAAGGGAAAGAGATGGAAAGCTGTACACAGATGTGATAAGAAGAGGGAGACTGAAGACTGGATAGTAAGAAGGAAAGAAAGCTGAATAGCTAGGCAGAGAAATAAATGGATGTAGGGGAAAAAGTGAAGAAGACAGGATGAGAGAGAAAAATGACAGGACCAACACTATTAGAAGAAGAAAATGGCAAGACAATTTTTTATTTTTTTTTTTATTGTCATCAAGTCAGCGCTGACTCCTGGCGACCCAGCTGCCTCTGGGTTTTCTTGACAATGTATCACTGAAAGTAGATTGCCAGGTCTTGTCTTCCGAGACAATGGAGGGTAAAGTGACTTGCCCAAAGTCACAAGGAGTGCCAGTGGGAATCAAGCCCTTGATCTTCTGGGTACTAGGCAGTTGCTCTAACCACTAAGCTACAATAGAGGTAAACAATGTATTTTAAATTTAGGGGTATGTTTACTAAACCGGGCTAACGGTTAACCTGGGCTATCTGCAACTAGGTCCCATTGAATAATATGGGGCCTAGTGGCAGATAGCCCGGGTTAACCGTTAGCCCGGTTTAGTAAACATACCCCTTAGTGTTTGGAATGTGTCAGTTTTTGGACTTTACATCTGCTATTTTTATTTGGGTTTCGGTTTAATTTTTTTCTACATGTTTCTATTTTTAGTTTGTGATTACTTATTTTCCATTTGGTGAGAGTCTCTTTATATAAGGGGTATGTGAGAGACTAGGTATTCTGTGAGCACGGAATGTCTGTGTAGGATTGGTCTGTAGTAATTTGGCTTGTTTAGTTTTTCCTTTCGGTGTACTGATGTGGTAGTGCCCACGGCAGTATTTATGATGCTGCCTTTGTCTAGGTAGGGACCTTATTGTGTGACTCCTGGAAGTTAGGGCGGCTGCGGTATGGTAATGATAGAATAGCTCTATAGGTCCTGAGTGATTTTGTAGCGCTTTGTATCGCCTCACAATATGCCTGACACTGGAGAAGGTTTGTGATAATAAGCATTGCTACAGCTGATACACATCCAAACATGTTTGATAGCTCAACAAAAGCCTACTGGCCATTTGGCAACCTATGAAAAGAAGTGATAGGAAGATCATGTTATGGTTGCCAGTAAGCACAGGATTTTTGTTACAGTGCTGCTAAACACCACTGTTCACGTGGCCAACAAACAGATGCTGGACTGGGCTAGGGCTGACTGGCAGCCAAGTGTTAAAACGTCTGCAGATATTTCCAGAATACTGCAAATACTACTCCATTTAATATGTTGTGTTATTTTGGTGCATTACTTTCCTTTTTGTGGCACATAATTCCCTAGAGTGCATTCAGTGTGCATACTACCATCAGTAATGCAGGTACTAGAGGGGAGGCAGCCGGTGCCCTTATACCAGACCACACAGTGTGCAGAAGTGCCTGAAAGAGGCATTGCCCTCGTTACTGCAAGGATTTTAACTCACCCTGCCATGCTCCATCGTACTTTAGCCTCCCCAAAGAGCTGGCCCAGCGATTTTTGCCAGGGTGTGATAGAGATTATCTCAGTCTCTCAGAGTCATTGCTAATGCTTGTTTCAAAGAGAGCCTCCTTCTGGAGTTTGTAAGGTGTAATGTCTACAGGTAACATATCAAGAAACACTTGAATATTCTTTTCAATCAGGCTGGTGGTGCTCAATACATTTGGGATAATTTCTGCATCTTTCCACTGCATTTCTGGATCTCTGATTGCATTTGAGGATCTTCTCCTTCTACTAATAATCATTTGTATAGTGCTACTAGACATACACACCGCTATGTGTGCACTAGCTGCAAAAAGCTCTTTGCCCTTAGGGAATGAGTCCGGTCTCTGAGGTTAGAGTGGCAATCTTGGAGGACATAATGAAGACAAAGAAGTATATAGATGCAGGGGCGGCCCAAGGGGGGTGCGGGGCCATGTGCGGAGACTCAGTGCGGGGCCTCATTTGCATAAGGGGCCTCATTTGCATAATGTTACCATACACAAACTTTTAGTAAACATGCCTCTTAATGAGTGTATGAATAAAGAAAGACTAAAAGACTTCTACATTACTATAATCCAGTGACAACCGCCAGACACATTAGGAACTACTACAAACACTGCCCATTTAGAACCCATAGCAAACCCGCCGTATCCTAACAGCACTACCAAGACTCATAAAGCACCATACCCTAACTATCAAAAGGAAACGCTGCAAATATTAAACCAATACATTTCAGAGAACAACAATACATGACCTACTGGGGAAAGAGAACAAGTGGCAATGTCAAATAGGAATTACATAAACAGAATACCTCAGCTCAGTTACACATGCAGAACATATACCATCACCAAACAAGGAATCACAATTTAGAAACAGGAAGACAATAATTAAACTGGGAATCCCAAAAGCCAAACTTGGAATGCACAACACTGTAGAAATAAAACTATACATTAATTTGCTCTTGTACTAAACAAAGCGCAGACGTTAATGATGCACATTTCCCAGAGCTGACATATTCCAATTAATAAATTCAAAATAAAGAGATATTTTTCTACCTTTTGTGCATTTTTTTTCAGCTGCAATTACTCCAGCCACTTTCTTCTGGTTTCTTCATGTCTTCCGCTAACTCTTCATAGTCTGCTGTCCATTTGTCTTTTCTTCTCTCTTCTAGTTTTTTTTCCATTCTCTCTCTACATCTGCTTTAACATACTAATCTTTCTCCTTTTGCTCTTTCCTCATTCCTATTTCATCCACTCAAATTTTACCCCTCCATCCTCAATCCCCACTTACTCTCCCAATATCCGGACAATTTTAGATTTGTCTTCCCTCCCACACAAAATATTTTTTCACTCTCCATTTCACTCTCCCAGCTCCATCCCATTTTAATCCTCCCCCAACATCAGCTCCATTCTAGTTCCAGTCCCACCCAGCATCCGCTCCCTTCTAGTCCCCGCATCAGCCCATTTCCAGTCCTAGCCCCCCATAAGCCCATTTCCAGTCCTAGCTCCCCCATCTATTTGCAGTCCCATCCGAGTCCCTCCATCAGCTCATTTCCAATCCCAGTCCCCCATGAGCCCATTTCTCGTCCTTTCCTAGCCCCACCATCAGCCCATGTCAAATCCTAGCTCCCCTCCACTCAGCCCATTTACAATCCAAGCCCATGAGCCTACTTCCAGTTCTAGCCCCTTCATGAGTCCATTTCAATCCAAACCCCCACCACAGCCCATTTCCAATCTTAGCACCCCCCAACAGCCAATTTCCAGTCCTATTCTAGCCCCTCCATCAGCCCATTTCCTGTCCTAGCCCCCCCCACTCACCCATTTCCAGTCCTAGCTCCCTCCCCCTCACAACCCATTTCCATTCCAAGCCCCCGTCCCCATCAGCTATTTGCAGTTCAAGCCCTCCTTCCACTCAGCCAATTTCCAGTCCTAGCCTCCTCATAGCCCATTACTAGTCCTAACCCCCCCATCAGCCCATTACGTCCTAACCCCCCATCACCCTATTTCCAGTCGTAGCCCCCCCATCAGCCTATTTCCAGTCTTAGCCCCCCCCATAGCCCATTACCAGTCCTAACCCCCCCATCAGCCCATTTCCAGTCTTAGCCCCCCCATAGCCCATTACCAGTCCTAACCCCCCCATCAGCCCATTTCCAGTCTTAGCCCCCCCCATAGCCCATTACCAGTCCTAACCCCCCCCCCACCACCACCACCACCACCACCAGCCCACTTCCAGCCTTAGCCCCCCCCCATAGCCCATTACCAGTCCTAACCCCCCCCCCATCAGCCCACTTCCAGTCTTAGCCTCCCCCCCGGCCCATTACCAGTCCTAACCCCCCCTCCCCCATCAGCCCACTTAGCCCCCCCCATCGCCCATTACCAGTCCTACCCCCCCCCCCTGGCCCATTACCAGTCCTTACCCCCCCCCCCCCCGGCCCATTACCAGTCCTAAACCCCCTTCTCCCCTATCATCCCAAATTAATACAACAAAAAAACCCCAAACCGGCTGCTTCTGCCGCGGCAGCATCAAGAGCTCTGCCGCGGGGCCCCCCCCCTGCCCGGCAGAGCCTCCCTGCATCTCTGCTTTCTTCAAGTCACAAAACGCGGGCTTCTTTCAGAGCCGCGAGAGTTTCTTTTCTCGCGGCTCTGTTAATCCCGCCGGACAGAGCCGCGAGAAAGGAAACTCTCGCGGCTCTGAAAGAAGCCCGCGTTTTGTGACTTGAAGAAAGCAGAGATGCAGGGAGGCTCTGCCGGGCAGGGGGGGGCCCCGCGGCAGAGCTCTTGATGCTGCCGCGGCAGAAGCAACCGGGTTTTTTTTGTTTTTTTTTTAACTTGCGATGCTGAAGAATGTTTTTTGCGCGGGGCCCCCTGAAACGCGGGGCCCTGTGCAAAAAACATTCTTGCTCAATGGACGGGCCGGCCCTGTATAGATGAAACCTACAGGGACATAGTACTGAAGCCCCAACTCCAGTCTGGCAGCCTGTCAGTTGCATGGAGGAGAGAAGTTGTATAAAAGAGAATCACCCTGGTGTGGCAGGAAATGATTCTGTATCTAGGACCTGTCCTCTAGGCGATGTAAAACCATCTTGCACTGAGGAGGTTTCTCCAGGGACATGTGTCCATAAGGGAAGGGTTAGGATGTCCATTATACTTAGTGATTCGATCATTAGGCATGTAGATAGCTGGGCCACTGGTAGGCATGAGGATCACCTGGTAAGAAGCTTGCCTGGTGTGAAGGTAGTGGACCTCACACGCCACCTAGCCAAGGTTTTAGATAGTACTGGGGAGGAGTCTGCAGTCATGGTATATGTTGGTACCAGTGACATAGGAGAGTGTGGGAAGGAGGTACTGGAGGCCAAATTTAGGCTTTTAGGTAGGAATTTGAAATTTGGAACTTCCAAGGTAGCATACTCCAAAATGCTTCCCATTCCACATACAGGACACAAAAGGCAGGCAGAGCTCTGGAGTCTCAATGCGTAGATGAGACAATGGTGCAAAGAAGAGGGTTTCGGATTTGTTAGGAACTGTAGAACATTCTGGGAAAAGGAGGGGCTTTTCCAAAGGGATGGGTTCCACCTTAACCGGGATGGTACCAGGCTGCTGGCATTAACCTTTAAAAAGGAGATAGAGCAGCTTTTAAACTAGATAATAGGGGAAAGTCAACAGTAGCCCAAGAGAAATATAGAAACATAATGGCAGAAAAAAGTCACATGGCCTATCTAGTCTGCCCTTCCATATCAACTACCAAAATCACCTTTTTACCTCTAGAGATCCTCTGTGTTTGTCCCATGCTTTTTTGAATTCAGATACTGTCCTCGTCTGGGACACTGGGAGCCTATTCCACACATATACCACTCTTTTTGTAAAGAAATATATCCACATATTACTCTTGACTCTATCCCCATTCACCCTCATAGAAGAGCTTGCTTTCAATTGAAAGAGACTCTCCTCCTGTGCATTTAGGTCACAGAAGTATTTAAACATATCTATCATATCTCCTCTATTCCGCCTTTCCTCTAAAGTATACTGTCACAACGCCGCCCTGGTGGTTAAGGGTGGTCAAGGCAGGTCAGACATAAATAAAAGTAAAGTTGGGTTTGGTATGTTTCTCTTTCTAGGGCCCAAGGTTGTATAGCCTCGGTAGCATCCTGTATTACCAAAAATACCCAGAGAACAAAAGGTCATCGAGTGTAGGGAAAAATAAGGCTTTATTTCCCCTGGTTTGCACAAAGGTTCAAAGGATCGGCTTCAAACACCAACAGAAATCTCCTTACATCAGGTTATAAAAATCACAACTCAGATTCAAAACAAAAACTGTTCTTTTCACAGAAAGGTTACAAAAGCAGGCATTCCTATTTACACCGGTTTTAGTGCTCACTGGTTACACAAGCATTCTATACTTCCCATGATGCAATAGCTGCAATCCATGTCTTCCTCTGAAAGGGATTCTACCTCTTCCACTTGCATCGGTTCCTCCAGCAAAGTATCTGAGACAAAGTCAACAGTTCCCGGCAAGCTATAGTTAGGTTTCTCACCCAAATGCTGTATGACCTCCCAGTGTTTGGAGTTTAGCGTGGGGCGTCGGCCATGAGCATTTTTACAGTGTGAATCTCTTTCTTTCTTCCAAGGGTTTACATGCACTTCCTGCAAACCTGGCTTACTTAAAAGTTTCTTATTCAATGAAAACTTTTCATACCTTTTCTTTTGAGCAGTGGGACATGTACAGGGAGCTTCTATCTCTTGCCCTTTCCATAGGCTGTTTCCAATACAATATGGTTTACCTTGTAACTCTTGCTTCTTTCCTGAGGATGAGGCTTGTGGCCTACTCCTAGGGAGATTCTGCCTTGCTCCAGCAATATGGCTTGGGTTCTGCCCACAGCAATCACAATGCAGCTTTTGCGTACCTGAATCTCTTGGACCCTTCTGTACTCTCTGCCCATTCAGGTTCCTTTGGCTTGTACCTCTTTCCTGCACTCCAGCAGTGTCTGTAGCTTCTGCAGCTCCTGCCGCTCCTTCGGCTTCTGAAGGTTCTGCAGCTTCTCTGCGGCCTTCTCTGCTGCTTCTGGCTTTAAGGCTACTTCTGCCTTTCCAGTCACTTCTGCTCGGCACAGCACTTCTTCCAGAGCTCTCACTGCTCCTCCTGTACTCCCTGCTCCTCCTGTTCTCCCTCCAGTTTTCCTGACTTCCTTTAAAAGGAGTTCCTGTCTTCCTGGATTGGAGGCTGGCTGGTTTTTGGTTACACCCTGTAGGGCGTGGATCCTTGGTCTTCCAGAGGTCCCTCTTGCTCCCCCTATCAGGCTCCTGCAAATACTGCAGCTTGTACACGTCTTTTTTCAAGTTTAAAACATTTTCTACTATGCCCTGCTGGTCTGCTGCATCACAATACATATTAAGATCTTTAAGTCTGTCCTCATATGCTTTATAACAAAGATGACATCATTTTAGCAGCCACCCTCTACGCTGACTCCAACCTGCTGATAGCCTTTTGAAGGTGTGGTCTCCAGAATTGCATACAATACTCCAAATAAGGTTGCACCACAGACTTATACAGAGGCACTATCATCTCCTTTATTCTGCTGACCATTCCTCTCCCTATGCATCCAAGCATCCTTCTGGTTTTTGCCATTGCCTTTTCTACTTCTTCAGCTCCTTTAAGTTCACCAGACACAATCACGCCCAGGTCCGATCTTCTTTTGTGGACAGAGGTACTTCACCCTATACACTGTACTGCTCCCTTGGATTTTTGCAGCCCAAATGCATGACCCTGGATTTTTTGGCATTAAATCTCAGTTGCCAAATTCCAGACCATTCTTCAAGCTTAGCTAGATCCCTCCTCATGTAATCTACTCCTTCCTGGGTGTCTACTGTATTGCAGATTTTGGTATCATCCACAAAGAGGCAAAGCTTACAAGACAGCCTTTCCGCAATATCACTAACAAAGATGTTAAAAAGAATCAGACCAAGGGCAGATCCCTGCGGCACACTACTGGTAACATTCTTCTCCTCAGAGTGAGCTCCATTTACCTGTACACTTTGCTGCCTCTCACTCAACCAATTTCTAACCCAAACAGTAACTATAAGGTCTATCCCTAGGGTGCTCAGTTTGTTTGTAAGTCACCTGTGCAGAACGGTGTCAAAAGCTTTACTAAAATTTAAGTACAGCACATCTAGGGCTCTCCCTCAGTCCAACTCCCTGGTCACCCAATCAAAGAAATCAATCAGAGTTGTCCAACAAGACCTGCCTCTGGTAAACCCATGCTGCCTTGGATCCTGCAATCCATTGGACTTCAGAAATCTCACTATTCTTTCTTTTAGCAGCATTTCCAATAATTTACTCACCACAGAGTTTAGACTAACTGGCCTGGAGTTTTCAACCTCATCCTTTCTTCCACTTTTGTGTAAAGGAACCACATGTGCCTTTCTCCAGTCCTCCAGATCCACTCCTGACTCCAAAGAAGCATTGAAAAGGTCATTCAGTAGAGTTGCTAGAATGTCCCCAAGTTCCTTCAATATTCTTGGATGTATCCCATTCGGTTCCATCGCTTTATTTACTTTTAGTTTAGTTAGCTCCTCACGAACACAGTCTTCTGAAAATTGTTCGAGCTTCCCGTCACTTCTGTTCCTATTTCTGAGTGTTTTCTGAGGTCCTGCTCCTACCTGTCATCTGTGAACACAAAACAGAAATATCTGTTAAGCAATTTTGCTTTATGTTCATTAGCTTCTACATAATCTTCCCTTCACCCTTGAGTCTGATAATACCACTTTTGCCCTTCTTTCTCTCACTAACATATCTGAAAAATGTACAGCCAAACCGGACATACACCCCTGTTATTCGCATTCACTTATGTAAATAGTTATAATTGCGAATGTAAACACTATTAATTGTTATTGTAAATAGTTCCAAAAGTTCTATGTATACAAAGTTATGTATGTTCCCTGTAAACCGCTTTTAGAATTTGAAAGGCGGTATATAAAAAATGTTAAATAAATAAATAAAATAAAATGGTGTACCTGGATTTTCAGAAGGCCTTTGACAAGGTCCCTCATGAGAGACTCTTGACAAATTAAAAAGTCATTGGATTGGAGGCAGTGTACTATTGTGCATCAGGAACTAGTTAAAAGATAGAAAGCAGAGAACAGGGCTAATTTTCACAATGGAGAAAGGTGAATAGTGGAGTACCCCACAGATCTGTGCTGGGTCCGCTGCTTTTTAACATATTCATAAATGACCTGGAAATGGGGGAATAATGAGTGAGATGATCAAAATTGCAGATGACACAAAATTATTAAAAGTTGTTAAAATGCAAGAGGATTGTGAAAAATTGCAAGAGGACCTTGATAAATTGGAAGACTTGACATTCAAATGGCAGTTGAAATTTAAAGAGGACAAGTGCAAAATTATGCACCTTGGAAAGAACAATTCAAACTATGGTTACACAATGCAAGGTTCCAGATTAGGAACCATCACCCAGGAAAAAGATTTAGGTATCATTGTAGATAACATGTTGAAACCCTCCGCCCAGTGTGCAGCAGCAGCCAAGAAAGCAAATAGAATGTTTGGAATCATAAGGAAAGGAATGGAGAATAAAACCAAGGATATTATAATGCCTCTGTATCGTTCCATGGTGCAACCGCATCTTGAATACTGTGTGCAATTCTGGTTGCCATATCTTAAAAAGGATATACCGGAATTAGAAAAGGTAAAGAAAAGAACCACAAAATAGTGAAAGGGATGGAAAGATAGCCCTATGAGGAAAGGCTTAAAAAGTTAGGGCTTTTCAACTTGGAAAAGAGACGTATGAGGGAGATATGATCTATAAATTAATGAATGGAATAAAGCATGTAAACGTAGATCGATTGTTCATGTCAAAAATAATAGAAAGACTAGGGGACATGCAATGAAGCTACAATTTAACCCATTTAAGACTAATAAGAGAAAATATTTTTTCACCCAACGCATAATCAAACTCTTAAATTTGTTATGGGAGGATGTAGTAAAAGCTATTAGTGTAGCTGGATTTAAAAAAGGTTTGGACAAGTTCCTGGAGGAAAGGTCCATAAACCATTATTAGAGAGGACCCAGGAAATCCACTGCTTGCCCCGGGACAAGCATTGTGGAATCTGTGTGCCTTCTGGGAACCTGCCAGGTACTTGTGACCTGGACTGGCCACTGCTGGAAACAGGATACTGGGTTTGATGGATTTTGGTCTGACCCAGTATGGCAATTGTTATGTTCTTATGATTTAAAGCAGGATAGCAGTGGAGGACGATTCACCAGAATGTACATTAAAAGTGTGATGGAAAAGAAAAGAAGAAACTAAGACAGAATGGAGCCCTGAAACCCAAGCAAGAACAGGGTATCCAAGAGAAGGTGGTAATCAACAGTGTCAAAAGAAGCAGACAGATCAAAAAGGATGAGGATTGAGTAAAGGCCCTTGGATTTGGCCAGTATCAGGTCACTGGAGACCAGGGGCGGTGCTAGGATCTCTAGCACCCCCCCCCCCCCACACACACACACACACACTACAACCTACAGATCGGTGCACCCCCTCCCTCATTACTATTAATAGTAGGCTGCACCACCCGTCTCCCAAAGCTCCTTCATGAACTCTGTTCACATGATGCTAGTATTTCTCCTTCAAAACAAATATTGTAAACAAGAAAATTGCAGGGAAGGGGCAAATGCCTAGCTGGAATAAAAACAAGTACCGAGGAGTTAATATTTAACATTGTATGAGCAGGCTCCAATAATCAAAGAGTTAATGTGATTGAAGCAAACAAAATCAATGTATTTATTTATTTAACCCAAAAAGGGTCTACAAAGATAACAGCCATTTAGCTTGTCATGCCTCTTATTTCGCCCGTTATTGTAGTTACAGATACTACTACCACTCTCTCTCCGCATGTACGGTTGCAAAGCTCTTTTCTAAATCCAACAAAACGGAGGAGGCGATAAAAGCAGTTAGTGTAACTGAGTTTAAAAAAGGTTTGGATAAGATCTTGGAGAAAAAGTCAATAAGCTATTATTAAGTCAGAGCTGAGGAAAGCCACTGCTTTCCCTCAATGTAAGCAGAATGGAAGCTACAGTGAGCACTATGAGACAGGACTCAATCCCGAAGTGGCATTGATTATAATGTCAGTTCCAAGCGACTATTCCTTGAATTACAATGAGAGGGAGAAGATCGCCAAGTACCAAAAAATGCAGTCGGAGACCAAGAAACTGTGGCAGAAAGATACCAAATTATTTCTTATCGTGTTGGATTCCACAGGCTTAATTAAGAAAAAATTCTAAGCACACCCTGATAAATTATGCATACACGTAACATTTAATGAATTCTAGAGGGCGGTTCTCTTTGGCATGATGCAAGTACTACCCTGCGCATTAGCGTAAATATGAGAGGCTGAGATCATACTCCACATACCCTGGCTTAGAAATGAGGTTCATGACTGTCATGGTATGTGCAAAACTAATCCATTTGGAGAAATTGCCCCAAATCTACCATTCCATAACACCACTAACTTCCAAAATTCCCAAAACAAGGGACCTACCTAGAAAAGGGCAGCACCATAAATATTGCTGTGAGCCTTAGAAAATCCTACATTTACCAGGACAACTGAACAAGCCAGATTACTACAGAGCCTTATATAGAAACTTGTTGTTTATTTATTTATTAGCTTTTATATACTGCACTATTTAGTATCAGAGCAGTTTACAAGGAACATTAACAGTCAAGCAACTTTACATAGAACAGTCATGGAACAGGCATAAAACATCAAACATCGGAACAGGGGTTTTACATTCAAAGGAATGAACAATAATACTTGGTAACAGGGAGCTAAAAACATGCAAATGCTCTAATGAATGGGAAAGGGTGGAGGGAGAGAGGGGCAGGGGAGGGATTGTGAAGGGGAAGAAGGGGAGTAAGGAGAAACTAAGTACAACATCTTGATTATTACTAAGCATTAAGAGGGGCCATCATAGTATTAAAACAGACGGAAATTGTGAGAGACCTTCAGCAGACCTTCATTATGTTATGAGGTCATAAGACAGTTGGAAAAGGTGAGTCTTTAAAGCTTTCTTGAATGTAGAAAGGTCACTGATGACTCTGACAGAGGCGGGAAGAGCATTCCAGAGGGTAGAAGCGTATAGGGAGAAGGCTCGATTCTGGATATTTTTAGGGCAATCCCTTGTGCTAGAAGGCATGATCAGGGTGTTTGTCATGTTAGCTCTTCGCGTTCTATTGTCTGGGGTTAGTTGCACCATTGCTGACAAGAAGGAAGCAGATAATTTGTGAATAATCTTAAATGTGAGAAGAAGGGCTTTATAGGTCAAACGGCTGGGTAGCCAGTGAAGTTGAATCAGGATGGGTGAGATATGCTCATACCTAGGGACACCGTGGAGAGAACGGGCCGCTGTATTCATGGTAAGTTGGAGTGGCTGGAGGATGTATTTAGAGGTACCATGAAGAAGAATATTTGCATAGTCGAAGTGTGGGAGGATGAGAGCTTGAAAGACTGATCGAAAATCTGAGGGGTCAAGTAGTGGATGTAAATGATGAAGGGTCCTAATCTTCTGGTAGACAGCCTTGACATTATGAATGTGTGTAGTCATGGACAGTTGTTGGTCAAGGGTCATCCCCAGGTAGCGAACGTCTGGCTTAGTGATGAGAACTTCATCTCTCACCTGCAAGGAGGATGGCGGGGTAAAAGATTGGTCTCTGGAAATAAATAAGACCTCAGTCTTCCTGCAATTGACCTTCAGGTTGTGTGTAGAGAGCCAATCAAAGACAGCAATGAAACATTCTGAGATGGCCAAAAAGTCAGGGCTGTCAATGGAGAAAGGGGTGTAGAGAAGAACATCATCTGCGTAGATGTGATATAGAATGTTGAAAGACTTGATAATTGAACAGATTGGCTGCATGTAGAGATTGAAAAGTAAGGCTTTTGAGCCTTGAGAGCAATGAGCCTTGTGGGACTTCTTGCGTTTGCTGGAAGGTGCATGAAGACTGTGTTCCGACACAGACTTGTTGCTGGCGATCCTTCAAGTAGGATCTAAACCAGTTGAGGGCAGAGTTACGAATACCCTTCTGATGTAGGCGGCCAAGGAGAAGGCTGTGGCTGACGGAATCAAAGGCAGAGGCAATATCTAAGCAGATTAGGATGAATCCCTGCCTCTTCTTTGCTATGTCGGTATAGCGCCTATCGAGGAGAGATACAAAAAGAGTTTCCACTCCATGCTGCAGGCGGAATCCATGTTGCTGTGGGTTGAGAGGGGCGTGGAAGTCGATGTGGTCTTGGACCTGTTGCTGGACAATCTTCTCTAAGATCTTGGTCAGGAAGGGTAGGCTGGACATTGGTCGGTATGAGCTGATCTCTGAGGGGTTTGATGGAGGCAGTTTTAAGGGATACTGGTAGAGAACCTGTGGAAAAAGACAGGTGTACTATTTTAGATATAGCTGAACTTAGGTTGGATCTTGTCTGCTTAATCCAAAATGCAGGACAAGGATCAGCTGGGGAGATAGAGTTGTTGATTGTGCCGATGATATTTTCTATTTGTTTAGCCAAGTAAGGGTAGAAAGCGTTGAGAGTAGGTATAGGTAAGTCACCTATAATGGATGGTTCAGGAAAGGGATATTCAACATCAGGATTCTCTGAAAGTGAAGTAAATGAATTCATCTTGTTCTGGAAGTGAGAGGCAAAGTCAGTCAGGCTTGGGGTAATTGCTGGTAGATTCTTGGTGGTGTCGTTCGCAAGAGTTCTAACAATACTGAAGAGCTTGCGAGGCTTGTTAAGCAAGCATATAAGGGTATTAGTATGATATTCCCTTCTCTTGAGATAAACTGCTTTTCGGTGTTCTTGTAGTTTGGCCAGGTAGGCAACGTGGTCGATTTCATGTCTGGAATTCCACCAGCGCCGTTCAAACTTTCTGAGGAGCAATAAGGAAGCACGAAGATCAGAAGTGAACCATTTTGCTGTGTGCTTCCTCATAGAGGGTTTAGTGGAAGGTGGCAGGAGTGAGGCTTGAGCTAGGGTGTTATTCCATGTGTCAATTAGCTCTACGAGATTGTTGGTATCGGGGTTGAGGTCTTCAAGGACATTCATGAGGAAAGATTCCTTATCGAAGGGTCTGAAGCGACAATTGGATGATGGAAGGTTGGAGTTGAGTGGCAGCTTATCATCTCCGTTGTCTGTAGGAATATGGAACAGTATGGCGGTATGATCAGACCAGGGGACAGGGAGAACAAGAGGAGGGTTCTGGCTGGTCAGGCTGTGGAGGGGTGAAGGAGCAAAGATGAGGTCCAGAGTATTTCCTGCTGAGTGAGTGGGGGCCTCAGTCTCACATTTAGAACATAGAGTGTCGCCAGAAATAGAAATATGTAGACAAACATTCCACTGAACCCCCAAGAAGCCAGGTGCTGCATGCAGTGCAACACCAGAGAAGCAGAAATAGATGCATATACAGACAGCATGTTAATTAAAAAACTGACATATATCAAATACTATATTGAAAATAAAATTATGTTTTCTACCTTTGTTGTCTGACCATTTTATTTTTCAACTGAACTGGTTCCAATCTCTTTTCCACATTCCTTGTGCCCATTTCTTCTCTCTCCTCCTGTCTTCTTTTCTTCCTTCTCTACATGTCTTTGCCATTGATCTTTCATTTTTCTTTTTTTTCCTTTTCTCTCTCCTCTACCACCATGCTTCTGATTTAAAACAACGGTTATTAGATAGGGGTTGTCCCTCTCAAGTCATAGCTAAGGCTTACCGCCGAGCTTTTCATGTTCATCGGGAATGGCTTTTGGATCCTCAATATACTACATCTAGGTCTCCACCCTCGGAACAAATTGTGGGTGTTGTACTATTCACTGATCGAAGCACTGAGGTAGTACGTGTTTTGCACGCTCACTGGTCTGTTTTGCGTCTACATGAATGCTTCAATAAACCATTGATGATAGCCTATTCTAGAGGTTCTAATTTAAGTGATCATTTAGTAAAATCCACAACTATCCAGGACCGGCCGTCACCAATTTTGTTTAAGGGGAATCATTCCCCTTGTGGAGAATGTGTTTACTGCTCACAGACGATTCCGGGTACAGAATGGCAACATCCGACCATGACTCAGGTTTTTGCACGCCGTTGGGACACCACATGTTTATCAACTTAAGTTGTCTATATGTTGCAATGTCCTTGCAGGCTTTTATATGTGGGTAGAACTACTCGTCAAATTATAAAACGATTGGCTGAACATGCTTCGCGTTTGCGGCAAAAACTTATTTCAGCTCCGATAGTTCAGCATTGTATCACTAAAGACCATCATTTTACTGATTTGCAATGGACAATCATTGACCACATTCCTTTTAACCCTCGGGGTGGTGCTAGGATTAAAAAACTACAATGGACGGAACAGCGATGGATTTTTGTTTTAAATTCCATACACCCCACGGTTTGAATCGGGAGATTGACTGGGGCAGTCTATTGTAGGGATTTGTGGCGAATTACAGCTTTGTCCAATCGCAGTAGGGATTCCTCTTTGACGATGAGGAAATCCCTATTCTGGTTGGTGGGTTCTCTGTTTAAAACTGGTCCAATTACCCTTGATAACATAGTCCTAAGCCGCGGGGACGGCGTTTTTTCAACCACAGTTGCTGGATAATACGACTACTCGGCACTTGAGACAGGGTCTATCCCGAAATGTGCACGTCGTGCAAAGCAATTTCTTTGGGCAACGGTGTGGCATACACTTATGGAACGCGGACTTTTTTCAGATAAGTTACGTCTTTTATGAGATTTGTAAGGTGGAGAACCTAAATTTAAATAAAAGCAGCTTGACGCTTGGTGTGGATGGATTTCAGTTCCATTCCTCCTCCGGTACGCTTCGACAAAAAATATAAAAAATTCAGGGACGGGTTTTATGGTGAATACTATTTTGTATTGGAGCAGAACTTTGGCAGCTGTTTGTTCAGAGGACTGGCAAAGAGGTCTATGGATGGAAGTCCCCATTTCAGGAAAATCTTCTGAACTACCAAAGGATGGAAATTTTGAATTTATTAAACAAGCAACAAAAGACATACCAAAAAGCAAAAACAAAAACAATAACAAGCACCCCAGCCAAATCCCACACCCCCCCAAAACCCCCACCCCCCGACATAGCACAAAACACGTATCTCCACCCCCCCCCCGTGACCCACCTCCCCACCACCAAACCCAACAACCAGCACACGTGCCCCTTCCCCCCGACATCATCAACCCGCAATAGTTCAGCATGTCCAATGTCTGTCCCAACCCCCCAACAGCAACCCGCAGCAGTCCACCAGAAATGCAATGTCCATCCCAACCCCCCCCCCAACCACCCACAACAATCCCAGCACAGTCCAATGTCCCAAATGTCCATCAGGGCTGCCAAGCCCTCACTCACACCCACAAAAACAAAACGCATTCCCCCTTTCCCACCCCCGTCCCCACAAAGGAGCAACATCTCCTCCGCCCCCACCCCAATCCCTACCCCACCCCCACCCCCACCCTCCCCATAAATAAAGAAAACCCCCACCCCCCTAAACAGAAACATACAGGCATGTGCCGTCCCCAACGAAAACCCACCAGAAACAAAACCATAATACAAATCAATAAATGAACACAAAAACCCAACCCTATCGGCCGAAACAGCGGAGCGGGATGCGCAGAAACACAAAAACAAAAACAAAAACAAAACAAACAAACACACACCTGCTCCAGGGAGAAAACGAAAACAAACATCCCCCATGGAGAGAGAGGGGAGCGGACAAGTGGCCAACAACCCCCCCAGCCCTTGTGCAAACCCCCCTCCCCCCCACCGGAAGGAAAGCAACCCCAGATCCCTAAACCTAGGAAGAAACCCCAGGGACTAAACCCCCCCCCCCTCCTGTCTCACCTCCCTCCTCCACCCGGGAGACAAAAACAAAACCCCTAACCTCTAACAGGGAGGAAAAACCCCAGGGAACCCCTCCCCCTCATGGGGGGCGGAGGGTGAGGTGACGCCACAGACGCTCCCAACGATGGACCTCCACCACCCGCCTTTCGCGTTGCGCCATGCTGGACACTTCCTCCAGAATGTCCCGCACCACCTCGTCGAGGGGCAGGACCAACCCCCGGTCGAGACATGACAGCGCGCTTGCCACAGGTGGTAGCGCACTACAGCCTTGACTAGGTAGAGGGTCCCGGAGTCCTGCCTTAGAGGAAAGGACCAGGCCCCGTACACCCACTCCGCATACGTGAGGAGGGAAAGGTCGCGCAGGTGAAGAGCAGCGGACACCAACCGGCAGGCTCCGAGCGCCGCACAGGAAGCCCTGCTTCCACAGGCAAGCCCTCATCCGCCTCCGCCGCATCAGCGGCCAAAAAGACGAAACGGTTGATGTCCAACACGGGCTCTGCATCCAGCAACGGGGATGTCTCCCGTTTCTTCCTTTTGGACTTGCCACCCTTGGAAGGGACCGTAGTCCATTCCTCAGGTGGCACCACCCTCAACCCACTATCCTGTCGTGCTACATTAACCTCCACCACATCAACCCTCTCCTCCTTCCTACCCGAATCCCCTCCCCCTGGTGGCTCCCTCGGCTCGATGGACTCCTCTGCACTAGGGCCCCCGGTCTCCTCCTGAGGGAGAGGGGCCTCCATAGCCTCCTCCCGCACAGGAGCCCGAGGTGGAGTGACGGCAACCCCCCCCCGGTCCATTGTGTGACGCGGAGGGGCAGCGGGCAAAGGGGTGGCCCAACTCCCCGCAAAGGTTACACCGAATTAGCAGACACCCGGCCGAAGCGTGACCCCGTCCACCACAACGGGTGCAGACCTGCTCGGGACAGTTCATGCTCAAATGGCGAAATGAGCCACAGCGGTGACACTCGCGGGGTTGCCCGGGGTAATAGCACAAGATGCGATCCCGACCGAGAAAACCGGCCGAGGGCACGTGCTGCACCACGTTTCCCACCTCACGCAAACGGATCCTGCCCTTCCACGACCCGTCCCACACCCCTAGGGGCCCAGCGCCCTTAACCAGGGGTGCGAGAAGCACCGCATGGCGCGACAACCAAAACTGGATGTCCTGCCCTGGGAGCGACTCATTCCTGGATAGGATGGTCACAGGTACCGTCCCCTGGCGAGAGATAGGCACAACACGAAAGTCAGCCCACCCTCCCTGCCCCCTCTGCTGCTGGTATCGGTCCCAGAAAATCTCCAGCCCCCGTCTCAGCATGAAACTAACATCATATTCAATGGTGTTGTTCATGTGGATAAAGGCGTAGAGATCTCCTGGGAGAAACCCCAGCCCAAGGACCATCCTCAAGACCTGTTCCCTGGCTGGAGGGGACCCCTCCCCAGCCCATCGGATCTGCGCCATGTTGCGCCGTCGGACCTCACCCCCTACTCCTCTTTGAAACCCTCCCCCTCCTCCTCCTCCTTCCCCTCCTGCGGGACCATTCCCCTGAAAACCTCCCCTCCCCCTACCCTCACCCGACGGCCCTGGAGTGGTGCCCGACCCCTTCAGAGCCTCCGCAAAGGTACGGAGGGGGGGAGCCGGCCCCCCAGCCCCCATCTCCTGCCCTCCTTGATCTGTTCCTGCATCCATCTGCGGGGGATCCTGCTGCTGGACCGCAGGATCCGTAACCTCCTCACTTAGATCAACCGGAGGACTGGGGAAGGTCAACTCCGCAAAGACAGAGTCCGGGATGCTACCTCCTCCGGATCCCTGAGTGCCACCGAGAACCCCTGGACCACCACTTATCTCTACCTCCGGCTGCCGAAAGGCAGTAAAAGCCCCGGGAGGGCCCAACGGGGCCTCCAAAGCCAATCGTAGGGCATCACAGACCTGGTTCTCGGTAACACCCAGGGAACCGGAAGGCTCCCCCAAACCTCCTTCCCGCATTCCCGACCCAGCGCAAGGCTCCTGGGTTTCGGCCACCACTACCGGGGACGGACCCCGCTCCCCTTCATTCCCGGGTTCCAAGGGGACCACCGCCCCCCCTGACCCTACGGAGAACAAGTCCTTCCCTCGTCCTGAAGCAGCCACTACCTCCTTCCCCACTATATAACCAGTCGTCCGTTCCCCCCCTTCCTCCATCAGCCCGTCCTGTAGCCCATCATCCGCCACCCCCTGTATGGCTATCGACAACAAGGCAGGACCCGCCCGAGACAACAGGGCAGATCCCCCACCCAGCACCTCCCCCACACCCCCACCCCCCTGCCCCCTGTCCCTCCCAGGTCCTACCTGGTTGTCGGTGCCAGACGTGGCACAAGGATCCAGAAAAGTTTGGCCGGTAGTCAGGGCTCCAACAGAAAGGGCGGACACCCCCCTGCGAGCCAGGTCTCCGTCGGCCGCAATAACAGACAACAAAGGCAGCTGCGCATCCCGCTCCTCTACCCCCGGCCGCAGTGACAGCTGACTAGCACTTTTCTTCCCCCTCTCCCCCCCGGGGACTGCAGAAAAGAAAGAGCAGCCCCCATCCTGCCCCTTTCTCCTCCTTCCAGCACCCCTCTGGCCCCAGTCAGCCACCTCAGAACATACTGGGCGAGTGCCCTGTAGCTTTCTAGGGGCCGGGAGGGCAGCCACAATAGGGGAGTCCTGCCCACCAGCCATCCCCCTACCAAACCCCTTCCCAGTAACCTGGACAGGCATCGTAGCTGAAGGAGCAGGATTCCTATTACAGGTGGAGAAATCCGCCACCCGTGGATCCTCAAGTGGCACAGCAGAATCAAACGGCTGAGGCCAACCAGTCTTCCGCCGCCGGGGATCCCATGCAGAAAACCCCTCAGAGCCGGAAACATCCAAAGACAGTGGATCAGCAGTATGCTGAAAAGGAACCGCCGAATACTGCTGTCTCTCTACAACACCCCCTCCAATCGAGGGGCATGGAAAAGAAGCTCCCTCTGTGCTGAAAGAGTGCCGTCGAAAATCCCGCAGCAAATCAGAAGATGGGGAAGGTCGTTCTGCAGACTTCCTGGGTTTCCCGGAAGCGTCAGTACCCATTACTCGGCGGCCATCTTGTGATTGTAATCTGGCTGGGGGAAGTCCTACAGGCAGCTCCTGCAACGACCTCACTTCCGTAAGGACGTCATCAGAAAGACCCCGGCGGCCATTTTGCGATTGTAAGCTGGCTGGGGGAAGTCCTCCAGGCAGCTCCTGCAACGACCTCACTTCCTTAGTGACGTCATCAGAAAGACCCCGGCGGCCATCTTGGATGGTCCCTTCAGTGTTACACGACTGTTGGTGAGCCACCAGGATCAACGGAGCACCCTGGGGACGTGCAGGAACAATCTGGGCAGACAGCATTTCGGAGGGAGGAACCAGCGCATTCACAACATCACAACCATCACCCTGCTGCAGGTAAGACACAGGACATCCAGGAAATTCTTTAGAAGAGGAAGGCAGGGAACGGGTGGTAGACTTCCCAGGAACTAGAATGGGAGAGGGCATACTTCTAGAGGAGGATGGACCCCCCTGCTGACCCACCCCCGGGGGCCTCCCCTGGACTGCAGGTATCTTCCAACGATTATAATTCTGGTAAACTTCGGCAAGGGACCCACAACCCTGGTTCTGATAGTACGCAATCTCCAAGTACTTGGCCTTCAGGGCCCGCTTTACCCCCTTCCGATAGGTAGCATAGGCCACCCATTCCTCCCCGGGAATGGTGGCCTGCAGGCTCTCCAGGTGGGAGAGCTGGGCTTGCAGTTGGGCCGCCTCCTCCTGGAGACCCCGAAGCCGTCGCACTGCCACCACAATGTCATCTGGGGCCCTAGCTGACTGCTGGTAGGACGGCAGGCCCGACCCCCCGTCCTCATCCTCACTGGAGGAGGTAGAGGCCTCCTCCAGGACCCAAAGTGGAGGGGGGAACCTGCCTCCTCCAGTTCTATACTCCACGGTCCTCCCATCTGGGGCCCTAGCTGACTGCTGGTAGGACGGCAGGCCCGACCCCCCGTCCTCATCCTCACTGGAGGAGGTAGAGGCCTCCTCCAGGACCCAAAGTGGAGGGGGGAACCTGCCTCCTCCAGTTCTATACTCCACGGTCCTCCAGGGTCTCCCCAGGGCCTCTCCCTGCTGCCACCCAGCCTCCACACCCTGCCTGGGGAGGAGACAGGAGCCTCCTCCCTGGGGTAGCGGGCCCAAACCTCCATACCTGTGGGTCCCTCCTTCCTGACCAGGTGCAGTCCTACCTGGGGAGTCCCCCTCCTGGGGCTCCAGCTGTTCCAGGTTGCCAGTTTCTCCATCCACTGTCCGAGTAGGAGGCCCACCAGGCTTGGCAGGCCTCTGGGCCTGGGCCTCCCTTGCTGGAGGTGGCCCAGGGCCCGACATCCAGGCACAGGCAGAAAAAGGAACTGCTCCCTAGCAGGAGCTCTGCACAACTGATCCTCTCAGTACGACAGCCAAACAGGAAGTGGGTGGAGCTGCCACTCGTGGGGCTGCAGAATTCTGCTCAACTTGTCCGCCAGGTAGTTCTCCTGGCCAGGGAGATATACTGTCTTGAGGAGCATGTTGTGTCTGAGAGCAAACAAGCAAAGGTCCTGTGCTTCCTGGCAAAGGAGCTTGGACCCAGTTCCGCCCTGCTTGTTCACATAAAACATGGCTACCTGGTTGTCTGTTTGAATTAGGACAGACTGATGAGCCAGGCCTTGAGAAAAGGTTTTGAGGGCTAACCGAATAGCCCTGAGTTCCAGGAGATTGATTTGCTGTGCGGCTTCCCAGGGAGACCACAGACCTTGGGTGCACTTGCCTAGACAATGAGCCCCCCAGCCTTGCAGGGAGGCATCCGTGGTCAACACCACTGTGAACCCAGGACTCTGAAAAGGTACCCCTTGTAGCAGATTGGGTGGGTGCAGCCACCAGCTGAGGGAGTTCAGAAAATGTCTGGACATCCTTATCCTGTCTCTGAGGCTGCCTGTGGCCTGTGACCACTGAGTCCAAAGGCACCACTGTGCAGGCCTCATATGTAGCCTGGCATTGGGGGTCACATGTACTGTCGAAGTCATGTGGCCTAGAAGCCTCAGGCAGAGTCTGGTGGAGACCAGTTACCTGCTGAGAAACTGGTTTGCCAAGTTGATTAGTCTTTGGGCTCTGTCTTCTGGCAAGAATGCCTTTGCAAGCAGAGTGTCCAACCTTGCCCCTATGAACTCCAAGTTCTGGGAGGGAAGCAAAGTGGACTTTGCGAAGTTTATGATGAACCCCAAGCTTTGAAGAAGAGCAATAGTTCTGAGAGTAGCTTGTCGGGCCTCCTGGCACGTCTGACCCCTTATGAGCCAGTCGTCTAGATATGGGAAGACAAAGACTCCCTGATTTCGCAGGTAGGCCGCCACCACTGCCAGGCACTTGGTAAAGACCCTGGGAGCTGAGGTGAGGCCAAAAGGCAGTACTCTGTACTGATAATGGTTACCTCCCACAATGAACCTGAGGTACTTTCTGTGGTCTGGATGAATGAGGATGTGAGTATACGCATCCTTTAGATCAGGGGTCACCAACCTGCGGCCCACGAGGTCCCTTCGTGCGGCCCGCAAGGCTCTACCCCGGTTAACATTATGTGCGGCCCGCCAAGGATTCCCGCCATTGTATCCACGTGCTCGCAGCTCACCGACGACCACCTGCAAGCGTCCCTTCTCCTGTCAGTGTCATCTGTGAAGCCGGACTTTAAGCATTTGTCTGCTAGCATGAATCATCAGCCATCTCATTAAATTCAATAAAGATGATCAGCCATTGTTTTCATAATTTTGCGTTTGTTGTTTCTGCTTCCCTGCCCACCCATGAGGTTTCCCTCTTTCCCAAGACGCGGAGCCCTCGACCACTTCCTGCTGCTGTAACCTCGAGCCCGCTAGCTGGTGTGAGCGTGGAATTGGATGGCGGCTCCCTAGTCACACTATTGCAAGGAGCTGGGGCAGAAGGAGGTGAAGCAGCTATCCTGTAGCGGCAGAGCGCAAACAATCCAATAATACCAGGAGTCTGTTCAGAAGGTCCAAATCATTTATTTGTGCACAAGACTCAAGCAGAATCACATTCAAAATGGCTGAGCAATGGCTGTTAGTAAAACAACAACTTTTATACTGTTCTTTTCCATTCTAGATATAGGCAAACTTCTCATTGGTCCCGGTAACCCCTTCTATTCCATCTATTGGTCCCGGTACCACTACGTAGTTGTCCAATGAGGACCTTGGTCTGGGCTCAGCACCTGCTTGCCCCCCTTACAGTCCTCATTACAATGGTCAGTTCTTAGACGCTTGATACAATTCTCCTCCAAGGTCGCTGGCTAACCAAAACATATGGGAAAGCAGGGCACTGTAACTTTTCTTTCAGCAGAGTTAATTAATTCCATAGAAGCTTCACACATCTTATCAGTTCCAATTAAAGTTGTTTTTCTATCTCTTCTAAGTTTCGTTTCTGCTTAGCTATGCTTGGTTATGCTTAGTTAAGTTTCGATTCTATGGAAGCTGTATTCGGGGGGGGGGGGGGTTCATTCCTCTGGGCCTAACCACAGGCTTCATTTACAGGTCAAGCTGCTTAGGCCTGTCTGTTTAGTTCAAGCAGCATGGATCATAGGCCTTCGCCTACCACATTCCCCCCTTTGATTATTCTCACCCGCAAGTGAGAAAGGGTGAGAATCAAATCACATAATACTAGGTAAAGGTATCACTCTGTGGTATAGGGTAGTAGTTTCACATAGCTAGTATCTTTGTAGCTGCCTTGCGCTCTACAGTGTTATTAATAACAGAAGTTATCATTTGCAAGCAAAGTGGCAAGAAACAATGGAGCAACAAGCAGATAGTCAGAGTCCATAATTTGGCAAGAGTGGGAAAAAGAACTAAAGGAGTAGAAGGTTCAGGAGCATTTATGCCGGACCACCAAGATGTCTTCTTTGTTGTGCTGTTGTAAAACTTCTAATTTAGACAGTCCAGCTGTCCAATCTTCATAGCAAATTGTGGTCCGGTGCGAACAAAACACAAACTGTCAACAATGGGGTGGGCCAATACCCACTCACCAGTAGTATTATGTAAATCAGTCTGATTGTAGGGGATGGAATAATTCAGTTCTTGAGCCTCCCAAGGCCACTGATCTCCCATCTTGGTTCCTCCACAAAGAAACAGTCATAAATGTGGAGACTAGATGCTACTGCTTCGGTAAGTTCAAGAAACAAGTTCTGGGAGGCATGAAGAACCTTCAGCCCAGTTCGTGTGGTACTTATACAGGCTGCACAGGGAGGTAAAGCAAAAGTCATTTCAAAGCACCTCAAGGCTGCTGCCGAAATAAAGCAATAATAAGAATTCATAATGGGCATAGTCTCTGGAAAATTGGTGGAACTGTCGGCATCCACAACAGATAACAGATGTAGAGTTGATTGTAGATCCTCGAGCTTCTGCCGTACATAGACCTACCAGCTTTGTGGCAGGAGTAGGGCTGTAGATTCCAAAGTATCACTGTCCTCTGGGATGTCTCAGGTTCTTAAAATATCATAGTACAGTCTCTCAGGCTATTATTGCCTCCTTAGAGCAGTTCACTTTTTAGGAGATCAAAACAGTTTTGTTCTCAGAGCATTTGAACACAGTCTCTTAGAAGACTCAATTTCTTAACACAACACAGTCTATTTCTGATGATTGCAGCTTTCTCCAGATGCGAGGCTTACCTTCAGATAAACGGACAGTCTTGAAATAGTGCAGTTTCCGAGGGACCAATAAGTCTTAGGTCCGTGGCTGTTGTCGTAGGGTGAGGCGCAATGGAGTCTCAGGATGCTGTACAGTAGTCCAGTGAGCAGGTTCAAAAACAGTTGCTGGCTTTACTCGACTATGATGGATCCAAAGTTCGAATTCTGCGACTTTTACTGCAGTTGGAGTTGACAGGATGACAACATAGGGTCCCTTCCAATGCAGGGCTAACAGTATCCTTCTCCACTCTTTGATCCACACCAAGACTCCAGGCTTGAAAGGATGCAGGGGTTCAGGCAAATTGATGGGTAATCGATTGTGTACCCAGGTATGAAGACTCTGCAAAACAGAACTTAAAACCAATAGTTCATGCCTAATAATTTCAGATCCTATCTGTCTCACATCTCCTTTTATTCCCTATAAATAGGCTACAGATTCTCAGAATCTCAAAAAGGGGGAACTCCTAAAGACAAGCAGGGGCTAAGTATATCCTAAGAAGGGCTATAGGAAGAACCTGGGGCCACTTCAGGTAAACCTCTTGGCAAAGTTTGGACAACTGAGATTTCAAGGTTCTATTCATACAGTCTACTTTTCCTAAAGTTTTGAAAGCTGTAGGTAGTATGCACCTGATAATGTCAATATCTTGGGGCCATACTTAATGGACTTGCTTCCTAAGGTTATCCACCCTCATTATTTGTACAGGGTCCCATGTGCATGCAAGGTTGTAAGGGCATACTTAGAATCTGGGTACACATTTAGACAGAGCCCTTTTCCTATTGTTAGTTCTCTAGTGAGGGCTATCAGTTCAGCTTTCTGTGGTCAAGTTTCTGGGGCCAGGGCTGAGGACTCAACTACCAAATCAGGGGTCACCACTGCATATCTAGCACAACAATGTCCATTGATGATGAAACTGCCTTCAGCCACAAAGAAAATCTGTTCAGGGTTCTCCAGAGGGACATCAGTCAAATCCAGGCGGCTTGAGAATACAGTGTCCATAATTTCTAAACAGTCATGATCAGGGGATCAAGACCAACTGGTAACAACATAGCAGGATTCAAAGCTTGACTGACCTTCAGTTGTATCTGGGGGTTTTCACGCAACATACTCTGATACTTCAACATTCGTCGATTTGTTAGCTAGTAGTTTCCTTTGTATTTCATATTGGTTAGAACAGAGTGTGGTACAGTAACTGGAAGATTCTGTCTCAAAGTGATCTTGTTAGTTTTGCTCACTAGGAGGGCTGTACCTGTAACAGCTTCTCAAATAAGGTCCAAGAGATTGAGTCAACACTCCTAGAACATTTCCTTGCAACTCATGAACATAGAGACTGTAAGGTTTTTCTGGACATCTGGTAGACCCAGAATTGGTGACAACATCAGAGTGGTTTTCAAAGATCAAAAGGCTGCATCCTGTTCAAGTCCCCATTCCAATGGAGACTTTTCCATTCCTTTGGTAGCTTGATAAAATGTGATACAATGGTTTTGCTAGCAGCGCAAAATTGGGGATCCATATACAACAGTACCCTAATAGGAATACTGCATACAGCTTCTGTGCGTTCTGGTAAGGGTCCCAGGCGTCGAATTCCATTGGACAACGGGAATCCTAGGTATTTAACTTGTTTGACATAATTGCACCTTAGCTCTTGAGACTTTGTATCCAGCCTCATTAAAAAGGTGCAAGAGTGCACTGGTGGCTTGTAGACATTCACTTTCTGAGTTGGTGGTTATGAGCAAGTTGTCCACATATTGAAGTAGAATTCTTTCTCCTGGAATTACTGGATAACTTGTCAAATCTTTTGCTGAGTGAGGCGAGTTCTTGAATCCTTGAGGTAATCTTGTCCAGGTGAGTTGGCCCCGCCTTCCTGTAGTGGGGTCTTGGGCTCAGGTCCTGTACTGGACGATAATCCCCTGTCCCAGGCTTCTTCACTGGGAGAAGGGGAGTGTTCCAAGGTGACTGACATTCCTTGAGAAGTCCATACTTCAGCAGTTTCATTAAATGGCAGTGGATTCCTGCAATGGCTGGTCAGGGAAGAGGATACTGCTTCACATGCACTAGTTCCGCTTCTGGCTTGAGGGTGACGATGACAGGGGCTATGTTCTTTGCTAGGCCAGGTGGGTTATCTTCTGCCCATACTTCAGGTGGGGCTATAAGGTTGGCGGGTATACAGGAACTTGTTGACTTGACTGGAGGTGTGTTATAGAACCGCCACTCCTCTTCTCGGGGAACAGTCAGCACCATCAATCCAGCAGGCTTTGGGTTCACAGTCATTTGCATTTCTCTCTCTTCAGCAAAGGATATCTGTGCCTGAAGCTTTGCAAGCAGATCTCGGCTCAAAAAAGTGGAATAGGGCACTCAGGCATATACAGGAACTGGTGCATTATTTTCTGTCCCCCTAGTTCACACATGCGGTTCTGCAGAAAAGGCTTTGTGGCCTTAGCCCCAGTAGCTCTGATAATGGTGATGCATCGAGAAAAACACAGGGGCTACTGGCTTTAGTATTCTGCTCCTGTATCCCCCATAAAGTCCATATATTGGTCCCCTATTTCCAAACTGACCATAGGCTCCTGGGGACCCAGGAAAACCTAAGAGTCTGGTCTGGCCTAGTCTTCATTCATGCTGTAGCCCTCTCCGGCTGCCGCTTACTCCATAGCTGCTTCCCTTTCTTGCTAGAACACTGTGCTCGGTTTAATATTATTTTTTTAAATCAAGTACTCCCTCCTCCCCCCCTGGGGTGGAGTCAAGATACGGGCATTCACTTCTCTAATGTCCTTCTCTGCAATGGGCGCACTGACTCGCACCCAGTTTTTACTTCCTCTGCTCCTTCGATCAGGATAACCACCTCCACATCATTCAACTAAATTATCAGCAAGAAGATCTGTTCTCTTCTCCATCTTTACACTTACTTTCTCTGTCACATTCAACAATTCACATACTTTCTGATCAACTTCCATTAACTATCATGCCCGCAAATCCATCCAGTTTCTCTAATTTCTGTTTTATATCTCTCTGGGACTGACTGACAAAAATGCAAATTCTCCTGAGCTGCTGGATCCATTGGGGCATATAGTGAGGGCTGCCTGCACTATTTGGATTCCACTTGGGGTTATCAAGACTGATGGGTTTGAATAATACTGTTCATTAGTTCAATTAAATCCTAAAACTTTCAGTTCAGTAAATCAGTGGCAGAGGGAAAGGCACCTAAACAAGTCTGGTCAGCTGACTGGCTGGCAAACTACTTGGGAATCTGCAGGGAGGAGTTCCCCCCCCCCCCCCCCGCCCTAGGCCCACACTGTTTCTCCTAGCAACGCTCTATCCGGGAGGGTTTTTTTTTAATTTTGTTTTTGCTGTGGGCTCATTAGTTCACGCCTACCGGGGGTGGCATCATCGGTGGACAGGGCGCCCTCTCCCCCCTTAAGCACTCTGAACGGAGCCAGGGCTTCTTGGGGAGCTGCTTACAGGGAGAGAAACTGATGGGACAGGATATCTAGAGATTCTGGGGCAAAATATGGTGAACTAAGGAAATATGGAGCAACTAGCAGAAGCCACTCCCTTTTACATAGCATTCCTAATTGGGACAGAGACATTTTATTACCATAGTCTTCAGTAAATCCCTTACTGAAATTCTTGATCATACTTGAAAAGAAACTTATTAAAAAAACCTTATTATTACTGTAAACATAGGGCAGGCAGAAAACAAGCTTATTGCAACTTTTTTCCCAAACAGGGACAATTTAGATACAGTTCTTAAAATATAAAACTATTATTTTGCAACATGTTATAACATCTATTCTTATAGAGAGAACTATAGCTATCTGTTACATATAACTGGAATGAAATTACTTAGCATGGAAACTAACTACCAGCCGTAGTCTGCATGTCTCTGCAAAAGAAATTATTATTTTATTTTTTTATTTTTATTAAATCTTACAGTTCAGAAAGCAGATATTCAAGAGACATGAAACGGATACTTTTCCATAGCGTTGGTGGATATCTAGAATGCATATACACCCTCTTTTTTAACAATAAATATGTCTTCTATCAGGTGCTTACCACAGTATATCAGGAAATAACGTCTTGAAATTTAAAAGACTTTCAAAAAAAACAAAATACCCCCTTTTCCTCTGGACATAGACACACAAAATTCAAATACAGAAAAACAAATGAATTTATCTTGAATTGTAAAGGTCTTCATTAGTCACTAGTACAGAGTTTAACAATTCAAAGTAATTACCTTAAATCTTATAGTATGGGGAAGCATGCATTCAAATGACTTATACTTGTTTATAAAAAGGTTGGTGAATATCTGGAGTGCAAATACTCCGCAAGATAAACTCTTCTTTTTTTTTTTTTAAACTTTCAGATTTCAAAGATAAAATCCTAACACAATTTCTTATTCACTCAGAATTTAAACCATTCATTCTCAGGTTGCAATCTGGTACACTTCCAACCCAGAATGCTGCACCGTCCCCCAAGGTTCTTAACCTCTACTTTAAGGGTCAAAGGGAAAAACACTTTATTTGCTCTCTCTTGTCCATGTCAGTTAGTTTTTGAAACGACAGATATACTTCAAAAACAAAAGAACTTCTGAGTCACCGTAGTTATCACAGCTGTAAAGTAATAACTAGAAAACTAATTATAAATTCATCTCCTATCACACTTTGATTGAATGAGTCCTTTATTTTAAACAAGCAAGAGACTGTTCAATCGGGAGCGGCTGTCTCATTTTTTTTCTCCTAGCAAGCTGTGTGAAAGCCACACCCCTTCGTTCACTGGAAACAAAATGAAACAACTTAGTTTCACAGGCACACAGAGACATGCTAGCAAGAATCATTTAAATCAGTGTCAAGTCGTGATCTAATAATTACTTTGTAGGTCAAAGGAAAAAAAACAAACCAAAAAACAGTTTACTTAGCTTCTCTATCATTTCTGTTCGAATCATAAAACACAGGACAAAGCTAAGCCCACAAATGTATGAATGATACCTAGCAGCCTATCTGACCAGAGTAAGTAATCTCACCCTGCACACTAAAACTGAACTAGACCCTTCACCTCCTGGATAGTTCTGAAAGGTAACAATAATATAACAGGAGCAGTTGATGTAAAAATACAGACAGAGCAGAGAATATAACTAAAAACAGTTTACGGAGCTCCGATGAGGTTAATACGACCTTCAAAACTAAAATTCTGACTAAATATTCCTATCGAATGGTATACAATACATGACCATAGTAGAATGAACATCACTATTAAAACAAAGTGAATAAAATCAGGTATAATTGTCCTAAAATAAGCTCCAATTAGCCCAGCAGCAGAACGTTGAAAACATGCCTTCATAGGGTTAAAAAGCATCTCTGCACAGACACGCCCCTTGTCAGTCTCACTCTGTGCTGTAGGAAGGCTGGATGAGTGAGACATGTTCTGGATTTTACAGTGACTCTAGGCGTTTACCCAACCGAATACAATCATACATTATACTAGAAGGGAAACTCGTAGTTTCAACAAATACCAAAAAACAAAGACACACAGAACGACAAACATGCTAGCATTTCCCAAATAGCCCAAGCCTGTCTTTTCTGACTAGGCTATACCAAATTCAAAATCAAAGTCAAAATCAAGAAGACGATGGTTTCACCTCGCGAATACACTATGCAGGGTTAATCGGACCGTCTTGAGAGCTCTCTTACCAAAATCAAGTTCCAAGCTTACAAGTTCACAAGTTCCAAACTGCAGTACTGACTCATCTGTCTAGACATTTCCCAAAACTATACTCACCGTATCCGGTCCCCATTCCCAAGCAAGCGCATGAGTTGGACCTCGGACTCCCCTCAAGGGTTCGAGGTGTTGGCTCCGACCGGGTCCAGCACCCGCCGAGGCCTGGCCCAGCTCCCTCCGATGCAACTGGACCGGTGGCGCCTGGGAGCCGAGCCCACGTCGGAAGGGCACGAGCCCGGCAGGACCAAACCTATAGAGGCGGAAAGTCGTGGTATATCAGCTCGTATACCCTCTACTAACCACACGTTCCGGGCCAACGCACCAAGAATATGTAGCGGCAGAGCACAAACAATCCAATAATACCAGGAGTCTGTTCAGACGGTCCAAATCATTTACTTGTGCACAAGACTCAAGCAGAATCACATTCAAAATGGCTGAGCAATGGCTGTTAGTAAAACAACAACTTTTATACTGTTCTTTTCCATTCTAGATATAGGCAAACTTCTCATTGGTCCCGGTAACCCCTTCTATCCCATCTATTGGTCCCGGTACCACTACATAGTTGTCCAATGAGGACCTTGGTCTGGGCTCAGCACCTGCTTGCCCCCCTTACAGTCCTCATTACAATGGTCAGTTCTTAGACTCTTGATACAATTCTCCTCCAAGGTCGCTGGCTAACCAAAACATATGGGAAAGCAGGGCACTGTAACTTTTCTTTCAGCAGAGTTAATTAATTCCATAGAAGCTTTACACATCTTATCAGTTCCAATTAAAGTTGTTTTTCTATCTCTTCTAAGTTTCGTTTCTGCTTAGCTATGCTTGGTTATGCTTAGTTAAGTTTTGATTCTATGGAAGCTGCATTCGGGGGGGGGGGGGGTTAATTCCTCTGGGCCTAACCACAGGCTTCATTTACAGGTCAAGCTGCTTAGGCCTGTCTGTTTAGTTCAAGCAGCATGGATCATAGGCCTTCGCCTACCACAATCCTGTTGCCATCTGGGACTCTTGGAGTAGGCGAGTTGGAAGGTGTGCCTGCCCCAGTTGGAAGAGAGTGTGTAGGGAAAGTCTTCTCGGCTGATTCCTCTAATTTGCCTGCTCCTTTTGTGTTGATGTGCCCTAAAACTATTACCTTGGATAACATCAGGGAGGCTATTTTGACTTTATCAGAGGCTTTAATTCGATACAATGCTGGACTTTTGTCTCAGGTAAAGACCGTTTCTCAGAAGCTGGACTCGTATGTAATTATAACTGATTCAGTTAAAAAGGAAGTTGGAAGAACATGAGACAATCTGGACTTCAGTTGGTGACACCAATATATCTTTGATTACAGATAATACCTTATTAAGGGCTAAGGTGGAAAACTTGGAAAATGCTACTCAGGCCTCGAACCTCTGAATTTTGAATTTTCCAATAATTAAGCTAACTTTGCCAGCTGATCTCTTTAAAAGATACATGGCGGAGACTTTGGCTGTGTCAGCAGACTTAATGTGACCGATTGTTAAGGCTTTTTACTTAACAACTGGTAAGAGGGGTATTGGAGTTTCGGAAGAACTATGTAATATGGATGTTATAAATGTCTCTGAGATTCTACAGTCTCCTGGACCACCTGTATTGAAAACCTCTGCCTTATTAGTAACGTTTGCTTTATTGTCAGATAGAGATTGGTTGCTTAGATTATATTATAACAAACGGTCTCATTTGTTTCATGGGCAAAAAATTGCAATTTTTCCTGATGTTTCTAAGGATACACAAAAATGCCGGAAGCAATTTTTTATATTAAGACCAGGAGTTTTTGGAGTTAGGTGCTACTTTTTTTTTTTTTTTTTAGGTTTACGTGTAAATGTATAGTGGTGTATCGGTTGCAAAGATTTATTTTCTTTCAGCCGGCAGATCTCTCTACATTTATTAATGCTAGGTTACCTATTATCTCCTTGCTTTCCGCCAGAGATGGTGAGTAGATATGATCACGCATTAAGTAATGTGTAGCTTTGGATCCTCTTCAGCCATCTTGTTTGCTTATTGTTATTATTTATTCTATCTACTGGAGAGGCCCCCATCAACCCCCTTTAGTTATTTTCCCCTTATTATTGAAGTGTACGTCCCATTGTGGACTATAGGTTTTAGCATCTTTTGTATGTTTTCTGCTTGTAAAAACTTTGTATTTCTTTTTTTCTTGGTGTTAACACCTTTTCTGTACAAGTTTGTTCTTGATACTTTTATGAAAAATTTTGAAATAAATGAACACAGTTTGAGAGTAGATTTTTGCAAATTTTCATGGAGACAGACCACTGGACTCTCTCTCGTCCCAAAAAAAAAAAAATGTTCACTCATGAATGGCAAATTCACCTACCAAAAACTGTTAATCTTACTCTCCCTTCCCACTGGCAGGAGAACAGCCTTCAATCTGACATCAGCAACTTTGCAGAACCCACTGGCCTCATATCAGTTTTGAATCCAGCAGAATGAGATACACAAGTAAAAAATGCTACTGTCCTACCAATGGGAGGGAGTAGGGTTAAGGACCATACAAGATTGGGTTTAGTGTGTTATGAGGACTAAATAAACTCACAAAATAAAAAAAGGTTGAGGGGAGGTCATGTGATGCGGTGAGGACAGCAGACGTGTTCTGCTTGTGCTCCGGTCTCCTTCGCCCCAAACCGGCAGATTAAAGCGTATTTGAGAACGCTAGTCGAGGTTAAACACCCTAGCCTTATATCTCACCCTACCTGGGACCGGATTTCTGGCTGAAAAGCAATTGAAGTTATGGCTGCATCGACTAAGACTGCTCGGCGAGAGAAGGAGCGTGTGGCCTCAGCGGCCAAAATGGCCGACGTGAACACGATGCCGCATTCACCGTCCTCACCGGCCTTCCTGGAGGAGGTTTCCTCAGCGGTAGCGGAGGCACCTTCCACCCAATTTGCAGCTCTACATGAGAAAATGGATACCTTACAGAACTCGGTGGGAGCTCTGGGGAATCGACTTCAGGAGGCTGAAGAGCGCATCGGGAGGGCGGAGGACTCTATTGAGAAGGTCACACAGGAGTTGACGACGCTGAGGGCCCAATTGCAAGCGCAGTCATCGAAAATTGACGATCTGGAAAATCGGTCACAACGCAACAATCTACAATTGATGGGCATCCCGGAATCGATTGCTGATAAAGATTTGAAACAGTATGTGGAGACCCTGCTCCCCCAGCTTTTTGAGGGAATAATGGAGGGAGGCAGCCTGATGATTGAACGTATCCATCGGGTAGGGAGCAAACAGCCTCGGGAACACAGGCCTAGGGTTGTACTCGCAAAATTCCTTCAATTCCCGCAAAAGGAGGCGATGCTCCGAGCCGCACAACAAAGGGGAGACTTAACACATGAAAACTTAACATTCAGAATTGCTCAAGACTACTCTGTTGCTCTCAGCCAGAGACGCAGAGCTTACGCTCCTCTCTGCCAAAAATTGATCACTGCAAAAGTTAATTTTTCGGTACAGTACCCTGCCCGGCTGCATGTCTTTCATAACGGGGCTCATCGGGCCTTTGATTCGGCAGATGAGGTAGCCTCTTATGTTGATGCCATCGTGAAAGGCGAGAGACTCTCTCCAACCAGCCCCTAAAGTTGTTTTGCGACTGGCTTAGACGTATGACTTTTCTTGGGGAGGACTTGGACTGGGAGGCTGTGTTGGCCTAGTGATGCCGAGTGCAGCCTGTGGATCCCCCCTCCCAATAGTACGAGCCTGCGAACTCAAGCCTGACAGGTTTGCCCTTGCTGTGTTGGAGGTGCTCGGTTGAATTTATGCAAGACCGGGAAGTAGGACAGGCCTGTAGTGGCTTTTGGACAGTCCCAAAGTACTGTGTTACTCCTGGCTCCATTTGTTTTTGTAGGCGATACTGGAGTTATAAATGCAAAAGGCTGATGGGACCATGCCTTGTTTATTTGATTATACCTGGAATATCTTTTACCTATGTGTTTTGTTTTTTGCTGTTGCTGTTGTTATCAGTTTTATGAATATGCGCTTGAGATGGTAAAGCTTAGTACCACAGTTAAATTGCTGATAACTCTGTGGTTAACTTTAGATGGAACAAATGTTGTTTATCATGTTACTGTTATTTTAAACCTGTGGTAATTTCTTTAGGGGGAGGGCGTAGAGTTTGCTAATTTTGCTGGGAGGAGGAGGATCTGGGGAGCGATGCTGGGTGGGGTGAAGAGGGGGATTAGCAGAGGGGGAGGGAGAAATCTTGAGACGGAGGGAAAAGGTACAATGGAATGGGAACTGGGGGAGAGCGAGGGGGGCGGGGCGGAGAGAGTGGAATGGGAAGAGAAGGGGGGAAGGAGCGAGAAAAGGAAAGGGTGGAGAGAGGGGCAGGGAGGGAAGGGAGAGGAGAGAAGAACTAGAGGGAAAGAGAAGGGAGAGGGAAGAGAGGAGAGGGGGGAGGGGGGGAAGGGAGGGAGGGTGGAGGAGAAGAAGGGGGGGGAAAACAGTGGGAAAGAAGGAATGAGAGCTGGAGGGAACCGAGAACTCCTGTAATGTGTTTCCCCCCACCCCCGTTGGCTAAGATCTGATGGGCGTGGCCCTTTACCGGACAGGCGAGACTTCGGGGGGGGGGGGGAAAGATGATGTGACCTCGGTGGCTGGTCCTGCCGATCTAGGCCTGTTCCCTATTTGTCGGATATGGTGGGGAGAGGGAGGGGGTTCCTTGGAGTACTCCTCTTGCTCATAGTACAGCCTTATTGTTGGGGTTCTTTTTCCTTCCTATTCCCTGTTTGACACTGCCTGTGATATATAAGATGACTGACCTGCGGTGGGAGGGGTGTTTCCCTCTTTTTTTTTTTTTCCTTTCTTCTCTCTTGTTTCTTCTTCCCTCTTCCTTCCTTACTTGGTTTTCGGGTTGACCCTCTAGTTGAGGGAGGAATTGACAGCTGGGGTCGAAGGAGACTGGACGCATCCAGGTGACCTGCGAGAGTAGTTTAATCTACCTCGTAGAGGCTAGGTGGTAGATGAAGAATCACTTAGTGGAAGGGATTGAGGAGTCATGGGGTGAGGGGGTGGGAAGGGGGGACATAGTCACACCTACATCAGGGTTATTACTCCTGGGCTATACCACTTTAGAAAGGGATGGGGGGGGAGCTCCAGGCTGGGAGGGCTCCCTCAAGAACAATGGTCCTTATGCTGTCAAAGTGCCCAATCTTAGCTATATTACTCTGAGGATCATTTCTTGGAATGTTTGTGGTTTGGGATGCCCAATTAAGAGGTCTAAAGTATTGCAGGCCCTGGCCAGGTAAAAAGTTGATATAGCTATGCTCCAAGAGACCCACCAGACGGCCGAAGAGCATAGTAAACTTGGTAGGGAGTGGGTAGGACGGGTGTGTGGGTCCCCGGCTAAAGAAAAGAAGGGTGGAGTTGCTATCTTGATTCATAAGCGTATACGGTTTGACATAGATCGGGAAGTTATCGATTCATCTGGGAGATTTTTGCTTCTGCATGGCATTTTAGAAGGGAAGCCGGTGATTCTTGGGAACATATATACCCCTAATGTCCTAGATCTTGGTCTGTATAACCGTTTGGCCTCCAAAATTGAGCTTTTGCCGGAAGCTCCAGTAATCTTGGGTGGTGACTTTAATGGAGTGATGGACGTGGAAATGGATACATCCAGGGGCTGGGGGTCTCGGGAGAGACGGCAGTCCACTCGGGCATTACTTTGCCTGCGTACAAGACTGGGACTGGTAGACCCATGGAGGTTATTGCATCCATCCGAGAAAGATTTTACGCACCAATCTCGCGCTCACGGCTCGTCTGCGCGAATTGATTACTTGTTGCTTACGGGAGGGCTGTTTGCTGCAGTGCGAGATGCACAGATTGGACCGGGGGAGATCTCAGATCATGCACTAATCTGGCTGGAGCTTCATTGGGGGGAGGCGACCCCTAAAACACGCATTTGGCGCTTTCCTATGGAACTTTATACAGACACTCAGTTCCGATCCTTCCTGCGTAGGCGCTGGCAGGAGTTCGAATTGGATCATAAGAGCCATCAGGAAGATCTTGAATTAGTATGGGAGACTGCTAAGGTGGTCTTACGCGGAGATATCATTGGCTTCCAGGCTAGAAAGCGGAGATTAATGTCCGAGCGTATTATTCGCCTTGAAAAGGAAGTCACGAAGTTGAGACGGATCTGTGCACGTAACCCGAATGCAGGTCTTAAGAGACAGCTTTGGGAGACTCAGACAGTATTGAACGAGGTCTTGCATCAACGGGCAAAAAAATCTATCTTATATTACTGCTACAAGTTATATAGCCAGGGGGATAAACCCGGGAAATTGTTGGTTCGGTGCTTGCGTGGTCCCCGGGGTTCAAGGTTATTCCCTGCGTTAAGGGACGACCGGGGAGAGCTTTATAGGAATAGCCCACAGATTGCTAAGGTGTTCCGGTCCTTCTTCCAGAACCCATATACCGCGGAGACAGACTCCCCTATGCAGATGAGAGATTATTTCGCAGACTTGGATCTCCCTCATCTAACTGAGGCGCAAAGAGTGCAGTTAGACCAACCGATTACAGTGCAAGAGGTGCAGACCGTTATATCTAAGGCGAGCTGTTATAAATCTCCTGGGCCTGATGGGATGGGCGTGGAATTTTATAAGATTCTGAGCGATTTGGTGTCTCCGACCCTCCTGGCGGTGCATACTAGGAGAGCCGAACAGGGTTTTTTTTGTTGGGGCAGTAACCAAGCCCATATTATACTTATTCCGAAACCTGAGAAGGACCCGCTTCGAGCAGCTTCCTATCAACCTATCTCGCTCCTCAATTTTGATCTTAAATTGCTGGCGAAGATTTTAGCGGAGCGTTTAGCAGACGTCCTAGGCCAGCTGGTCCATGATTCGCAGGTAGGCTTTGTGAAATCTAGATATGCAGTGCGTAACTTACGGAAAATCTTGGCGTCGTTAGAATTGGTGCAACGGAGAGATCAGAAGTCTCTACTAATAAGCTTTGACGCCGAAAAAGCTTTTGACAGGGTCAGTTGGCAATATCTACAATATCTGCTCCCGCGCTATGGCCTTGGTGATTCCTTTTGTTAAATGGTGAGATGCTTATATGCAGATCCGATGGCGGCGATTTCGTGTAATGGGCTGCTCTCTGAGGCTTTTCCTCTTCGTCGAGGGACTAGGCAGGGATGCCCCCTCTCTCCCCTTCTTTTTGTCCTGTCCTTGGACCCTCTTATACGAAAAGTAGAACGGTCCCGCGAGATACGGGGCATTAATATGGGTAGGCAGGTGTTTAAAATTTCCGCCTTTGCGGACGATCTCCTGGTCCATCTGTTATCACCCCAAGAATCTTTGCCGGCGTTGTTGCAGGAATTTAAGGCCTTTGGGCAGTTTGCGGGCTTTTGTATTAATAAAGATAAATCGGAGGCCTTGGATATCTCGGGTCACTTGAGGCCTGCGTGGCAGGGTGATTTCCCCCTCAGATGGGCCGAAGACCACTTTGTGTATTTGGGGATTATTTTAACGTCTCAGCCAGCGCAACTCTATAGGGCCAATTTGAATCGGGTGATGACTAAATTACGAGCCCAGTTGCAGGCGTGGGGACCTCTCCCGTTGTCTTTATCGGGGAGAATAGCTGCGGTTAAGATGGTATTCCTTCCTCGGATACTTTACTGGCTACAAACCCTCCCGGTTTGGGTTTTACAGCGAGATCTTCTTCAGCTTGAAGGGACGATTAAAGTCTTTTTATGGAAGGGGGCGAGAGCACGTATCCCTTATAGGAGGTTGATGGGAGGATGGAGACAGGGGAGGTTGGGGCTTCCGGATCTGGGGGCATATGCCTTGGCCTGCCAGGCTCGGCACCTGGGGGACTGGCTGGGAGGCACTGAGGTTTTCACTCCTAGGACCTTAGAGGAGGCTTGTGTCGCCCGTATTCATTATTAGCCCTCTTGCATCAGAAGAACCGTCTACTTCCGAATCATATTACTGGAAGTGTGCTCCTAGGCTCAGTACGGCGAACTTGGCGGCAGTTAAATATATATTGGAAGAGAAGTTGGAAAGCCTCGAGTTGGCTACCGCTCCAGGGTAATGTAAGTTTTACCCCAGAAACAGATACAGCGATCTTGCGAGACTGGGCAGCGAAAGGAATCTGTAATATCGGGCATGAAGTGGAACCCTCTGGCAAATGTAAACCCTTCTCATCGCTTAGGGCGGAATATGATTTGGACCCGATCCACCTTTTTTCATACCTGCAGCTTTCTCACTATGTGACTTCATTGCCAGCTGCGGAGCTTCATGCAGACCGCTCGGCACAGATTCTAGAATTTTTTGACCTGGGGGAGGAAACCTCACCATCAATAAGATTATTGAGGGCTAGGTTGGATAGGTATAGACCTCCCCCGGACTACCGAAATGTAGAAGCAGCATGGGCTAAGGAGATGGAGCGAGAGATCCCCCCGGGTACTGTTCTCAAGGGCCTTCGACGGATGGCTGATCTTGCAGAGGGAGTGCGTTGGAGAGAAATACATTTTAAATCTCTGACTAGGGTATACCTTTCGCCGCGGCGGGCCTTTCGCAGTCATATGACTGTAGATGGCAGTTGCCCGAGGTGCTCCGACCCAATGGCGACCTTACTGCATATGTGGTGGGGTTGCCGACTTATCCGGCCTTACTGATCAAGACTCTCTTCATACATGCAGGGTTTGTTGGGACAACAGGTGGGTTGGAATGTCTTGTTTGTCACATTGGATTGCTTAGGACTTACACACCCCAAAGGCAAATGGGAGCGGCTACTAGTGCGTAAGGCATGCTTGGTGGCTAAAGGGTCCATACTTCATAGATGGCGGGAATGGTGTCCGCCTACCTTCTGGGAATGGCGGAATAGTTTCCACCAATTGATGCTTGCGGAGTGTAGGAGCGCCCGGGGGAACCCTCGTAGGTGGCCATCCTTTCAGATACTTTGGGATCCATACATCCAAAATTTGAGCCCTCGTAGCCGTAATGAAGTCTTACAATGGGCAACAACCGAGAAAATTGTAGACCCCTGTAGGTGATATGGTGGTGGATTTAGTGGTAAGCCTAGTTGAATATACCTTTGATGGAGTGAAAGTATTAGGTGATGACTATGAATGTGGGGAGAGAGGGGGAGGGAGGGAAGAGGGGGGATATAGATGTTTAATATAACCAACAAAAAACACCTGTAAACCTTTCTTGCCCTCCGATGTGGGGATCAGAGTCCCCCCCCCCCTCGGGGATTGCTTATTGCTTGATGTTATTGTTTATTGCTGGTGTATAAATAAAGTTTAGAAAAAAAAAAAGGTTGAGAAGTCCTACCCTAGGCAAATCTTTAGCCTTATGCACCACCCCTTCCCTGCTGAGATATTAATAATTAAACTCAACAATTATGATCATCCCAATATCAATACTGTATCAGTACCGTATCAATACTGTAAAAAAGCATAACTGGACATCATGGGGGTCATTTTAGAAGCCCTATTCATGCTTTGGTCGTCCAAAGCACAGAGACATCTCCAGTGCCATTTTAGAAGCCGAGTCAGTGGATGTCCCCAGTGTGAGAACGTCCATGTCTGAATGGGGATGTGGTGGAGGCACGGCTTAGACATTCTCAGGAACCTGGAGGTCCCAGACATCTGGCATTGTGTCTAAGTTCAGACCTGCTCCAGACACAAACAGGCATCTGAAAAGTGCTTGTTTTGGCTGAAAAACATCCAGAGAGTGTAGAGGAAGAAGCGCTCTATCATCCCCAGTACTCAGCACAATGCCAGCGATAGCAGCAGTGAGATTTGAACCCTGGCTTCCACTACTCTAACCATTAGGCTATTCTTAGATGTGCAGGTTTGGAAATACTATTCTGGGGATGTCTATGCAGATGTCTATATCGGGCACATCCAGGTTTGTGATATCATGTCGGCACCTAGATGTGCCTGCTTTTTCTTTCAGATGTTTTGGCTTAGACATCCCAGATTGCGCTTCAAAAATCCCCCTTCATATTTTTAAATAATAAACTCTGCTCTGTATGTATGTGTGTGCCCCGCTCTCTCTGCAGGCAAAAGAATGTGCTGATGGCTCTTTGAGTTTGTGGGGCTGTCGGGATCTCCTGTCTTACTTTCACTGCTGATGCTCTTTGCTGCCCTCAGAAGCTGCTGTCCTGCAATGACTATGTTTATAGAAACAACTTCTTTGCATTCTGGATTTGCACTTGAAGGCAGTAGCTTGACTACTTCCCACAAGGGACTCACAGCTACCAGATGTGTAAATTTACAATAGAATTACTGCACCTTGGAAAATGGAACATTTCCTGCAGTTGAGAGATTCAGTGGACATTATCAGTAGCAAGTATTCTCTCAGTATAACTAGCAGACCCCACAGGGCAATACCACTGATACACAGAGAAACCTCTCTTGCAGACAGTTATCTGAGGTTAGAGGCTGTTATTGCAGGTGCTGTGAGTTAAGTGTATTTATTTGCTTCTTGCATTACCATAAGCAAGCACCTCTCCCATTCTAAGACACTCGCAGTCCAATGCAGACGTGCTATTAACTATGTACATCTCTATGCAGCACACCGATAGCATGCAACTTCAGTGCCGGCATGCAGAAAGGGGCAGATATGCAAATTAGCCACATGTTAAACTGGGATTGCAAGCCAAACACATGCACACAGAACTCGGCGCAAGTTTGGCATGCTATCCCAGAGAAACAGGGTCACTGTGTGACTGATTTGCATATGCACCCCGACAGTATTTTGATGGCATCGGGAGCTTTCCCTGATGCCTGGATCATCTGAGGTGAAGTGTCAAACTTCCCCTCAAATGATCCAGGCATTAGGGAAAGCCCCGATGCCATCAAAATACCATCTGGGGGCCCATGCCCCCGACACTCAGCCCCTGTCAGAAACCAAATCCCTGGAGGCCCAGCAGCCTCAAACTGCCCACTCCCCACCCGGTACCTTTATGATGGAGTGTGAGTTTTGCCACGTGCTCCCGCCCCTGCGTCGTCATCTTGAAAAATGGTGGTGCCTGGCCCCACGCAGTGCCAGACTGCCACTGACCGTGGGTCATTTTTAATTGGGTGGATGGGGGAACTGGGGCAGCTGGCCACCAGGTTTTTGGCTTCTGTTGTTGGTCGGCATCGGGGGGGCAACGGTATTTGTATGGCATCGAGGGCTTTCCGTGATGTCTGGATCATCTGAGGAGAAGTTTGACACTTCACCTCATATGATCCAGGCATCGGGGAAAGCCCTTGATGCCTTCAAAATACTTTTGGGGGCACATGCAAGACGCTTAAGCCACTTCCAACCCAGGCGTAGAGATATGGGTGCTTTGACCGGTTACATAATCTTCTATGCGTTTCTCTGCTTTAGGCACAGACAATATTAGAATAGCATTTTAATATGTGCAGCTCATTTGCCTATAATTTAAATAATCTTGGCATTACTGTGTGTACTTGCTTTCCCTTTGCTATATACACATGCGCCAGTCTCTTTTCTACATTTGGTTTGTTGGAACTTGTGCCTATAAGTTGCATTATCTTATTTATTTTTATTTATTTATTTCAACTTCTTATATACCGCACTCTTTGACATCAGCGCGGTTTACAAATAACAGAAAGGAACCAGAACAACAGGCTGTTTGGTATTACATATAACAGGAGTATCAACTTGGATAACATGGGAGAACTATTTACATGGAGTATATAATCTATTAGCTAGATAGCATGCTCGAACTATTTACATAAAATTAGCAGTGATGCTTGGAACAAGAGGGATATTGTGGATTATACTAGGGTGAGGCTGTTATGTTACGGTTCATGTAGGGTAGTATTTGATGAAAAGGTGCAGTTTAAGGGCCTTTCTGAACTGGGTTAGGTCGGTTATGGCGCGGAGATCAGGTGGGAGAGCATTCCAGTATTTTGGTGCGCTAAACATGAAAGCTCTGTTTGATGTTGATAGGCTGCACGTTGTTATAGCCTTTGGGGTTGTTAGTGAGTTTAATGCTGCATGTCTCCTATTTCTATTTGATGGGACGGATTGGATGAGTTTGGTAAGTGATGTGGACGATAAACCATTTAAGGCCTTGAATGTGAGAAGGAGGGTTTTGAATGTAAGTCTTCCGTGTATAGGGAGCCAATGGAGCTCTTTGAGGATAGGTGTAATGTGTTCACTTCTGGCCGCTCCTAGAAGAACCCTGGCAGCGGTGTTCATTGCGAGTTGCAGGGAGCTTATTGTGGATTGTGGGAGTCCTTGTAGAATGGAATTGGCGAAGTCGAAGTGCGGCAGTATCAGTGCTTGGTAGATGGTTCTGAAGTCTTCGTGGTCTAGTAGGGGACGCAGGTGTCTAAGAGTGCGTATTTTGAAGTATACAGATTTTACGATATTGTTTATGTGTGATTTCATGTCGAGCCTATGGTCTAGTGTGACTCCGAGGTATTTTATTGTATCCTTGGTGCCTAGGTCAGCTCCCTTGACACTTATATGTGGTGGTGGGGTGAAGTTGGGGTCTCTTGTGATAAAGAGAACCTCAGTTTTCTTATGCTGAATGCGGAGGTTCTGTGACAGGAGCCATTGTGATACTGCATCGAAGCAGTTTGTTATAGGCAGTAAGTCCATTTGCATTGTGGAAAATGGCATGTAGAGTAGGATATCGTCAGCGTATATCATACATTTCACATTGAAGGACCTGATGATATCGCAGATAGGCTGCATATAGACGTTGAACAAGAGGGATGAGAGTGAGGACCCCTGCGGAACGCCTTGTCTTTGATGGAAGAGTTTTGATTCTCCTGTTGCGGATTTGACGTATTGCATTCTGGTGTCGAGGTATGATTTACACCATTCAAGTGCTGAGTTGCAAATGCCTTTTCCTTCCAGTCGACCGAGGAGAATCTCGTGATTTACCGAGTCAAACGCTGCTGCTATATCCAAGAAGATTAGCACGACGCCTTGTCGGATGTTGTCTATGGTATTGAGAATATCATTGAAGAGGGTGGTAAGCAGTGTCTCGACGCCGTGGAATTCTCTGAAACCGTGTTGAGAATAGTCTAGAGGGGCTGCGGAGTCGATGTGGTCTTGGATTTGGCGCTGTGCCTCTTTCTCAAAGATCTTTGCTAAGAGGGGGATACTGGCTATTGGCCTGTAGGAGTCTGGCCGTTTTGGATCCAGTTTAGCGTTTTTCAGTAGTGGCCTGATGGATGTGAGTTTTAATGCAGATGGGAAGGCGCCAGTAGTGAAAGAGAGGTTCATGATTCTTGCAATGAAGGTGCTAAAGTCACCCCGCAGGTCCTTTATCCAAAAGGCTGGGCAGGGATCGGTTTGTGCAGTGGTCGTGTTGAGTGAGGAGATGGTGTCTTCAATGTGTTTAGAAGAAAGCGCGTGAAGTGCGGATAGGGATGTTGGGCAGGTCGTTTCTTGTAAGGCATGTTGGTCTTTCTGCATCGACCCAAAAGAGCAGAACTCAACATGGATGGCCTTAGGGAGTCTGCTTTACATGCAGAGACTCACACATGTTCTGACCAAGAGCACAGATAAGAACATAAGATATGCCATACTGGGTCAGACCAAGGTCCATCAAACCCAGTATCCTGTTTCCAACAGTGGCCAACCTAGGTCATACGTACCTAGCAGTTTCCCCAAAAGACACAGGTTCCGCAATGCTTGTAGTGGGTCAAGCATTGATATCCTGGGTCCCTTCTTAATAATGGTTTATGGACCTTTCCTCCAGGAACTTGTCCAAACCTATTTTAAACCCAGCTACACTAACAGCCTTTACTACATCCTCCGGTAACAAATTCCAGAGTATGATTACACGTTGAGTGAAAAAATATTTTCTTTTATTAGTCTTAAATAGTTTACCCTGTAGCTTCATTGTATGTCCCCTAGTCTTTCTATATTCTGATAATGTAAACAATCGATCTACGTTTACCCGTTCCACTCCGTTCATTAATTTATAGACTTCTATCATATCTCCCCTCAGCCGTCTCTTTTCCAGGTTAAAGAGCCCTAACCTTTCTTCATAGGAGTATCCTTCCATCCCCTTTACCATTTTGGTGGCTCTTCTCTGAACCTTTTCTAAAATCGCTATATCCTTTTTAAGATACGGTGATAAGAATTGCACACAATATTCAAGGTGCGGTCTCACCATGGAACGATATAGAGGCATTATAATATCTTTTGTTTTATTTTCCATTCCTTTCCTTATGATATCTAGCATTCTATTTGCCCTCTTGGCTGCCGCAGCACACTGGGCCGAGGGTTTTAACATCTTATCCACAATGACGCCTAAATCTTTTTCCTGGGTGGTGGTTCCTAATGTGGAACCTTGCATTGTGTAACCGTAGTTTGGGTTGTTCTTCCCTAGGTGCATAACTTTGCACTTGTCCACATTAAATTTCATCTGCCATTTTGATGACCAGTCTTCCAATTTATCAAGATCCTCTTGCAATTTTCCACAATCCTCTTGGGTTTTAACAACTTTAAATAGTTTTGTGTCATCTGCAAATTTGATAACCTCACTCGTTATTCCTCTTTCCAGGTCATTTATGAATATGTCAAAAAGCAGCGGATCTAGCACAGATCCCTGGGGTACACCATTATTCACCTTTCTCCATTGGGAAAATTGGCCATTTAGCCCAAACCTCTGCTTTCTATCTTTTAACCAGTTCCTGATTCACAGTAGTACACTGCCTCCTATCCCATGACTCTTTAGTTTTGCAAAAAGTCTCTGATGAGGGACCTTGTCAAAGGCTTTCTGAAAGTCTAGATACACTATATCAACCGACTCACCTTTGTCCACCTGTTTATTCACACTTTCAAAAAAACAACAGATTAGTAAGACAAGATCTTCCTTGTCTAAAGCCATGTTGGCTGTCTCCCATTAGGCCATCAATGATAAAGGCAACTAACTCTGTATTGCAATTAGAAAGTATAGTTTGTTCAAGTGTAGACTAGAAAAACTTGATGGACAAAGGTATGCATATATCAATATATTTTCTTGGGAGCTAACGTGGTCTCAGTATTCATGGACAGGAAAGAGAAACTTCTGATCATTAGGCCATGACTATCTACATGCTGAGTAATTTTATTCTTTATGATGGTTTCTACCATTTTTCCCGGTACTGACGTGAGGCTCACCGGTCTGTAGTTTCCCGGATCATCCCTGGAACCCTTTTTAAAAATTGGTGTTACATTGGCGATCCTCCAATCTTCAGGTATTAGAGATTATTTTAATGATAGTTCACAGATTACTAATAGCAGGTCCGTAATCTCATATTTCAGTTCTTTCAACACCCTTTAATGTATACCATCCAGCCCAGATGATTTGCTACTCTTCAGTTTTTCTAATAGTTGTAATACATCTTCCCAATGTATCAATATTTCCTTCAATTCTTCCGCAGATGAACTGCTACTTCATTGTATTCCAGGTTAGAGCTCTCAGAGCACGTGGAGGTCTTTATTTCTGAAAAGTCTAAATCAGGGCTATTCTAAATTTGGAACTATAGATGGTATCACAGAGGGTAGTTTTATAACAAGCCATCTAATCAGTGTCCTAAGTATGCATATAACTTTTCTATTGATAATTACCCCTTGAAAAGTACATGCATATATTTTCACCAATGGTACACACAAATTTCTCAGTTTATATCGCACACATATTTTATGAAGTAGGTTGGCATATTCAGCAGAGGTGGCTATGCTAAATAAAGTGTCTAGCCATCACCGCTGTCATTGAGACTAGATATTCAGCAGCAAAATATATCCAGTTTCTGAATATCTGGGCTGGCCGGATAGTGGAGACACTTTCTAGTCAGCCGCATCATTCAGCGCTAAGCTATTAAAATTAGGACAGCCATTCACTGATCCTGACTTTAGCCGCTTAAGCTATCCAGTTAGAGACTGAATATTGCCTCTGACTCAAGAGCGTCTCTAGTGTCCAGCCAGCCCGAATACTCAGTGGCGGAAACCGCTGCTCCTGCCCCTGCTCCACCCACAGACCATCCTGGTTTTAATTGGGCAGTTATTTGGTGGTCTGTGGGGATATTCAGCGAATTAACTGGTTAGGGCCACTGAATATCACTGTGATATTCAGTTAACATGTCCAGTTAACAGGTCTCCTAATCAGCTAAAATACTTTGAGAATGTCCCCTAGGCATACAGTATAAGCCCAAATTCCATCCCATACCACCCCCAGGCACACCTGAACTTAGGTGAGATAAACATATGCACATACAGAGCATAAGAACATAAGTTTAGGTGCATATTTTCTTGGCAATTTTACCTATGGTATGCTTCATAAAATTACCTCATAGTGTCACTTTTGCTGTAGAAGTTTTTTTTCAAGTGTTATATTGGCCACTGTTTTTACCTAGCAAGGAATCACTGGTCCAGCTATCAGCGCCTGTGGTATGGATAAGTGCCGAAGACCTGGATATTCCACAGCACTATATAGACAGTGCCTCTGACTATCCTCACGGACCACCTTGGCGGTATCCATCTAGTATCAGGCCATTCTCTACGCAGAACTAGGATGGAGCCGCAGCAATCTCGCTGGGCAGCAGAATAAACAAAAGGGGCAGGGAAGTCTTTCTCGCCCCTTTTGTTTGTTGCTAGGATGGAGCCTGACATGATGATGGCAATTTTATAAGGGTTGGCTAGATTTACACATGTTTTAACAGGCATACTAACATAGTATATGACGAAAGATAAAGACCAGTATGGTCCAACTTGTCTGCCCAGCAAGGTGGCTAGAGTAGGTGCATATGAAGGGATCCACTGTGTCTGTCCCATGCCATTTTGAATTCTGTCACTGTGTTTGCCCCCACCACTTCCATTGGGAGGGCATTCCAAGCATCCACCGTCCTTTCAGTGAAAAAGTACTTACTGATGTTGCCTTTCAGTTTAGCCCCTTGCAGCTTCATGTTATGCCCTCTAGTTTTACAGCTTCCCAATCTTTGAAAAAGGTTTGTTTGTTAATTAATACCCTTTAAGTATTTAAAGGTCTGTATCATATCTCCCCTGTTTCTCCTCTCCTCTACCATATACATATTTAGGTCTTCAAGTCTCTTTTCATACATCTTCTGCCACAGGCTTCAAATCATTTTAGCTGCCTTCCTCTGAACCTTTTCCCATTTATTTATATACTTTGTAAGATATGGTCTCCAACATTGAACACAATATTCCAAGTGACGCCTCACCAGAAGCAATAGTACCTCTTCCTTTCTGCTGGTAATTCCTCTTTGTATGCAACCCAGCATCCTTCTGGCTTTGGCCACTGCCTTGTCGCACTGTTTTGCCACCTTTGCCTGCCTCCTCCGAAACAATCATTCCAAGATCCTTCTCCTGGTCTATGCATACCAACCTCTCACTCCCTATTGCATACAGTTTCCTTGGATTTTTGCATCCCAAGTGCATGATACTGCACTTCTTCATATTAAATCTTAATTGCCAAGCATTAGATCATCTTTCCAGCTTTTGTAGATCTTTCCTCATGATATTCACTCCTTCAAGAGAGTCAACTCTGTTGCAAATTTTCATGTCATTTGCAAAAAGACAGACTTTTCCATTTAGTCCTTCAGCAATATCACTCACAAATACATTGAACACTGCCAATCCAAGGACCGATCCATGGAGCATGCCACTACTCATTTTTCTTTCATCCGAGTGAGTTACATTTACCATCACCTTCTGTCATCTGTCAGTCAAGCAATTTCTGATCCATTTCACCACCTTGGGACCCATACCCAGGCTGTTCACTTTATTGATAAGCCTCCTACAAGGAACAATATCAAAGGCTTTGCTGAAGTCTAGGTAGATCACATCCATCGCATGCCCTTGATCTAGTTCTCTGTTCACCCAGTCAAAGAACTCAATCAGATTTGTTTGGCATGATCGTCCTTTGGTAAAACCATGTTGCCTTGGATCATGCAATCTATTGGTTTCGAGAAAGTCCACTATTCTCTCTTTCCGGAGTGCCTCCATTACTTTTCTCGCTACCAAGGTAAGTCTTATGTTTGTCACTTCTTCCCTATTACCACTTTTGTGAAGAGGTACGACATCAGCCTTTCTCCAGTCCTGTGGAACTTCTCCTGTCTTAAAGATCTATTGAAAACATCCTTTAAAGGCCTTGTAAGAACTCTCTGAGCTCTTTCAGTATCCTGGGATGTATCTCATCCGGTCGCATGGCCTTGTCCACTTTCAGTTTTGCATGCTATTCAAACACATCATCTTCTGTAAATGGTATAGTATCTACTCCATTCCTATTTGCATAAGAACATAAGAACATAGGATATGCCATACTGGGTCAGACCAAGGTCCATCAAGCCCAGTATCCTGTTTCCAACAGTGGCCAATCTAGGTCATATGTACCTAGCAGTTTCCCCAAAAGACACAGGTTCCACAATGCTTGTATTGAGTCAAGCATTGTTATCCTGGGTCCCTTTTTAATAATGGTTTATGGACCTTTTCTCCAGGAACTTGTCCAAACCTTTTTTAAACCCAGCTACTCTAACAGTCTTTATTTACTACATCCTCCGTTAACAAATTCCAGAGTTGAGTGAAAAAATATTTTCTTTTATTAGTCTTAAATAGGTTACCCTGTAGCTTCATTGAATGTCCTAGTCTTTCTATATTCTGATAACGTAAACAATCGATCTATGTTTACCCATTCCACTCCGTTCATTAATTTATAGACGTCTATCATATCTCCCCTCAGCCGTCTCTTTTCCAGGTTAAAGAGCCCTAACCTTTTTAGCCTTTCTTCATAGGAGTATCCTTCCATCCCCTTTACCATTTTGGTGGCTCTTCTATGAACCTTTTCTAATAACGCTATATCCTTTTAAGATATGGTGACCAGAATTGCACACAATATTCAAGGTGCAGTCTCATCATGGAACAATATAGAGGCATTATAATATCCTTTGTTTTATTTTCCATTCCTTTCCTTATGATATCTAGCATTCTATTTGCTCTCTTGGCCGCCACTGCACACTGGGCAGAGGGTTTTAACATGTTATCCACAATGACGCCTAAATCTTTTTCTTGGGTGGTGGTTCCTAATATGGAACCTTTGCATCGTGTAACCATAAAGTCACCCAGTATGATCACTTCCCCCTTCATGGCTACCTTTGCACCTATCCATTTCTTCGGATTGAGTTGCAGGCCTGTAGACTAAACCAGTATGGACCATAGTGCCATCTCTTCTAACCAACACTATCCACAATGCTTCTTCTTTTCCCCATGTCCCCTGCATTTTAATAGCTTTAATATTCCTTTAGACACATAGAGCTACTCCTCCTTTGCTGCCTTCTCTATCTCTTCTAAATAAATTATAGCCAGCTATGGCTATATCCCATTCATGCGACTCATTAAACCATGTTGCTGTAATGGCCACAATGTCCAAGTCCTTTTCCACCATTAGGGCTTCCAGGTCAGGTACTTTGTTGGCTAGCTTCGAGCATTTGTGTTCATTGCTTTCCAACATTTGTTGACTGGCTTGCTGGTATTTTGCATGGATTTTATCCTGCACTCCTTTTCCCACTTGCCATTGATGTGTGGGTTAATAGTGTGGCTATTAATAAAGTGAAGTAGGCACGTGTTATTTTTACAAGTAGAGCGTAAGTGATGGGATATGTGTGGCAAACCTAGGTGCGAGCACTTAACTCAGGGTTGATTCAAATGCCTATGCTTAGATTTGTAAGAAACACATGTAAATTATTGTAGTTTATAAGGTATGCATGTAAATTTGCACTCTGCCCAATACATGCCCATAGTCAATGTATGCACTATTGGTCTAATGTGCTTACTTTCAGAATAGCGACTGACTACGTTACGCATATCAGTGGCCATTTATATATGTAAAATACTAATATACTATGATTAATGTGTGTAAACTGGTGTGGAAATTTAGGTGACCCTTATAAAACTACCCTCAATCCATGCATCAGTGCTGCTAGACAGAAAACTATCCGGAAAGCTGCCCATTGGCTCTTCAGATAGCCTAGCCATATAGTGGCACTGAATATCTGGCGCTGTTCAGTATTCAGTGCCATTCACTATCTGGTTACCAGCATTGAATATCCAGACAATTTTTAACCATGGTGGTTGGCATTTTAAAAAATGCCAGCTGCTGAGAATAAATATTAACCCATACATTTTTAGGTTTTTGCACATTTTTTGGAAATCAAATCCCTCCAACCGAACACTGAAATTTCACTTAAGGTGTAATATTATGTCCTTGGATCCCAGACATAAGACATGATGTGTATTGTGTATTAACTTAGGGGACAAACAAAGAAGGACAACAAAGTTCACCATGGAGACACAATTTATTCCAACAGAGAGGTAAGCCTGACACACGTTTCGGCCAGGGGCCTTCGTCTACACATGTGACTTTTAATTATTGTCCTTTATGAACCTTAGTTTCTGCAAATGTTTGTTTTGTATATGATCTTTTTTTAAATGTTGTATTATGTTTTAATCTTGTTTTTAACAGTTTTAGCAATACTTTATTGCATATAGATGTTATATAATATATTACTTCTGGTTCACTGGGATTTTAATTAATTATTTATGTTTGTCTATAATTTAAAACATTGAGATTCTTTAGTACTTTTGATATTTATTTGCTATGACTAACATATGTATGTTTTTATCTTACTTATTGGTTTCTTTCTTTTTATTATCTTTTTATTATAATTTCAGAGGTTTTGGTCCCCTGATAAATGCCCCCGGCCGAAACGTGTCGGGCTTACCTCTCTGTTGGAATAAATTGTGTCTCCATGGTGAACTTTGTTGTCCTGCTTTGTTTGTCCCCTGTGTCGCTGCAGGAGGGGTGTCCCCCTTTTGCCTGTGTATTAACGTAGACACATAGGAGCACTTTTACTAATGGGCGCTAGGTTGAGAAACATGACAGCAGAAAAAGACCACATGGCTTGTTTAGTCTGTCCTTCCATATCAACTACAGTAGTCCCCTTTTTACCTTTATAGATCCTCTGTGTTTGTCCCATGCTTTTTTGAATTCAGATTATGTCCTTGTGTCCACCACTTCCACTAGGATACTATTCCATTTACCTACCACTCTTTCCATAAAGAAATATTTCCATATATTGCTCCTCAGTCTATCCCCTTTCACTCTCATCCTATGTCCCCTCATAGCAGAGCTTGCCTTCAATTGAAAGAAATCCTCCTGTACATTTATGAAAGAAATCCTCCTGTACATTTATGCCACGGAGGTATTTAAATGTCTCTTTCATATTGCCCCATCCAGCCTTTCCTCCAAAGTATACATATTAAGATCTTTAAGTATATCCTCATATGCTATATAACAAAGAACACTAACCATTTTAGTAGCCACCGTCTGCACCAACTACAACCTGCTTATATCCTTCTGAAGGGCAGTCTCCAGAATTGCACACAATACTCCAAATGAGGTTGCATCAGAGACTTATATAGAGGCACTATCACCTACTTTCTTCTGCTGGCCATTCCTCTCCCTATACACTAAGCATCCTTCTAGCTTTCGCAGTCACTTTTTCTACCTGTTTATCTACTTTAAAATCATCAGACACAATTACACCCAGGTCCTGCTCTTTTGTGGACAGAAGAACCTCACCTCCTATACTATACTGCTCCTTTGAATTTTTGCAGCCCAAATGCATGACTCTACATTTTTCAGCATTAACTTTCAGCTGCCAAATTCCAGACCATTCTTCAAGCTTAGCTAGATCCCTCCTCATGTCATCTAACTCCTTCCGAGGTGTCTATTCTATTGCAAATTTTGATATCATACGCAAACAAGCAAACCCTACCCGACAGCCCTTCTGCAATATCACTGACAAAGATGTTAAAAAGAATCAGACCAAGGACAGATCCCTGCAGCACACCACTGGTAACCTTCTTCTCCTCAGAGTAAGCTCTATTTATCTGTACACTTTGTCACCTCCCACCCAACTAATTTCCAACCCAATCAGTAACATTAGGGTCCATCCCTAGGTTGCTCAATTTGTTTATAAGTCGCCTGTGTGGAATGGTGTCAAAAGCTTTTCTGAAATCTAAATAAGCCACATCTAGTGTTCTCCTTCGGTCCAACTCCCTAGTCACCCAATCAAAGAAATCAATCTGAGTTGTCTGACAAGACCTGCATCTGGTGAATCCATGCTGCCTCAGATCTTGCAATCCATTGGACTCCAGAAACCTCACTATTCTCTCTTTTAGTAGCCTTTCCAATAATTTACTAAGCACAGATGTTAGACTAACCGGCCTGTAGTTCTCAATGTCATCTTTATGTCCAATTTTGTGTAAAGGGACCACATGTGCCTTTCTCCAGTCCAGGTCAGACAGTGGAGCTGATAGAACATCCCCATTCCTTCAGTATCCTTGGATGTATCCTATGGCTTTGTCGACTTTTAAGTTCAGCTAGTTTTTCATGAACACAGTCTTCTGAAAATTGTTTGAGATCCCCGTAACTTCTATTCCTATTTGTGGATGTTTTCTGAGGTCCTGCTCCTGGACCTTCATCTGTGAACACAGAACAGAAACATTTGTTAAGCAATACTGGTTTATCCTCATCAATTTCTGCATATTCATCCCCTGCACCCTCGAGTCTGACAATACCACTTTTGCCCTTCCTCCTCTCACTAACATATTTTAAAATTTTCTTATCACTGCATTTTATTGCATTGGCTATTTCTTCTTCTTTTTGTACTTTTGCTTTCTTGACTACTTTGCTAGCTTCTCTAAGTTTTTCAAATATAGATGCCTGACTACCTCTCTCTGTGATCTCTTGTATTTCATGAAAGCCTCCTTCTTTTTCTTCACTTTTCCAACTACTTTTTTGAGAACCATAGCAGCCTCCTTTTCCTTTTACATTTCTAACAAAAGGTTTGTTGCCCTTAAAATATCCCCTTTCAGTTTTGCCCACTGTTTTCCTATATCCCCCAGTTGTTCCCATCCCACTAACGACTCTTTGAGGTATTGTCCCATCTTGGCAAAGTTAGTTTTCCTAAATTCTAAGACCCTTGATTTTGAATAGATTTTATCAGCCCTAGTCCTAATACTGAACCATACCATCTGGTGATCACTGGATGCAAGATGATCTCCCACTGTAACGTCAGAAAACACTTTCCCCATCACATCTGGGTTCTATTACCAGTTGCCTGAATAGCTCTCCCTATACAGAATCCAGGATCTTGCTACTTCTAGATGACACCATAGCAAGGATGTGCCAATCCACATCCGACATACTGAAATCACCTATCAGTAGCACTTCTCCTTTCGTGGCAATACTGTGTATGTCTTCTATTAAATCTTCATCCACTTCTATGCTGTGTGAGCGGGATCTGTATATACAGTAACTCCAATATAAATGGATTTCCCTTTCCCTCTTTCTAGTTTAACCCACAGTGCCTCCTCTCTTCCTTTTAAGCCCTGCAATTCTATAGATTTAATATTATTTTTTATATATAGTGTCACTCCATCTCCCCTTCTTCCTACCCTGTCCATCCTCATTAAAGTATAGCCCAGTATAATTACATCCCAGTCATGGTTTTCTGTGACCATGTCTCCGTAACCACTACAAAATCCAAGTCAGACTCTTCCATTAAAGCCTCAACATCTGAGATTTTATTTTCCATGCTACAGGCATTTATATACACCACTTTCCAGATGTTGCCCCTATTAATCATTTCTACAGAGGTATTTAATGTTTCACTTACCTGGGAGTTTTCTTCACTTACCTGGGGACTCTCTTCATCCATCCCCAATGAATCTAGTTTAAGTCCCTCTTCGGTAGGTTAGACACTTTGATTCTTCTTGGACAGATAGATGGACACCGTCTCTACTCTTCAGCCCCTGGAACATTATCCCATGGTCCAGGAAACCAAAACACTCAATGACACCATCCATGCAGCCATGTACATCTTCAGTATGCAAGCTTCTCTGCCTCGGCCTTTACCCTCAACAGGAAGGACTGAAGAGAACACCACCTGCACACCTGTCTGCTTTACCCAGGGCCGGCCCGTCCATTGAGCAAGAATGTTTTTTGCACAGGGCCCCGTGTTTTAGGGGGCCCCGCGCAAAGAACATTCTGCTTTTTTAAAAATTAAATTTAAAAAAAAGCTGTCTGCTACTGCTGCAGCAACAGCAGAATGGAGTGTCCCGCAGGGCCCCCTCTGCCCGGCTGAGCTCTCCCTGCCCGGCTGAGCCCCTCTGCGCCGGCTTTCAGATACGCGAAGGGAGAGTGTCTCCCTCGCGTCTCTGTTAAGCCTGCAGGGGCTGATGGGAAGCAGGGGCTGATGGGAAATTTCCCATCTGCCCCTGCAGGCTTAACAGAGACGCGAGGGAGACACTCTCCCTTTGCGTATCTGAAAGCCAGCACAGAGGGGCTCAGCCAGGCAGAGGGGGCCCTGCGGGACACTCCATTCTGCTGCTGCCGCGGCGGCAGTGGCAGCAGCCAGCTTTTTTTTTTAAATTTTCCATGAGCCGATGGGGGGGTTAGGACTGGTAATGGGCTATGGAGGGGGTTAGGACTTGACGAGGTGGGCTGTGGGCTGTTGGGGGGGGTAGGACTGGTAATGTGCTCTGGGGAGGGTTAAGACTGGTAATGGGCTGTGGGCTGATGGGGGCTGTCTGGAAATGGGGTGATGGGGTTAGGACTGGTAATGGGCTATGGTGGGGGTTAGGACTGATAATGGGCTATGGGGGGCTAGGAAAGGAAATGGGCTGATGGGGAGGGGTTAGGACTTGAGGTGGGCTGATGGGGTTAGGACTGGTAATGGGCTGTGGTCTGTTGGGGGGGCTAGGACTGGTAATGGGCTATGGGGGGGTTAAGACTGGTAATGGGCTGTGGGCTGATGGGGGCTGTCTGGAAATGGGGTGATGGGGGTTAGGACTGGTAATGGGCTATGGGGGGGTTAGGACTGATAATGGGCTATGGGGCAGATAGGACAGGAAATGGGTTGATGTGGAGGGGTTAGGACTTGAGGTGGGCTGATGTGGTTAGGACTGGTAATGGACTGTGGGCTGATGGGGAGGGGTTAGGACTTGAGGTGGGCTGATATGGTTAGGACTGGCAATTGGCTATGGGGGGCTGACTGGAAATGGGCTGATGGGGTTAGGACTGGAAGTGGGCTGATGGGAGTTAGGACTGGTAATGGGTTATAGGGGGGGCTTAAACTGAAAATGGGGTGATGGTGGGTTAGGACTGGAAGTGGGTTGATGGGGGGCTAGGACTGGTAATGGGTTGGGGGGTTGCTAGGACTGAAAATGGGCTGAGTGGAAGGGGAGGCTTGAACTGCAAATAGCTGATGGGGAGGGGGCTTGGAATGGGAATGGGCTGTGAGGGAAGGGAGCTAGGACTGAAAATGGGCTGATGGAGCAGCTAGGATAGGACTGGAAATGGGCTGTTGGGGGGAGCTAAGATTGGAAATGGGCTGTGGTGGGGGCTTGAATTGAAATGGACTCATGGAGGGGCTAGAACTGGAAGTAGGCTCATGGGGGGCTTGGACTGAAATTGGGCTGAGTGGAGGGGAGCTAGAATTTGACATGGGCTGATGGTGGGGCTAGGAAATGACTAGAAATGGGCTGATGGGGGGCTAGGATTGGAAATGAGCTGATGAAGGGACTCGGACTGGAAATGGATGGGGGAGCTAGGACTGGAAATGGGCTGATGCAGGGACTAGAAGGGAATGGATGCTGGGTGAGACTAGAAGGGAGCTGATGTTGGGGGAGGATTAGAATGGGATGGGGCTGGGAGAGTAAAATGGAGAGGGGAAAAATATTTTGTGTGGGAGGGATGAAAAATCTACAATTGGCCGGGTATTGGGAGAGTAAGTGGGGATTGAGGATGGAGGGGTAAAATTTGTGTGGATGAAATAGGAATGAGGAAAGAGCAAAAGGAGAAAGATTAGTATGTCAAAGCAGATGTAGAGAGAGAGAATGGAAAAAAAACTAGAAGAGAGAAGAAAGGACAAATGGACAGCAGACGATGGAGAGTTAGCAGAAAACATGAAGAAACCAGAAGAAAGTGGCTGGAGCAATTGCAAATGAAAAAAAATGCACAAAAGGTAGAAAGATATCTCTTTATTTTGAATTTATTAACTGGAATATGAAAGCTCTGGGAAATATGCATCATTAACGTCTGCTCTTTGTTTGGTACAAGAGGAAATTAATTTATAGTTTTATTTCTACAGTGTTGTACATTCCAAGTTTGGCTTTTGGGGTTCCCAGTTTAATTATTGCCTTCCTGTTTCTAAATTGTGATTCCTTGTTTAGTGATGGTCTATGTTCTGCATGTGTAACTGAGCTGAGGTATTCTGTTTATGTAATTCCTATTTGACATTGCCACTTGATCTCTTTCCCCAGTATTCTCTGAAATGTATTGGTTTAATATTTGCAGTGTTGTCTTTTGATAGGTAGAGTATGGTGCTTTGTGAGTCCTGGTAATGCTGTCAGGATACGGCGGGTTTGCTATGGGTTCTAAATGGGCAGCGTTTGTAGTAGTTCCTAATGTGCCTGGCGGTTGGCACTGGATTATAGTAATGTAGAAATCTTTTAGTCTTTCTTTATCCATACACTCATTAAGAGACATGTTTACTAAAAGTTAGTGTATGGTAACATTATGCAAATATTTATGCAAATAAGGCCACTTATGCAAATGAGGCCCCACACCGAGTCTCCGCACATGGCCCCGCACCCCCCTTGGGCCGCCCCTGGCTTCACCATATGTCGCACAGTCATGAAGTCCATTTTAATATGCTCAGAGGGATACCTAGCAGTATCATTTGTGCCAACATGTATGAGCTACATCAGGTAATAGTCAGTAGGCTCTATGAGTCTCGGCAAACTCTGTGTAACATCTCAGATTTTGGCACCAGGCAGACAGCACACCTCTCTGGAGATCAAATCTGGTTGGCAGATGGATACCTTAGTACCCCTCAGAAGAGAGTCACCAACCGTGACTACCCTTTGCTTTCTTGTGGTGACTGATTCTGCAACTTTGGGGTGCTTGAACTGTGGTTCTTCCTTTTCCTCGGATGCTTTCACCTCTTCCACTTACAGTGCTTATAATGGTTCTTCGGTTCAAGGACTGGAGGAGTTGGGTTGGTGATTCTGCAGGCCCTGGTGACTCATGTCCAACTTTCATCTACTAGTGCAGTGGTGTTCATAGGTAGAGCAAGGGCAGTACCACTAATATCTATTAATAGTAAGTGCCAACTAATCCAGATAGTGGTGATTTTCAGTTAGAACATATCTGGATAACTTAGGCCACATGCAAAGAAGGTGTACATTGCTATCTGGATAAATGCTGACTGAAATCATCACATATCTGGATAAATCAGCAATTATCCGGATAGCAACCCTCAGTCCAGATATTCAGCAGCAGTCACTATTTGGATAGTGCTGCTGAATATCTAGTCAATGAGGACAGCGCCACAGTCAACAGGTAGCCTGTTGAATATCGGGCTTTTCAAAAATTGGCCTCAAATTCTTTCAATACCTAAGCCATCACAACCCCAAGAGTCTACAGAGGTAAGCTTCTAAATTTACTATTTTGGCTGGGTTTGATATAAATTTTCCTTGCCTATTTACCTCTTATATCTGAGTGTGCCCTCAGTTTATAGAAAATCTACTGGCCAGGGACACTACATCCTTGATATTTGTCTCCTAGAACTTGCAGTACACATTTGCTTTTAGATTTGTAAAGACCTGGTTTCCTACTAAATTTTGCAGTAAAGGTATACATTTTAAAGTTCCAAGGTCCTTTCCATAGTAGACTCGTACATAGAAGTAGAATTTCATTTGAACATTTAAAGTTCCATTGCTCTGTTAGAAGCCCACCTCACAGGGTGTGGTTAATTCAACCAGGCTCTGCTACCCAAGCAGGAGTTCTGATCCAACAAAAGCCATCACAACCCCAAGAGACTACAAAGCTAAGCTTCTAAATTTATTATTTTGACTGGTTTTGATTTCAATTTTCCTTGCCTATTTACCTGGTTATATTCTCTTAGATCTGAGTGTGCCCTCAGTTCATAGAAGGTCTACTGGCCAGGGACACTTAAGTTCCTGCCCACCCTACCCTTCACCCCACCCACCCCAGGGTTGCATTGCCTATATCAGAGGTTCCCAACTCCAATCCTGGAGGACCAAACACCATTCAGGCTTTCAGGCTGTCCCTAATGAATATGCATAAGATACATTTGAATACAATGGGGGCAGTGCATGCAAATGCATCTCATGCATATTTATTAGGGACAGCCTGAAAACCTGAATGGTGTTTGGCCCTCCAAGACTGGAGTTGGGAACCTCTGGCCTATATAGTCATCATATAGATTGACATCTGTCCTCCAATTAGGTGTAACACCCACCTTTTCTTCTTGTCCTAGAACTGTTTTATAACCATCTTAATCAGCATGTCGTGTATTCAATGCAATAGTCGTGGTGCCTTCATTCTAAGGAAAATCATTTGGGGCCTAAGAGCTTGCCGTATGTCTCAGTTTATCTGCCATGCATAAAGAATTGATTCTATAAAGGGAAGAATTAACTGCAATTAAACACACCTCCTCTAGGGTACAAATTGAAAAAAATCCATCACCACTCCCTCAAAGAATCAAGCAGCTCCGGAACAAATGGATCACAATGGGCTCTGGTAGGTTGTGACCTGTGATATGGAGACACCCTCTCCATCAAGAGATATCTCTGCATAATGCCTTCTCTGCCTTGGAAAATTTGAGTGCCCAGTTAGTGGAAACTGAAGTGCCCTTAAACAAGAAGGTTAATGCCCAATTTACTAATAATGCACTAAATATGAAGAAACTATCAAAAAGAGGAAACTACTACTACTACTTGGAGATTCCAACATCAGAGACACCAACTTGGGGACACAGTTCAAAGGAGAGAAGATGATCAAATGCCTCCCAGGCTCTTCAGCCAGCAGGAATACAAAGCAAATTGCTGGCATAGTTGGTGCAGAAAATGAACACTCCAAAACTGATGTTATCATCTACCTGGGTACAAATGACCTGGCTAGAAACAGTGCCTCTACAGTTCAGAGGGACTTCCAGATTCTGGGAGAGAAACCAAACCCATGGCTAACACTATAGCATTCTCAGAAGTTCTACCTGTTCTTGGTAAGGGGGGCAGAAAGGCTGCATCGCATAAACAACTTTAAATACATGGCTTCAAACCTGGTGAAAACAAGAAGGATTTAGATATATAGGCGACTGGAGAAATAGATGGAACAACAAGAGGCTATATTGTGTTGATGGACTACATCTCTCTGTTGCAGGGAAAAGGATCCTAATTGAAAAATTAAGGCATTATGTAGACAGGCATTTAAACTAGAGAAAGGGGGTGAGGCAAGCGAGTCAACAAATGCTGGAAAGCAATGAGCACAAATGCTTGAAGCCTAGCCAACAAAGTTCCTGACCTGGAATCCCTAATGGTGGAAATGGACTTGGACATTGTGGCCATTATAGAAGCATGGTTTAACGGGTCGCATGAATGTGATATAGCCATAGCTGGCTATAATCTATTTAGAAGAGATAGAGAGGGCAGAAAAGGGGTAGGGGTAGCCCAAATGTCAAAAGCAATATTAAAGCTGCTGAAATGCAGGTGAAACGGGGAAAAGAAGAAGCGATGTAGATTGTATTGGAAAAAGGAGATGGCACTGTCATCCATACTGGTGTAGTCTACAGGCCTCCAACTCAAACCGAAGAAATGGATAGCAAATTGATTACTGATATTACAAAGATAGCCATGAAGGGGAAAATGATCATATTGGGTAACTTTAGTGTACATGATGTGGATTGGAGAATTCCTTCTGCAAATCTGGAAAGAAGTAAAAAAAAATTGCGGATGACTTCCAAGATACATTGCTTAGACAAATGGTGATGAAACTGACCAGGGATAGCTCGATGCTGGATTTAGTACTCACCAATGGAGACAGCAAGTTGAATATCAGGATGGGTGCCCATATGAGCAGCAGCAATCATCACACGTGTGGTTTGACATAAAAGCCAAGGCGGAGTCCAATCACAGCAAGCTCAAGGTCCTAGACTTCAAAACCACTGACTTCAATAAAATGGCCAAGTTCCTGAAGGAGGAGTTGGCAGGGTGGGAGGGGATAAGGGAAGTGGAATTGCAGTGGGCTAAACTAAAGGAGGCAATAAAAGGGGCAACAGATACATATGTAAGGAAAGTAAATAAAAACAAGAGGAAAAGGAAACTTATGTGGTTCTCCAAAGAAGTGGCAGCACAAATAAAGGCAAAAAATGCAGTTGTCACAAAATTAAGAAGTTTACAAACAGAGGAACACAGAAAAGAATACAGGATAAAGCTAAAAGAGACAAAAAGAGAAATAAGGATAGCAAAATGAAAGGCAGAACAAAAGACGCCTAAAGATGTGAAGTATGGTGACAAAATGTTTTTCAGGACTATTCGGGAGAGGAGGAAGATCAGAGGTGGAATTGCAGGACTCAAAAGTGCTGGGAATGGATTTCTGGAAAGTGATATTGAAAAGTGAAAATGCTAAACTTCTGTTCTATTTTTACTAAAGAAAATCCTGGAGAAGGACCACCTGTGATTAACAAATATACAAATGGGAATGGAGTAGATACATCATCTTCTGTGAATGGTGTGGTATTTGAACAGCTTGCAAAACTGAAAGTGGACAAGGCCATGCAACCAGATAGGATACATCCCAGGATACTGAAAGAGCTCAGAGAAGTTCTTGCAGGGCCATTAAAGGATGTTTTTAATAGAGGGAGGAGTGGCTCAGTGGTTGCGACAGGTTACCTCAGGCCAGAAGGCTGGGGGTTCAATTCCCACATGGGGACAAGCAACCTCAGACTGGAGGGACTGGGGTCTCTAGTCCCATGGCCACTCCTTGTGGCCTTGGGCAAGCCACTTAACCTTCCATTGCCTCAGGTACACTTAGATTGTGAGCCCTTTGGGGACAAGGGAATAAAAAGTACCTGCTAGTATACATGTAAACTGCACTGATTCTAAAGAACACAGTATAAAAAATAAATAAATAAAATAAAAAGCCTTGGAGACAGGAGAAATTCCACAGGACTGAAGAAGGGCCGATGTGGTACCTCTTCACAAAAGTGGTAATAGGGAAGAAGCAGCAAGCTACAGACCAGTAAGCCTTATCTTGGTGGCGGGAAAAGTAATGGAGGTGCTCCTGAAAGAGCAAATAGTGGACTTTCTTGAAACCAACAGGTTGCATGATCCGAGGCAACAGGGTTTTACCAAAGGACGATCTTGCCAAACAAATCTGATTGAGTTCTTTTACTGAGTGACCAGAGAGCTAGATTAAGGGCATGCAATGGATGTGATCTACCTAGATTTCAGCAACGTCTTTGATATTGTTCCTCATAGGAGGTTTATCAATAAACTAAAAAGCTTGGGGATGGATCCCAAGGTGGTGAACTGGATCAGAAATTGGTTGACTGACAAACAACAGAAGGTGATGGTAAACAGAAGTCACTCAGATGCCCCAGGGTTCGGTCCTGGGACTGGTACTGTTCAATGTATTTGTGAGTGAATGGAAAAGTCTGTCTTTTTTTTGATGACACGAAAATTTGCAACAGAGTGGACTCCCCTGAGGGAGTGAATAACATGTAGAAAGATCTACAAAAGCTAGAAGAATGGTCTAATGCTTGGCAATTAAGATTTAATGCGAAGAAGTGCAGTGTCATACACTTGGGAAGTAGAAATCCAAGGGAAGTGTATGCATTAGGGGGCGAGAAGTTGGTGTGCTCAGACCAGGAGAAGGACCACGGAGTGATTGTTTCTGAGGATATTGAGGTGGCGAAACAGTGTGACAAGGTGGTGGCAAAAACCAGAAGGAAGCTGGGTTGCATACAGAGAGGAATTACCATCAGAAAAGAAGAGGTACTAATGCCACAAGGGGGTAAACTGAAAGGCAATGTCAGGAAATACTTTTTCAATGAAAGGGTGGTGGATGCTCGGAATGCCCTCCCGATGGAAGTGGTGGGGGAAATACAGTGACAGAATTCAAAATGGCATGGGACCAACACAGTGGATCCCTTTATAGCAACAAGATAAAATCAAAATAACCTTAACAGTCTCTGCTATCTCAACAAATAGGGGTGACCTGCACTAGTGAGTGTGATCGGCTGGAGTCTCAACCACAGCAGAGAGGTCATTTTGCCTGTGGTCACTGTGATTTTTGTGCCACTACCATACAAGGTGAAAACTGGGAAGATCCAAATACAGGTTATCAATATTCATTGCAACATGCAACTGCCAAACAGATTTTGAGGTATATTTATTGATATGTCCGGCTAATCTTAAATATGTGGGTAGAACAATCCGTCCGATTAAGAAGCGCCTATTAGAACATCGGTCACACACTAATTCACAACAGATGTCAGCACCTATGGTCCCACATTGCCAGCAATTGGGTCATCAGTTTGGGGATCTTAAGTGGCGGATTCTAGATGTGGCCCCCCTCTCTAGTAGAGGAGGGGATCGCAAGGCAAAACGTCAATATAAAGAACAACAATGGATTTTCCGTCTTAAATCGATTGCCCCGGATGGCATGAATGTGGCGATCGATTGGTGGGGACTACAATTGTGATTATGAAGGTGTTTATCAGGTGTGTTTTGGAGATGACGGGTTCTTTGACGTCACTCGTTCATTATTTAACCGGAACCTGAAGTTAGTGAGGTTCATTCGCCTGAGGAAGAGATGAAAGTTGAGCAGCTTGAAACACTGAACGGTGTAGCGTGAACCTTGCTCTTATGAAGAACTCAATTCGTTTTTTGAGCACATGAGGGGCCAGCAATAAGTTTTTGGGATTGTGAAAAGCGGAGAGACGGCTTACGTTGGGCCGTGAAAGACTCAGAAAATTGGTGCCCGTTTGACTACATTGGGAATTTCTTCAGCTAAGTACTCTTTGATTTATTGGAATGTGGAGAAAATTTCGTGCCATTTAAATATGATTCAATGGTTGAGAAAACAGCAGCTGATGCTTTAAATGCGGGAACTTTGCTCTCAGGAAGAACCCAATTAGTTTCTTGAGCGCATGAGGGGCCAGCAATGAGTTACTGGGATTGTGAAAAGCGGTGAGACGGCTCATGTGGACCGTCACAAATTCAGCAATCTGTTACCCGTTTGACTATGTTGGGAACTTCTTCAGCTAAGTACGAGCTCTTTGATTTATAGGCATGTGGAGAAAATTTCATGTCATTTAAATATGATTTAACGATTGAGAAAATAGCATCTTATGCTTGAAACGGTAATGACAGCCAATTATGCTGTTGAGTCTGGGTTTCTAGGATCTAAGTAAGGTCCTTTTCAAATGATTAAAATGGAGGACTCACTTCGAGAGAAGAAAAGTTTCTTCTCATGGTGAGTGATCCAACAAAAAATCATATGCATTTCACATTTGCACATTTAGGATGTGTTGAGGTTTAGGGGTTCCTATAGGGAGAATAGGTAGGGAAGTCAAGTGACATTTAGAACCAATAGCAAACACACCGTACCATAACAGCACTACCAGGACTCATAAAGCACCAGACCCTACCTATCAAAAGGCAACACTGCAAATATTAAACCAATACATTTCAGAGAATAACAATACATGACCTACTGGGAAAAGAGAACAAGTGGCAATATCAAATAGGAATTACATAAACAGAATACCTCAGCTCAGTTACACATGCAGAACATAGACCATCACCAAACAAGGAATCACAATTTAGAAACAGGAAGACAATAATTAAACTGGGAACCCCAAAAGCCAAACTTGGAATGTACAACACTGTAGAAATAAAACTATAAATTAATTTCCTCTTGTACTAAATAAAGCGCAGATGTTAATGATTCACATTTCCCAGACCTGACATATTCCAGTTAATAAATTCAAAATAAAGAAATATTTTTCTACCTTTTGTGCATTTTTTTTCAGTTGCAATTGCTCCAGCCACTTTCTTCTGAACATAAGAACATAAGATATGCCATACTGGGTCAGACCAAGGTCCATCAAGCCCAGTATTCTGTTTCCAACAGTGGCCAATCCAGGTCATACGTACCTAGCAGTTTCCCCAAGGGACACAGGTTCCACAATGCTTGTATTGGTTCAAGCATTGATATCCCGGGTCCCTTCTTAATAATGGTTTATGGACTTTTCCTCCAGGAACTTGTCCAAACCTTTTTTAAACCCAGCTACACTAACAGCCTTTACTACATCCTCCGGTAACAAATTCCAGAGTTTGATTACATGTTGAGTGAAAAAATATTTTCTTTTATTAGTCTTAAATAGTTTACCATGTAGCTTCATTGCATGTCCCCTAGTCTTTCTATATTCTGATAAGGTAAACAATCGATCTACGTTTACCCGTTCCACTCCGTTCATTAATTTATAGACTTCTATCATATCTCCCCTCAGCCGTCTCTTTTCCAGGTTAAAGAGCCCCAACCTTTTTAGCCTTTCTTCATAGGAGTATCCTTCCATCCCCTTTACCATTTTGGTGGCTCTTCTCTGAACCTTTTCTAAAATCGCTATATCCTTTTTAAGATACGGCGACCAGAATTGCACACAATATTCAAGGTGCGGTCTCACCATGGAACGATATAGAGGCATTATAATATCTTTTGTTTTATTTTCCATTCCTTTCCGTATCATACCTAGCATTCTATTTGCTCTCTTGGCCGCCGCTGTACACTGGGCCGAGGGTTTTAACATGGTATCCACAATGACGCCTAAATCTTTTTCCTGGGTGGTGGTTCCTAATGTGGAACCTTGCATCGTGCAACCATAGTTTGGGTTGTTCTTCCCTAGGTGCATAACCTTGCACTTGTCCACATTAAATTTCATCTGCTATTTTGATGCCCAGTCTTCCAATTTATCAAGATCCTCTTGCAATTTTCCACAATCCTCTTGGGTTTTAACAACTTTAAATAGTTTTGTGTCATCTGCAAATTTGATAACCTCACTCGTTATTCCACTTTCCAGGTCATTTATGAATATGTCAAAAAGCAGCGGACCCAGCACAGATCCCTGGGGTACACCACTATTCACCTTTCTCCATTGGGAAAATTGGCCATTTAGCCCTACCCTCTGCTTTCTATCTTTTAACCAGTTCCTGATCCACAATAGTACACTGCCTCCTATCCCATGACTCTTTAGTTTTGCCAAAAGTCTCTGATGAGGGACCTTGTCAAAGGCTTTCTGAAAGTCCAGATACACAATATCAACCGAATCACCTTTGTCCGTCTGATTATTCACTCCTTCAAAAAAACATAACAGATTAGTAAGACAAGATCTTCCTTGTCTAAAGCCATGTTGGCTGTCTCCCATTAGGTCATGACTATCTACATGCTGAGTAATTTTATTCTTTATGATGGTTTCTACCATTTTTCCTGGTACTGATGTCAGGCTCACCGGTCTGTAGTTTCCCGGATCACCCCTAGAACCCTTTTTAAAAATTGGTGTTACATTGGCGATCCTCCAATCTTCAGGTATTAGAGATGATTTTAATGATAGTTCACAGATTACTAATAGCAGGTCTGCAATCTCGTATTTCAGTTCTTTCAACACCCTTGGATGTATACCATCTGGCCCAGGTGATTTGCTACTCTTCAGTTTATCTAATAGTTGTAATACATCTTCCCGATGTATCGATATTTCCTTCAATTCTTCTGCACCTTTAAATACCACTTCAGTCATGGGTAACATCCCTACATCTTCCTCAGTAAAGACTGAAGCAAAGAATTCATTCAATCTCTCCGCTATCGCCTTGTCGCCTCTTAGTGCTCCTTTAACCCCTTTATCATCTAATGGACCAACTGACTCTCTCACAGGTTTTTTGCTACGAATGTACTTGAAAAGGTCTTTACTACTTCGCGTTTTTGCTTCCACAGCAAGCTTCTTCTCAAATTCTCCCTTTGCCTGCCTTATCAATGCCTTGCATTTGACTTGCCAGTGCTTGTGCTGTTTCCAGGTTTCGTCGTTTGGCTCTTTTTTCCATTTCCTGAAAGATGCTTTTTTGGCAACAGCAGCCTCTCTGACCTCACCTTTAAACCATGCTGGCAGTTTTTTGGACTTCCTTCCACTTTTCTTAAAGCGTGGAATACAGCTGGTCTGGGCTTCCAAGATAGTATTTTTCAACAACAGCCAAGCCTGATGTACGTCTTTAACCTTTGCAACTGCTCCTTTTAGTTTTTTCTTAACTGTTTTCCTCATTTTATCATAGTTTTCCCTTTCGAAAGTTAAAAGGTAGTACTGTGGATTTCCTTACTATCCCTCCTCCACTAATTAAATCAAAGGCGATCATGCTATGATCACTATTGCCAAGTGGCCCCAACAACCTTACCTCTTGCACTAGATCTGGTGTTCCACTAAGGACTAGGTCTAATATGGCTTCCCCTCTGGTCGGTTCATGAACCAGCTGCTCCAAGAAGCAATCATTTATTTCATCTAGAAACTTTATCTCCCTAGCATGTCCTGACGTGACACTAACCCAGTCGATACCGGGGTAGTTGAAATCACCCATTATTATTACTGCACTGTAACTTTTGTTAGCTTCCTTGATTTCTTTGAGCATTTCATCATCCATTTGGTCATTCTGGCAAGGCGCTCGATAGTACACCCCCACTGCCATTGCCTTCCCCCTTTTACATGGAATTTCAATCCTTATAGATTCTACAGCAGATTTTGTTTCCTGCAAAACTTTAATCCTTTCTGACTCAATGCCCTCTCTAACATAGAGAGCAACCCCTCCACCAATTTGATCAGCTCTATCATTACGATATAGTTTGTACCCAGGTATCACAGTGTCCCACTGGTTGTCCTCCTTCCACCATGTCTCTGATATTCCAATCATATCTAACCTTTCATTTAGTGCTATATATTCTAACTCTCCCATCTTATCTTTTAGACTTCTAGCATTTGCATACAAGCATTTTAGAGAATGTATTTTACTCATATTAATTTGGCTATTGTTAGACATGGGTAATTTGGGATCTTTACACTCAGTCTGCTCCATACTTGAAGGCATTTGGGCTACTTTACTCTTTTGTGGAACCTCTCTGCTTTTGGTAGTATCCTTCAAAGATACATTCTTCCGAACCATCCGCTCTTGGGCGACTGTTGGCTTTCCCCTAATATCTAGTTTAAAAGCTGCTCTATCTCCTTTTTAAAGGTTAATGCCAGCAGCCTGGTTCCATCCCGGTTAAGGTGAAGCCCATCCCTTCGGAAGAGCCCCTCCTTTCCCCAGAATGTTCCCCAGTTCCTAACAAATCCAAAACCCTCATTTCTGCACCATTGTCTCATCCACGCATTGAGACTCCGGAGCTCTGCCTGCCTTTTGGGTCCTGCGCGTGGAACAGGAAGCATTTCGGAGAATGCTACCCTGGAAGTTCTGGATTTCAACTTCCTACCTAAAAGCCTAAATTTAGCCTCCAGAACCTCTCTACCACATTTTCCTATGTCATTGGTACTGACATGTACCAAGACAGCAGACTCCTCCCCAGCACTATCTAAGACCTTATCTAGGTGGCGCGTGAGGTCCGCTACCTTCGCACCAGGCAGGCATGTTACCAGGCGATCCTCACGTCCACCAGCCACCCAGCTATCTACATGTCTAATGATCGAATCACCAACTATAACGGCTGTCCTAACCCTTCCCTCATGGGCACATGGCCCTGGAGAAACTTCCTCGGTGCGAGAGGGTTTTATATCACCTGGAGGACAGGTCCTAGTTACAGAATCACTTCCTGCCACACCAGGGTGATGCTCTCCTGTCACGTGACCTTTCTCCTCCATGGCATCAGGGATGCTGCCAGACTGGAGGTGGGACTTCAGGGCTATATCCCTGTAGATCTCGTCTATGTACCTCTCTGTCTGTCTTATGCTTTCCAAGTCTGCTACTTTAGCCTCTAGAGAACGGACTCGTTCCCTGAGAGCAAGGATCTCCTTGCACCTAGTGCACACGTAAGACCTCTCACCAACTGGGAGAAAATCATACATGTGACACTCAATGCAAAAGACTGGAAAGCCCCCATCCCGCTGCTGGACTGCTGTCTGCATCTTAGTTTTAAGTTTGTGTTTAGATCTAAGTTCTTTACTTACTAAGGGTTGCTATGGATATTTATACTAATAAAACTGTACCTAATACGTGTAATATACCTTGTTCACCTGAAGCTTAACTAATCTCAGGTCCTTAGTGTATGACTGATTTGGGTAATGAGCTTCACCTGAGAGCACCTCCTGTCTTTTAAGATGTGTAAGTACCTATAAAGCTATGATTATCCCAGGGGTGGGTGGGTGTGGGGAGGGAGGGAGGGAAATAACACTTATTAAAAGAGGGCTGCTAAACAGTACCCTGTCTTGTGCTGCTGAGGTAAGCTAAATTCTGATTTGATTTAAATTATAGCTCTTAGCTGCTGCTAGGCTCTAACTTCTTATGAAATTATACTACAAGCTCTCTGCTGGGTTCTAAATTTAACCAGAAAGCTCTCTTCTGTGTTTTAAATTTAAACTAAAAGTACTTTGCTGTTACTAGGCCCTGAGTGACTATTAAATTTTAACTACAAGCTCTCTGCTGGGTATGAAATGTAACCAGAAAGTTCTCCTCTGTGTTTTATATTTAAACTTAAACTGCTGCTACTAGGCCCTGACTGATTTAACAAAAAATAGTGGGTTCACAGATTAATTAGCTTTAATACAAAGAATTCCTTTTAGAAAATTACCAGAAGTATATACTCACAGTTGCAGATCTCTCATCAGAAGTAACAGTCCCTTTTTCTAGTCCTTCATGTCTTCTGCTAACTCTCCATCATCTGCTGTCCATTTGTCCTTTCTTCTCTCTTCTAGCTTTTTTTTCTATTCTCTCTCTACATCTGCTTTAACATACTAATCTTTCTCCTTTTGCTCTTTCCTCATTCCTATTTCATCCACTCAAATTTTACCCCTCCATCCTCAATTCCCACTCACTCTCCCAATATCTGGCCAATTGAAGATTTTTCTTCCCTCCCAACACAAAATATTTTTCCCTCTCCATTTCACTCTCCCAGCTCCATCCCATTCTAATCCTCCCCCAACATCAGCTCCCTTCTAGTTCCAGCCCCACCCAGCATCTGCTCCCTTCTAGCCCCGCATCAGCCCATTTCCAGTCCTAGCCCCCCATCAGCCCATTTCCAGTCCTAGCTCCCCTGTCCATTTCCAGTCCTATCCAAGTCCCTCCATCAGCTCATTTCCAATCCCAGCCCCCCCCATCATCCCATTTCTAGTCCTTTTCTAGCTCCATCATCAGCCCATGTCAAATCCTAGCTCCCCTCCACTCAGCCCATTTCAAACCAAGCCCCCTATGAGCCTACTTCCAGTTCTAGCCCCTCCATGAGTTCATTTCAATCCAAGCCCCCACCACAGCCCATTTCCAATCTTAGCTCCCCCAACAGCCCATTTTCAGTCCTATCCTAGCCCCTCCATCAGCCCATTTCCTGTCCTAGCTCCCCCCCCACTCAGCCCATTTCCAGTCCTAGCAACCCCCCCAACCCATTACCAGTCCTAACCCCCCCCAACAGTCCACAGCCCATTACCAGTACTAACCCCCCTCCCCCCATCAGCCCAGGGAAAATTAAAACTTAAAAAAAAAAAGCTGGCAGCTGCCGCTGCCAGCGCAGCAGCATCAGCATCGCGTGTCATGCGGGGGCCCCCCCCCTGCCCGGCAGAGCACTCCCTCCCTCCCTGCCTGCTTGCCTCAGTCCCTCTCCGTTTCAGCTTAGAGAGCCATGAAGGGAGAGTTTCTCCCTCACAGCTCTGTTAAGCCCCCTGGGGCTTATGGGAAATTTCCCATATGCCCCGGCGGGCTTAACAGATTCGCGAGGGAGAAGCTCTGCCTTCGCAGCTCTGAAAGCCGAAGCGGAGAGGGACTGAGGCAAGCAGGTAGGCAGGGAGGGAGTGCTCTGCCGGGCAGGAGGGGTCCCGCGGGAGACTCGATTCTGCCGCAGCGGGGGCAGCAGCAGCAGCCAGCTTTTTTTTTAAAAATTTACTTTTAAAGCAGAATGTTCTTTGCGCGGGGCCCCCTGAAACGCAGGGCCCTGTGCAAAAAACATTCTCGCTCAATGGACGGGCTGGCCCTGCCCTCATCAGCCAATTTCTAGTCCTTTCCTAGCCCCACCATCAGCCCATGTCAAATCCTAGCTCCCCTCTACTCAGCCCATTTCCAATCGAAACCCCCAATGAGCCTACTTCCAGTTCTAGCCCCTCCATGAGTCCATTTCATTCCAAGCTCCCACCACAGCCCATTTCCAATCTTAGCACCCCCCAACAGCCCATTTCCAGTACTATCCTAGCACCTCCATCAGCCCATTTCCTGTCCTAGCTCCCCTCCCCCCAACTCAGCCCATTTCCAGTCCTAGCTCCCTCCCCTCACAGCCCATTTCATTTCCATTCCAAGCCCCCTCCCCATCAGCTATTTGCAGTTCAAGCCCCCCTTCCACTCAGCCCATTACCAGTCCTAGCCCCCCCCCCATAGCCCATTACCAGTCCTAACCCCCACCATCAGCCCACTTCCAGTCCTAACCCCCATCCGGCCATTTCCAGTCTTAGCCTCCCCCCATAGCCCATTACCAATACTAACACCCCCATCAGCCCATTTCCAGTCCTAGCCCCCCATTAGCCCATTTCCAGTCCTAACCCCCCCATCAGCCCACCTCCAGTCCTAACCCCCCATCAGCCCATTTCCAGTCCTAGCCCCCCCCTATAGCCCATTACCAGTCCCAACCCCCCCCCATCAGCCCATTTCCAGTCCTAGCCCCCCATCAGCCCATTTCCAATCCTAACCCCCCATCAGCCCATTTCCAGTTTTAGCCTCCCCAATAGCCCATTACCAGTCCTAAGCCCCCATCAGCCCACTTCCAGTCCTAACCCCCATCACCCCATTTTCAGCCTTAGCCCCCCCATAGCCCATTACCAGTCCTAACCCCCCCCCCCATCTGCCCTTTTCCAGTCCTAGCCCCCCTTCAGCCCATTTCCAGTCTTAGTACCCCATAGCCCATTACCAGTCCTAACCCCCCCATCAGCCCATTTCCAGTCCTAGCCCCCCCATAGCCCATTACCAGTCCTAACTTTTGCATAGCCCATTACCAGTCTTAACCCCCCCATCAGCCCATTTCCAGTCTTAGCTCCCCATCAGCCCATTTCCAGTCAACCCCTCCCCCATAGCCCATTACCAGTCCTTACCCCCATCAGCCCACCTCCAATCCTACCCCCCATCAGCTCATTTCCAGTCTTAGCCCCCCATAGCCCCTTACCAGTCCTAACTCCCCCATCAGCCCATTTCCAGTCTTAGCCCCCCATAGCCCATTACCAGTCCTAACTCCCCCATCAGCCCATTTCCAGTCCTAGCCCCCCACTAGCCCATTTCCAGTCTTAGCCCCCCCCCATAGCCCATTACCAGTCCTAACCCCCCATCAGCCCATTTCCAGTCCTAGCCCCCCATACCCCATTACCTGGCCTAACCCCCCATCAGCCCACCTCCAGTCCTAACCCCCCATCAGCCCATTTCCAGTCTTAGCCTCCCCCATAGCCCATTACCAGTCCTAACTTTTGCATAGCCCATTACCAGTCTTAACCCCCCCATCAGCCCATTTCCAGTCTTAGCCCCCCATCAGGCCACCTCCAGTCCTAACCCCCCATCACCCCACCTCCAGTCCTAACCCCCCATCAGCTCATTTCCAGTCTTAACCTCCCCCATAGCCCATACCAGTCCTAACCCCCCCCCCCCCTGCCCATAGCCCATTACCAGTCCTAACCCCCCATCAGCCCATTTCCAGTCCTAGCCCCCCCCATAGCCCATTACCAGTCCCAACCCCCCCCATCAGCCCATTTCCAGTCCTAGCCCCCCATCAGCCCATTTCCATTCCTAACCCCCCCATCAGCCCACCTCCAGTCCTAACCCCCCATCAGCCCATTTCCAGTCTTAGCCTCCCCCATAGCCCATTACTAGTCCTAACTCCCCATCAGCCCATGTCCAGTCCTAGCCCCCCCATAGCCCATTACCAGTCCTAACCCCCCATCAGCCCATTTCCATTTTTAGCCTCCCCCATAGCCCATTACCAGTCCTAAGCCCCCCATCAGCCCACTTCCTGTCCTAACCCCCATCACCCAATTTTCAGCCTTAGCCCCCCCATAGCCCATTACCAGTCCTAACCCCCCCATCAACCCATTTCCAGTCCTAGCCCCCCCCTATAGCCCATTACCAGTCCCAACCCCCCCATCAGCCCATTTCCAGTCCTAGCCCCCCATCAGCCCATTTCCAATCCTAACCCCCCCATCAGCCCACCTCCAGTCCTAAACCCCCATCAGCCCATTTCCAGTCTTAGCCTCCCCCATAGCCCATTACCAGTCCTAACTTTTGCATAGCCCATTACCAGTCTTAACCCCCCATCAGCCCATTTCCAGTCTTAGCCCCCCATCAGGCCACCTCCAGTCCTAACCCCCCATCACCCCACCTCCAGTCCTAACCCCCCATCAGCTCATTTCCAATCTTAACCTCCCCCATAGCCCATACCAGTCCTAACCCCCCCCCCCCATAGCCCATTACCAGTCCTAACCCCCCATCAGCCCATTTCCAGTCTTAGCCTCCCCCATAGCCCATTACCAGTCCTAACCCCCCAATAGCTCATTTCCAGTCCTAACCCTCTCCCCCCCATCAGCTCAGGGAAACTTTAAAAAAAAAAAAACCTTGCTGCTGCCGCTGCCGCCGTAGCAACGCAGAATCAAGTGTCTCCCGCAGGGCCCCCGCCCACCCAACAGAGCCCTCCCTCCTGCCCAACAGAGCCCTCCCTTGATCACTCTCCTCAGCGCAGCTTTCAGAGCCGTGAAGGGACGTTTTCCCTCTTGTGGTTCTGTTAAGCTGGCCGGGGCTGATGGGAAACAGGAAATGCCTGTTCCCTTCAGCCCCAGTGGGCTTAACAGAGCCGCCAGAGGGAACCCCTCCCTTCGCTTTATGCAGCGCCTTGTTTGGTTAGTTGTGGCAGCCTTGTTTATGACAGTGTTCCAGTTGCTTATCAAAGCGTCTATATCCTCTAATTCTGGGTTGAGTTGTGGTAAGATGTCATTTATGAAAGATTGCTTATCAAATTTCTTGAAGCAGCATGATATGTTTGGTCTAGTTATGTTTTTTCTTAGGTGCGGTTGATGTGTTCTGGTGAAGTTGATTAAGTAAAATCAGACCAGGGCACAGGTTTCATTTGAACAAAAGGTTGCTGTGAGTTATCAAGTATGTCTTTAGATAGAAATATCAGATCGAGTGCGTTTCCCTTTATGTGGGTAGAGGTATTGACTATTTGTTGATAATCCATATCATTCATTGGTGTTGTGAGTGGATGTCAGATTGAAGTCTCCAAGAAGGATTCATTGCTTGTACTGCAGTTTGTCGGCACATGTTTGTTCTAGAATTACTGTTAGGTTATTTGGATCAGTTGTGGGAGATCTGTATGCAAGACAGAATATCAGGTGTTTGTTTTCTATCAATAGTAAGTCTAGCTCATTTGCACTTGTAGCTGATGTGAGTGAAACTTTGAGCTCCTCTTTTATTATGATAAGTATACCTCCGCCTCTCTTGCTCTCTCTTGGGCAGTTGAAAATGCTGTAGTTTGGTTGTTTCAGTTGACTGAGAAGGACCAGATCAGTGTTAGCCAACCAAGATTCATTAATGAACATTATGTCTGGTTTGTTTGAGACTATATAGTCTGATATTATAGGTACAGTCAAACCTCGGTTTTCATGATTAATCCGTTCGAAAAAGTCTGACTAAAACCGAAACGTATGAAAACTGAAGCAATATTTCCCATAAGAAATAATGTAAATCCAATTAATCCGTTCCAGACACCCAAAAATATTCACAAAAAATACATTTTATAGAGAATAACTATATTATTACATACAGAAAACAATGAGAAATAAATATAAATGACTAATGAAATGGATAAATGAACATTTAACATCACTGAAAGCAAGCTAAGTACAGTACTGTACAGTACAGTATGCCAACATCTGGCCTTAGCCACCCCTGACAAGCTGCTGTGCCAAGCTCTCTTCGGAATCACATTGGATTCAGTCCATTAAAATACCTTTACATTATCTGCTCAATGCTTCAGAATGGCAGAAAATCTTAATGATATAGCTTCAGACGTACCCTGCAAGAGAAAGAACTGCCTCCCACATTCATGCAACATCTCCTGCTTACGTTGACAGCTTTTCTTCCCTGCTACCTCCGAGCCTGAGGGGGCGCTCCAGAGAACGGGCAGGCAGTGGACGAGATCGGGGCCTTCCTCTCTGCGCAATCCTTGCCTCTCTGACTCTGACCAGGCTCGAGGATGTGTTTCACTTACGTGCTCAGCTGGCTTTCGCTTCTCATCACGCTGGCGATCGGTGAGTCTGGGGGGCAGTGCTGCCGGGACCGGGCGGGCGGGCGTTCTGGCAGTGTATACAGACCGGTGTGCAGCGCGAGGGTGTATGTATTTACAGTACTGTACTTTACGAAAACCGAGGCAATGTACGAGAACCGGGACAAAATCTCAGTCAAAAAAGACATTGAAAACCGAAGCGATGTATGAGAACCGAGACAAAATCTCAGTCAAAAAAGACGTTGAAAACCGAAGCGTATGAAAACCGGGGCAAATGAAAACCGAGGTTTGACTGTACTTTATTTCTTACTGACCTTATCAAACAGCATTTCAGTCTGGGTGCTGGTAAGTTATGGTTTGAATTTGTGCTGCCAAGTTGTCTGTATGGTGTGACAAGTAGCGACAAGAACCAGTCACATAACCCCAACATTGAAACAACTCCACTGGCTCCCCATAATCACCAGGACCAAATACAAAGCCATACTCACTATTTTCAAAATCCTACACGAACTATCACCAGCAATACTTCAAACGCTCATCAGCAAAGACCCTGAAAAAAAATAAAAAGGAAAAACAATAAAAACCTATTAATAATACCTATTAAGAACCAAATTAAAGCAAAACAGACAACCTGTCACAGAGCCTTCTCAATATATGCGCCCTCACTGGAATGCACTCTGGAAAGAATAAGAACCACCAATGACCTATGGGATTTTCGGAAAGCTTTAAAAACACACCTCTTTTTGGAGTACTATGGACCAGAAGCTGAACCATCATGTGAAATCTAGCAACTACAATAAAATTTGAACCCATCCACACCTTCCTAGAGACTACAACCAGTCTTAAATACCCAACCATACAATAACAACAACCCCACAACCTGTAACAAGAAACCATGTAACTAATACTATTAATACCCTTGTTCTCCAAGTTTAATGCCCTTGTTCTATGTAATGTTCCTTGTTTATTGTTCATGTGAAAAACTGCTTTGAATATAAGAAAAGCGGTATAGAAAACTTATTAAATAAATAAATAAAATATTGTGCTATGTATGGTCTAGCACGATTAAGGCTGTGTATGATGGGTATGTTTTGGGGTAGGCAGGTGAGTGAGGAGCCATAATTTATCAGTAGCATGATGATTAGTGCACAACAGGTATAAGTGTGTGGTTTTATTTCCATTGTTGATTTGTTATGATGGCACTGTGTACTGGGTTAAGGAGATCAGAATTCTATTACTGTATACTCACAGTTATGCAGTCTGTCATGATGGTCAGCTGATGGTGTTTCCTTAGAAATGGTGCTTGCAGAGGTCGCAGAGGGCTTGTAGGTTGCCTCTATGTGTTGTTTACAGAAATGGGTGAGTGGCAGGTACACTTGTTTTCTGCAGCCGCTGAATGATTATTCTTGGCTCAGGAAGAGGATGTTGAGATATGTATGCTTTGATCCACGCTAAGGGACATATCTGAACAATGTCTTGTCACATTTTATTGCCTTAGCTATTTCTTCTTCTTTTTGTATCTTTGCTTTCCTGACTATTTTCCTAGTTCCTCTAAGTTTTTCCAAATGTTGATGCTTGTCTTCCTCTTTCTGTGATCTCTCTTGTATTTTATGAAGGTCACCTTTTCAGATACTTTCAGCTACTTCTTTTGAGAACTATAGTGGCCTCCTTTTCCTTTTACATTTATTTAACTTTCTGACAAAAGGTTTGTTGCCCTTAAGTATCCCCTTTCAGTTTTGCCCCTTGCTTTTCTACATCCCCCAGCTGTTCCCAGCCCGTTAACCACTAACTGTGCCAAGATATTGTCCCATCTTGGCACAGTTAGTGGTTCTAAACTCTATGACCCTCACTTTTGAATGGACTTTACCAGCCCTAGTCCTAATACTGTACCACGCCATCTGGTGATCACTGGATGTGAGATGATCTCCCACTATAACATCATAAACACTTTACTCATTGGTAAGCACCAGGTCCAGTATGGCCCCTTCACATGGAGGTTCTGTTACCAGTTGCCAGAATAGTTCTCCCTGTAAAGCATCTAGAATATCCTTACTTCTAGATGATGCTGCAGCAGGGATATGACAATCAACATCTGGCATACTGAAATCACCTATCAGTAGCACTTCTCCTTTCATGGTAACACTGCATATATCTTCTGTTAAATCACTGTCCACTTCTCCCTGTGAAGGAGATGTGTATATCACATCTATGCAAATGGATTTCCCGTTCCCTCTTTCTAGTTTAATCCACAGTGTCTCCTCACTCCCTTGTAAACCTGTAATTCTATGGCTTTAATATTATTTTTAACATATAGTGCCACTCCTCCTCCCCTTCTTCCTACCCTGTCCTTCCTGAATAAAGTATGCAATGCAATGCAATATGTATCTTTGAGTCAATGCTGACTCCTGTCAACCCAGCACCTCATTAAAGGATAGCCCGATATAATTACATTCCAGTCATTACATTCAGTACATCCAAGTCAGCCTCTTCAATTAAAGCCTCAACATCTGGGATCTTATTTCCCATATTATGAGTATTTATGTACAGCAATTTCCAGATGTTGCTCCTTTTCCCCATTTCTACTGAGGTATTTAATGTTTTACTTACCTGAGGGCTTTCTTCACCCAACCCCAATGAATCTAGTTTAAAGCTCTCTTCAGTAGGTTAAAAGAGGGCTTCAAACTAGATTAGCTGGAGATGGGTGAAGAAAGCCCCCCGGTAAGTAAAAGCCCTCAGGTAAATAAAACATTAAATACCTCTGTAGAAACGGGTAGCAATTACACAGCACCTAGCTCTTTTAGAATCATTTCTACAATGACTGCCAGCTGATAGTTTTAAAGGGGTATTTCATATCATTGGCATCATACTTAAATCATCTTTGATGAACTATAGATCCCTGTGGCCCATAGCACAACAAATCATTGATTTCTTTTGGAGAGATCCATCCATTGAGAAAGCAATTTTAAGAGGCATATCATCGGGTAAAACAGGGAGGTTGTTTTATAAGATTGCCCTCGTGATATGCAGGTAAAGGTATGCACATAATTTCAGCCACATTCCAGGTGTTCTTGGGGGTAGAGTCAGGGCAGGGTTTGCATTTACACACCTACATTTTGATTTGGAAAAGTATGGGGGCATATTCAGCGGTGGCAGCTAGACAAAATAAAACGTATGCCCACCGCTGCTGTAACTTAAACTGGATATTCTGCGGCAGAACATATTCGGTTTCCACCGCTGAATATTCAGGGGTGCCTGGCGCTAGCCACTAACCAGATGGCGCAAAATGTTTAAAGTTAGGACAGCCATTCACGTGACCTAACTTCAACTGTTTATACTGTCTGGTTAGCGGCTGAATATTATCACTAACCAGATAGCGGCTGTCACTGCCCCCACTCTGTCGTGGTTTTAACCAGGCATTTTTGCAGCGGTTTGTGGGGATATTCAGCAGCACTAAGCAGCTAGTGATGCTAAATAGCATGGTGGCCGCATTTTAGCTGGTTAGCAAGTCTGTTAACCAGCTAAAATGTTTTGAAAATGCCCTGTATCTGTCTATATAAATATAGATAGACACAGGGCTTAGTTTGTGCCGGAACCGAGTGGAAGGGTATCCCAGCAGTTCTTAAGCCCAGGAAATAATTGTGCAGCGATGGGAGCATTTTTATTTGCTCCCAAGGATGTGCTGTACTAAAGCAGCCTTGCCCATAGCATTTTTAATAAAGTTTTAATAAAAATGCCGCGCGTCGGGCTGCTTCAGTGCAGCATAGCTGTGGGAGCAAACAAAAATGCTCACACTGCTGTGTTAAGCATTAATACGGCCGCAGCTACATGAATCACTTCTCAACTCAAGAAATGTTGGAACGCCACAGCCATATTAATGTTTACAACATCTGTGGGAGCATTTTAGTTTGCTCCTGTGGCTCTGCTTTCATAAAAATGCCATGTTTCAGTTCAGCACAGCCCTGGGAGCAAACAAAAATGCTCCCGCAGTGGCTGCAAAAAGAGGAAGGGAGGCAGTATCTGACTGGGGCAATGTGGGGGTAGAAGGTCACATGGAGAGCTGATGGGGGAGAGGCTGGGACTAGTAGGCTGATGTAGGGTGACGGAGAGACAAGGACACTGGGACTGGAAAAGGACTAATGCTGGGAGGTGGGCTGTGACTGGAAATGGGCCAATATTGGGGCTGGAGAGGGACTGGGGACTAGAAATGGGCTGAAAAGGTGAAAGGTTAAAAGAGGAAGATTGAAGGAGGGAGGAATGGAGGGAGATAAAACAGAAGGATCAGTGTGAGAGATGTAGGGAAGGAAAGGACGAGGATAGGGAGTGTGAAGAAACAGAAAATGGGAATGAGATCCTGGAAAAGGACTTAGAAGAAAACCAACAAGAGGAAGTGGAAAAAAAGAGACCAGGACCAGCCCAACTAGAAAAATAAAATGATCAGATGACAAAGGTACAAAAGAGTAGCAGTTTTTAGAGAATGAAATGTCAGTTTTGAAAATGTGCATTTCTTATATTTCGGTAGAAAACGAAATGCATTTTTGTTTCTTTCTTCAGTGTTCCATAGCTCAGTGTCTGTTTTAAGGATTTTCCATTTCAGTTTTTGTCTGATTATTTTTGTCTAATTTGTAGTTTTATTCTTTATTAGGTGATGATCTGTGTTTTACGTGTGCAGCCAAGGTGAGGGATTCTGTTAACATGTCCATTCTGTGTAGGAGTCTATAGTAGTTCAGCTTGTTCTCTTTATCAAACTGGAGGTTACTGGTATTCTGGAATATCTGCAGTGCTAATTTTTCATAGGTAGGCTTGGTACAGGTTGAGTTCTTCGACTTGGTTCTGGTGTTGAGTATCCATTTGCAGGGTTTTGCATTATGATACACAATGTTTGGCAGTGGAGGAAGTTGATGGTGTTGTCACTAATGTTCAGGCAGTGGGGGTCCAGGGAAGAAACTGGTGAGGCAGCCCTAAACCCCTCCTGCAGGCTATGCCTCCTTCAGCTTGAGGCAGACTTGGGGCTCCCTGTGGCATTTGTCACTCCCTAACGCCACTCCTGCTAATGTTAGACCAGAATTTGAATAGAATCTTTTTTGTATGTTGTGTTGTGTTGTGTTGTGTTGTGCTCTGCAACTGATGGGTGAGTTTTATTGGTGAATCTGTGAGTGTCCCATATGAATGATTATGCCCTATCATACAAATGAATAATTATGCCCTATTCAAAGGCAATTATGCATTCTCTGGCAAATGCATAATTAGACATGGAGCCCGATTCAGAAAGGCCCCAAGCAGGACGGGCCCGTTAGGACTCGATTCTGTAACTTGGGAGCATAACATTCCTGTGGCATACAGTATCGGGCCTTGAGATGGCCGGCGTGCCCCTGCATGCCTGTGGGGATGTCCTCCCCGGAGGTTGCCCTGTCACCTGCGGTGCTGACCCTCTTCTTCCCTGCTGCCAGACCGGGACTGGATCGGGCGGCGGGGACCTACCTGTCTACAGCCCCGGCCCTGGGGGGGGGGGGAATTCTGGCCCCGATTGCCTGGTAGATGCTGCTTATTCCACCTCCAAAGTGGAATAAGCAGCGCAATCTACCTGACTACGCAGGACGTTCAGGGCCATGACCTCAATCAGCCCTGTACGTCATGCCGCCTCAGCCCACCCGTCCCCCCCATCCCCCGCCAACTGTCCCCATACTGCTGCTCTAGCTGTGCGGGGAGGGCCTGAGGAAGAATAAGGGCAGGACACCTAAGGACCTGATTCTGAGATGTGACTTGCAGGAGTGCATGTCCCAACAGGACAGCCCTGCACGTTGTCCTGCCCCAGGGATTTCCCCTCCAATTCTCCCCACATGGCTAGAGCAGCAGGACGGGGTGAGTCGGCTGGGGGTGGGAGGGGGCGGAGTCTGGGTGGAGCAGGGGGTGGGATGAGGTAGATTAAGCAGCACAAATGGGGAGATTGGGGCCGGACACCCCCCCCGGGGCTGGGGCCGGGTGCCAGTAGGTCCCTGCCGCCCAATTCAGGCCCCAGCTGCCTAGCTGTGGGTCGGTTGGAAGGGTTGAAGAGGGTCGGTGCCACAGGGGCACACCAGGACACCCTTGGACCCGATTTCATAACAGGCGCCTATGTGCTATATGAAAAGTCTGAAAAGGTGCATATTTGATGTCAATTTTATAAAGGAAACATAGGTTTTATAAAATAGGCTCAGAGAATGACTCCCAGTAGTGCAGAGATTCTCTCACACAAATTTACAGCTGCTCTGAAGAAAGTGGGAATGTTTACATCTACTCTACGCACACGTACATTTCATAAAATACATGCCTACATTGCAACTCTGCCCCCACTCTACCCAACTGTGCCCTGGGAATACTTACTTACATGTCACAAGTACCTAGCAGGTTCCCAAAAAGACACACAGGCTCCACAGTTCTTGTCCTGAGGAAAGCAGTAGATTTCCCAGGTCCTCTTTAATAATGGATTATGGACTTTTCCTCCAGGAACTTGTCCAAACTTTTTTTAAACCCAGCTACACTAACAGCTTTTATTACATACTCCGGTAACGAATTTCAGAGTTTGATTATGCATTGAGTGAAAACATATTTTATTTTATTAGTCTTAAAAAGGTTACATTGTAGCTACATTGTGCATCCCCTAGTCTTTCTACTTTTTTTTTGGGGGGGGGTATAAATTTTTATTGTTGTTATGGTCAAGAGCTGAACATATAGCAATATAGATAAGATAAGGTAACATGAACAAATGAACAAAATAATTCTGCTCTTATAAGATGCACAAGGCAGTTCTCCAAAAAATGAAAATCCACTCTCTTGCCGATCCAGTGATAATCAGGTCCGTTTGCTGAAGTGAATAAGCATGCAGATGTGCATCTAACATCCACTAAATACAAACCATCATAGAAAGGAAAGGACAAAGCAGTAACCATACAGCTATCATAATAGGACAAGCATTGTCTGAACAGGTATCAATATCTAAACAAGGCAGTATTAAAACATTTATTGTAGACAGCAGCATACAGACTATGACTGCCTCAAGACACTCTGTCCCCATCCACTTCCCTCTTGACCCAATCTTTCTACTTTTTGATGGCGTAAACAACCTGTTACCCGTTCCATTCCATTCATTAATTTACAGACCTCTATCATATCTCCCTTGAGCCATCTCTTTTCCAAGTTAAAAAGCCCTAACCTTTTAAGCTTTTTCTCATAGGGGTATCCTTCCATCCCTTTAGCACTTTGGTGGTTCTTCTCTGTATCTTTTCTAATTCCGGTATATCCTTTTTAAGATATGGCGACCAAAACTGCATACAATATTCATGATGCAGTCACATCATGGAACGATAGAGAGGCATTCTAATATCCTTTGTTTTATTCTCCATTCCTTTCCTTATTATTCCTAGCATTCTATTTGTTTTCTTGGCCACCACTACACACTGGGCGGAGGGTTTCAACAAGTTATCCACAATGACGCTTAAATCTTTTTCCTGGGTGGTGATTCCTAATGTGGAACCTTGCATCGTGTAACCATAGTTTGGGTTGTTCTTTCCTGTGTGCATAATATTGCCCTTGTCCACATTAAAATTCATCTGCCGATTTCTGGTATGGTGTTGAGCTGAGGCAGACGTGCGTGTCTTGGCTCTGAGGCTCCCCACTAACAAATCCCTGCAGATGGACCGTAAAATTGCCTGGCTTGAATCAGGATTGAGGCAGACACATGGTAAGGCAGAAGCATGAGATCGGGTGTGCCCACCATAGTAGATGGCAACAAAATTGCCCCAGACAGAGAAGGCCCACGGGGGCGACAATAAAATGGCATCTGGCTCTCCACCGCCAAGCCCAGGAGCGACATCATCGGCCCTTGTAGAGGAGGTGTCCACAGTGGTTGTGCGGGCCCTGAATGACTGCTTTGCTGGCATAACAGCCCAACTTGACCGCTAACTGGTTCTGTAACGGAATTCACAGACCATTTACAACACGTGGAGAACAGGATCTCTGCAGTGGAGTTTGGTAGCTTGGAGTTGGAGTGGAGGATCCAGCAGCTGGAAGGAAAGGTGCTCAAGCATGAAAACAAAGTTGATGAGCTGGAAAATCGAGGCCGTAGGAAGAATCTGCAGCTGGTGGGCCTGCTCTAATCAATCGCAAATAACGAACTCAGAGGCTACCTAGAAAGCTGGATGCCATTGCGCCTCCACCTCACCGACTTAGCGGGAAGCTTACAGGTGGAACGCGCTCATCGCGTGGGCCAACACAGAGAAGGACACACCCAGCCAAGAGCGGTGCTAGTGAGATTTCTTAACTTTCAGCAGAAAGGAACTGTTCTCCGTGCAGCCAGGAATCAAGGCCACACCGAGCACGAGAGAACTAAAGTGCTTTCTACCAGGACCTCTCTGCCACGGTAACCCAAAAAAGGAGAGTATGCAGCTCTCTTGTCAGCAAAGGCATCCGGTTTGCACTTCTCTACCCGGTAAGACTCCGACTGCTTCTGAATGGTCAGCAGCATGTCTTTGAGGATCCAGAGGAAGCACAGACTTTTTGCAACATGCAACTAAAAGGCACGGTCAGATCCTAGGAGCCAGAGAAGGGGTAACGAGTTGAAAGGAAGAAGGACCATTTTCAGAAGTGAGTGGGGATATGCAGCTTGAGGCTGATTTGAGACTATACTGAACCCCAAACTCACACAGTATGGAGCAGATTGATATGTTGTTAACCAGGTTCTAAAGTTTTCTATATGCTAAATGCATTTCTGTTTAGGGCAACTGGTTGAGGAGGAGGGAAGTTCTGAGAGGGGGGACTGACAACATGGAGGGGTGGGTTAACTTTGGGGCCTAGGGTGATAATAGATATCTAATTTAAAGATCGTGAGGGGAGATTAACTGGGTGAGGCCTCTTCCTCCCAGGTACCAGTGTGAGTTAACAGACTGCCCCCGATGGGGACCCAGGGACGTGGGGACAATAAGCCATATGACTGCATAGCTACTGGGCGATTTCTAAGTCACTGACTTATGTTTATGTTTATTGACTTAATATACCGCTAAACGAAAAAAAACATCATAGCGGTTTACATAGTTCAAATCATAGAAACCATAAGGCAAAGGAAAAAAAAGGAAAAGAAGTTACAATGACGGATAGGAAAGCAAACCAGGCAGATTCATACAACAGGACAGTAGGGAGGAGAGAGAAAGAAGGGAAAGGGGAAGACAAAGTCATGTGAGGGGATCAGGAAGGTCGAAGGCAAGGGTGAAGAGGTGGGTTTTGAGACTGTTCTTAAAGGTAGTAAACTAAGCTTAAGGGCCATCTCTTCTGCATGTTCCCAAGTGGCTGTTAATTTGCTTATGTTGTTAATAGTTTTAATTATTAGCTGGGATAAGGGAAGGTAACAGGAAGGGTGAACTTGATAAATTAGAGGCCCGTTCCTCGGGGGAGGTAGCCGAGCAGGGAAGGTACAGCGCAAACAGGTAGCAATCCCCTTTAGCGGATCAGACACACAGACCTCCCCAGATAGGGTCTCTCTCCCTTTAATGATAAGCATTACTTTGGACCCCAGTGTATTTGGGGCTCAGAAACAGGGCTAGGGAGATAAGGGAGGGAGGAGAAGGGGAAGGGAATGGATCACCCAAGGGGTCAGAAAGGGAAAGAGGAAAGGGAATGTAACGGAGTATTTTGAATCGAACATATGAAAGACTAGGTTATACTCACCAGGAAGATGAGGGGATTGTAGATTGGAGAAGTAATATTGCAATAGGGAAGTTAATGGAAAATACAGAATGTGAATGTGTAGGTGCCACCGAGCTTGTCAATGTACTAGATACAACAGAGGGGAGGCTCTCTCACATTATATAAGCCTGTCATTAATGTGGCCTTTTGGTTGTGGTGTTAACTGAATTTATCTATAATGATATATGGGGAACTGATGCTAAAGGATATGGGAACATTAATATCTATGAGATAATAATCAAAATTTTCTTTCTCTTTGTTCTTACATGAGACTCTTGCTCTCCTCTCTACTCTCTGATTTTTTCTTGCCCCTACTCACTGTGCCAACAGACAAATTGTGGAATGGTGAGATGGAGCCATGGGTGGAACTGGGAGCACCACTTATACATAAGGGACTTCGAATGCGGATAGCCTAATACTGTATAGCCAAGACGGGATCAGGATAGTAAAGGATGACAAGCGGCTGTGATACCTAGTTAGCCGCATGTACCAAACTTCCTCTAGAGTAACCCTGCTCTAAAGGCCCAGCTGTGGAGAACAGTGATTGGAATTTGGGATGGAAAGGGGAGGTGGGAGTGGAGAGGGGGGGGTCGGTTTAGATGGAGCTCGACATGGGAGGAGAAGGAGAAGGGAGGAAGGATGTAGGAGCAACTCAGAGGCAATGGGGGGAGGGGCGAGACTTACTGAGCATGAGATGGGATGGACACCGGGGCAACAGGATTAGATAACAGTACAAATGAACATTCCAACCTAAATCCCCAGAAGCCTGCAGTGCCCTATGTATTGAGGTCAAGGACTTAACCCACAGAAAGCAGAGGATTAATGTAGGAAAGGGAATAAGTACATGGGGGATTGGATGGGGAGCCCTACACTGTTATACTGGGGAGTCCAGAAGGTAAGGGGATCAAGGAGATGATAGTAGTAGATGGAGAGGAATGGCAAAGGGATATTAAGGGGGAAGGGGGAACAGGCAACATAGAGTGAATGTGCTGAACATGGATGGTTTGGGGTAGGCATGAGTGGAGGAATCCTAAAGGCAGGGATGTTAAATCTAGAAAAGTGGGGAAGAATCAGCTTTGGGGGCCTTAGGCTGGGAAGGCCCCCCAGTTAGTGGTGGTTGGAAGATGAATCTGAGTGTGGCAGTTGATCCAAACAACGATGGTAACGTTGGGTAAGGCAATGCATATCATCTCCTAGAACATCTGTGGCATTGGGCATCCTATTAAATGGCATAAGATCTTAAAATTGCTTAGAGATAAGGGAGCAGACATCACTCTTCTACAAGAGACTCACCTTACGGAAGTCAAACATAACAACTTGAAATGATGGTGGGTGGGGGACGTATATGGAGCCTCCTCCAGAGACAGGAAGGCAGGGGTAGCTATCCTGATACACAACCAAGTCGAATTGAAGGTGGAGGCAATACATGCAGACCCCCTAGGCCACTACCTATTCCTCCGTGGTACTTTGCAGAGGCAATCAATTATTTTAGGAAATATCCCAATGGCCCAAATAAGTACAATGCCCACTTCTACCAACAGCTGACACAGCAACTGGTATGTGGAGATCCTTCTGGAACAATACTGGGGGAAGACTTTAACTGTGTGCTTGATGAGACCATGGACCGGACGGCCCAGGGAAGCGGGGGAGATCATAGACGCTCCCGCAGGCTTGAGGAACTCTGTGAAGGGTATGACCTCATAGACGTTTGTCATCCCCTGGAGCGAGATTATACTCATACATCCAGGGCTCATGGTACGGGATCTCGACTGGATTACATTTTAGTGCAGCAACGCTGTTAGGACGCATACACAAGGTAAATATTGGCCTTATAGCCATATCTGCTAGGTACTTATGATCTAGATTATGACCTAGATTGGCCACTGTTGGAAACAGGATACTGGGCTTGATGGACCTTGTTCTGACCCAGTATGGCATATTTTATGTTCTTATCTGACCACACCTTAATCAGGCTAGACATGGAATGGGGAGGGGGTCCTACCACTTGTCTGTGGAAGTTTCCTCTCCACTTGGCAGATGACAAAGACTTCCAGAAATTCTTAGGGGCACAGTGGACTGATTTTGAAAAACATAATACGCTACACAAAAACAACCCAGCCCTCTTCTGGGAAACGGCCAAAGTAGTGCTACGAGGGCACATCATGGGCTACTGTCATGCCAAAAAGAAGGTGCCAAGTCAGCGACTAATCCAATTGGAGAAGGATGTATGGGGGGCCCAATGAAGGTATGGGACCCAACCAATGGAGGAACATAAAATGAATATGTTAGCTATTCAGGCAGAGCTGAATGCCTTGCTATACCAGAGGACATACCAATCAGTGTTTTACTATCGCTACTGCCTATACCGTTATGGGAATAAAACTTTGAAACTTATGGCAGCCTTGGTAAAGTCAGACGGGGGACCACAAACAATCAATGCCCTTCGGGACAAAGGGGGGACGTCTCCAGACTGCCCAGCGGGGCCTGGAAAATATTCTTAGAGAATATTACCTAGGACTGTACAAGGCAGATCCTTGTGACAGGGAGGCAGCTACAAGGTTTTAAAGAGCTTTGGATTTGCCAAGCTTGAAGGCAGAGGTTGTGGCGAGGCTAAACGACCCGGCAACAGCCCAGGAGGTTCAGCAATGTCTTCATAAACTACAGAAGGGACATGCTTCAGGTCCAGATGACTGTCTTGCGGAATTCTTTCAAATAATGTTCGATAAGGTGGCAATACCATTGGCAGACTACTTTGCGGATATGGTCAGGCGGTGCAACTTCCCATACGAGCCCAACCAAGCTCTCATAACAGTACTTCCCAAGCCGGGGAAGGACCCTTGCTGCCAGGATCGTACAGACCTATATCATTCCTCAATGTCGATATTAAAATCCTTGCCAAGATAATAGCAGAACACTTAGCTCCTTTACTCCCTCAACTGATAGGAGAGTCACAGGTGGGATTTATATAAGGCCGTACTATAGCGCGCAATGTAAGAAGGATGCTAGTGGCTCAGTATGAAATTATCAAGCGGCACCTACCAGCTATCTTTTAGTTTTGATGCTGAGAAAGCATTTGACAGGGTCCAATGGGAATATATGTACATGGTGCTGGAAAAGTTTGGGATTGTTGGGGGGGGTTGTAGACATGGTTTGCCTTCTGTACACCAGGCCTTGTGGAGCACTATTAGTAAATGGACACATCACAGAAACCGTCCCACTAGAAAGAGGTACCCGGCAGGGGTGCCCTCTCTCCATACTCCTGTTTGTCCTGCAATTGGAACCTCTCTTGGAACGACTCCGCACACACACCTCTCTGGTAGGCATGCGACTAAGGAAGGAAGAATTCCATATATCTGCCTTTGCTGATGACATGTTGGTTTGTTTGGGAGATCCAGTGAGCAGACTGGGGATGTTGCTGGAAGAATTCCGTATATACGGGACCTTTGCAGGGCTAAAATTGAACCTGGACAAATCAGAAGCCCTGTCAGTGCTACCTGCAATACATCGATCCTAAAAATTGAGATCGTTCTGGCGGCAGACAAAGTGTATGGATTTAATCATACCAAAGAAAATGTCGGGAACAGCAGACCGGGGAAAGAGTAGGTAATCGCTCAACCCCCCGTTGTCCACCGATCCCTTTTAGTTTAAATTTGAAACATGTATAACACTTCTAATAAAAAAGTTTATAGTTGGAAATTTTCAACTTAGCTTATTGTGAAGCACAAGCAGTCAGCAACAAGTCCAACGTACAACACGCGTGTTTCAGGCCGTGCTGGCCCTGTCTCAAGTACAACTGCTGTGTGGTCGAAGATAGACGCCAAAGAATCACGGGATTCTTATACTATGCCCACCCATAAGTAGGAGTGGCCTATCTGGTGACATCACACTAAGGAGGAGAATATGTCAAAATCCAAACAGATGGGTAAAAATGACTCTGATCGCGCTCCCCTTCGCTCAATCATCCCATCAGAAGAGACTCCGCCATTCCTGTTCAACATTCAGACCTTCTGGATGAACAGACCACAATCGGTAAATCCATCATTGTTCAAGCCATTGCAAACGCTGTGTCCGATGCAATACATCAGCAGTGGCCAGGTCAGTTCCCGCTGAATTGGCTGATGGTCAATTCAAATGTGTAGTGTTGATCTGGATCACCGCGGATCCAGAACAACACTACACATTTCATACTGCGGCACTGCTCAAGGACTTGGAAATGAGGCTCGGACAATGGAAGGATTTGCTGTTATCACTAAGTGATCAGATCGTTCTATATAAAATGACAATATTTCCTCAGTGGCTGTATGTCCTGAAGGTTCTGCCGATATTTCTGCGGTCTAAGGAGCAGAAACAACTCGATTGTGCACTAAATTCATTTTTTTGGAAAGGCCAATGTGCTCGGTTGTAATTAGTGGCGTTAAAAAAACCATGGGTGCAGGGAGGTTTGGGCCTTCCGGACCTGATGAACTATAACTTGGCATGTGTGTGCCAGCACCTGAAGAATTGACTGTATGCATCTGAGGACTATACCCCTTCTGCAGGCAGAAAGGACACTGGTGGCCCCACTATCTCAAATACATGCTACATGTGCCACCTGCTCGCACACAGGCCATTGCTCCAAATAATGCCATGATAACTTCAACATGCAGTGGATGGGGCATACTTTGAGACAAGCTGGGGTGGCCACCAGGGACTACACCCTAACTACCGTGGCAGGGAAACCTGACCTTTCAGCCCACCCTAACGGGACGGGCATATAGTCGTTGGTGAACTCAAGGATTGGAAAGAGTGGAATATCTGGTGTCAGAAGCAGGAGAGATGTTATCATTACCTACACTGCAGGAGTGCTTTGATCTGACTGCGAAGGATGTGTTTCCATATCTACAAGCGCAGAGCTATGTTCACTCATTAACACGGGAGGCAATAAAACACCGCATTATCTCTCAGATGGAAGAAGTGTTAATGGCTGGTGGGGAGGGCCGAGCCTGTTTTACAGTTAAACGTAGGAATCTATCAGACTTGGACCTGCTGCCAGATCTGATTGGAGTAGCAGGTTAATGGGAAGTAAACTTAGGTATTCCACTCGAAGGGGCTGAGATCGTCTGTGCCTTGACTAGGACCCTGGAACTAACGACGAGTGCTAACCTTAGGGAGACTCAGTTCCATATACTCAGGTAGCTTCACTTTTCTCCTCTCAGGGCATATAGAGTGGAAATTGTGAAATCCCCGGATTGCCCTCAGTGCACTGCACCTAAAGCAATGTTAGGCCATATGTTTTGGAAGTGTCTGGTAATAGTGAGATTTTGAAAGCAGCTAGGTAAGAATTTAGGCCGAATTATGAAGACCCCAGTGCCTTTGAGTCCACGAAGGGTGATTTTGGATCTAGAACAAAAGGAAAACGGAGGCACAGGTTAGTGTGGACTGAAATTTAGATGGATACGCCTCTCGCTGCTACTAGCTTGCAAAAGTATCTTAAGTGCATGGCTCCTCCTTGAGGGTCCGTCAATAAAAACCTGCAAGCTGACCTTACATCGATGGGACGCACCCAGCAATGGGAGCACTTTCTAAAAGCATGGGAACCTTACATCCACACATTACCTACCCAACTAAGAAGTCAAGTGTTGAATCACTGCCTCGATAGGAGAGAGCCAATAAACAGAGAGATCCCGACCTAGCCCTGAGCCACGCTAGTTGAAGGGCAATAAGGGATTTCAAAGTTCCTAGATCTTAGAGCTTCAACCATTCTACTGTGTTACCTATAATGAGGGGAGGGGGAGGGAGAAAGGGGGAGGGGCAGAAGAGAGGATGTTAAAGGCTGGTAGGAGGGAGGGGGAGGGGACCACTTAAGGACAGTGGGAAGTTCAGGACTGGAGGAAGATAGATAATGCAAGAATGGTATAGAAAGTCTAGACCCACCAATTTCCTTTTTTCCACTACTACTGTCCTTCCTCTCTCTTTTTTTCACTACATTATTCTATGGAATACTTTGTTGTGCATTTAGTTGTTCACGTTACCTTGTGGGTAGAAAGGGTGATAGGGATGGCGGGGAAGGGAGGAGAGGGGAGAGGAAGGGGGATAAAAAAGGGGAAAAAGTATGACACCAAAATTAACCTTATATTTGACAGCGTAAATATTTTTGCTGTTGTATCACTTGGCTACTGGTCATAGCGGACTATGACCTAAAATGAATTACCATATATTAATGATGATGTCCCAATAAAGAAAGTTGAACATAAAATTCATCTGCCATTTGAACATCCAGTCTTCCAATTTATCAAGGTCCTCTTGCAATTTTTCACAATCATCTTGGGTTTTAACAACTTTGAATAATTTTGTGTCATCTGCAAATTTGATCACCTCACTCATTATTCCCATTTCCAGGTCATTTACAAATATGTTAAAAAGCAACGGACCTAGCACAGATCCCTGTGGTACTCCACCATTCACCTTTCTTGACTGAGAAATTTGGCCATTTAGCCCTACTCTCTGCTTTCATAACCCATAACTTTTTAATTTTGCCAAGAGTTTCTCATGAGGGACCTTGTCAAAGGCTTTCTGAAAATCGAAATATACTATTATCAACCATCTCACCTTTGTCTACCTGTTTATTCATACCTTCAAAAAAATATAACAGATTAGTAAGACAAGACCTTCCTTGGCTAAATCCATGTTGGCTTTCTCCCTTTAAACCATGACTATCTACATGCTGTGTAATTTTGTTCTTTATGATAGTTTCTACCATTTTCCCCGGTACTGATGTCAGGCTCACTGGTCTGTAATTTCCCGGATCAACCCTGGAACCCTTTTTAAAAATTGGCGTTACATTGACGATCCTCCAATCTTCAGGTATTACAGATTTTTTATTTTATTTATTTATTTAATACTCTTATATACCACGCTATTCGACATCAGTGCGGTTTACATGGAACATCAAGAAGTTTTACGGTGGGGTTACACCGTAAATTACAGAAAACAGGGAGATTAACTTGGATAACATGTTAACTATTTACACAAAAGGCATAAGATGAAAACCCTATGTACATCACATTGTGGAATGGATACCGGGTGATTAAGGATCTGTGTTGCGTGCCGGGCGCTTTGGCGTGCCTACTTCAGGGTAGCACTTGAGGAAGAGGTGATGCTTCAGGGCCTTCCTGAATTTAGTTATCTCTGTGATTGCTCGTATGTTGGGTGGCAGGGCGTTCCAGCTTCTAGGTGCACAGAGACTGAAAGCTCTGTTTGTGGTTGACTGTGTACACTGGGTTATTGTTTTGGGGATTACTATAGTATTTATTGCTGCGTGTTGTCTGGCTCTGGTAGCGGGAGTCATGAGCGTAAGGCTTGCAAGTGATGAGGGGGAAAGTCCGTTGATGGCCTTGAATGTTAGTAGTAAGATCTTGAAGGTGATCCTACCGTGAATTGGGAGCCAGTGGAGACTTTTGAGGATCGGTGTTATATGGTCACGTCTTGAGGCTCCATTTAGAACTCTGGCTGCAGAGTTTATGGCGAGTTGGAGTGGAGTTAAGGTGGATTGAGGTAGCCCTTGCAGAATCGCGTTTGCATAGTCAAGCTGTGGAATAGTTAACGCCTGAAAGATCGTTCTGAATTCATCCGGTTGCAGCAGGGGGCGTAGATGTCTGAGTGTTTTGATTTTTAGATATGTTGATTTGACCATGTTGCCAATATGGGATTTCATGTCCAGTTTCTGGTCCAGTGTTACACCCAGGTAACGGATTGTAGATTTGGTTTGAAGCTCTAAACTTCCGACTTTTAGGGTGGCCGGTGGGCGAAAGTTAGGGTTTCTGGTAATGAACAGCACTTCAGTCTTTTTGTGTTGTATCCGGAGATTCTGATTTTGGAGCCAGTTTTCCACTGCAATGAAACAGTTCGTTAGTGATGAGAGATCGATCTGGTCAGTTTTGAAGGGTGTGTATAGGAGTACGTCGTCGGCATATATCATGCAGTCAATGTTGAATGAACATATGAGATTGCAGATGGGCTGCATGTAGATGTTAAACAGCAGGGCTGATAGAGAGGATCCCTGCGGAACGTCTTGTTTCTGGTGGAATGGTACAGATGTTGAGGTCTCTGTTCGCACATGCTGCCATCTATCAGAGAGGTATGATTTGCACCATGCTAGAGCTAACTCGCAGATGCCTTTCTCTTCTAGCCGTCTCAGGAGGGTCATGTGGCACACTGAGTCGAAGGCTGCGGCTATGTCCAAAAATATAAGAGCCACGCCATGGTGAATGTTGTCTATAGTATTGAGAATGTTGTTGAAGAGGGAGGTGAGTAGTGTCTCCACACCATGGGCAGCTCTGAAGCCATGTTGACAGTGGTCTAGAGGTGCGGTAACGTTGACGTGTTGTTGTATCTGGCATTGGACCACTTTTTCTATTATCTTGGCTAGGAGTGGAATACTGGCAATTGGTCTATATGACTCCACTTTCTGAGGGTCGAGTTTGCTGTTTTTTAACAGGGGTCTGATGGATGTTTGTTTGCGATTTAGGGGAAAAACTCCTGAGCTGAATGATGTGTCAAAGAGTCTGGCTATGAATGGGCTAAACTCTGTTTTTAGTTCCTTTATCCAAAAGGCTGGACAAGGATCAGACTGAGCCATGGAGGTGTTGATTGTGGAGATGGTGTCAACAATTTGTTTAAGTGATGGAGTGGAGAAGGTTGTTAGTTTCATTGCATTGCTTTGCACTTTGTTGGGGGCAGGTGCATCGAGCTTGCTGGTTTGGCATAGTTTTGATTGATTGTGCGCGGATCTCAGTTTTTTGCACCGGTCCTGGTTCTTGACTAGGTTGAATAAGTCGTGTGGTTTCTTTAGTGATCGTCGTAGAGTATCTGTGTGTGCTTGTCTTATTTTCTCAGTTATCGCTTTACAGTGAGATGCTAGTTGGAGGTTATAGGCTTCTTGGTCTTCTGTGGATTGTGAACGCCTCCATCGCCTTTCGAGTTTTCTGAGTTTGAGGAGGGAATCCCGTAGTTCTTTTGAGTACCAGGGCGCGGCAGCCCTTTTCCTTGGGGCTTTGTTGTGCTCTGTGCGTAGTGCAATGGAGCTAAGGCTATCATTCCAGCTGGAGACTAGTTTATCAAGGTTAGTTGATGTCATGCTGAGGAGTGGCTGTGTGTGATTCATAATGGTTTCCCTGTTGAAAGGATGAAAACTACGAGGGGGTATTCTTGTGGCATTTGTTTTGTTATCAGGGGGCTTCCTGGGGTGGTTTTCCATGGGGATAAGGAACGTGATTAGCTTATGGTCCGACCAAGGAACTTCAATGTAGGTTGGTGATGAGTAGGGGGCTGCGTTGTGGATGGTTAAAGGAGCGAAGATCAAGTCTATTGTGTTCCCTTTTGTGTGAGTTGGTTCGTTGATTAACTGCTGATATCCTAGGTCTGAAAATTATGGGCACATTACTTAATTTTATGATTTACCTACCCACTACAAATAATTATATTAGTGTTTTTGTTATATGTTATTTGAATTTTAAATTTGTAATTAACAAACGTTTATTGTAATGCTTATTGTGTTGTATGACTATATGTTACAATGTTTGTATTTTTCTTCTTCTTACAAGATGTTTTCTTTGTTTTGTACTTTCACCGCCTTGATTTTATGATAAGGCGATATATAAATACAGTTAAATAAATAAATAAATAAATAAATAAGAAATGCTGTCGCTTGAGAGTCATGCAGGGATGGCAGGTTGAGGTCTCCCAGTATCCAGTTTGTGGTATGCAAGTTCGGAGTATTGCAGGCTAGCTCAATTATCATGGCAAGGTCCTCATGAGAAGGAGTTGGGGCCCTGTACAGCAGATTGATGGAACAGTGATTATTTGCTATGGTAACTATGTCAAGGTTGGGAGTGTTGGAACTGTTGGAGAGATGGAAATTGAGGTCAGCTTTGGCGAATATGAGTACTCCGCCGCCTCTTTTGTCGCCTCTATGACAACAGTATATTGTGAAGTTGGGGGGTAGCAGGTGGTTGAGGAGTACGGTGTCAGTATTTGTTAGCCAGGTTTCTGTGATTAGGAGAATGTCAAGGTTGTGGAGGGCGATTAAGTCGGTGATGATTGGCCATTCGTTGCGGACTGAGTGTGCATTTATGAGAGCAGCTTTTAAACCTTGTGAGGGTGGGTTGACCTTTTTTACATTTGTGGTGTGCTGAATTGCAATGTGTAGAAGGTGCTGGTATGTAGGATGAGTGTCGTTTACTGACTTGTGAGGGGTGTCTCTTGACCATCTCCTCCCATATCCCTGTAGAGTAGGTATCTGGTTGTGAGTGCCTGTTAGGGCTAAAGTACTACTGAACAGCCCTAAGAGAAGGTAGCTACATATTAGTGTTATCGTGAAGTGATCCATTCCAATTATTGAGCTGGCTTGAGATTATAGAGCCTTAGTGAGTGAGTAGGACACAGAGTTGAGCGGTTTCGGGAGTATACAGGTGATGTCTTTGGCCTTGGGTGGTTAGATGTATATTGTGTCCCGAGGTTCAGTTTGGGTTCTGCTTCCTAGGAGTCTTTGTTGTGATGTACCATTGTGAAGCCTCAGACGTCCAGGAGAGAGCTCAAGGAGCTGAAGCGCGGGTCTGGCGGTGATGAAGAGGGTGGATATCTGGTGGACTTGGTGTGGTTCATGCAGTAGCTACTGTTGGCGGAGACTGTAGATGGATGTCCTCATCGGGTGGGAGGGGGAGATCGAACTTCATTTGCAGAGCTGTGAGATGGTCGTTTGGTTGGGCCGCTGCCTAAGGGCCGCGCCAAAAGGCCCTCTGGCGAGGCCCGATGGCGCGTTGATTTTAAATCCGGGTGGCTGCCCCGATTGGGCAGGGATGGCTGCTGCTCCTCCTGCTGCTGGAGACTCGATCCCCTGGAGGGGAGAGCTGATGATGGTGGCGGGAGAGTTCTTTGTTATGCGCCCGATGGCGCGTTGATTTTAAATCCGGGCGGCTGCCCCGATTGGGCAGGGATGGCTGCTGCTCCTCCCGCTGATGGAGGCTCGATCCCCCGGAGGGGAGAGCTGATGATGGTGGCAGGAGAGTTCTTTGTTGAGCGCCCGATGGCGTGTTGATTTTAAATCCAGGCGGCTGCCCCGATTGGGCAGGGATGGCTGCTGCTCCTCCCGCTGCTGGAGGCTCGATCCCCCGGAGGGGAGAGCTAATGATGGTGGCGGGAGAGTTCTTTGTTGAGCGCCCGATGGCGCGTTGATTTTAAATCCGGGCGGCTGCCCCGATTGGTCAGGGATGGCTGCTGCTCCTCCCGCTGCTGGAGGCTCGATCCTCCGGAGGGGAGAGCTGATGATGGTGGTGGGAGAGTTCTTGATGATTTAATGATAGTTCACAGATCACTAATGGTAGGCATGCAATCTCATATTTCAGTTCTCTCAACACCTCGGATGTATACCATCTGGTCCAGGTGATTTGTTACTCTTCAGTTTATCAAATAGTTGTAATACATCTTGCTGATTTATCAATATTTCTTTCAGTTCTTCTGATGCATCATCTTTAAATACCATTTCAGGCATGGGTAACCTCTCTACATATTCTTCAGTAAAGACCAAAGCAAAGAATTTCTTCAGTCTCTCCACTATGGCCTTGTCCCCTCCCAATCGCCTTTTACCCCTCTATCATCCAATGGTTCAACTGACTCCCTTTTTTTTCAAATTCTCTCCTTGCCTGCCTTATCAGTGCCTTGCATCTAACTTCGCAGTGCATATGTTGTTTCCCGTTTTTGTCATTTGGCTCCTTTATCCATTTCCTGAAAGATGCTTTTCTGGCTACCTCAGCCTCTCTGACCTCACCTTTAAACCATGCTGGCAGTTTTTTGGACTTCCTTCCACTTTACTTAAAGCATGGAATACAGCTGTCTGGACTTCCAAGATAGTATTTTTATACAGCAACCATAATGAATGTAAATCTTTAACCTTTGCAGCTGCTCCTTTTAGTTTTTTCTTAACTATTTTCCTCATTTTATCATAATCTCCCTTGCTGTCTTTTCTCCATTTATTAAATCAAATGTGATCATTCTATGAACACTATTGCCAAGTGGCCCCAGCACCCTTATCTTTTGCATCAGATCTTGTGTTCCACTAAGGACTAGGTCCAAAATGTCTTCCCCTCTTGTCTGTTCATGAACCAGCTGCTCCAAGAAGCAGTCATTTATTTCATTTAGAAACTTTATCTTCCTAGCATGTCCTGCCATGACATTGACCCAGTTGATACCGGGGTAATTGAAATCACCCATTATTTTTACTGTGTCATAATTTTTGTTTGCTTCCCTGATTTCTTTGAGCATTTCATCAACCATTTATTCATTCTGGCCAGGTGATCAGTAGTGCACTCCCATCACCTTTCCCTTTTCAAATAGAATTTCTATCCTTAGAAATTCTACAGTGTATTTTGTTTCCTGCAAAACTTTAATCTTGTGTGACTCAATTCCCTCTCTAACAGAGTGAAACCCCTCCACCTATTTGATCTACTCTATCATTGTGAAATAATTTGTACCCAGGTACCACAATGTTCCACCAGGTCTCTGAGATACCAATCATAGTGGAGTGGAGGAGTAGCCTAGTGGTTGGGTCAAGGTACTTCAGGCCGGAAGGTCGGGGGTTCAAATCCCACTAGAGGACAGCAACCTTGGGCCGGAAGGACTGTGGTTTCTAGTCCCACAGGTGCTCCTTGTGGTCTTGGGCAAGCCACTTAACCCTCCATAGCCCATGTTCCCTGTAAAATAGTTCTCTGTGTGCTGTGCTTTCCTGTCTAATCAATGTGTTTATACCTCAAAAATTTCCTGTCATGATTTGACAATTTCCAATCTGTAATCAAAAACCACTGCTGATCGCTGGAAGTAGCAGTATACAAATGTATACTAAATAAATAAAAAAATATCTAACCTCTCATTTAGTGCTATATATTCTAACTCTCCCATCTTATTTTTTTAGACTTCTAGCATTTGCATACAAGCATTTTAGAGGTTGTATTTTATTCATATTAATCTGGTTATCAGTAGGCAGGGGTAATTTGGAATCTTTAAGCTCTGTCTGCTCTGTACTTAAGGGCATTTGGGCTACTTTTGTCTTTATTGGAACCTCTTTGTCGATATTCCTTAACTTCAATCTTTTGCTAGTATCCTTCAAGGATAAATCTTTCCAAACCATGTGCTCTTGGGCAACAGTAGGCTTTCCCCTATTATTTAGTTTAAAAGCTGCTCTATCTCCTTTGTAAAGGTTAATTAATTAATTAATTTATTTGTACATTCTTTTATACCACCTCTTCCAGAGATCAGATGCGGTTTACATAGAACAGAATAATAATGAACTTATTATTATTTTTACAATGAATGTTTTAGGACAATTTAGTTAAATATATAATAAACTTTTAAACTTGTAAAAAACTATTAAACAACTGAACTATTTACAGAAGGTAAAGTATATGGTTCCATTTGCTGAATGACTGGATGGTACAAAGATGTGGAGGAATTGTGCATGTGTGTGATTGTGTGTGTAATGTGTCTATGTTATGTCTAAGTAGGGTCAGTGTATGGATGCTGATCAGTGTTGACCTGTGAATTTGGAACATCATTGTGTTGTAGATTGTAAAAATGCTGAGTAAATAGATACTTTTTTAGATCTTTTCTAAATAATTGTAGGTCCTTAATCTCTCTGAGCTCAACTTGGAGGTTGTTCCACAAAGTAGGTGCAATGAACGAGAAGGCAGCGTTACTTGTCTTCTGTCCTGATTTTCGAATGGAATCGGGAACTAGCAACATGTGGAGATTCACTCTTCTTCTTGACCTACTTTCCTGTGGAGTATGGATTAGCGTTGCAAGATATGACGGGGCTATATTATTGATTAGCTTGAAGGTGGTAACCATTAGTTTAAATAGGATTCTACATGAAACTGGGAGCCAGTGCAGGGTGTAAAGAATAGGAGAGATGTGGTCAGATAATAATGCCAGCAGCCTGGTTCCATCCCGGTTAAGGTGGAGCCCATCCCTTCGGAAAAGACCCTCCTTTCCCCAGAATATTGCCCAGTTCCTAACAAATCCAAAACCCTCTTCCTTGCACCAGATTGGTTGTTTACTCCTTCAAAGAGTAAAAAGACTATTGGACATGTAATGAAGCTACAGTGTAGAACATTTAAGACTAATAGGAGAAACTATTTTTTTACTCATTGTCTAATCAAACTCTGGAATTCATTACCAGAGGATGTAGTAAAAGCTGTTGATGTAGCTGGGTCTAAAAAATGTTTGGCCATGTTCCTCAAGGAATGTCCATAAACCATTATTACAGAGGACAAGGGAAATCCACTGCTTGCCCTGGGATAAGCAGCGTTGAATCTGTGTACCTTTTTAGGAACCTGACAAGTACTTGTGACCTGGATTGACTACTATTGGAAACAGGATACTGGACTTGATGGACTTTGGTTTACCCAGCATGGCATATCTTATTTTACGTATGTGTAAATTGCAACTTCTCCCCTGAGCACACCCAGCTATTACTGTACTAACAGATGCCAACTTGCACCATATATGCTTTTATGCATGGCCTCAATTTATAAGAGCTGTTTTACACACAAAAACGGTTTATCCATTTACCATCTATATGTACTTTGGCTGTCTGTGCATACTAATGATACTCTCAAATTATACATTTATGATAGATAGTATCTTCTTTGTCTGCAGGGCATCAGAAGGCAGAACTGTGGAAGTACCCTATAGAGGTGACGTGGAAAACACAATTCGGGACATCCTTGGAGGTCTTCGATCCACCTGCACATATGTTGGAGCTTCGAAACTCAAGGAGCTAAGCAGGAGGACAACATTTATTCGGGTCACCCAGCAGTCTAACCAGATGTTCAGCTGAGTGAGGCAGTTCTTGTGGCTTTCATTGAACCCTGACCCCTCTTCTGTCAGTCTGTGATTTGGGTGGGGTTTCCATGGCTATATGCCCTGCTTAGCTGCTGTGCAGATGAGGGGAATGGGTTATTTTTAACCCGGGCCAGCCCCATGAGTTGACACCCTAGGCAAACCTTAAGCTTTACATCCTCCTGGCTGTCAGAATCTATTGTTTAGCTTTGACTGCCCTGCTCTTTGCCACCCCCAGAAGCTGCCACCCTAGGTGGTGCCTAGTTTGCCTAATGGTTGGGCCAGCCCAGTTTCTAACACTTCAGCAATGAGAGAAGAGAGGAAGATGGCATCACAAATGCAAACTCAGTGTATTGTGTAATGCTGCAAATCTTTAACACCCAAATACTTTTCATCTGAAAAATGTACCAGAAATAAATTATCTGTTATGTTCTTTTCCTTTTCCTCCTCCTCTTGTGCTGCAGGGTACAACAAGCTTTCCCATGAAGCTGTGTGGGAGTCCTCTGCTGCTGCCGGTGGGGGGAGGTACTATGAAATCACCTTTGTAGTCACGAAGTGGCACTGCCCGTTCCTTGCGACTGAAAACGCAATCTCGTAGCATCTACCTCCCACTGGCAGCAGCATGGGCAGACGACTCCCACACAGTCACAGAGATGCTGGGTACAACAAGAAAGCAAGTAGCTGTGTCAAGCCAAGAACCAGCTTAAGCCGTCTTCCAAAAAACATTTGTTTTCATAGAAAGCACGCTCTCAGCTGGAGGCTTTTGCAGGGTATGCTTTGATGGATTTAAGTTCATGGCAGGAACTGCACAGCATGCGGAAGCCCAGGTGTAGACACACTTTAATGTCAGTAGGCTCAGGAGAATTTTTCAAACATTTGAACCAAGATTAGATGGCATGTTTTCAGGACAACATAATGCTGGATTTGGGGGATAAGAGACAGGAAAAAGGTCAACCAGTTAAACTCTGCATCAAGGCTGTCTTCATGATCCTTGATCTGAGTAGAGATTTGCAGACACATTCATATTTCGTGGTGAGTAGCAGCATGTTAGCACATCACTCTAGGTGCATCAGTCACTAGCTGTTGCTGAGCTTCTCTTGTGCTATGTAAGGAAGCCCGGGAGACCGGCGCCGCAGCTTCTAACGTGTCTGAAATTACAAGTTTGTGCATATTAAGCCCTTCAGTAGACTGCTTCCTTATGGAGACTAACATATTGTGATCATTCTGCAAATGTATAAATAGGCTGCTGCTTTTCTATGTGAGCTGTACTGAATTCCCCAATGTCTTTCTTTCTTATTCTTTCTCCATTAAAAGAACATAAAGGGCCCTGTTTTCAGAAAGATTTTTGACTACATAATAGGCCCAGTTTGTGGGGAAGCAATAGGCTTCCAATGCTAAGCCCATGGGGACTGAACGCATTGTAATTACTCCAACAGAACAGAGTCCTAAAGAAGATAATACCACACCTGCTTTATTTAACATGCAATCTGAGGGTTAGGACATGCATGAAGGTGGTTATTTTGTACTTATTTTATACAATGACATAGTCGCCAATGTGACTTTATAAAATTGCTCCCCGAAAGCTGCAGAGATTGTGGCTATATTGAAACTGCAGACATTTACACCAACTTGGGAAGGGGCATAGAGTAAACGTATGCAAATGCCTTATAAAGAATGCACATTAACGATGACTCCACCTACACTCTGCACTGATCACGCTTACATCACAGTCGCATGCACTTATCCATGTTCTTGCCATTGCACATACTTGTACGTGCAGGTATTTTCTAAGTGGCATTTTATATGCATGTACAGGCCAGGGTTGGCCCAAGGATGTCTGATGCCCTAGATGAGAAGAATATTTATAACCCAATAATGGTTGACAGATAAGCGCTCACTCATTGTTTTTGAAAAATAACCACCTGTTTTAGGATAAGATATATTGAAACACTATTGAGCAACATAGAAAGGTCGTTGATGCGATAATTAGCATTAGACTCCACTTTGGGGAGTTTGAATAAATGCTTTATATAAGTCTGAGACCTGGTTGCAGTAGTGATATTAGTCTACTGGATTGCACATGAAAAATCTCGGAGTTAAGAAATAGAGCTGTAAATTATCATTTGATTACTGATGCCCTAGATCAGTGATGGCTAACCTTTTTGAGCCCGAGTGCCCAAACTGCCGCACAAAACCAAAGAATTTCCTCAAAGTGCCAGCACGTCATTTGCATAAGTGGTCTTATTTGCATAAATATTTGCATAATGTTACCATACACTAACTTTTAGTAAACATGTCTCTTAATGAGTGTATGGATAAAGAAAGACTAAAAGATTTCTACATTACTATAATCCAGTGCCAACCGCCAGGCACATTAGGAACTACTACAAACGCTGCCCATTTAGAACCCATAGCAAACCCGCCGTATCCTGACAGCATTACCAGGACTCACAAAGCACCATACCCTACCTATCAAAAGGCAACACTGCAAATATTAAACCAATACATTTCAGAGAATACTGGGGAAAGAGAACAAGTGGCAACGTCAAATAGGAATTTCCTCTTGTACCAAACAAAGCGCAGATGTTAATGATGCACATTTCCCAGAGCTGACATATTCCAGTTAATAAATTCAAAATAAAGAGATATCTTTCTACCTTTTGTGCATTTTTTTTTCAGTTGCAATTGGTCCAGCCACCTTCTTCTGGTTTCTTCATGTTTTCTGCTAACTCTCCATCGTCTGCTGTCCATTTGTCCTTTCTTCTCTCTTCTAGTTTTTTTTCCATTCTCTCTCTCTCTCTACATCTGCTTTAACATACTAATCTTTCTCCTTTTGCTCTTTCCTCATTCCTATTTCATCCACACAAATTTTACCCCTCCATCCTCAATCCCCAATTACTCTCCCAATACCTGGCCAATTGTAGATTTTTCATCCCTCCTACACAAAATATTTTTCCCCTCTCCATTTTACTCTCCCAGCCCCATCCCATTCTAATCCTCCCCCAACATCAGCTCCCTTCTAGTTCCAGTCTCACCCAGCATCCATTCCCTTCTAGTCCCTGCATCAGCCCATTTCCAGTCCAAGTCCCTTCATCAGCTCATTTTCAATCCTAGCCCCCCCATCAGCCCATTTCTACTCATTTCCTAGCCCCACCATCAGCCCATGTCAAATCATAGCTCCCCTCCACTCAGCCCAATTCCAGTCCAAGCCCCCCCATGAGCCTACTTCCAGTTCTAGCCCCTCCATGAGTCCATTTCAATTCAAGCCCCCACCACAGCCCATTTCCAATCTTAGCTCCCCCCAACAGCCCATTTCCAGTCCTATCCTAGCTGTTCCATCAGCCCATTTTCAGGCCTAGCTCCCTTCCCTCACAGCCCATTTCCATTCCAAGCCCCCTCCCCATCAGCTATTTGCAGTTCAAGCCTCCCCTTCCACTCAGCCCATTTCCAGTCCTAGCAACACCCCAACCCATTACCAGTCCTAGCCCCCCGTCAATCAACTTCCAGTCCTAACCCCATCACCCCATTTTCAGTTTAAGCCCCCCCCTAATAACCCTTTACCAGTCCTAACCCCCCATCAGCCCATTTCCAGTCAGCCCCCCATAGCCCATTGCCAGTCCTAAAACCCCCCCATCAGCCCACAGCCCATTACCAGTCCTAACCACATCAGCCCACCACAAGTCCTTACCCATCCCCATCAGCACATTTCCTGTGCTAGCCCCCCCCCCATAACAATTTTTCAGTCCTAAACACACTTCTGCCCACTACCAGTCTTAACACCCCCATAGCCCATTACCAGTCCTAACCCCCCCCCATCAGCCCACTACCAGTCTTAACCCCCCCCATAGCCCATTACCAGTCCTAACCCCCCCATCACCCCATTTCCAGACAGCCCTCATCAGCTCATAGCCCATTGCCAGCCCTCATCAGCCCACAGCGTCTCTCTTAAGCCCGCAGGGGCAGATGGGAAATTTCCCATCAGCCCCTGCGGGCTTAACAGAGATGCGAGGGAGACTCTCCCTTCGCGTCTCTGCAAGCCGGCAGAGAGGGGCTGAGCAGCGCCGGGAGAGTCCCGCCGGGCAGAGGGAGCCCCGCGGGACACTCCATGCCGCCGCGGCGGCAGCGGGCGGCTTTTTTTTTTTTTTTAATGTGCGACCTTCCCGCGTGCCAGCTGCAAGGCCTTCGCGTGCCACAGCTGGCACGCGTGCCATAGGTTCGCCATCGCTGCCCTAGATGAACTTTTGGCCAGGCGCCCTCCCCCCCAAGAAGTCCAGTATCTTCCCTTTCCTATCCCCTCCCCAGGTGTTCAACATCTCTCTTCCTTCCTACCCACTTTCAAGGTATCCAGCATCTCTTTCTCCTTTCTTATCCCCTCCAAAGGGTATCACACATCTGTTTCCTTCCCTATCCCCCTCTTCCCCCAAAGGGTATCTACATCTCTTGACTTCCCTACTCCCCAGGCAGCCATCCTACTTTTACTGGAGTTGGAGCCGGAGCCAGAGCCAGAGCCTGTACAGTTCAAGTAAAGCAGAGCACAGCAGAAGGCGTTTTGAGCACCTACATCTGCACAAAGCGTGCATCTTGCCACAGATGACGTATGCATTTCCCTTTCCCCAAAGAGCTCACAATCTTTGTAACCTAAGGCAATGGAGGGTTAAGAGGCTTACCCAAAGCCACAAGGAGTGCCAGTGGATTTGAACTCTGGTCTTTCTGGCTCTAGGCTGCTGCCCTAAGCACTAGGCCACTCCTGCACTCTACCATCATTGCTGATGCCCCCTCCCATTCCCCCACAGCTACAGTCCGATTCTTCCTCCCACCCCCTCCTCCTGAAGGCTCTCCCAACTAAAATGTAAAATGGTGATGACCCCTCTGAACACTCTTAAGTGTCTGAGCCCCACACCCACCAATTGACACCTTCGGGCTTACTGGGATCATTAGCATCCAGTGGGAGCAGGAGTGAGGCCCACTCGCTCCTGCACTGCATGCAGCCACTCTCCAAAATAGCACTGACATCTCCTAATGGCAATCTCAAGGTACTGGGAGAATCAGCAGTGCATTTGGGCAGAGGGTGAGAGTAGGGTACTAGCAGTGCATCGGGAAATGTTTTTACTAAGTCAGAGTATCACCATGTTACATTGGAGTGGAGGAGTGGCCTAGTGGTTGGGGCAAGGTACTTCAGGCCGGAAGGTCGGGGTTCAAATCCCACTAGAGGACAGCAACCTTGGGCCGGAAGGACTGGGGTTTCTAGTCCCACAGGTGCTCCTTGTGGTCTTGGGCAAGCCACTTAACCCTCCATAGCCCATGTTCCCTGTAAAATAGTTATCTCCAAGTTATAATGCCCTGTTCAATGTAATTTCAATTTGTTCAATGTAAACCACACTGATGCAGAATAGCGTGGTATATAAGAGAATGTAAATAAAATAAAAATAAATAAATTTTGGTTGGGAGCGCCTTTAGTGGGAGGAAGAATCAAGCTGCAGCTTCAGGGGTAGGTGGGACAGAGGCATCGGCAGTGTATTTGTGGGGGGATGTTTCTTAAGGAGTTGTGGGGGTCCTGGGGTGTTGTGGGGGAGACCCGGACCTGTAATGCTGCACTGGTATGTCGTCCATGCCGATGCAGTGATTTTAGGAGGCTGCTTCCACTTCTAAGTGTGTGTGTGTGTTTGTGAGGTGGGGGGTGAGGTTCTATGGCTTTTTTCCCCACGCGCAGCTTCCTAAAATCACTGCTCTTGCCAGATATGGAGAGGCATACTCACGCAGTCCTGCAGCTATTTTACATGAGTCTCTATGTTTAGCAGAACTTCTTGTAAAATACATCCTAACTTTCCACTTTCTGAGATGAATATGGGACTTCCTCTCTCCATGTCCTTTTGAAAAATATCCCTTCACCTAAATACTTCAGTGCAAGCATCACTTTGAACAATCTAGTTTTGCTTTTCCTGCATGGATTTTGCTGTTTGTCTTTGAAAAATGTTTTAGGCCTAGTCAAACACCTACAGTCATGGTCAACATTATTGGCACCCTTGCATTTTAGGTATGTTGTGTACAATATCTTGAGAAATAATTGGAAATATTCCAATTGTATGTCATCATCAATATTTCAATAGTCTGTTTAAAGGTAAACAACAACAAAAAAGAGATGTCTGTGCAATTTAGAAGTAGCAATTTCTGAGAAAATACAAAATATGACCCGGATAGGAAAAATGGTACCCTTCACTAATATTTTGTTCCACAACCCTTGGCAGTGATGACAGCCTGCAAAAGTTTCTTGTAGTGATCTATAAGTTTCTTACATCTGTCTGCTGGAAGTTTCTCCCACTCTTGAACTGCGATTTGTTCCAGCTCATGAATGTTTCCAGGATTCCTTTTAGCAATGGAAGATGTCAGCTCTTTCTAAAGGTGCTCGATTAGATTGAGATCAGGACTCATTGCTGGCCAATTTAAACAGTCTTCTTGTTCCTTTTTAACCATTCTTTTGTACTTTTGGATTTATGTTTTGAGTCATTGTCCTGCTGGAGGACCCATAAACTTCGACCCAGACCTAGCTTTCTGAACCTACAGTAGGTAGCACATTTCACTCCAGAATACCTTGGTAGTCCTCTGACTTCATGATTCCTTTAATACGTTCCAGGCCTCCAGTTCCTGAGGCAGCAAAACAGCTCCACAACATTATGGAACCTCCACCATATTTAACTGTAGGGAGGGTGCGTTTTTCCTTATAAACCTCATTTCTTCATCTGTAAATGTATCACTGGTCTGCATTGCCATAGAGTTCAAATTTGGTTTCATCTGTCCACACAACATTTTCCCAGAAGGATTGTGGTTTCTCAAGGTGGGTTTGGGTAAAGATCAGGCTTGCATTTTTATGTCTGTCTTTGAGCAGTGGGGTCCCTCCTTGGCCTTCACACATGAAATCTTTCTTTGTTTAGTGTGCGGCTTATGGTGTGGGTTGAAACCACCACTTAATGCTCCAGATCAGCATTAAGCTCTTTGGATTTTGTACATGGTGTTTTTCCAACAGTTCATACCAGCCTTCGAAGACTTATTGGATTAATTTTCCTCTTCCCACCATGTCCTGGGAGGTTCTTGACAGTTCCATAAGCAGAAAACATCTTAATAACATTGCGAACTGTAGGCAGAGGAATCACAAGGTCTTTGGAGAAGGCCTTGTACCCCTTTGAACTTTGTTTGGTGATAATGGCTTTTTTGATGGTCTCAGGCAGCTCTCGTCTTCATCATTGTGAAAATGGAACAGGGAGTGAATGTGGTCATTTTAAACATTAGAGCCATCATTTATTGTTTGATCAAAGTCATGTGAGTACTGACAATTGATCACAGGTGCATCTAATTTTACTGCAGTGGGAATGTGGCTATTCTGTTCTAACTGATTTGAATTGTTTATGAGGGTGCCAATAATCATGTCCTAATTAATATTATGTACACCCTCAGAAATCAACCCCAATATATCCACCTATCACTTGATTTCTAATAACTATTGTTTCTACAGGAACCAGATAAACCCTAACACATCCTAAATGTGTAAATGTATGTGTGAATTTTTTGTTGGATAACTCACCATGAGCAGAAAAACTTTTCCTCTCTCGAAGTGAGCCCTCCGTTTTAATCATTTTTAAAGGACCCAAACGGATCCTACAAACACAGAATCAACAGCACAGTTGGCTGCCATTACCGTTTTATCATAATCAACTGTTTTGCAAAGTACTTAGCTGATGGCTTTCTATATTCCCAACTTTGCCTTTCGAGCTCAAGAGGTCAAAACCTTCAATGGACCGGTGTCAGCCGTCCTCACATTCCTCGCAATTCAACCTTCCAACTGCTCACTGATCCTCTGCTCTGAAGGCTGCTTGGGTTAATCACAATAGCAAGGTTCGCGCTAAACAATCAGTGTTTCAAGCCGCACAGCTTTCAAGCTCTTCTTCAGGAGAATGAACCTCACCAACTTCTGGTTCCGGTTTTAATAATGAACTGAGAGTGACGTCAAAGAACTGATTATCTCCAAATAACACCTGTGCTGTTGATTTTGTGTGTAGGATCCGTTTGGGTCCTTTAAAAATTATTAAAACGGAGGGCTCACTTCAAGAGAGGAAAAGTTTCTTCTCATGGTGAGTTATCCAACAAACAATTCACAGATTCATTTACACATTTAGGATGTGTTACGGTTTATCTGATTCCTATAGAAACAATAGTTATTAGAAATCAAGTGATAGGTGAATAATCATGTCCTGGCAATGTCCTAGTTTTTATACATTTTCTACTATTTCCTTTTTTAATTGGTCTTGTTTTATTTGATTATTTTGTGTATCAAATATGTGTGCATATATAGTCCAAAGCCATTTCACTGGCCATTTTTTTTTATTTTAGGAGATACTGGACATGAAGTGGCTGAACTGCAAGGGTGCAATAATGCTGACCATAGCAGTATGTAAGCCCATATAACATGCAGACCATCTTTCATATCATATTCGGAGACCGCTTTCACTTATGTTCAGTTTTACTTCCCCTTTCTTCCTCACATCTGCACTCCACACATTTTCTATATTTATGGACATTTTCTTCACATGTCTCTCATTTACTCAGATACTGTAGCTCACATTCATTCATCCCCAGGCCCAAGGGTTTCTGTCACCTTAGGCAGAAACCCTGACCTCTCTGCCCCTCCCCCCTGCTGATGCCCCCCATAGCTGCCACCGATTCCATCTCGGGAGGGGGAGGCGGGCAGCGACAGTATTTCCAAAAGCAATGGCTTTTTGCCTCCGCTTTTGAAAATACTGCTGCTACCCACCTCCTCCCCCAAACAGAATCGGCGGCAGCTGGGGGGACAGCACAGCCACCCATGTGTGCCCCTGCCCGGCCTAGTCAGCTGCCTAGCTCACCTAGTGGACAGGCTGACCCTGGGTATCACTGGCATATTGCACTGTTATATTAGCAAGCAAAACTTATTCATATTGAGTTACCTTTTCTCACTCATATAATGTACTTACATATTACCTCACTCTTTGTTGCAAGTATATCGACGTTCAATGTATAATCGTTGTTTCTCTTCCAAATATAGGACCCTGTTCCATGTAACAGATGTATTAATTATAAACTGCTTTGGCTCTAAGATAAGGTGGTATAAAAAAGCAACTAAATAAATAAACTGAAAACTTATAACCCTAGTTAGTAGAACCACAGTCATTTCCCAATTACAGTAACAAATATGCAATGCAATGGGTGCCTTAGAGTCAGTGCTGATTCCTGGTGATCCAACAGCTCCTGGGGTTTCTTAGCAATGTGATCGGAAGTAGATTGCCAGGCCTTTCTTCTGAGGCAATGGAGGGTTGTGACTTACCCAAGGCCACAAGGAATTGAACCGTGGTCTTTTGGTTACCAAGCCAGTGCTCTTATCACTAGGCTGCTACTTTGCTCTGATATAGCTGTATAAATCACCCCCTCATTCACAAGATAGACAAAAAATCCCACCTGATTACAGATGTGAAAGACAAATTTTCTAGATTTTACCATGATGCCAATATATTAAAGCAAAGATATCCATCCTCAGGATGGCATTTTGCTATGTCTTCTTTGAAGAGAATGAGCCCCTGTGTGTATCATTGTAAGAGAAAGGTTACATGACTTTTAAGTAATGTGGCCCTCCTGCTATGTGTTTATAGGTGCTTTCCCCTGTTCTCCATGGACAAGAAGGATGAGTCAGTCACACAATGGGTGACATCATCTGACAGTACCCTGAGCGGGCAACATTGGATGACATCACCCATTGTGTGTCTGACTTACTCTGCTGTCCCCATTACAGGTAAGTAACCTTGCTTTACCGACAGCTGACTTAGAAGAGCATTATACTGATATCTATTAGTCCACCAAGGGAATTACTTGGAGCATGCTTGGCCTTCTGAAAACTCAGTATTGAATGAATCATGCTGCAGGATTTCTGACTTCTCTATCATGTTCCAACTTTAATATACATGAGACACTTTCCTAACTCTACTGTAACTTGGTTATTGAATAAAAATATACAATTGCCTTTTCTGGGCCCTGACAGATTTTTGTTTTCCTGTTATATGTCTTTATTTTCTCTATTTGTTCTTGTGACGTGGAAGCTTGCGTCTCTGAGCATATTTAAGTGTCTTTATGCGAGATGCATGTGAATTAAGTCCATGGTCATCAGGGAACTACTTTTATCCTTTCTAGATGATCAGATGTCATCCCCCTAGCTGCCATACACACAGGGGAGAATATTATAATGCTTTTTCCACACAAAAAACATATTTTACACACAAAAACAGGCTCTTAAAAATTGCTTTTGGGTGTACACATGTCCAAGTATGCATGCTGACAAAAAGCATGTGCCCTTTAATGCAGTGTGCATAAAGGGGCTCCTGGGGGCATCATTGAGTGGAACTGGGACGAAGTTGCAACATATGCACACATTTTATAAAATACATGTATACAGGCATAGAGTACACATGCATACTTTATTAAGTACATTCAAATGCACTTAAACTCAGCCAGGAAATTTGTGCATTCCAAAGAGCAGGTGTATATACAGTATGAAGGTCATTCTGTAAAGGCTTTTTTCATGTGTATGCCAAGATATATGCATAAAATGTCACTTTAAAAATTAACCTACAGGGGGAAGGTTGTACTTTATAAAATATGTACAGCTATTTACGTCATATACCATATATTTACACTTGCTCCTGAGTGGAATATAGCCTTAATTTCTGAAATTTGGAGGAGCAATATTATAAAGACACATAGGTGACCTCTTATAAAATTACTCTGTGGGTATTGTTAGGTGTACCCATGTTAAGTGCATCACGTGTTAGTGTATGCATCTGCAAACAGTTAATGTGAAGGCTTTGCATTTACTGTGTGTTAAAAACACACATTTGCACAACCTTAAAGGGATTTAGTAAACAAGCCACAAAATATCTTCTTCTTCATTCTTTAGATTTATTCGAATGTTTAGGATTGTTGACTTGCTGCATGACCCACGTTTGGCTCAACTTCAGCTCACAGACAGATAGCCTGACATTCTTCTCTGGAATTTTTTGATATAAAGTGGCAATCATGATCCCATCAGCGATGGTAAGCCATCCAGAAACGTAGCCCCACATCACAATGCCTCCATCGCCATGTCTTACAGTCAGGATGAGGTTTTTAGTCTGGAAGGAAGTGCTTGAATTTCACAAAACATTTGTTATTATGACCGAAAAACTCAATAATTTTAAAAAAAAATTATTTATAGAAATTTCAAATTACAGATCAAGTAATAACTTGTACAGAAAAGTTGCACGGGTAGAAGTAAAAGCAAGAAGAAAAACACCACAAGAGGTAAATTAATAAAAACATCTCAGGTCCACACATTGGGAAGCAATCCCATGAACTCATAACAACATAAGAAATGCCATACTGGGGCAGACCAAAGGTCCATCAAGCCTGTTTCAAACAGTGGCCAATCCAAGTCGCAAGTACCTGTCAGGTTCCAAAAGGTATACACATTCCATGCTGCCTTTCCCAGGCGTAAGCAGTGGTTCTCTCCAGTCCACTTTAATAATGGTTTAGGATTTTTATTTTCTCCAGGAACTTGTCCAAATCTCTTTTAAATCCATCTACACTAATAGCTTTTACTACATCTTCCAGTAACAAATTCCAGAGTTTGATTACACGTTGAGAGAAAAAATATGTTCTCTGTTTAATATTAAACGTGCTACATTGTAGCTTTACTGCGTGTTTCCTTGTCTTTCTACGTTTTGAAGGAGAAAACAACTGATCTACGTTTATCCGTTCCACTCCACTCTATCACATCCCCCCTCAGCCATCTTTATTCCAAGCTGAAGAGCCCTTTCCTTTTAAGCCTTTCCTCGTTTATCGTTTTGGTCACTCTTCTCTGTACCTTTTATAATTCCACTATATCCTTTTTTAAATATTGTGACTAGAACTGCACCGTGGAGTGATACAGAGGAATTGTAATATCCTTGATTTTATTCTCCATTGCATTTGATTCCTAGCATTCCATTGGCTTTCTTGCCTGATGCTACACACTGAGTGCAGGGTTCCAAGTTACTGTCCATGACGACACCTCAAAGGATAATTTTTAAAGAGGGGGGAAAAAAGTGGCTGATCTTTTGGAGGCAAGAAAAGAAGTTTCAAGAGTGCAAGTTCAAGAAAAACATACTTTGTTGATTGAGATTTAATCACACACTTACATGGGAAATGTAGGAAAAACAGGACGCCCAAATGATGTGGGATTGTTCTCAGAGCTTGATAGTTTGATTGCAGAAGTTTCATCACCATTCGAGGGGACATCATCAGTGCGGGGTTCCAGATGGTAATGTGCTTGAATGCTTGCGTTTGTACTTATATTGGGGTTGCTGGTGACTCAGCTCTTTGGTTCGTGGGGATTGATTTATTGGTTTCCCCGAGGGTTGCTGTTTCTGAGCCTTGTTGGTAATGACTCAGCTCTTTGCTTCGTGGGAATTGGTTGGTTTCCCTGAGGGTTGCTGGGGTGTAGTTGCCTTGTTGGTGGTGCCTCAGCTCTTTTGGTCTGCAGGGATTGGTAGATCGGGTCTATGTTGATATGTCTGGTTATCGAGTTTGTGGTGGAAAACTAGGCTTCCAGAAATTCTCTTTCATTTGTGCTCGCGCTATGATTTCAGTTGTGTTCTAGTTGAATTTGTGACCTTCTGTGTCTTCATGGATTGAGACCAGGAAGAGTAGGTCGTGTCTTTTGCTGGCTAGTTGGTGTGCATGTAGTCCGGTGGACAGTTTTCTTCCTGTTTGGCTGATGTAGTTCTTGTCACAGTCACTGCATTGAATTTTGTATACAACGTTTGTCCTTTCTCTGGTTGTCTTTTCGGTTTTGACAGGATTCTTCTCAGGGTCGCAGTTGGTTTGTGGGCTATTGTAATGTCATTGCCGCTTAGTAGGCTTGCAGTCATTTCAGAGGTGTTCTAGATGTAAGGGAGGGTGAGTCATTGGGGTGCTCTTTTGGTCTGGAGGTTGGGGCTTTTTGGCTGCAGGCATCTGTGGATGAGGTTCTGTGGGTATCATTCCTTGTTAACGCCTTGTTTTTCTTCTTCCGTTTCAGCTTCTGTCATGTTGCAGTGGGATTCTGTTCGTATGAATAGTGTTTTTATACAGCTTTGTTTGTCCCAAAAGCTGTAACCTAGGTCTAGGTAATAGAAACTGCCTATGCTTCTTTGGAGTGCTCTTAGAAGTTTCCGGAAAGATCCTAATCTTAGAATTGAAGAACATTCTCTATTGCTTCCTAAAATATGCCTTTAGCAACTAATCTTTAAAAGAGAATAAAGCAAGAGCTCCCTGCCTAGCAGCAAAACTCAAACCAGAAATAGAAGAATGCAGAAACATCTAGAATGTCCATATCCTGAGATTCCGCAGTTTGAGATCACTGCCCATCATTTTTACCTGAAGGTTATAATAAACCCGACTTATTGATGGCATATTAATTTTTAGAATTTCTAAAGCTTCAATTAAATACATCTTCACAATATCTCAGTAGGGAAATCAATGGAGACTGTGAAGAACTAAAAAACAGAAATTGCAATTTCCTACACAGTTCTCCAAAATTTCTATTTTAGCTCTCAAATTAGTAAAATCCTTAATCAATGCTTTTTGACTAGAAAAGGTAACTCACCTGTGGCAGGTGTTTTCCGTGGACAACAGGAGTAAGTCCTCATGCATGGGTGATGTCTCCGATGGAGCACCATGCAGGAACGCTCCCCAACTTCTATTAGAAGCTTATAGGAGGGTCTACCGCACCTGCATGCCTCCTTCCTGTCTGCTGCCATGGTGCCATCTTCTTCAATCTGATAACATAGCTGTAGCAGAATACAACTCCTCAGCGAGGTAGGAGGGTTGTGAGAACTTATTTCTGACATCCATGGAAAACACCTGCTACAGGTGAGTAACTACATTTTCTTTGTGGACCCTCAGGAAGTAAGTCCTCACACATGGGACTCCAAAGCTACAGACTACTGAAAACCAAGGAGGCCACGGACAAGCCCAGCAGCAGCAATGTTAAACAGTGGGACTTGAAAATGTAACCATGTACAGTGATAGCAATTCCCACTCCTTTTTCTATGTTTTCTTTTTTATTGTTTTAGTAGCCTAGACAAACAGAAAGGAAATTTGGGAAAGGAGTTGGATTCTAAGCTACAAACAGAAGCTGGAGTACAGACTGGCCAAAGTTGCTGTCGCATCAGGAATCCCCTAGCCAAGCAGTAGTGAGACATGAATGTGTGGGCAGCCCTGCAGATCTCTTTCATGAAGACTGATTGCAAGTTGGCCACCAATGCAGCCATGGCTCTGACATTGACATTACCATCAAGGCTCAGGCCTGCTTGGGTATAAATGAAGGAAATGCAGTTTGCTAGCCATATTGAGAGACTATTTGGAAAAGGCAGTCCCCAGCTTGCTGGGTCAATAGAAACAAAAAGCTGGGCAGACTTTCTATAGTCCTTTGTCTGCTCCATGTAGAGATGGTGAACCTGAGAAGCATTCGAGACAGCGAGAAGTATATTGATGAGATGCTTCTTGAAACATCCAAGCTCTCTGACAGAGGTGAAGATGGGAGGCTATAGAATGAAAAGAATTGGGCACGCGTTACCAGAGCCTGCAGAATTAAGAATCCAATTCCACTAGCCCTTGAACTAAAGAATCAGTATGCAGCCTTGGAAGTGGAGGTAGTGAAAACAAGCCAGGATACGGAAGAACAAGAGCTCTATTACCCCAAAGTTGCGGAATCAGTGACCACAAGGAAGTGAAGGGTAGTGGTGCTTGGTGACTCTCTTCTGAGGAGTACTGATGTGTCTATCTGCTTTAAACTAGATTTGTTAGGGGTGGGTGAAGAAAGTCCCCAGTTAAATGAAACATTAAATACCTCTGTAGAAATGGGTAAAAGTGGTAACATCCCAGATGTTTGTCCCAAATGCTGTAACCTAGATCTAGGTAATAGAAACTGCCTATGCAGAGAGGTGCAACAGATACTCGAGCAGTCTCCGTGTGGGACAGATGAAAGGATTTAAGGCCTAGCCCTCACACCAGACAGCAAACCTTTCCATTTACAGGCCTAAGACCTTCTCATCGAGGCCCTACTGGAGGCCAACAGGACATCAGTTATGTTGTCAGGCAGGTTGAGCTCTGACAGGACTAGCCTCTCAACATCCATGCCGTAAGGATTAAGGACTGGAGGTTGGGATTAACATGTTCTTGTCCTCCTGTGATATTAAATCTGGAGCATGGCTGAGTGTAAGTCAAAATACCTCCAAGTCTCCACTCGTACCTCCCTCCTGCTTTGAGGGGAATGGGACCTCTTCCATGAGCAATGAGGCCCCAATGCTCATTTGGATTTCGAGGGTGTATCAGATCCCAAGTCACTGGAGTGGGAAATCAGCAGGAGAAGGACTAGTCAACTTGATGCCCCAATGTTGATGCCTCTGCCAGAGGCAGGGCATGTGTTTCGAGGATCGGCTGCACGATGGTCATTGTCGAGGCCCCAGCATGCAACATCACTAGGAGAGTGGCAATGTGATTCTCAAGTGCCTGTAGGAGCCATTTCCCCATATTTGCCAATTCCAAAGGCAGAGGGGCCTGAGCAACTTCAACTGATGTACCTGGCATCTTTGCTGGGTATCTGTGTTTTGGTTTCGGCTGTCAGTACTCCTGCGATACCCCGGGGTTGAGCAGTCTTCCTTTCAATGTTCCCTCTAATTTTCTGTAGGCTGTGTGCGCATAAAATATCAGATGTGCAGCTTTTGAAGGAAAGTTAAATTTTTGTGCGCCACATAATGATACTCAGAGTTATATACTTTAAAATTTGACTACACCACATTGATTTTAATCAAATTAAATGAAAATAGACAATTACTAAATGAAACAGAAAATTTCTAGTAATTACAATAACAACTTTTAAATTTTAAGAGGTCTGTGTTGTTTTCTATCAGAATCAGAACCGTAATTTTTGTGCGCTCTTTTGTAAAGTATGTGCGCTCGCTTGGCGAGGTGTGTGCACGTGCACACACGCACAGCTTAGAGGGAACAGTGCTTCCCTTTGAGGCATTTTTGATGGGTGTTCACACTGACCCCATTGCTCTAGACGCACTGTCTCGATGGGCTCCGGTGCTGATGTATTCAGGCCTTCACCCGGTGCTCAGCACGAACACCCCTCAATGTCAATGGAGACAAGGCCGGATCCCTCCTCACTGGGCAGTTGGCCAGTGGCCGATGCTCCAGGGCACTATGGGTGCTAAGCTTCAACTGAGCTCAAGAGCTCCTCAATGTAAACACACACCTGTCCTGTGCAGCCTTTGAAGCCATGTGGACCAATGCCGTCAGTGCCAAAGGTGATGAATTGGACTTTGGAGCGCCAAAAAGGGACTCAGGCTGTTTCTCCTCACCCTTGAGGCCTCACTCTGTCTTCTACAGACACAATTCACAAGAAGAGGGTTGGTGATCAGATCCTAGGTATTGGAGGGCACCAGTCATGCTTGTCTGTGACGGATATGGTCCGGGCACACTTGGTACAGTTTTTAAAACTGCTGGCCAGTTTTTGGGGCATATTGGAAAAATGGCCGTGGCAAACTCAAATGGCTCAATGGTGAAGGTGGGCCCGACCAGGGCACCCCCGGTGCTGTAAAATAACTGTTGAGAAATGCAAAGAAAAGAAGCCAAGTAAACGAAAAAGGAACCTCGATGGCAGGCAAAAAGACAAAGTTTAATATTTTTTTGTTATGTAAGGCCCCCCTAAAAGGGGAAAAGAGTTTACCAAGTGGAGAGTGACTTGTAACATGTTCATGAGGCTCTGTGCAAAACGAAAGACTGAAGTTGGCAGGCAGGCAGGCAGGAAGGAGGTGCGCAGGCACAGTGAAGCCTCCCAAAAGCTTCTAATAGTAGCTGGGGTGTGTTCCCGCGCAGAGCTCAATCAGGGACGTCACCCATACTTGAGGACAAATGAATACTATCTGCAGTTTTCTCAAGCAATTCTAAATGTTTTACAGTTTGTAGAATAATAGATGAATTCTCTTGCACATTAGTCTCCAACAGATGAGCAGTTTAAGTAAGCTGTTTAACTCTTGCCACTATCGTTTTCACCAAATCAATAACAGCATCCTATATAGCATCAAGTGTGATCTTAGCTGGGCATTTCAACAGAAATTTAGGTACGGGAAAATCAGAAATCAGGTAGCTCAGCAAATTTACCTTCACCACGATCTACCTACATTGAAAACACTCATACTAGTAGTTTCCTGTACGAGGAGTCTTGACCTTGCTTGTATTTTCCCACAATTTCCTCCTCTCCTGTATCTGTCAGCGATCTGAGGAACAGTTATTGGGGAACTAGTTGCTCTGGGCTGCAATGGGTTTGTGCTCAAGTCCGAGCTTAAGATGACATCATGACTGGAGATGTCTTTAAGCTCCTCTGCATCTTCAATGGGCCTTGCTGTGGACCAATCACCTGAGTGCCTTCTTGCTGTATATGATGGTCCTTCAGGCCTTGAACAAGCATAAGTTTGGCTTTATAGGGTCACTTACCAACATTCCCTTTCTTTTTTTTCACATAATAGCGTTAAAAGGTTTAGAGAATAATCGAGCATGAAGACAAGCTTCAGCAGCCAGCCACCATCTTGGAAGCTACAACAGTCTTATGAGCCATCCAGATGCTCTTTGGCGAACCTGAGACAGGCAGCACTGTTCTTTTTAAAGTGCAGTAGTTTCTTCCTAGCTATCCTTCCAAGAATACCATTTTCATTTAATTTTTTTCCTGATTGTTGACTTCTTTCTGACTGTCAAGCATGGTTGCAGAGATATCATAGTGTGGGGCTACTTGGCCACAGCAGGATCTGGAAGACTTGCCATTGCTGATGAAATCACAAATTCTGCTTAACGACAAAAAAAATCTAAAGCAGAATATTAGACCATCCATCCACAACTTGAAGTTGAGCTGGAAGCGGGTCAAGCAGCATGAAATGAACTCTAAACATTCAAGTAAATATGTTAAAGAATGACAGAAGAAAAACACATTTCTGGGTCAATATTCGTCAGCATTATTTTTAACATCTACATCTCTGCCACAGCTCAAGAAAATCCGATGGGGCAGGGTTTGGGTGGGGCTGAGGTGGAGAATGGACATTGACAGCACACTGCAGTTAGTGCAGGCGTCCATAGCACGTGCTAACTGCCATTGTTGCAGTTAGTGCGGGTGCACTTACTGCCACCTCAACAGGTGGTGATAGGTGATCCCACGGTAATTGCCAAAGGGCTTGCCTGGCCACACCCCCAACAATTATTGCAGTGTGGTTGCACCTAACACAAATTGATTTTGACTCAAAATGTATGCTAGGGGCAAAAAGTCCTATACTTTAGTACCGTGGTCCCTAGGTGTGCATGTTCAACTATACATAGGGTGGGCAAATTTCTATAAAACCATCACAGCAAGTAAAGGAAACAGCTTTTTACCACTGTCCTCCCTTTGTGCAGCAAAACACCTGGTAATAGCTGCCTTTTTCCCTGTATACTTTGCTTCACTTAGGAATTTATTTGAAATTACAAAAATATACCCTTTATCTAAAGGTTTGCAGCAGCACACAATAGGCACACCTCAGTCAATTGTCCTATATATTACTCTTTAAAGAGGATTCAAGGCATTTATAGGTAGTGGAAGAAAAAAATAATTCACTACATACTTAAAAGTAGCTCAAAAATGATTTCCGAAGACTTGGCATCCCTTCAACAAGTCTAATGATAAATTTTGGGGAAAATTTTATAACTGCTCAGGGAGATGCAAAGTATGTGGCTACTTTCTGTATTCATGAATTTTGCATTAATTTTCAAAGTGAAGTTTGTTGCTTTGAAATTACCCCAGCATACCTGGCTAAACATATATACATTTGCTAAAATGAGTGAGTAGTTTACTTTGTAGAAATTTTCATGCATGCATTTTAGAATCGAAACGTATTCACATATGTGGAAACCTCACTCCCACCCCTCAAGAATACTTCTAAAGGGTTCTGGTAACAATGTCCACCTACAGGTATTATGCGCAACCCTTTACGCACATGTTGGGAGTGAAACTTTAGAAAAAGATGTTTCTGCCTATAAAATGCCTTTTTAAAATTCCCTCTTAATGAAAATGTTTAGGCAACTCTCATAGGAAGAGCCAATACAAAGGGTTTGTCTGTGGAGAAGGAGGTAAAACCTCTCTGGGTACTAGCTGCAGACTTTTGTGCAACTCACTACTTGACAAGTAAGCTTCTGGGACCATTTTGGGGAGAGATTCCCTGTAGGAGTGAGGGCAAGTGGCTAAAGTCGAGTACATTACATGGAGAGTTATTTTTGTACATGAATAACTCCTGTGTGGCGCTGCAACAGTATTGGTGAAGAAATGTAATAAAAGTGAGCCTGAGTTGCCAAATCACCCCTGGTCAACCAGACATGATAATCTAGTCCTGGTTCTACCCTGTTCCAATTTTCCCAGTGATTTTCTTTAATCAAAGCTGTAGGCAGTGAGGCAAAACTGGATTGGACTAGCTGGTTTGGTCAACCTGGGGCAGGCTGGCAACCTTCATGAGAACAGTGATGAATGTGTGACTTGTGAAACGCGTCTCACTGAGGCTGGTCTGAACTGTGCCTGCTCTTTGGAAACAGCATTTTTCCAATTTCACCAGCCTCACCTATATAAAAAGGGTCAGCCCCCAACAATAAAACTGAAATGAAATAAACATATTACCAAAAGACAAGGCTTCAATTCCAAAAAGAGCAGCACAAAGATTATAGATACAATACTACATTTTCAGTGGACTAATATGTGCAAAATCTGATGCAGCTAGGTGTCCATTGTTTCAATTCTAATTAGCAGTAAATGATTTTAGATGTCAGTGGGCAATCCGAATGCAGGATTTCATGTCTCCATTCATGGCCAAACCTGTTAGCTTTGCAATCTAGCAATAAAGCATAGTTACTCACCTGTAACAGGTGATCCCCGGAAACAGCAGGAATTTAGTCTTCACATAAGGTATTACCGGTACCGACGGAGCTTGCGCAGGAACGCTCCCCAGTGTCCAATAAGAAAGCTTTCGGGAGCATCCCACAGCGCCTGTGTGCTGCCTTCCCGCCTTTCCCAACTGTCCCTCTCCAATTGAGTTTATAGCTGAGACAAAAGAGAGAGGAAAAGAGAGAAAGAGAGAGAGATACAACTCCTAGGGGAGGTGGGCGGTTTGTGAAGACTAAATTCCTGCTGTTCCCGGATTTCACCTGTTACAGGTGAGTAACTATGCTATCTCCAGGAACAAGCAGGAATGTAGTCTTCACATATGGGGACTCCCTAGCTGCAGATGCCAGGGAAATGGCCCCACAAAGTTGTGTGCCCTTGTGAAAGGGCTCCACTTCCCCCCATGGAACTCTGGCATCCTACCAGGGATGGTGGCTAGGTGTTGAAGAACAGCCTGACCAAATAAGGCATCCCGGCGGGAGTCCTTGTCTAAGCAGTAATGGGCTGTGAAGGTATGAACTGAAGCCCAAGTAGCTGCTCGACAGATGCCATTGATAGACACAGACTGAAGAAGAGCCATTGAGGCTGCTATGGCTCTCACATTGTGAGCTGTGACATGGCCTTCAAGAGGAAGGTTCTTACTCTCATAGGCAAAAGATATACACTGTGCAATCCAGCTGGACAGTGTCCTTTTGGAGAATGGAAGTCCCAAATGACTAGGATCAAAAGCAACAAAGAGTTGAGAGGATTTTCTATGTTGCTGTGTCCTTTGCAAGTAAAAGGCCAAAGCTCTTTCACAGTCCAAAGTATGAAGGTTCCTTTCTGCATTTGAGGCGTGAGGCCTTGGAAAGAATACAGGAAGGTAAACCGCTTGGTTCAAATGAAAAGGCGAAACCACCTTTGGCATAAAGTGTGGATGAATCCTAAGGACTACCTTATCATGATGGAACCTTGTATAAGGAGGATCAGCCACCAACGCTTGCAATTCACTGATGCGCCGTGCTGATGTGATTGCAATAAGAAAGATAACTTTCCAGGAAAGGAATTTCAAAGAGGTAGTGGCTAATGGTTCAAAGGGCGGTTTCATGAGCTGCCCAAGTACTAGATTCAAGTCCTATGTCACCGGTGGTGGCTTAATGGGAGGCTTCGTTAAAAGAAGGCCTCTGATAAATCTCGCTATGAGAGGATGAGAGGAAATAGATTGTCTATTGAGAGGCTTGAAAGAAGCTGCAATAGCACTCAAATGGACTCTCACTGAATTGGTCTTAAGCCCTGCATTTGATAAATGAAGGAGGTACTCCAATAATGATTCCAGAGGTATCACAAGAGGGTTAAGACCCTTCTGCGAGCACCATATGGTAAACCTTTTCCACTTAAATGCATAAGCGCGTCTTGTGGAAGGTTTCCTGGAAGCAAAAGGATATCCTTTACCTGCTGGAAAAGGTTAAGACCGTGAAGTTCTAGGCTTTCAGCAACCAGGCCCCGAGATGCAGAGACTGGGGATTGGCATGCCACTGCATCCTGTCCTCTTGAGAAAGAAGATCTGGAGCAGATCTTAACTCCAGAGGCGGAGCTTGAGAGAGATTTAGGAGCAGAGGGTACCACGTTGGCCGTGGCCAACATGGAGCTATGAGGATCATATGACCTCTGTCTCTCTGAAGCTTGAACAGGGTTTTGGAAATTAGGGGAATGGGTGGAAAGGCATACAGGAAGTCCTGACCCCAATGGAGGAGGAAAGCATCCCTGGCCTGACAACCTCGAGCCAGAATTCTGGAACAGAACCGGGGAAGTTTGGCATTCAGCGGACTTGCAAAGAGGTCTATGTCCAGGGTTCCCCAAATTTGAAAAATTTTGGCCACCTGGTCTGCATGGAGAGACCATTCATGTGGAAGCAGAACTCGACTGAGTCTGTCTGCCCAAGAGTTTTGAATGCCTGGAAGATACACTGCAAGGAGATGAATCTGATGCTCTCTGGCGAGGGCCCATAGTCGCAAAGCTTTGTTGCACAGCAAACAGAGAGCCTGTTCCGCCCTGCTTGTTCACATAGAACATGGCTACCTGATTGTCTGTTTGAACTAGGACTGTCTTGTAGCTGAGCTGGGTGTGAAATACTCGAAGAGCAAGGAAAATGGCTCTGAGCTCCAGGAGGTTGATATCAAGATAGGCCTCCTGTGGAGCCCAGGTACCCTGAGTAGAGAGGCCGTGTAGGTGGGCCCCCCAACCCACCTGTGAAGCATCTGTTGTTAGAGTGGCTTGGGGTGGGGGTTGCTGAAAAGGAGACCCCACCAAAAGGTTTTTGGGTGACTGCCACCATTGGAGGGACAAAATAAGGCGATCTGAGTTTGCTATTTTGCCTGACAGGCAACCTGACGCCTGAGTCCACTGAGTGGATAAGGTCCAATGGGCTGCCCTCATATGGAGGCGAGCATAAGGAACCACATGCACGGTGGATGCCATGTGGCCTAGCAACTGTAACATTTCCCGAACAGTGAGGTGAGGTTTTAGCACTGCTTGGGAAACTAACTGTACAATGCGAAGGCAGTGGAGCTGTGGAAGGAAGGCCCTTGTCTGTCTGGTATCCAGAAGAGCTCCTATAAACTCTAGGGATTGAGTGGGAACAAGGTTGGACTTTGGGAAATTTATGACAAGTCCCAAATACTGAAGGATGCGCATTGTGCGAGACAGAGCAACCCTGGCCTCTGGCTCTGAAGGGGCTCGAATAAGCCAGTCGTCTAAGTAGGGGAAGATGAATATTCCCAGGGTGCGGAGAAATGCTGCTACCACAGCCATGCATTTTGTGAACACCCTTGGTGAAGAGGCCAGGCCAAAAGGAAGAACCCTGTATTGGTAGTGCTTTCCTTGAAACAGGAATCGAAGGAACTTTCAGTGAGTTGGATGGATGAGAACATGCGTGTACGCATCCTTGAGATCTAGAGAACAAAGCCAATCCTGACTCCGAAGGCATGGCAGGAGAGTTCCTAGAGAAATCATTTTGAACTTCTCTCTGAACAGGAATTTGTTCAATTCTCTGAGGTCTAGAATGGGTCTGTGTCCTCCTGTTTTCTTTGGAATAAGGAAATAGGGGGAGTAAAACCCTGTACCCCATTGGGGAATGGGCACCTCTTCTATTGCTCCTTAAGCAAGGAGCATAGTGACCTCTTGACCTAACTGGTTGTTGAGAGAGGTCTGAGAATTGAACTCTCTTACCATTGTAGGAGGGGGCATGCTGAAGAAATGAAGCTTGTACCCCTCTCGTACAATAGACAGAGTCCAATTTTCTGCTGTTATCTGACACCATCTGGGGGCAAAATGACATAACCTTCCTGGGATGGTGGAGGGTTCTGGGCCATTCAGGGCCAGGAAGGCAAAGTTCTCTAGACAGGAGTCAAAGCCCCCGTGGAGGCTGAGTCTGCAGAGCTGAGGCTTAGCTGCTTTTGGTTTCCTTTGTTGCCTAGGTTGTTGCTGCTGTCCCTTTTTGGCAGCCTGACCTAAACGATGTCCCTGCTGGGTATAGGAGGGATAAAACTTTTTCTTCTTGCTGAAGAATGGTTTCTTACAGGATCTTTTCCTCGCAGGATCAGCTGTAGATTTAGACAATCTATCCAAAGTGATATTTTCAGCATCTATCTCATTAGCTTTTTTCTGCCAATTCTTGCCAAAGAGATTCTCTCCTGTGCAAGGCATATTTCCTAGTTTGTCCTGTACCCAAATTTCCAAGTCAGATGCCTGGAGCCAGGCAATTCTACGTGCACCTATGGCAATAGCAGAGGTTCTGCTTATGCATTCAAAGCAGTCAAAGGCTGCACAAGTCGCAAACTTGGAAACATCCTGAGCATGTTTAACAAGGGCAAGATAATCTTGACTTTTATCATCAGGAAGGAGAGGGCTCATAAGCTCTAAGTCTCAAGTGACTTCCTTAAGGAACAGTCCCATATACAAGATATAGGAACTAATCCTAGCAGAAAGCATGGAAGCCTGGAAGGATCGACGTCCAAAGGTGTCAAGAGTCCTCCACTCACATCCTGGAGGTTTAGATGCATGCCTTTTTGCACTCTTTATCCATCTCATGGCTGATTCCACCACCATGGAATGGTGTGGTAATTGAGTCTTCTGAAACCCAGGACAAGGAGGAACTCGATACATGGTGTCAGGTCTTCGAGAATAAGGAGATGTGGTCAGAGGTGTTTCCCACATCCTTAACATAAGATCATGCAAGATCTCATGAATAGGTAAGGTAGCTGCTTCCTTGGGAGTTTTAGGATATTGTAAGATTTCTAATTCCTTTGCCCTAGGCTCTTTTTCAGGAGCCACTGTGATGGAAAGACCTCGGGCCACATCTCGGATAAAATCCTGAAAGGACATATCCTCTGGTGGAGACATCCTACGCTGAGGAGAAGAATCATCCTCAGGAAGAAGTACTCTGGTATCGGCAGAGCTTTCAGAGTCTTCAGATTCATCCGAGGATTCGAAGTATCTCTGATCCGGGTGATCGTGCATGGCACGGTACCGGTACCGATCAAAATCAGCATCAAAATGGTCCAGTAGTGACTTGTCGATGCCGGATAGAGATACATGACTTGGTCCCAGTAGAATACCTGCCGATGTTGATGCAGTTGGTGCAGGTACCGGTTAAATTGTCTGAAGCAGTTTCAGGGGCATTGAGGCTGTGAGAAGAGCCACCAGACTGCGTTCAATAGCCAAGAATCTCTGGTCTATTGACGTTGCCGATGCTTGGGTATCGGTGCTGGATGAAGTGGCCGGAACCTCAGAGCATGGCACCAGTAGTTCTGCCGAGGTTGAAGACTCGAGAACATCCTGGAGCCCCGTTAGTGCTTTGGAAGCCGGGAAGCCTCCCGCCGGGCAATTTTGCCGGTGAAAGTCCCTCAAGGGCAACACCAGAGGCATCTCGATGTTTAGAAGGAGATCTACCCTTTGAAGACCAGCTAGATTTATGTTTAGTTACCTGAGATCCATGGGAGGAAGATGAAGCCCTGGAAGACATCGATGCCACGGAGGCTGCATCGGAGGGAAAAAGGGTGCTACGTTTAGCAGCTCGGTTTTGCCGGCCCCTTTTTGACATCATCGCACAGGCAACACACTCTGAAATAGAGTGGTCAGGACCTAAACATTTGAGGCACCACTCATGGGTGTCGGTGACGGAGATGGTACCGCCACACTTAGAACACGTTTTAAAACCCGAAGCGGGTTTTTCTATTTTGAGGGAAAAAATTGGGCCTAGTGTCCAAAATGGCATGTGGCACCCGAGAAGAAATTTACTGGAGAAAGACTCCAGAAACAGTTTTTTTTTTTTTTTTTAGAAAAAAAAAAAGAAGAACCGGCGGTACCAGTATAGCGTCAAGGGAAGGCAGACGCGACCACAAAAAAGAAGTATAAGAAGGGAATTTTCTGCGGTGACAGGATTTGCGACCTGTCGGCTCCATGGAAAACAAAGAACTGGAGAGGGATAGTTGAGAAAGGCAGGAAGGCAGCATGCAGGTGCTGTGGGATGCTCCCAAAAGCTTTCCAATTGGACGCTGGGGAGCGTTCCCGTGCAGGCTCCGTCGGTACCGACGATACCCATATGTGAAGACTACATTCCTGCTTGTTCCTGGAGATTGCCCAATACTTACTTAGCCCAATAAGGACCAGTAAAATAGTTCAAGATGATATTTGTAAATCTAAAAGCTGTATTCAATCTTGTAAGTTTGGTATATTGATCATTTGAAGCCATTTCTACGTACTTTGCTTTCTAAAAAGAATAACACAAGAAATTTGGTTGCCCTTGCTCAGTGTATCCGAGAACAGACTGCTAACTTGTACAATGCGTAGGAGTGTTTATGGCCAGTTTATCAAGCGCATTTGCTACACAATAGAATAGGAGAAAATCTTTGATAAACTAGGCTTACCATATTAGGAATTTTGCCTTGCTGATAAGCAAATGGTTGTCGAAATAACATAGATGTGCCACCGATAAAACACTGTAGATCAGCCTGCCCTAAACCGATGTTAACTATGATTGTGTACGAAATATTTGAGCACTGATTGTCATTTCCGAGTCTGCTGCTGCTTGCAGTCATCAGCGAAAGTCATGGAATGCTGAGGTCAGTTATGGAATTGTTTTCCCTTATCTTTCAGCAATGAATAGCTTCAGTTCAGTTTTCTGAAGGTGTCTGTGTACTGCATGAAAAAACCGAGCATGCCACTATATATATTATGGACGACTGCAAAACTATTACCACTTTGAAGCTTAACTGAAATAAAAAGAACAAATTATCACTCCTTCCTCAGTAGATGATCTGTCTTTTATTTGTGAATTTGTTTAAATGGGCTTATGTTGGTTTATTTAGTTAGCAAACACAGACACAAAGCTGCAATTGGCACTGTTATTTTATTAGTACGAGTATACTGAAACAATAAACTTGTACTGGTATACAGACAATTTCTTTAAAACAATTTTGTTCAAATTTTGAATCAAACATTGTTTTATTATAATAATGAAATATTTCTACCTAGAAAACCTGCAAGCACCATCAAAGAAAGGGACCATAAAATTCAATAAACAGACTTGAGTGTATCCTACAAATAGACACACCACAATTAGAAAATAGAATATGAATTCCTCCATTTTTTTTAATATTTGTTTTAAAAAAGCTAGTGCAAGTACAATATTTTACACTGGAATTACAGAGTATGCACGCATATGGAAAAAAGTTTTCCTGTCACAATAATAGCTCTTACCTAGGTCTGTATGCACTTAAAATTTTCTACTCTTTTCAATAAGGTGCAAAAACATTATTTCCCCCCCTATTTCTCCTTTGTACTGGCCTTGTCAGCCCAATTTCAAACCAACACAAAACTGCAAAAATCCTTTCCGCATGGGCCTTCATTGAAAGTGTACTGTCCTATTGAAATGAGAGGGCATTATTCTTAAGAGCCCCAGACCTCCATAAATACTGACTAGGCTAGTAATAATTTGTCTTCAGTAGCCAATCTAGATACAGTACCTGAGGTTTGTACTCTCTTTAAATTAACAATGAGGACCATACCCATGGGGTTCGATGTACATAAATAACAGGGAACCTGGTAACACATAGCTGAATGCTACCTAGGCTGTATTTGATTTCGTGAACCACTGGTACTATACTTTGGAAGAGCAGGCACCCTGCTGAAAGCCTGGAAAGCAAATGCTTTTCAAGATTCTAGATTAAGTTTATATTGTTACTGCTTTGGTTAACGGGGACCCCTGTAAACAACACTTCCAAGGGAGGCCCACTATCATAGGTGAGAAAACATTAACAGAGCTTAGACCAGTCAAAACAGAAACGAACAAAGAAATAACTTGGATGAAGCCTCCAATTAATTCTCAATGGAAGACTTTAGTCCTTTCAGATGACAAGAAAAATAATAGTAATCTTAAAAGACTAATTGTACAGTTACTACCTTCTGTGACCAGGTAATGTAAAGAACAAATCCACTCAATTTCATTAGAGAGAGATCATCTTTTGGGACTACTGAGGGCCTTCTCCCCAGGTACTGATAGATTTTCCCAAATGAAGTTCTCTAATTGCAGATTGAAGGGCATCTGGAGAGAATGTAAAACGTCAAGGGCTACCTTTGTCATCTCTTGTTTCTGCAATCAAGGGAAAGCTCTTCTCACCGACTTGCGATATTTTGGCCAATGAAACACATGCATCACTAATCTCAAGAAGAATAAGCTGTGAAAGCAAACTTGAGAACATTGAGTATTAATCTTGTCTTCACTGATCCCTCACTTAAAGAAGGTGACGCAGGGCATGAGGTAGGGAAGGGCAGGTATACTTTGTATAGTATTATTCAATAAGGTCCCTTCCTGTCAACACTTCTTTTTTTAGATTTTATTCTTTGGGTTTCTCGGGACAGGAAGCATTGTTTAAAAAAAAAAGCACATTTAGATGGCAATTGGCTTGGTCTGTAAGATAAGCTGCGTGCCTGGAGATCCACAATGAACACTGAAAAATAGAATATACATCCAGTAAGCAATGATTGCTTTACTCAATAGATCCTTACCTTTCAGGGAAACTCCCACTAACGAAATTCCACAGAGTTGTTCTTTACATTTTACAACCTTTTGAAGTAGCAACTTTTGGCCCTCACCTTACAAATAGTTTTTCGGGCCATAGCCTAGATATGACTGCTTTCTATGTACAAAAAATACATGTAACTTTCAACCTGTTTTGTATATATATAATTTTATTTTATTTTTTTTTTTACAAAGAAGGTATGAAACGCACTGTTTCAACAGATTCCACGTCTTTTCAAAACACTGAATTAATCACTCCAACATTCATTTTTTTTCTTTTGTGCAATTTTGTTTTTTTTTCTAAAACATAATCTGTACTCCTTAATGTGAGTGCTTCAAGACATCTTAAGCCTCTCAGATCAGGTTTACATTAAAAAAAAATTCCCACAATGTATAGTGCTACAAGAAGAGACCCTATCAGTAAGGTAACACATCTGAAGCGAGGTCATCTATGTCAAAGAACATAAGCTCCGGAGTAGAGGTGTGCAAGGTGTTTGGAATTTCTCTATCATCCACGCAACACAAACACAAGACTGCCCTAGTAAACGGGAAACCAGTCAAACATAATATGTATGTGCTTTTTGATACTTGCTAAAAAAAATTGCTGTATCTACAATCTATGTCAGAACGATGAGAAGCAAAGCTACTGACCACACTGCTAAGAATCAGGCTATCATTTCCTTTCAACTGTGTGCCTCAAACCAAAGGCCCTGCAGAATCCAAAACCAGACTGCTTCAAACTGCTGATACTTCTGCCTGAGAGAGGCAGGGTAAGGAAGGAAAGTATAACAGATTTTCAGAGAATGTGAGCTGTGGTTTGCAAAATAAATTGAAGTCCCCACTTTCTAGTCCAATTGGACAACAGCCTGATCCCATGTTATGTGAACATACCTTGGGGGCTTTTGCTTTTGAGTCTCTCCAACAATGAACAAAGCATTTAAATTTTGCTCTTGTTGGGTCAGCTCTTACAGGAATAAGCAGGGTCTCATTGGTAGTCTCTTTTCTTATATTGTTGTTTGTGTCTAAATTTTGGCAACATAACTGGGTCTCTATATGCAAACTGAACCCTACGCGATCTAATGCTATTGCGATGCACACAGACTCTTCTGCCTTTTCATACTGCAGTCAATCTGACATATCTTAAGAATAAAAGTTCTCTATAAGACACAGGAAATCCAAACTTCCCTTGAAATTGAACATCCCTACTCCAGAGCAGTGAAAGTGCTGCTTCTGGTCACATCAGTGTACCACGCATACGCCAGCCCCATCCCTGAGTAAGAGGTGTGTGTGAAAGGTTTCTAAATGTTCTCTGAAAGGGAGACCAAAATGATGATGTCACTTGCTGTTCCAAAAAATGAAACTACCAGCATGGAGCTGAATTATTACAAACACCGGGAAGAAGAAACAAGTAGCACAACTATTTCAGAGGACTGGGAATGTACAAATCATCAGAGACTTTAAACACCAGTTTCAACTTAGGGCTGAAAGGTTATGACATCACATATTGGTTCCCTGCAATGTGGCCTAGGGAAAACGGATACAATTCCTAAGTTAAACAATTTTAGGAAAAGTCATTTTTTTATTTTTTATTTTTTTTTTTTTACAGAAATCCCTAGGAAGAGGTTATGGTTTTGTTTTCGCCCTGACTAATTCCATGGTGATTGTGTTCCACTGTAAACTAAAGGCCTGGTACCAAAAATAATAATATAACAATTTAAAAAAAATTGAAAAGAAGGCTATTGTCAGTTAGTATTGCAAAGTGGACATTATACTGAGGCACATCTGCTAATCTGCTGATGCTAAAGTTCATTTCAAGTCGTCTATGCCTGTGGCTGTCAGAACACAACTGTGAAGGGAAACTGGGTGCCAAAAGAGAGATCTGACGCAGACTACGGGGCCTAGCTTCCACTCCAAAGACCATTCAATAAACTGCTCCACTGAAAGCGTGCTCTATGTAATGGTCTCTTTTCTCTCTCTGTTTGGTATGGGGTTTTTATTTATGCTGCACATAGCATGTGGCCACTGACACTATTATACTTTTTGATGAAAACACTGCCTGAAAACGCATTGAAATTTCAATTGCTTCCTGGCAGCTGAATTGAGCATTCCTTGAAACTTTTCCTCTCTTGAAGACTTCATCCATGTATTTACTATTAGTATCTACATTTTCTCCATCTTGCTCCCCCAGCCCTCCTGAACTGTAGCTAAGATGCTGTTTAAGGAGCTAAGAGCGGTACCAACAGGTTTTACCCATGACTATAATCAAATGCGCACTAAGTGGGTATCACTGAGGATCCTTGGTTCAAGGTTTATTTGTAAGCAGAGAATTTCCTGATTCAAGGACATTCTTCTGATTTACAAGCGTCAAGCAACAATGATGCTTGTGGGTCTCTTGTTTAGTGTCACTACATGGGCTTGTTTAGTGCATACCAAGGCATGTCAGCTATGACCTCAATCTCTAAGATTTACTCCTAATGCTATTATTATTTTTTTCTTAATGTTCGCCTTATGATAAAGCAATTTTCCTTCTGGAGAAAATGTAAATATATACAGCAACCTATCAAGGTGAGCTTGAAGTTCTCGTGAATCAGGCCTTTTGCTGTGAAGGGCTGCAAGGCACTCAGCACTGCACCTGTTTCTCTTGCAATGCTATCAGGCCATTGAGCCTGCCTAGGCGTAGAATGTATAGTGACGCCATGCTTAAGACTTCTAGTGTTCTATTCACGTGAGAGCGGCGGCAGTATTACTTCTAAATGACGACATAAGCTATGTGGGATCACCCTGGCGGAAATACGTATTTCACCCTCACGCACCTTATACATTCTGCTTAAGTCTCTCTTTTGCCTGATATCTATTTCTGCATAGCACACAAAAAATATGGGATTTTTTTTTTAACCATGATGCAGGCAGATCTGTTGAAGCATGGCCATGGTGAGCTTTTATGAAAAATCACTTTTTTTAGTGTTTGTTTTTTACTTTTATCATCTGTTTTTTGGCAGCTTCCTTTTTGTTGAATCCTGTTGCATTATTTACTGATTAAATTTTATATATTCCTTATATTGTTTTTGCATTCTGTTATTATATTATATATTTGCATCCCCATTCAACCACTGTTTTCTCTGGTTTGCTATTCTTTTGTGGTGGTTCCAACAACTCCCCTTCTCCTATATAATATCATGTTTAAGCGTTTTAGTGTTTGATTCATGAGGAAGTAACGCGTGCGCTTTTCATGAATGGATTAAAAAGCTCTAGTAAAGGGAAACTTTATATCTTACCCCATCCATGTTATATATTGTTTTTGTCCCTTTTTTCTGATATATCATCTCATTCCATAAATTCAGTTATGTAGCCATTATACTAGAACTTCTTATCTATCTGGTAGAAGCCCAGCACCTCTACATGTCAGACCACTGCAGTCAGTGCACCTCAAATCCTCTGCCTTCTGTTTCCTGTTCAAGAGCAACTCTCAGCACATTTGGGAGCCCAATCACCAAGTAGGAGCCAAATTGTGAAACCCCGGCAGTACAGACGTCTTCCTAGGGCTAGATGATGAGTGCTTACAACAGGCAAAGGCATAGTAAAGCAAGTCCCTCTACAGGCAAGTAAAGCAGAAAATACAAATATAAGGTCTGATTTGCAAAACCATTTATCTAGTTTGCAGCATGCATGAACCGGATAAAAGCCAGTGAAAGGGATATTCAGTGGCAATATATGGAGAGCGCCGCTGACTATTTTGTCTGACTGCCTCGACTTTATCCAGAGTGTGTTGGGGCGGTCTGGGGGCACTGCAGAAAGTATCCGTACAGCCTGGACAGCTGCCTAAATGGATAGTACTGACACTGACCACAGAATCCAGATATTCAGCATTGACCGATATCCAGATACAATATAGTTACAGTAGGAGGCATTTAAAAAACCTCTGACCACTGCTGCAAGATGTTGATCTGATACTTTACTGCAGCCAAGAGATATTATGTTTATGCAACAAGGAGTCAGAATTTTATGAGGGAATGGAGTATATGCAACAGTGTTTTATGGGCTCTCATAAAATTGCCTGGGACTATACAGTATAAGCTTACAAAGGACAATGCGTATAGGCACATATTTTGTCTTCATGAAATAGGCACAACCTATGTGCCTTGTTAGCCTAGGTATCCTGTTACAAAATTACCCTTATGGAAAAAAAGCACCTTTTATTTACTGCTCTTGGCCCAATGTTCTGTTTTCCTGCTCTTTCTAGAGGAAGGAGCACATATTTTGGAAGAGTCAGCAGCTCACCCTTTAAAACCCATAAGGCTTTTTCCCCAGCACCAGTATTGTTCAGCTGCCTCGTTTTTTCTGACAAACATTATAAAGGCCACCTTGCTGAAAGGGTGAGGTGTTCATTGGGTCTTGAATGAGAAGTACCGCGTTCACAGGGAAATATGCAAAATCCTAAGTGACACTGAAATGGAGCTTGTGTTGTGTATTTTATTAATAGAGATTGATTGATCATATCTGAGTATTGGGGATTTAAAAAGTATAATGCACAAACCTAGATCTAATTTCCTGGGCGCACAGATATGTCTATGTGCCTGTATAATACCTTGGCATCTGGTAAATAAAGGGGGCGATCGTGAATATCCCCCTGAAAAATGACCTATAAAGCACGCATACGCAGAGTGCCTGCATATATCTGTGACAGCTATTTCTGTGCACAGTTGACTGAGGGTTAAACGGTGCATATACAGTTGAAAAATCAAATCTGGCTGTGTTGTCTTCCTGTCCTGACCTAAATGTACCTCATACGCACAAAGTGAAAGCCCACACATATCTTCAGTCATATTGAAGACGGGAGTTTTCAGGCATGACCCTCTACCCAGGTAAATACCTATTTACCCATGTAAATCCCTTTGAAAAGTAATCCTCAAAAGAGGTGTGGTTCATATGCTCTGATGTATGCATTTTTCTTTTTTCCCTGTGCAGTGACCAAACAGCAAGGAGATACAAACTGACATGCGACCTGCAATGGCTGGGTAATGATGTATCGTTTATGGCCCTTCTAACATATTGGCTCCTATTAATATGTAAAAAGAATGTTTTTTCATTTGGCCCCTGGCTTTCTCCGCATACATGCTGTATGGACAGTAACAGTGACAGGCATAGAATGTTCCAGAAGGCTTTTTCAGTCATATACAATATGCTATAGTTTCCTCATGGCTAAACAGGTTGTGACAAATTAGTGGATCTATCACTTTCATGAAATCCCCCTCCAATACCCTACCCCCCTTTCAATTTAATGCATGTGCTAAAGAGGAAATAGCGATGCAATCTTTTTGTTTCTGGATTTCATTAAAGTCATGGAGATGGGACTTACATATATTTAAAAAAAAAGACTAAAAAGTGCAAATTCCTTAGACACTGAGTTGAAAGAAAAAGAAAAAAAGAAGGTACAAGGTGAAAAATGTGACGCTTTGCTACCACCACGTCGGGTGGCTCTAAATTGGCACATATAAAGTATTGCACATTCTAAGAAAGCTACACAAGCGAAAGGGGCAGAGCTTCAAGAGAATAATATTGCAGAACTCCAATACTGTGAGATAACACAACAACTAATGTATCCCATTGCTTCAGATTTTTCATTTTTTTTGTCTGTTTTAGTGTTAGTTCAGTAGATCCCAGTCAGTTTCATTGTCCCTGCTTCCATGTCCACCAAACGATTTTGTTTTCCTGTTTTTCCTTTCCTGAATACATGCATATTGTACATAGTGGCACAAACGTGAACTAAATCAGTACTTCGGCCTTCCATCTCTCTCTTCCTCTTACTATCAGAGGTTGAAAATAAAATGCAAGTACCCTGAGCAGAATATATGGAAGATTAAACAAGCTCTATGAGCAGAAATGCTTAAAACAATACAGCCCTAAGCAGTGTGGTTGCAAGAAAACGTAGTTGCTCACCTGTAACAGGTGATGTCCGGGAACAGCAGGAATCAGTCTTCACATATGGGTGATGTGAGCATCAATGAGCCCTATGTAGAAACACTCCCCAGCATCCAATAGGAAAGCTTTTGGGACATCCCTCCATACATGCGTGCCTGCCTTCCCACATTCCTAGCAATTCTCTTCAGTCAGGTGTAGAGCTTAGAGAAAACCAGAAAGACAAAATCCATTCTACAACTCCCAGGGGAGGAGGGCAGGTTGTGAAGACTGATTCCAGTTATTCCCGGAGATCATCTGTTACAGGTGAGAAACTACACTATCCCCAGGAACAAGTAGGAATGCATTCTTTACATATGGGATTCACCAGCTTCCAGCTACCGTGAAAGACAGAGGATGAAGGTGCGACGACGGGGAAAAAGCCCCAAACAGCAACAAGAGTAGAATATGGATCTGTCAGAGGCTCCACCGGGCAAGTAAATGGGCTGAGAGCCCTCTGGGAGCACCAGAGGGAATACCGGTGCCATTTAAAAGCGTAAGTACGTCAAGTGGAGTCCTTTCTAGGAGGACATCTTTTACTTCTTCCAAAAGGTCTAGATGAGATAAGACTAGGCTTTCAGCAGCCACACCGTCAACTATAGCAATCACAGATTGGGGTGAAGGAGCGTCCCCTGGTCCTGCGAGAGGAGATTGGGCGTGCATCCCAGACTGAGAGGTTTGAGTTGCGCTAGTTGAAGGAGCAGGGGAAACCTTGGGACATTCCCCTGTCCAATTACAATTTGAAGAGGGTCTTCGGTATCAATAGAATGGATGGGAGTGCGTAAAGCAGTCCCTGTCCCCAGTGAAGGAGAAATGCATCTGAGGCTTGGCTCTGTGGAGACGGAATCCTGGAACAGAATCGAGGAAGGTGGGCATTTATTTGAGTAGCAAAGAGGTCGATGATGGGAGTTTCCCATAATTGAAATATGTGCTGCGCTATTTTGCAATGGAGCATCCATTTGTGTGGTCGAAGGATAGCTCAATTTGTCTGCTAGCACATTTTGCTCCCCTGGAAGGTAAACTGCTCAAAGAAGAATTTGATGAGATATAGCGAAGGTCCAGAGTTGGATGGTCTTCCTGCAAAGGAAACAAGATCTGGTTCCCCATTGTTTGTTGATGTAATACATAGCAACTTTGTTGTCGCTCTGAATGAATATCGCTTGTCTGGTTAACTGAGGACGGAACACACGAAGGACACTGGAAATTGCCCTGCGTTCCAAGAGATTGATGTGGTAAGAGGCTTCCCTGGGGGACATAGGCTCTGCGTAGTGAGGCCATCGAGATGAGTCATTCAGTTCTCTTTGTAAGCATCTGTCATCAGAGTACACTGTGGTGTAGTCATCAGAGTACAATGTGGTGTAGACATCCGAAAAGGTAACCTGATGAGAAGATTTTGAGGGGTGCACCACCACTTGAGGGAGTCCACAACTGAGGTGTGATAATGATCTTGTCCATGAGATGACCCGTTGACTGCTTCCACTGATCGGAAAGAGTCCACTGCGCTGGACGCATGTGAAGTCAAGCAAATCGGATGACATAGACTATGGAGGTCATGTGCCCTAAGAGACAGAGCATGTCTCTTGCACTGATATGGGACCGGCTTTGGCAATGATTTGCCAGGTTGATGAGACGATGGAGCCGGTCTATTGGAAGGAAGGTTCGAGCTTGTGTAGTGTCCAGAAGTGCCCCAATGAACTCCAGTGTTTGAGTTGGAGCGAGATAGGATTTTGGGTAGTTGACCACAAAGCCCAGATGCTGAAGCACTGAGATGGTGCACTGGAGCGACATGGTCACTACGTGAGGGGAATCACCCTTGATTAGCCAATCGTCTAAGGAAAGACGAAGATGCCCAAAGTGTGGAGGTAGGCTGCTACGACTGCCAGACACTTTGTAAAAACTCTTGGTGCTGATGCAAAACCAAAGGATAGAACACAGTACTACTACTACTACTACTGAGCATTTGTATAGTGCTACAAGACGTAAGCAGCACTGCACAGACACATATAAGAGACAGTCCCTGCTCATTAGAGCTTACAATGTAGTCAAGACAGACAACACAATAGCTGTAGGGGGAATGGTAAAGAAACACAAAGGAGATCAGGTGAGTTAAGATCCGAAAGCAGCAGCGAAGAGGTGAGTTTTCAGCCTGGATTTGAAAAGGGCCAGAGAAGGCACCTGACGTACAGACTCAGATAGTTTATTTCAGGCATAAGGAGCAGCAAGGTGAAAGGAGTGAAGTCTAAGTTAGCAATCAAAGAGAAGGGCAGACAGATGCGATTTGCCAGAAGAGTGTTATAGGGAAAGATAAAAGAGGAAAGATAGTGAGGAGCTGCAGAGTGAATGCACTTATAGGTCAGCAGGAGACGTTTCAATTGGATATGGAAATGGATAGGGAACCAATGAAGTGACTTGAGAAGAGGGGTAATATGAGCATGATGAGGCTGGCGGAAGATTAGCCATGTAACAGAGTGTTGAACAGATTGAAAGGGAGAGAGATGATTTAGAGGGAGACCAGCAAGGAGTAGGTTACAATAGTCTAAATGGGAGGTAACTAAAGAGTGGATAAGCGTCTTAGTAGTGTGTTCAGAAAGGAATGGATGGATTTTATTGATGTTATAGAGAAAGAAATGACAAGTCTTAGCTATCAGATGGATGTGTGTGGAGAAGGAGACAAAGGAGTCAAAGACAAACCCAAGGTTGTGAGCCAAGGAAACAGGGAGGAGTAGAGAGTTATCCACAGAGACTGAGAAAGGAGGAAGGGGAGAGGAGGATTGAGGGGGAAAAATAAGAAGCTCAGTTTTGGCCATGTTCAATTTCAAGTGGCGGTGAGACATCCAAGCAGCAATGTCAGAAAGGCAGGCAGAGGTCCGGGCTTGGATTGCCGGAGAGATTTCAGGTGTAGAGAGGTAGATCTGGGAGTCAAAAGCATAGAGATGGTACTGAAAGCCATGGGAAGAGATAAGTGCACCAAGGGACTGAGTATAGAGACAGAAAAGGAGTGGACCCAAGATAGATCCTTGGTGTACACCAACTGAGAGCGGGATAGCAGCAGAGAAGGATGCACCAGAACAAACACTGAAAGAGCAATGGGAAAGATAAGAAGAGAACCAAGATAGCACAGAGCCCTTAAAACCAAGTGAGGACAAGGTATCAAGAAGAAGGTTGTGGTCAACAATGTCAAAAGCAGCAGAAAGGTCAAGAAGGATGAGGATTGAGTAATGGCACTTGGATTTTGCCAGGAACAGATTACTGGAGACTTTGGCAAGAGCCAAAATCAGATTGTAAAGGATCCAGGAGGGCTTGAGAGCTAAGAAAATCGAGGCAACGGCAGTGAACCACATGTTCAAGTAATTTAGAAATGAAGGGGAGGAGTGAGATGGGTCGATAGTTAGAAGGACAGGTAGGGTCTAGTGAGGGGTACAGGTAATGGTGTCTCTGGAAGAAGAACCAGAGGTACTTTCTGTGGGAGAGATGTATAAGGATGTGACTATAGGCATCTTTGAGATCTAGAGTCTTTTTCCTGGAGATAAGGAAGTAAAGTTCCTAAAGAGACCAACTTGAATATTTCCCGCACCAGGAACTTGTTGAGATTCCTGAGGTCCAGGATACACCTGAACCCCCCCCCCCCCCCCGTCTTTTTGGGGATGAAGAAATAACGGGAATAAAATCCGAGGCCTTGTTGAGTGAGTGGGACCTCCTCTATGGCTCCCTGCGCTGCAGGAGTGACTATCTCTTGCAGAGGTGGAGTGGGTGCAGATGATCCACTCGGGACTCCCCTACAAAGAAAGTTGGGGCAGGTCCTGGAAATTGAGCTGATATCCCATGCTCACAACCTTTAGAGTCCAGGGTTCTGACGTAATGAGGGGCCTTCTGTGGGAAAAGTGAACTAATCTGCCTGCAATATGGGAGAACAGGGGATCCTGTAAAGGTAGACTGGCTATGCTCTCGAGGAAGCAGTTAAAAACTAGTTGTAGGCTGTGCCTGTGGCACTGGTTGAGGTTTGGCATCTTAGGCTTCCTGGGCTGACGTGGCCCCTGCTGTTTTTGATGTGGCTGTTGAGGATGATAAGAAGAATAAGGTGGGTAGGAAGGGTAATACTTTTTCTTCCTGAGATAGAAAGGCTTCTTGGCAGGAGCCTTCTTTTTAGTTGGATCAGCTGTCTTTTGAGAGTGGCGTTACGGGGTGAGATCATCTGTCTCTATCCCACCCACCTTTTCTCGCCACCCTTTTCCAAAGAGGTTTTCTCCTGTACAAGGAATATTAGCAAGTTTATCTTGAACCCATTGTTCAAGATCAGACACTTGCGTTCAGATCATTCTCCTGGCTCCTATGCAAACTGCTGCTGCCCTACTGGTGGACTCAAAAGCATCTAAGGCAGCCCTAGTGAGGACTTTGGAGGTATTCGGACTATGAGTGAACAAGGCCTGATATGGACCTTGCTTGTCTGGTGGCAACAGGGTGGAAAACTCAGCCAGAGTTTTTGCTACATCTCTCAAAAACATACCCATGTAAAGCATATAGGAATTTATTCTGGATGCTAACATAACGGTCTGGAAACAGAGAGATCCAAATGCATCGAGAGTCCTCGACCCTCTTTCTGGGGGAACCAAGGAGTGATTTTTAGAACTCTTAATCTGATGCAATGTCGATTCCACAGCCACAGAATGAAGTGGTAACTGAGATTCTGAAAACCTGGGCAAGAATGAACCCTATAGAAAATATCCAGTCTCTTGCGGATCGATGGAACTGTTAAGGGAACTTCCCACATGCGAAGCATGAGGCCTTGAAGAATATGATGTATGGGTAAGTGTTGCAGCCTCTTTAGGAGTCGAGGGGTATTGAAGAATTTCAAGTTCTTCAGCCCACAGTTCAGTCTCTGTGGTCACCATCACCGAGACTGCAGCTGCTATGTCCCAGATGAAGTCTTGAAAGGACATATCCTCAGGCGGTGATCGACACATCTAATGCGGTGGAGAGGGGTCTGAAGGAATGTCCAGGAGAGGTGCAGAATCGACAGACTCAATGTCCGATTCCAAGGAAGTGGAATCAGAACTTGGTAAAAAGTCAATATAGTGACAGTTAGTACCATGGTGTCGATGTCGGTTCAATGTCAATATTAGATCTTGGGGCTGATGCACTGAGGCATCAGAACGGAGGTGTCCACAGCCTAGTGCACCTATGGGTTCCAACAGAGGTACTGGCTGCGGATGTGACGGTGCCAGTTCCGTTAGCAATGCCATGGAGTGTCTCGATGCACTGACATCGGGGTCAGGCATTGGGTCCATGGATCCCGAGGGTCTGAGTGCCCCAGTACTACTGCTGCCAGGATAGTAGCAAGACTCCGTTTGATAGCCTGCACATGCTGATCAAGGCAGACTGGAGGTGACTGGGTGGATTTTTGTTCGGGGCCTTATGCCACCATCCCAGAACATGGTACCGGGAGCTTTGCAGAGGACAACGCCTCAGGAGCGTCCCGGAGTCCCTCTGGTGCTTTGAGGGGCTGTTTTGAGGCCAGTCCAAGTCCAGTTCCCCTGTTGTGGAGAGTCGGTGTTGGGAATCGATGTCGGACGCTGACATAGAGATCTTCGATATCTTTTCTGCGGATGTCGAAGCCAAGGTTGTCAATACCTTTTGTGCATCTGTAGAGGACTTGTGTTTGCTGCTATGTTTTGGCTTCAATGAGGTATGGAAACCATGCGACGACCACACGGTGTGGAGATCACCAAAGAGTGCGCTGAGGTAGCTTTCCCCATTGTTGTTCATGGTTTTCAAGTCCCCTCCTGGCCATCTGCTGAAACAGGGGGCAAGCCGAAGCATCGTGGTCCAGGCCCAAACACTTTAAGCACCAGTCATGCTTTTCTGTAGCGAGATAGTGTTTCGGCACTTGGGACATTTCTTAAAACCGCTATGTGGTTTTTCGATATCTGAGAAGACCATGGAGGCAAAATCAAAAAAAGGCAATGGTGGCCTAGGCCAGCCAAGGAAGTGGCAATGCCGCAAATGAAATAAAAATTCAAAGAAAAAGAAAGAAAGAGACTGGGATGTCCAATACAGCCCTAGATCGACAGGAAGGCAAGCACAATGTACCCGAAGGCACTTAGATGAATTTTACCAGCAGGGTAAGGACGATGTCCTGATGGCTCCATGGAAGAAAGACAACTGAAGAGAATTGCTAGGAAGGCAGGCAGGCAGGCACGCATGCGTGGAGGGATGCAGCCAAAAGAATTTCTATTGGATGCTGGGGAGTGTTCTGATGCCAACATCACCATATGTGAAGACTGTATTCCTGCTTGATCCTGGAAATAGAAGTATTCTCAGCCATTTGGTAACACGCTGAGAGGTTAATAACATCCAAGAAAAATCTCAAGCTGCTGTAACCAAAAATTCTCCCAAAACTCCAAATGTTACTAACAAGAAAAAAAAATTTGATTGCACCCCTGATGGTGGCAGAAAGATTATTAGTTCTAGTATGAGCTAAATTTCAAATAACAATGAATGGAAATAAAAGTTGATAAACAACTATAAGGCGATACCTCCTTATCAAACTAACACACTGGACTAGTTTTCAAGAGCTGACACTCTCTTCCTTAGGTAAAATCAAAATGAGCAGGTTAAAGTAAAAGATAATGTTGCCTGAATATACAAGTGACAGATGGAAGGTTTAGGAGTAACCTGCACAGAGTTGCAATTACAACCCTAAACTGAATGCATGGATCTATGTATGGAGTGGTAGTGGCCTAGGAATTAGAGCAATGGACCATGAACCAGGGAAGCCAGGGTTCAATTCCTGTCTCTGCCTTGGAGTCCTTGAGACCAAGGGCAAGTCACTTTATCTCCCATTGCATAATTAAAAGTTCTCTGGGCTGGGGACATATTGTATCTGAATATTTATCAGCACTGTACAGTGCTAACTTATCCAGTTATGTTAAGCCTATTATTTGTCTGGCCTGACAATCAATTCTATTTTACTGCATAGCACTGAATATCATCGGTATCTGGCTAATTTATAATCAGACCCCTGCGATGCCTCTTGCCCCTTCTATAGTCAACCAGCTAAATTTTAACCAGACAACTTGTCTGGTTAAAATTTTACCCGTCAGCAACTTGGGAATTTTAAAGAAGACTATTTAGCTGGTTAATTGGATAAATTGTTTTGAAGATGGATCCCTATGTCATAATAAGACTTTATAAAGACCTGGACTGCCTCCTTATCCCTCTGCTAAATACGTCACCTGTGCACACTGGTGGCATGCGACTGTGCTGCCAAATTAGCATGGAGGCCTATGCACCCGTCTCCCTGTCAAAAGTGTAACTGAGGTGGCGTTAGGTGTACCCACACTAAAGGCAAGAGGTACGGTTAGCTTGTGCCCAAAATGCCCACACTAATTGTGACATGCTGTCAATGCCTGTATTATGCCCTTAACCTGCCCCGTCGATGCCCAATTGCCTGCTGACAAACATGCCCCTTAGTGTTTTGATATACCATCTCTAGGGCTGGTGAAGATCAAGTGAAGCAGTTTACATAGTAAAAGCAAAAAGAGAGAAGAAAAACAAATATAATCAATCATTAAAAGATCTGAAGAAAAAGCCAGAGGCAACAGGAATGACAGGGCAGGGCAAAAATGTTTCCTGACATTGTGATCCTAGTTTATCAAAATATTTCAGTATAGAAATATGTTTCTAACATTTTCTTGAATTTATTCGTGCTCGATTCGCCTCTTAGTCTAGGAGTAGGCCATTCCATTGGAGGGAGCCGCAGTAACTAAAAGCAGACTGTCTTGTCTTTAATCAAATTTGTGAGGGTGGAGGAAAAGCAAGCTGATTTAAATATTGATGATGTATCATCTATGGACAGTAATAAGATATAAGGAGATTTGTGAGATAATGGGTTATAACAGAGTGGAGTACCTTCTGGATTTGGTAAGGGTCTTGCAGCAGATTCTATATTTATTTATTTAGACAATTTTGTATACCACCTTATCCTTCAATCAAAGTGGTCACAACACAATTGGGGATACATTTTAACATGAGAGGATATGAGACACATACACTAATACTTACAGGGAACATGGGCAATGGAGGGTTAAGTGGCTTGCCCAAGACCACAAGGAGCACCTGTGGGACTAGAAACCCCAGTCCTTCCGGCCCAAGGTTGCTGTCCTCTAGTGGGATTTGAACCACTGACCTTCTGGCCTGTGGTGCCTTGCCCCAACCACTAGGCCACTCCTCCCCATTCTGCATGGGACTGTTGAGCCAATGCAAAGTTTTCAGTGCTGCAGATATGTGGTCTTGATTTTTTGGTTCCAGTGACAAGTCTAGCAGCAACATTTGGGACTAACTGTAATCTATGTACTGAAGATCTGGGGAGGCTATTATAGAGTGTGTTACAGTAGTCCAATTGGGATAAGATTAATGTGAAAGCTAAAAATTTTAAATTGTGTTGATTTCATGGAGTATATTTGGCATAATGCAAAAAAAAAGATTCTTTACCAACTGTGGCAATGTGCAGCTGAAAGATGGGGAACAAATCGATTTTGCTCCAAAATAAGTGATGCATTCAGCCAGTGGAATTTGGTGATCATTTATAATATGGCATTGAGTTGGCAAGGAAAGATGATAAGCAACCCACATAGCTTTGCATTTGGTAGGGCTTAACTTCATGCTATGACTACATAAGAGTGGTTTAATAAGCAGGACTAGAACCAGGAATGAAATGTATCTTCCATTCTGATAGTGGATAGGTGGTGCAAAAGTAATGCTTGTTTTACTAGGTCAAAAGTGGCACCGAGTTCTAACAAAAGTATAATTATTTGACTAGTTTCCAACTTGCATTTGATTTTGTTTATTAGGAATAGTAGAAGCGTCTCTGTACAAAGGCCTGGACTAAATCAAACCTGCGTGGGGTGGAGTGAGTTAGTTTGTTCAAGGAAGGTGCTAAGTTGCATGTGCACAACTTCTTCCAGGATTTTGGAAGTGAAAGGAATGTTGGAGATTGGATGATAATTGGATTCTATGAGGGATCTAGTGAAGGCTATTTAAGAAGTGGTCTTATGTCTGCATGTTTCCCAAAGGAGGGACGTGCCAGAAAACAGATTATTGCTGATGATGGCTAGTAAAAATGGAGTAAGATCAGAAGGCTGATCTTTTATGAGTGAGGGTGGGAATATGTCAGCTTGTGTGAGTGGACTTTTTACGATGGACACTACTTTGGAAAGAACAAATTAGGTAGCACGGTGGAAGGAAGACCAAGAGTATGTAATAGAGTAATCGGCCGAGTTATGGAGTGGTCCAGCGCTAGTGTCTGCTTGGAGGTTTGCTAAAGCTGTTATTATCTGGGGATGCGGATATTTTATAGATGCTTTAAGATCACAGATTTTTTTTGGTGTATGAATGATGCTAGGGAATTCAGGACAGGATTTCTCAGAAATAGGATCTTTGCTTATCTGGGAGAAAATGTCATCTATTGCTTTGCCTGCCCATTTTGATTCGACCTGATCAACAGTTCCCAAAAGCCAGTCAAGAAATGCATGAAGTCAGTTTACTATTCCTATTAATCATTTACACAGCCAAATAAAAGGGTATTGCCTTATTTGCTTTTGTTTGTTGACCATTATTTCCATCAGGGCTGGATTTAAGATTTTGGTACCCGCAGGCAAGACCAGGGAGCAGATTCCACAAAGTGTGTACGTGGGGGGAGGGGGGGGAGCGGCGGAGGAAGGTGTATCAGAGATCTCAAAGACTTTTAGATCTAGAAGATGTGCAGAGGAAGGCCATCATGCCACAGTGGTGTCCCTTGAAGCACCACATGAACAGGACTAACGTAAGTGGGAGCAGCTCCTCCTTGGCCTGAATATTTGGTGCCTTCAAAATTTGGCACCCTAGGCAGTTGCTTGTTGTCTATGCCTAAATCCAGCCTGATTTCAATGCATTCAAATGGACTAATACAGCAACCACACTACTTTATTCAAACAACAATGAAGAAAGCATTAAAGGTGGTGGCAGTAAACGTACTGTGCTTAGCGGCAGGATACATATTTTGATTTTCATGATTCATTACTCTCACAGTCCCAATTAAAAGCTTTTAAACCGTCCTTTTTTATTTAAATTATTCCTATTGGTACATTTTAAAAATTCACTGAGTAGGTGTGAACTTAAGGGTAGGAAAAAATGAATGTAAATGTCTCTGATTGGAGATGGAGAGAGCACAAGAGTTCCATGTGCAAAAACATTTCTGTTTTGAAAGCTAAAATTTCATTTCAAAAAGAAGGGGAGGGGGAAAGAATCTCCCATAATAAGAAAGTTTCCATTACATTTAGAAATAGCTGTTGTGGAAAACTCACTTGACAAACTGGAAAGAAAATCTCCGGAGTCGTCCTGCTAAGATTTGGTTCTGCATGACAGCCTGACTAAACAGAATTGTAAAGAAACATAAACCTTTCAAATGGCCTACAGCTTAGGCAGGTTAACGTATTTGCTACATTTATATATGGTTTTTATAGTTGCCCCCAACCCACCCTTACCCTCCCACAACAACATTGCTAGGTAAAAACCGTAGGAATACCACACAAATGATAAACTCAAGATGTGCAAATTGCAAGATTTTTTTTTTAAAGTCCATCTTAAAAACACTGGACAAAGAATCGCTTTTTTTCCCTCTCTTTCTCACTCTCGCGCACATTCTGCTTTCTCGTCCTCTCTTTTTATTAAAGTTATCTGTCAGCTCGCATATGACTAACTCTTTCTCAAGCATCAAAGTTTAAAAGTGCCTCCTATTTAAGTAGTTCTTTGTGGACATTGACTGTCACATACTAATTCAAAATTCACATTCATCTCTTTGAAACATTAAAACTTTTCACCATCTTGCTTGTGAAAAACTACACAGTTGTATGTAGTTAACAGTATAGAAGAAATTTTTTTTTTTTTTTTGTAAAAACATAGATTAAAGTGAGATACAGTACTTATTGAATGTTACACCAAGATGCTCGGCGATAAAGTGTGTGAACAGCATTTTAAGTGCTTATAGACATTCCTTTTTTTCTCCTTTTCTTCAGCCAATTCCTTCTGGTGTCGCATGGAAATTTTAAAAAGTGGCTCCAGCTGTCCATAGTCATGAACTGAAACAGTACTAGCATTTAAAGACAAGTTTTGCAACCTAAATGCAAAAGAATATGTTAACGCCTTCAAAGGGGGCAGTATGCTTCTACCGTGTGGAAACAAATTCCTGTGCCATGGCACCTATGTGCTTCTCTAACCATGCCTAGACGGTGCATATAGGGGACCACATGACCCATAGCAATGGCCAGCTCCTTCGGCCCTTATTAAAGCACCCTATACCTAAAGAAAAAACAAAACAAAGTCCCTGACACTATCGAGTTAGGATTTCATGCAAAGCATGGCAAATCCGTCAAGTGACTGCCATGAAAGGTAGTTGCTCAATGAGAAATTGGAACAGTCTGATTTTGTAGAAATAAACCATCACTGTGCTCCACATACTCTTCAATAAAACCAACTTTAATGACATGTATGTGTGTGTGTGTATATATATATATGTATGTATGTATATATATGTACGTACACACACACACATATATACACATACATATACCCCCCACCGACTTAAAGTTCATTTTACTGAGAAGTGTGTAACCTTAAATTACAGAAATGTGACCTTAAATTACAGTATTTTTTAATAGCCTCTACTAACCCCACATTTATGGTGCATGGATTCTTGCTCTGTTTCTTGTGCCAGAGAACTGTGAAGCGGCATTGCCATGGCGTTGCACTCCCTTGTTATGCGTGACAAAACTGCGCACAAATGCATAGTATTCAATTTTTTTCTCCCACTGGAAATCCGATGAAGCACAGCAGAAAAAGCTATATGCCATATGCTTGTGCAGTGTTAGAAATTCACAGGAGCCATAAGAACACATCCATTTCCACCAGAGATCTTGAAAGCCAATACTGCCCCTTCTCTGGCTCTCAATAAACCTAGCCACTGACAAAACACGTGTGGAAAGAACAGATGCACCAGTCTCCTGCATAATACCAGCGGTAACTATAACAACAAGGTTATAACATAAACTTAAAATAAGATAACGGGTAAATACTGGGTTATTTAGCCTACAGTACAGTAATCTGGATAAAAAAATGACAAAGGGTAAGCCTAATTGCTTTGCTTCAAAAAGCCTTTACTTGCCTACATTAGAGCGGCCTTCAATGCAAATCTTAACCTCCTGAGGAATAAAAGAAGGCTTGGGAAGAGTCAAAGGCTGTTCCTCTTCAGACTTCTCTAGTTTCCGTGTTTCGGGGGCTGACCACCTTCTCTTCCTTGTTGCCACGGGCTTGGTAGGTTCTGTTTTGGTAAGCAAGGGCGCAGCAGGGAGTCCTATTTTTTCGGGAAACTTCAGTTCGCCATTCTCCGATAACATCTGAGCACTTCCCTGATTAATCCCATTTTCCTGCTCCACATACCTGTGTCTATTTCCAGCTACACTGTCACTCTTTGGATGCTTCAGCAAAATGTTGGCTGAATCCATGGGCTGGCCCTTCTTAATGGAACCATTCCGCAGGTTCTTCAGAGTGAGCGATATGCAGACATCCCCAACAGAGAGTCTGGAACATGGTAAATCAAACAACTGGCTGGTTCTCTCAGGGCAGCAGGATGACCAGCCTTGTCCAAAAACGAAAAAAGGATATTCTATCAACACCTCCACGCTGACCTGTGTAAAAAAAACAGAAACCAGAAAGATATGAGAACAGTTATGTTTTTCCATGACTTCTATAGTTTTGTTTTCCTAATTTTATCATCTTGGGGCAATTTCTCCAAATGGATTAGTTTTTTACATGCCATGAGTCATGAACCTCACTTCTAAACCAAAGTATGTGGAGTAAGATCTTAGTCTCTCAAATTCACAACTAACTTTCACTGAAGGATGTACATCATGCCAAAGAGAGCTTCCATTTGGAGCTCATAGGATATAGTATGTACAGACAACCTACTGTAAGTATAAGTACATGGCCATTTGATTGCTACAGTCACTGAATCTGCTTGTGCTAAGAGCCTATACAGCATTCCCAACCATGTCACCATGCTGAAAAACATTTCCCATCTGCTTGTGTGATCAGGATAAAATGTCCTTTTGGATCAGTCACCCACAGTGCACAAATGAACCAGTTTTTGATCCTTATCTTTAATTCTGTTCACAGGTATTTAAAAGCAGCATTATGCTACGTACACTGTACACTTGATTTAAGCTTTAGTGCATCTGTGATTCTCGCTGTCATTAAATAAAATAAGATATAAAGACATTTTTTATCATAGACACAGGGGGGGGGGGGCATAGAGAAGCAGGATACACAGGAATGAGGAAATGAACAGGGAATCCTGCAATAGTGGACAAATACATTAAAGCACCAGTAAATTACATAAGAACATAAGTTATGCCATACTGGGTCAGACCAAGGTCCATCAAGCCCAGTATTCTGTTTCCAACAGTGGCCAATCTAGGTCATATGTACCTAGCAGTTTCCCCAAGGGACACAGGTTCCACAATGCTTGTATTGGTTCAAGCATTGATATCCTGGGTCCCTTCTTAATAATGGTTTATGGACCTTTCCTCCAGGAACTTGTCCAAACCTTTTTTAAACCCAGCTACACTAACAGCCTTTACTACATCCTCCGGTAACAAATTCCAGAGTTTGATTACACGTTGGAAGGCATTTAAATACCAGATGGAAATGGAAAGATTTTGACTGGAAAAAACAAGAGAGTCGATGAAGTAACAATGAAAAGATTGGTACAATTCTTAAGAAAGACAGAAACCAAGAGAGCAAGAGGTTGAAAAAGATTATGTCTACAGTTGCTCCTTGTCCAAATAAGACTCCGATGTTCGCTTTGACTAGCCTCTTCTGACACAGACTTCTTGTTTGCTTGGGAGCACTTTCATCCCCATACAAACAGGAAATCTGCATTGGAGAGAGCAGGTGTGACTTGAGGTAGTTGATGACGAACCTCAGGTGCTGCAGAGCGTGCATGGTGTGCCTGGTGGCGTGGTGCACTTCTGCAGCTGTGCTCCCCCTTACGAGCCAGTCTTCAGGTAGGGAAAGACGAAGGTCCCTTGAAGACAAAAGTGGGCCACTACCACTGCTAGGCACTTGCTGAAGACCCTTGGTGATGAGGCCAGCCCAAAGGGTAGCACCCTATATTGGTAGTGGCCTCCTCCCACCATAAAGCAGAGGTACATTTGATGTCTGGGATGGATCAGGATGTGTGTATAGGCATCCTTCAGATCTAAGGAGCATAGCCAGTCTCCCTGCTGGAGGTATGGCAGCAATGTTCCAAGGAAAAGCATCTTGAACTTCTCCCTCAACAGGAACCTGTTCAAGTCCCGCAGGTCCAGGATGGGCCTGAGGCCCCCTGTTCACTTGGGAACAAGGAAATATCTGAAGTAGAAGCCCTTGCCCCATAGATGTCTGGGGACTAGCTCTACCGCCTTTTCCTTGAGGAGGCCTGTGAACTCGGTGAAGAGCAGGGTCTAGTGAAGGAGAGGTCTTACTGGCTCTCCTGGGAAGTATGAGGGCGGTGTTCTTTGCAAGTGGAGGAGGTAGTCCTCTTGGACCACTTGCAGTACTCAGGAATTGGTGATGACTATGGACTACATGTGGACAAACGAGGCCAGACGCCCCCCTGTGGGCTGTTAAGGACTTCCTGGGGGAGAGGAGGTCATGCCCAGGGAGTCAAAAGCTCCCCACAGGCTGAGCCGGGGCCGGGGCCTGGGACTTGGGGGCTTTCTGTTTACGGGGGCCGTGCCTATGCCCCTTGTGCTGTTGGCCTTGTTGAGGGGCCGAGATGTCTTGGAACTGTGAAGCATTACCAAAGCCTCCCTTTTTCCTCAGAAGAAGGGCTTCTTCCCTGGTGACTTCTTTCGTGGCTGGACCGAGATATTTTTAGAGAGTCTGGTTCTCATCAGTAACTCAGTCTCTATCTCTGCAGTCTTGTTTGCCATGTGTTTCCTAAAGAGATTCTCTCTGATACGGGGGACATCAATAGGTTTTTCCTGAACCCATGGTTCAAGGTCAGATGACTGCAGCCATGCCTGACACCGAGTCCCGATGCCCATGGCGGCCACTCTAAGAACTCAAAGCCGTCGTAGGCTGCTCATGATAAAAACTTTGAGCACTCCTTGACTGCAGAGGCCAGAGTCTTGAACCTCTGGAGGGGTTCTCCATCGAGGCCTGCCAAGAACCCAGAAAGCGCCCTCATTAGCTTTTTGAGATGCATGCCGTTGTACAGTTCATAGGACTGAAATCGGCATGCAAGCATCGAGTCCTGGAAGGCCTTCTGGCTGAGGGCGTCGAGGATCTGTGCCTCCCTACCAGGGGGCACAGAGGAATGGGTCTTTTGGCTCTTGAGCCTGTGCATGGCAGACTCAATGACCATCAAGTTGTGAGGAAGTTGGGTCTTCTGGAACCTGGGGCCCTGGCAGTACATAGAGTCGAGTGCCGGTGTCGGTGTCTTCCACATATGAAGAAGACGACGCTGAAGGATCAGAGGAGCAGGCACCATCAAGGCCTCTTTCAGAAGGACCTCATATTGCAGGATCTTCAGTTCTTCTGTGCGAGGGTCCTCCTCTGCCTCAGTTTCAATGGTGCACGCCTTAGCCATGTCCTGCACAAAGTTGAGGAAGTTGACTTCCTTGGGTAGGGAATGGCATCGGGACCCCGGAGGAGACGGGTCCGAGGGCATGCCTCAGTGTTGCCAGGTGTCTGGGGACTCCTCATTCTCAGTCTTCCAGTCGGACTGGAAGTCTGAGGTTGATTCCTAGGCTTCACAGTCACTGTGGTCGTGGTCTGAGCCCAAGGGTCCGGGGACTCCGGAGGACCTATGGTCCGAGCCGCGTGTGCTGCTGGAGAGGACCTGTGACCCGAGGAATGCGACCAGGATCTCGTCCTGCACTAATGGCTCTCTCGAAGCCAGTGGCGCTTGAGGATTGGCTCGACGTCCAGGGAAGCCCTCGATGTCAAGGGTCCCATCATTGGGGCAGATGAACCAGACAAACTGGACATGAATGCCCGCTGCTGGCCCATAAGGGCAGAGATACTGTGCTCTAAGGCCGCCATCCTGGTCTATGCCAGTTGGCTCCGCAGCCTTCAACATGAACACTGAGGGTTCTGGGTCCGGCATCAGTTCCGTTGAGGGGGAGTCCTCAACCAGGATGGTATTGGGTGTCCAAGGCTGGTCGGGGGGGTGCAGACGACTCCTTCCGGGGCAGCTTGTGAGGCCGCTCCCTCTCCGATCCTTCCGACTCACAGTGGGGGCTGCGGGGCCTGGAGTGGGATTTTCCCGTCTTTCCGGACCCGCTCTCCAAGGTGGTCTTCGAGGACTTCGACTTTTTCCATTCCACCTCCGGGGATTTCCTCTCAGAGGAACCACGGCTGAGAGACTCTGAGGCAGCCCAGGTTTCATGGGGCACCGAGGTACCGGATGGGACCCTGGAGCAAGGTGTCGCCCCATCCAGTACGACAGCAGAGAGAAGAAAGCCAGAGGAGGAGCGGAGCCAGAGGAGGGGTGTAGGAAGAAAGAAGAGAGGAAAGATAATGAGGGGGCTGTAGAGTGTATGCACTTATATGTTTAGAAGGAGAAGTTTCAATTAGATATGGAAACGGAAGGGGAGCCAGTAAAGTGATTTTAGAAGAGGGGTTATATGAGTGTATCAGGGCTGGCGGAAGAGTTCTGGATAGATTGAAGAGGAGAGAGGTGACCACTGAGGGAGACCAGCAAGGAGGAGGTTGCAATAGTCAAGACGGGACGGGACCAAAGAGTGGACAAGAACCTTAGTAGTGTGTTCAGAGAGGAAGGGACCAATTTTGTTAATGTAGAGAAAGAAATGACAGGTTTTAGCTATATGTTGAATATGTATGGAGAAGGAAAGGGAGGAGTCAAAGATGACCCCAAGGTTGCGGGCTGAGGAAACAGGAAGGAGAAGAGTGTTGTCAAAAGTGATAAAGGAGAAAGGGGGGAGGAGAGTTTTGGGGGAAACATAAGGAAGTTCAGTTTTAGCCATATTCAATTTTAGGCGGCAGTGAGACATCCAGGCGGCGATGCTAAAATTTCTTACCAACTGCGGCAGCACCATCCATCTAGTGCCAGGGCAGAGCAAGGGCAGAGTGAAGGCATACCACCTAAGCATCTGGATAGCAGTGATAGTCAGCTTCTATTCACACAGCCAAGTGGTTTAAGTTAGGACAGCAAAAAAGCAATGGCTGCTCTGTACATATATTTCAGTGCCATCATTTCACACTGATCAGGGGGTTTAGATAGTGACCCAAAAACAAATAAGAAGAAAGACAATTTGGGGAAAATAGTCAACTACATGTCAACAGTGTTTAAAAACAAAACAAAACAAAAGCTGAATGTTTTCCATATAAAGGAAAGTAATGAGGAGCAAGTGATCTGCAGAGACAACAGTACCCTCAATTCGCATGTCTAATTTAGGAGTTCTTTTACTAAATATCGCTAACCGGTTAATGCACTTTTTAGCATACCATAACTGGCAATGCTGAACACTTAACGTGCGTGGCATGCCAGCTACCGGCTGCTAAAATGCATGGGAATCAGCCATTGTGTCAGGGCTCAGTATGGGCATGGAGAGCACTCTGCTGCTAGCGCGAGGGCAATTGCCACATGCTCAGTGACAATGTGGGAATTAGCGTGAGGGCACATAAGGATACAGTACCTCTATGGGCGCTAGGTGCACTTGTGTTAATCATACCATGAATTAAGGGTTCACGATCGTGCACTGTCAGGAACTTGCTGGGCATGCCCCTGACTGCACACGATGAGTGCACTTACTGCACGTTAGTATTGCCACTAATTGTATGGTAAATGCACAACGTAAGTAAAATGGCCCCTTATTTAGAAAAGTCAATAGCCTTCCCTTACAAAGAAATAAAATGAAAAAAAAGAGAGACAGGTTAGAAAAAAGAAAAAGCAACAAAAAATGCAGATAGAACATACATAAACAATAATCTAATAGGCAAACCAGAACAGTCAACATCAATAAAAATAAAAGCATTCAATTTTATAACAGAATACCTGGGTCCATAAAGAAGCCACGAACATTCCAACTTGGCTGTCCTGTTTCTGAACTAGAGACTTATACAACATTGAGCTTTATTGGGGTAATTTTATAAAGCATTTTCAGCATTTAAAGCATGTTTTAAAAAAGGTTTTTATAAAATTGCATGACTGCATAGGTATGTAAAATGTACATGTTTGGAAAGTGTGCATCTACTTTTATGCAATATGCTTGCATGTGTTTCTGGGGGTGTAGTTTGGGTGGAACGGAAATAAAATATGTTTGTACACACATAAATTACTTGCACAAATGTACATCTTTTTAGAGCAGATATAATTTTTTGCTTCGTCATTTGTGCTCTGTTCGGACTGATTCTAGGAGCCTAGTTTATAAATGCAAATGTTGTTCACAATTTGCAAGGCCTTTTGTAAAAGATGTATGAGTGCAGGAAAAACGTGTGTATTTAGCAGTATGCACAGCAGGAACAGCCATGTTACAAAAATACTCGTTCAAAAAAAAAGAGCAGCATCACTTGAGGCTCTGTATATGTAAATAGCAGATTTTTATTTATTTATTTGAGTATTTCATAAACTGCCCTTCACATGGTACTTCGGAACAGTGTACGTCTGGCTTAAAACAGAACTACGATATAACAATCCAACAGAAATTTTGAAAAACTGCATGTCCAAGGAGAGCCAACTAAAGAGTCAACCTCCAAATCTCATTTTTTTGTTGTTGTTTGAAGTGGTTTTGAACAGCAGAGATGTAAGCAGAATTCTCCCTCAGTCGTTCCTCAGATCCAAACGAGCAGTTAGCTGACAGCTATCTGCATCAGAGCAGATGTAAATGCCAATGGGGACATTTTTGAGGACTACAAGTATTTCTGTTCCAAAATAGGAAATACATGCATAATTTTAAGTTGCACCCCAACCATGGTCCCTTTCAAATCTCTGCATGCTGGATGCATACACGTAAAAGGGATGCCTCTTCCAAAATTGCTGCTATCCACCTACTGTATGCTGATTTATACATGCAAATAGCATTTTTCACATGGGCAAATCTTCTAAAGGCACCTCCAAGCATGTGGGGGCTAATTTTAAAATGGGACACCTATGCAAACAGTCCAAAAAGGTACCTATTTTATAAAGTCACAATTTTATAGTTGCTCCGAAGATAAGAGGAATTTTATAACAGGGCACCTAGGATGAGAGAGCAAGAAGGTATCTATGTGTCTTTGTAAATTCACAGGAATAAAGCAACAGAAATGAAGCTGTGGCTGTCTGTACCTGCTTAGGAGCAGGTGTAAATGCTAGCAGGTTAAGTACACATATGTATTATAAAATATGCATATTAACTGCATCTCCAACTTTGAGCACGCCTGCATGACAGTCATGGAAAGTGCTAACTTGTCGCCATACATACTTTTATGTGCATAACCTGTGGGGTAATTCTATGAAACCTCCTTCATAAAATGACCTCTCTACCCCCTGCTCTGCTCAAAGCACACCAGCAGGAACGCCTACACACAGGGCACATACACATATGAATGTATTCAGCCCAGCAATTTCACAAGTACCCTTGTTTGCACATAAGAGATGCTTTACTCCTGCAGCCTAAGGAATACACTGCTCTAAGCATGATAGAACCCACACTTGCAAAAGGTCAGGCCGTGTGACCTCTTTTAATCCACGTGGACTGCACCTTGCCATTCAAAATGTCATTATTCTTTCCAGTCCAGCAGTAGTTGGAAAGATTTAAATAAAAGGGGTCGAGAATTGTTTTCAGTACCATCTCTATGCTGATTATTCCCAGATCTACCTCTCTACTCCTGATCCCTCTTCTTCAATTCAGACTCGAATCTCTAATTGCCTTTCTGCTATTGCTGATTGGATGTTCCATCGCCGTTTGAAATTGAACATGGCCAAGACCGAACTTCTCATCTTTTCCCCTAAAATTTCCCTTCCTCTTCCTCCTTTTTCAGTCTCTGTGAATGGCTCTGTTCTCTATCCTGATCCCTCAGCTCGCAATTTAGGGGTTATTTTTGACTCTTCGCTCTCATTCTCCACACATATTCACCTTGTCGCCAAGACCTGCCGCTTCTTTCTCTTTAATATTGGCAAAATCTGCCCTTTTCTTTCGGAACATACTACTAAAATGCTCATCCATTCACTTATCACCTCTCACCTTGATTACTGTAACCTGCTCCTTGCTGGTCTTCCACTGAGCCATCTTTCACCCCTTCTGTCTATTCAGCATTCTGCTGCTCGCTTGATCTTCAGCCAACCTCGTTTTGCACATATCACTCCTCTCCTCAGGTCTCTTCACTGGCTCCCTATCCAGTTCAAACTTCTCCTACTGACCTATAAATGCATTCTTTCTGCAGCTCTTCTTTATCTTTCTTCTCTCATTTCTCCTTATATCCCCCCTCGTGAACTCCGCTCTTCTAGCCAACTGCTTCTTGCTAAGCCTTTCTCCTCTGTTGCTAACTCCAGGCTTCGCTCTTTTCACCTTTCAGCACCCTACGCCTGGAATAGACTTCCTCTGTCTATTCGTCAGGAATCTTCTCTGACCCTCTTCAAATCCAGGTTGAAAGCTCACCTCTTTGCTTCTGCCTTTGGTTCATGACTTACCTGTTCTCCTCCTCTTCCCTTGTCTTGTTTTCACCTGTTCCTTTTCTTTTCCCTTGTTCTCACCTTGTTCCCTTGTCTTGTTTCTCCTGCTATCCTTCCTTTGCCTTTATTTTTCCTCGTCCTTCGCCTTGTTTGTTTTGTCTTTTTAGATTGTAAGCTCTTTTGGGCAGGGACTGTTTATTTTTGTCTTTTTTTGTACAGCGCTGCGTGCGTCTGGTAGCGCTTTATAAATGCTCAGTAGTAGTAGTAGTAGTAGTAGAGCATGTCTGTCTATTTATCCAGGGCAAAATAACTCTAAAAATTTAACGGAATGGGATGAAACTTGACATGTGGGAAAAACTGGTAAAAAGACACAAGAAGTTTGAAAATGGGCTAAATTGGACAGGGGGTTCCACAGAAATCTCCCTCAAAAAACCAGCCTAGATCCAGCTTCTGTAACATAGAAACTTACATGGAATGTAACACAGCTAGGGCCAGCCCTACCATTGAGTGACTGTGTTCTTTGCACATGGCCGCACTTTTCAGCCCCACTACTCAACCCCTACTGACTTATGCAAAGGAGGCCCCACAGTTAGTCTCTGCACAGGCCCTGCTTCCTTCTGCATACTCCTCAGGTTGTTCCTAAACACAGCATTTAAGGAATAGCTCCTTTTAAAACTCCCAATCCCCAAAACTGCCCCACCACCTCACACACTGTCCATACCCTCAAAAGGTGCACCCTTGTAACTGCCCTACCAAGCCCCAAATGCCGCCATCCCAAAAATAATACCTACAACTGTCTCACCCCCAAATACTACACACTCACAGCTGCCCCACTGTGCTGCAAACTGCCCCACTCCAAAAATAATGCCAACTGCCCCACCACGCTGCAAACTGCCCACACCAGCAAAAACTAATCACTGCAAATACCATTACTTTGCAAAATGCCCCACCCCAAAAACTCAATCTCCTTTAACTGCCTCACCACCCTGCAAGCTGCCTATTTCCAAAAACTATACCCTGCAACTTCTCCACCCCCAAAAATGCTCTCTACTATGCAAACGGCTCTACCAAGAAAATCTTAACCCTCCTGTAACTGTTCCACTACTCTGACAATTACCCCACTCCTAAAAATTGCACCACTGCCCTACAGACTGCTCCACCCCAGAAAACTATCCCTATGCAACAGTCTTACCATCTATAAACTGTCCCATCGCTCCGCACACTGCTTCTACCCCTACAAACTATCCTGCTGCAACTGTTGCATTGCCTTGCAAACTGCCCCACCCCCAAAAATAATCCTATGCAACTGCCCCACCATCCCACACGCAGACCTACTGTTAAAAAAAAATACTCCTTCACAACTGCCCTACCCATAAAAAAATAACCCGCCCCCCACAATTTCACCAATACCCTGCACACTCCACACCCCCAAAAACAATCCCAATTGTCCCACCACCTTGTCAAGTGCCCCCCTTTGCTCTCCCACCCTGCAAAATTCCCCAGTCTCACAACTGCCCCGCCACTGTAGGAAATGCTCATCCTCAAAATCTACCGTGCCTGTAAATATCCCACCAGCCTGAAAACTACCCTACCCCCAAAACTATCTCCTCAAATCCGACTCCCAGGGCTCCCCTCAAAATTATAGAACCTAGAAATGCCTGTCCACCCCCAGCTATCCCACCTAGACACAACAGATACTCAGCATATAGAGAACATACAACAGAGATACTCATACGCAGACACAGACTACTAATAATTCCCTAGCTGTGATGTACTGCATTCTAAATTATTCTCAGGGCTGTTTTTGAGGGGGTATATTCAGTGGTACTGAGTACTGGTACTTTTTTCATTGCCTGATAAAACTGACTCATGTACTAATGAAAGAGTCCTGCATATGAATACCAGCACCTTTTCGCTAGGAAAAATGCATATTTAATTTTTTAGGCCGTTATTTCTAATGCAAAAGCTACAGACTGAATTCTATTGATTTCTTAGTGGTTGCTCTCTGCACTATCAGGTCAGGTACTATCCTGTTGCCATGGGAAATGCTAGAGTGTGACCACTCAAAAATTTTGCAAAACGTCAGATCAAGCAATGAAAAACCTCCAGATTGACAAAAAAATGACGTAACCGGAAGTGACATAACAGAAGTTGCATAATGACTGGATTGGCACTCTTGCTTGCTCCTCCATTGGTCATGTGAGAGAGGAATCGGACCCAGAAAAAGAGGAGAAAATTCGGAAGTGACGTCACCGGAGTCCCGAAAAGTGACGGAAAATGACACGTAGACGGAAAATGACACGTAGATCGCCGGCACGGCCGCAGCCTTAAAAAACCCAAGATTTTAATTTGAAATCCCAAGAACCCAAGATGGCCTCGAAAAACCCTAGATCTTGGAAAAATCCCAAGGAGCGGTCACACTCAAGCTAGGAATATACCTAGGGTCCAAAGTTTAGGGGGCGCCCTGTCATATGTGCTCCATAATCAGGAGGTTAGGAGTCACAATTGTCTGGCTTTTTTCAGAATTGTACTTATTTTTTATATTAGGTTGGAACCTAGAAGGCTCGCTAACATGTTTGGATATTTTTCAGTGTTTAAAATCTCTATCTGTAGTTCTCTAATCCTCCCCCCTGTGTGAGTGAGCCTGCCCAGCCTGCTTCCAATGTAACTGGCAGCATAGACTAGGGATAGGATCCAGCCAATGGGAAGGCTGTTGGGGCGGAGCAATGGAATGCTGCTCTAGTCAGAGAAAGAAAGGTGAAGAGCTGTGGGAAATTCCTGTGGTGGGAGATGGAAGAGAAATGAGGCCTTTCCCCTCCTCAAAAGCGTGCCTCAATGCATTTTTATTGGAAAGCTACTTCATCAGCTGCGGCATACAAATACTGATCCACAGTATAGTCCCTTATTTCTTCTCCCTATCACCGCCACACAGAGAAACATAGATATAAATACACACATACACACACATGCATATATTAACCTATCCATCCATACACACACGTACATGCACACATGCAGTGACACAAATATATCCACATACAAAAGCACACAGAAGATAAACATGTAAAACAGATATGCACACACAAAAGCACACACATGCAGACAAAACACATACACAACACACACACACACACAGAGCCAATGCAAATTTAACAGATGGGTGTGTAGACACATACAGTAGGATTGGAAAGAATTCCATGAGTTATGCGCTGCATGCTTTCCTCACTTGTTAATATACTTGAAACAGCACTTACTGCCTTAAGGAGTACAGCAAGTAATTAAACTAAGGGTTTTCAAAAGTCACTAGCAGTTTGATACAATGCTGAAGAGCCAGGGCATTACTTCAAAACTCCGTTTTCTTTTGAAGATCTAACGGCAGTGACTCTTAGTTAAGCCAGCAGTTACTACGGCATTTGCTTAATTATAGCCCCCCATGTGCTGCTACGGTTATATTGTTGCTTGGCAACTCACACAAGATTCTTATTCCCTGCCTGAGCAAACTATTGACTGCTTCCTCTGGAATTCTGTCAGTAGTGCTATTTTGAAAATATATCATGTGACAGTAGGGACAGTGCAACAGTGGTTAAAGTACTGCCCATTGTGTAACCCTGAGCAAATAATTACCCTGCTCTCATTTCCAGACTGGCAGTTTTCCAGGCAGAGGCAATGTGAATTAGTTTGCACAATAGTATGTTCACTGATGGCGTTATGTGCATGCACCTAAGTGAAATATATAAAGTTCAAAAAGAAGGAATCTGGAGTTCATTACTTTTAAGCATCAGATCTATGAGATACCTACTACTGAAAGACTGACATCTGCACTCCAGAACAAAAAGAATAAATGTGACATGATCTTGGGTCTTTTTAAGCCTATTATGGTGCTCCCTAATTTTTTGTGTTTTTAGTATTCCAGTGAGTGATGGTCCTTCTGATGCTTCAGAACAAAAGTAGACGAGTGATCTATCAAATTCAGCATCCTGTGAGTTGCTTGGAAGAACCTAGCAGATCCTAACAGAAAAGTCTATTTGGAAGCCTGACTCCTGAGTGTAATAAACGAGGTGTGACAAAAAAGAAATGAGACTGTCCCATTAATGTTTTATTACAAAATCTACAGAGAAATTACGCATTGTCCCCTTCAAAGTAATCCCCCCCCCCCCGAGTTAATGCACTTCTGTATTCGCTTCTGTCACGTACGGAAGCACTCGGTAAAGTCCTCCTCCTTGAGGTCCCTCAGCTCCCCCATCACAGTGGCCTTGATCTCTTCTACAGAGGCGAAATGAGTTCCTCTGAGCACAGTTTTCAGCCTGGGGAAGAGCCAGAAGTCGCATGGTGCGAGATCTGGGGAATAAGGAGGGTGGTCGAGAGCTGTGATCAGTTGGCCAAGAACTGCCTCACACAGAGCGTGGTGTGTGCGGGCGCATTTTCATGGTGGAGCAACCATGACTTGTCTCTCCATAGAGCCTGCCTGCTGTGCCGAACTCTGTCATGGAGGTGATTGAGGACCTGCTGGTAGAAGTGCTGGTTGACTGTCTGACCCTCAGGCACAAACTCATGATGGACCATTCCCTTCTGGTTGAAGAATGCGATCAGCATGATCTTGATTTGGACATGAGCGCCTTCTTGGGTCTGGGTGACAGTCACGTCTTCCACTGCAGGCTCTGTCTCATGCTTTCAGGGTCGTACTGGAAGACCCAAGTCTCGTCACCTGTGATGACCCGGCCAACGAATTCTGGATCTTCTCTAGCAAGTCTTGACAAACACTAACCCGGTGCTCCTTCTGGTCATCCGATAAAAACTTGGGCACCATCTTGGCGCACACCTTCCATATCCCCAGCTTCTGACTCCCTGTTCAGGATAAGCTCCTCAGCTATCATCCACACCATCAACCTGCGATCACTCCGCACCAGCTGATTCAGTCTGTCAATGTTCTCAGCTGTCTTTCTCATGGAAGGCCGTCCTGACTTGGGGTCATCCTCCACCTCCTCGCGGCCAGTCTTGAAGCGTTTGTGCCAATCGAAGACTTGCGGCCTTGACATTGTATCTCCTCCATAAGCCTTTTGGAGAAGTTGGAGATACTCAGTTTGGCTCTTCTCCAAATTAACCAGAAATTTCAAGTTGATTCTTTGCTCCATATTTCTGCCACCTCCAGTTGCGTGACAAAGCGATGGAGCAGTGTGCTACAAAAAAAACCTGAAAAAGAAAAACAGAGTGAGAGAGATAAAAAGTATTATAGCAGAATAGTGGCGAGATGCTGCACAACATAGTGACATAAGCAGTTAGCCAATTGGCATTGAGTCATGGGCGTGGCTGCCACAGTCTCGTTTCTTTTTTGTTACACCTCGTATTATAAGATTACCACTAGGGGTCATATGGGCACCATTTTGAAACCAGAATCATAGAGAACAGGAGAGATTGGGAATGGCTCCTGCTTGCCCTAGACACCAGGGACCAACTGGTAAGGCCAGGGATGGATTGGGGGCGGGGCTGGTAGAGTTTTGTGAGGGGGGGTCTTCTTGTCCTAGAGGGCATCTTGTATGTGGGAGGAGATTCTTGGAGAAGCGGATCGGATGGAAGGAATGGATTTCCTTGTTGGGAGGGAGGGATGGTTGGATGAAAGAGGGGAACTAGATAATGAGTTGGAGGTTTTCTTGTCGGGTGGTCAGATAATCAGGAAGTTTAAGGGGATCTTATGCTGTGTGGGGAAGGCAGACCTCAGACTTTACACCTGCCCCATACAACAAGACACTTGTTTGTGCCTGGAGCAGCTGTATACATACATCAGCATTTACATCAACGTGGATTCTCATTGTAAAATGAGGAATCCCATGTTCATGTTAGACCTGCCCAAATCACTACCTTTACCCACTTCTACCATACCTCCCGTGCAATCCCATGTATAAGTAGCCTCTTTTCTAAAATGGCAATACAGCATGTGCGCCAATTTACATGCATAAATGCTGCTTCTAAAATGACCACCATAAGTTTTTATCTTAGCATCCCTAATCAGGTTACTCGAGAACTGATTGCTTCAATTCAGTATGCATAGATGTACTACAATGTTTATTGCGGATTTCAAAGTTAATTCAAAAGGCATTAGCACACTTGCTTACCAATGTTAACTTTTTTGAGCAAATGACTCTGCAGCTGAAGAATTTACGCTGGCTGCCTGTTGTCTGGTGGAGTCATTTCAAGATAGTTGTAATCATAGGTGGCAGCTCGGCAGGTGCATGAGCATCCCCAGTATTGAGCAAACTCCTTTACTGTGTCCAAGAAGGAGTAGTTGTGTTGTTAGCATCCTAGTTGATTTGAAAGGGTCTTCTATGGTTTTCTGAAATGAGAAGGCCCTGCCTATCTGAAGGATCTGTCGTCTTAGGTTAATATGCATCAGGTTTGATCATCAGAGATTATTTCCATACTGTGCCTGTGGAGAGAGACGCTCATTTAACTGTGGCTCCTGATCAGACCTTGTTTACTGTCCCCTAAGGTTAAGGAATTCCCTTCCTGCGGGCATGAAGACAGAAATGGACTAGCTATCATTCTGGAAAAAGACATCTTAATTTTAAGTTTTATAGTGCTGTTTATTTTATGCTGTTTGTGTTGATTTTGTGATCCATTTTGAAGTCCTATGGTTAGAATGGTGGGATATAAACCACTTCAAACAAAAATAAATAAGACAACGGAGCATGACAGACCCTTGAGGTACCCTATTTTCTAAGGTCCAGGGAAACAGAGAAAATATTCCCTAAACCATCTTCTGGGATGTATTGCATAGAGAATATCTAAACCTGCATCAACAGCTGCTGATTATACATATCCCAACTATAGTAACAACATTTGATGATTTACAATGTTAAACACAGCCGTTGTACACATATGGAAATCATCAAGCAAGGTCAGTAGATTGTTTTGGTGCTATGCTGAGTGCACCAAATCAAGAATAACATTATCAGCTCTCCCATGAGACATTAATTCATCGCAGATAAAAACTTCATCTCTCTAGCAGGCCCTGATGAGACATTCACCCACTCATTATTGGTGTAATTGAAAACTTTGTTGTTACTGTGTTGCCAGTTTTATTTGTCTTCTCCCATCTCCAAAGATCTATGAAACAGATTCTTTAGTTTAGTGGATTCTCCAGAAGCTCTCTGAGCTCCCTTCATATCACAGGATGTGTCCCATATGGCCCCATGGATTTGTCTACTTGTATTTATGCTTGTTCCTAATTCCTCGGATGCTTCAGTTTCTAAATCTGTACTGATCTGATGTAGATCGTGAATCTCTTGTGTACAGTGTGCTTAGATAGGTTTTCTGGTTTCTACTGGCCACATTTCAGTACTGTATTGTTAAACATCAGGATGCTGAATGCTCTTCTATGTGTCTGAAATCACTGAGCTCCTTTGAGGGAGAACACGGGCGGCCTCCGATTACTATTCATTCGTATTTGAAAGGGTATTATCATATTTTTTTATTTATACTTTACAGTAAATATATATAGATACAAATATACAAACACATCCATGTATATGCACTGTGACAAGGAGGCCTATCCGGAGTCTGCGGGAGGACAAAGAGACAGGGAATTCACCCTAGTAAAGGGCCCCCTTTCACCGAGGCAGGAAAACCACAAACACCTCCGGGAATCAGAAAGCTTCCACATGGCCCACATTTCATGCTCCCCCTAGTGGAATGAAGGGGAGAGGATACAGAGCCCAGAACCCCTTAGGCAGTGAATGCTCCAAGCACTCAGGTGCCCGAAGTCAGGCTGATTGCCATCACCTGGGTAGGGAGGGGTTGAAGATAGAGCCCTGGAAGTATAAACCTAGGCCAGAGTATGAGAGAGAGAGGGGAAGAGGAGGAGAAGCAGGAAGCCAGACTGCCACGAGCCGAGGCACAGATGCAAGCAAGGGAAGCTTAACTGGTTCTGAGCTGAACAGAGGAACTGAGCTTCCAAGAGACCTCTGCTACTGAAGTCATTGCATTAACCATTGTGCTACATCACTATGGGAGTTATCATACCAATGGCTGGCTACAGAAAGAGTGCACGCCACCATAAAACCGTCTGCTGTGGTTACCAGGATAGGATAGAACCAACAGTACCCATAATGCAATTCACATGCAGAACAGCAGTCTACATCTGCTCACCAGATGGGGTATGCACCTCTACAGCACGTCAGCTTGGTAGGGGGGAATGACCATGCGTGTTACTGGCACAGAGTACCCACAGGCCATGCCAATGTGCGTGTTCTGCGCGCACCCTGAGGGTGAGGTGGAGTGGCCAGCACCAGGTCCGCAGTACCCGGGTTGGTTGAGGTGGACTGTGCTACAGGTCTCCATCAGTGCCAGTGTGTGACAGGTATTTGTTGCAGACACCTTTAGGAGGTCTCTGTGTCCATTTGTAATTGCCAGTCATGTCTGGTCCTTGTGGACCATGATGCACACAACATAGTGCATATCCACTGTGCTTGCTATGGTCACCTGTTTAAGGAGCAGGAGTGTGTCAGGGCTCACATGGCGACAATGTACTTAGCAAACTGCACTCTCTGGGTCAGGGTGGGGGACATGATCTGCCCCCAACAGACTCGCACTCTCACCCTTTGCAAGGGGGGCAGTGGAGGTACATGAGGACAGGCTGTGGGACCAGCAACCCCAGTCCTGGTGAGAACAGACAGCTGCTGAAGATCTGCACTTGGGACAGGGCCACTGGCAGCTAGGAAGTGGGCCCAGTCAGCTCAGCTACCCCCCACTACGATCTGACATTCACCAGCAGAGGGCAGACAGTGTGCACCTACTGCACCCTGCAAGGTGGTGTGGCCATACAGATGCTAACTGCAGACAGTCTGCTAGCTAGTACCTAGTGCATGTTCCTGGAGGAACTGTGTGCACCCAAAACTGGGATGTCAGCACACACACCATGCAGATATGTCAGTGATTGGGCCCCAGAAAAGAGAACCCATAAATATCACTTGAGAAAAATACTGTATAGCACTATGGGGGAACCTAGCCATGCCGTGGTCACTGCTCAGTCAGGGTGACAGTGACCTCCCAGCATGACATGCTGTGACCTCCCTGTCCGTGCAGGTGGTGGTCGGGCACTACAATGTCCCAGCCATTGCCCTATACCCTGTGCAAATGCATCCTGCCCATGCCACCCTGTCCGAGCCATACCCACAGTACCTTTCTCCTCATTATGCACATTGGCAGGCTAACACTGGAAACAGTGCAAGCAATGTGGGCTCAGTAAGGTGTAGGCAGCCACAACATACTGGATAGACAGACACACACTCCCACATCTATGCCAGCATTGTGCAAATATAGAGGTTTGTGGCAGCCCTGGCCGCCACACCAGTCCGGGGCACAGTGCAGGCATTGCTATGGTACTCACTACTGTTAGGGTCATTCCCCGGGGTGGTAAACACTGTCAGAATCAATAACTGAAACACACTCCACAGATATCAGAAAGGTTGCTATGATGAATCTCTACCAACAAATTGTGTTTAACTTAGGATTTGTTAGCTGACATTAATCATAGCAACCTTCTGATATATGTGGAACGTGTTCCGAAGTTTAGGACGGCATTGCTAAGGTATGCAGGTGCCAGTATTGGGAGATGCTGCTCTGCGCAGGGCCCATCAGCCTGACTCTCCATGAAGCTTTGGATAGTGGAGCCTGTGGGTGTGGGTATTTATGCCCCTGTTGGCCGCTGCTCTAGGGCAGAGGTTCCCAACTCCGGTCCTGGTGGGCCAAACACTGTTCAGGTTTTCATGCTGTCCCTAATGAATATGCATGAGATACATTTGCATACAGTGGGGGCAGCACAGGCATATTTATTAGGGTCAGCATGAAGCCTGAATGGTGTTTGGCCTTCCAGGACTGCAGTTTGGGAAACTCTGCTCTAGGGATTGCACATGTTTATGGTGTCTGTGCTCTGTAGGGTAAAATACAGGCATTTCAGGCATGTTTATTTTATCTGCAATAAAGGTTCTGTCTTTATTACCACGGTTTAGTACTGGGTAAAATATGGGGACAGGGTTGGCAGGAGCCAAAGCTGGGACTTGAACTTGTAACCTTCTGCTCCTGAACACACTGGCTGTGTGTACTGCACCACACTGTTGCCACAGGGGCAGATCATTCCCTGGGGATACCATGACTGTTCGTCAGACAGACCTTGTCTGTTGCAGTGCATGGCACCCACCTAAACGGGGCTGGGCCATGGTCTGCTGTGGGCAGATGCCACTGCCCCCTCCGCCACCATGCTGCCATGCCATTATGCCGGTGGTGCTGGTGGTGCACAGTCCCAGGCCATCCAGTGTGCCGGTAGGCAGCTGCCTATGGTGTGGGTTCTCGGGTAGGTATGCCTACATGGACATGCGTGCTTTCCCCCGGCACCACCTGCCAATTGTTATGTGCCCTTGGGGGTACCTGCTGGGTAATATCCCCTGTGACACTGTGGGACACACACTCGTGCCCATGTTGGACCCTCGTCAGTTGCTGTCTTGCTGCTTTACAGTTTTGGTATTCCTATGTGCCACCTAGGCATCTGCCTAGTCCCCACTGTGCCCCAGCTGGACCACAGCATGTGCCACCTGCAGCCCCCTGATCCCATTTACAGCATCAGTACAGTTGCCCTTTCCTACATGTCCGCTCTGCTGTTGCTGCACATGTGCACGCCATAACAAACCTGCCCAATCTAAACGACAGAAACCCTGATTAGCGCTATTTCAATGTGGGATCATTTACTTTGTAGGGGGACAGAGCATAGACCCTTCCAAACATGATATCTTAATTTTTACGCTTTGTCAGTAGTGTTGCTTTATGTTTATCATTAATATCACTATTGGCCAGCTTGGTTATTGGGTTTTTAAATGTGGTTCTGGTCATTTTATATGTTTATTTGCCTTTTTGGTTCCTGCACATGTATCACAACTATCACTTTTCTGGGTTTCCCTGCCTTTGCTGCACATTGCTGACTTAAATGGTTTCTCTTTCCTGCAAATGTGCCTAACGCGAGGGTTTCACTGGCGTTAGTGTTCAGACCCGAATTTCACAGCGTTAGTGTGCCTGGAGCCTCTCCCCGCCCACTCTCCGCCCACTGACTCCTTCTCTCCGCCCTCTAGGAAGCCTTACTCCACCCTTCAGACCAGGATTTCACAGCGTTAGTGTGCCTTAACGCCACCGCCGCGTTATCGTGCGATAATACCACCGCTGCGACGTTAAGACGGTTTAGTAAACATACCCCTAAGAGTGCAAAAGGCAATCCCTTCAGCAGGAAATTTGCATTTATCTACATATATCAAAGGTATGAGCAACTGAAATTTCAGCTCATAGAATATTTACAAAAATGCCTACCTAAATTTACAATTTTATAATTACCTCGTGCTCTGTTGATAACTGCATACTACATATATAAGAACAGACTTGGACTGGGCTTCAGATGAAAAAAACAAAACAAAAACAATTTATTCTAGTCAGTTTAAAAGATCAGGATATGCAAGCAAGGACCAACCTTAGTCGGTCAGGTTTATAACAACCAAGATAAGGTGTTATAAACCTGTGTGTTCTGGCTTTGTGGTTAACACCGAAGACTCCCAAACCAGTGCTAGGGGATCTCCAGCCAGCCAAATTTTTGGGATATGTACAATGAATGTATGTGAGAGACATTTGCATGCAAATCTCCTAGCGGAATACTCATTGTGGATATTCTGAAAACCTAATTGGCTGGCGTTCCCCCTCCCCCCCCTACCTACTCTTCGGACAGATTTGGGAACCTCTGGTTTATATTAGCAAACACTTGAACTGATACCATACCATATTTGTGCTTATAATGGTGTTTCTATATTAGGTTGTGATTTTCACTTGTTTGGGGTTTCGCTGAGAAAAATCTCATATCTGAAATGTTTCACATACGTAGTCCATCTTAATCTCTGTCAGTAATAAACACTTCATAAAACTGGTTCAGCAGTTTTTGAAACTGAGTGCAAAAACTTCATAAATTTTCAAGCTGTCAGCTTTGAATTTGAAACACATTTCCCATACTATAGCAACTTACCAAGCATTAGTACTTTTTGGTATTTTCTAAAGTTTAACTTTTGGAGCTTTTCAGTAATGTGCATTTTTGTCATCAGCACAGTAAGAAAATGTTCCAGCATTTGGAGACAGCAGCACGCCATGAAAACTGAAGGCTTTCAAGTTTTTCAGCCAGGGGTAGGCAATCTCCAGACCCTACTCGGATGCTGGGGGATGAATGTATTTGTGATACTACACCAGTATGAACAAGGACTACAATTTAGTGGTTGTGTGTATATCAATGCTGTGTCACTATAAACATTCATATTAATGTGCTCACCTTGTTACAAAGCAAGTAAGCTCCGACTATTAGGTAGCCGGTTCAGGATATTCCTCGTGAATATACACAAGAGACATGTGTATGCACACTGCTTCAGCAGTATGCAAATCTCTCTCATGTGCACGAGCTAGATTTGCATACTGCTGAAGCAGTGTGCATACCCATGTCTCTTGTGTATATTCACGAGGAATATCCTGAACCGGCTACCTAATAGTCGGAGCTTACTTGCTTTGTAACAAGGTGAGCACATTAATATGAATGTTTATAGTGACACAGCATTGATATACACACAACCACTAAATTGTAGTCCTTGTTCATACTGGTGTAGTATCACAAATACATTCATCCCCCAGCATCAGCACAGAAATCCATATACATCCCGTCCACCAACATTATCTTGTAATACCAGTATTTGCAAAAATATGGTATTGCCACAAAAATCAATATCTTTATTAAAAGGTACCCACTAGCTCCAGATCATCCATTTATATTTTATAGCCCTAGGCCTGGAGGCAAAGTTGAAGGACTTCAATTGCAAGCAGCCAGTTAGCAGGTGGACATGTTATTACAGATGCTCATGGTGACATACTTTCACTGTTAGTTCAATTACTCTCACAGCACTAAAAATACCACACGAGCTGTGACATTTTGGCCATTATTTACTTATCCTTTAAATGATTATTTTGAGTCAATAAGGCAGTCTATAAATTTTATTGATAAATGAGAAACAGTTCTCTGGAACGGTTTGATCCTTAAAGGGACTGAAGGTTGTGTGTGTATTTGTGTGTGAGAGAGGAGGTAACATTATGGAATTAAATCCACCCAGATGGTGCCACCACTTTGCTACAAGAGACATTTCATTTACTTCATTTAAAAAGACCAGCAAAGAAAGCGTAGTTACTCACCTGTAACAGGTGATCTCCGGGAACAGCAGGAAACAGTCTTTACATAAGGGTGGCGTCAGCACCAACTGAGCCTGATGCGGGAACACTCCCTAGCATCTGATAAGAATGCTTTTGGGAGTGTTCCTCGATGCATGCGTGGCTGCCTTCCCACCTTCCCTCCTGGTCTCCTCAGTCAGCTGAATAGCAGAGAAATAAAAAATTTTTGTATACCATGAATGAGAAAAAAGGAGGCAACTTGATGGGGAGGTGGGCGGGTTGTGAAAACTGATTCTTGCTGTTTCCAGAGAACACCTGTTACAAGTGAGTAACTATGCTATCTCCAGGAACAAGCAGGAAGTCAGTCTTCACATATGGGACTCCCTAGTCTAAGACAACCGAGTGAGAGAAGGATCTCAGTTAGAGGTTGCAGCAGGGATCCGACAGACTCAGCTCATTCAGAGTACTCCTTGCGAGGTAGTCAGATGGGCAGTGTTGCAAGTTGTCTAAATTTGAAAAAGGTTATGCAGAACAGCTTGTCCAAATTGAGTATCAGCTTTGGAGTCTTTGTCCAGGCAATAGTGCGCTGCAAAGATATGCAGGGAAGACCATGTCACCCCGCTTGGCAGATCTCTGAGATAGGGACAAACTGGAAGTTAGCTACAGTAGTAGCCATGGTTCTAACATTATGAGCTGTCACACAGTGCGAAAGAGACAGCACAGCCTGCAAATAAACGAAGGATATGCCATCTTCCAGCCAGTTCAAAAGTGTTCTTTTGGATACTGGTGTCCCTAGATGACTTTGGTCAAAAGAGACAAACAACTGAGAGGATTGGCAATAGTCCTTAGTACGATCTAGATAAAATGCCAACGCCCTCTTGCAATCTAGGGTATGAAGTCTGGCCTCAGTCGGGGAGGTGTGAGGTCTTGGAAAGAATGCTGGAAGCAAGACATACTGGTTTAGGTTGCAAGCACTTAGAATATGTGCGAAGAACCACTTTGTCATGGTGAAAAGTGGTATAGGGAGCATAGCTCACCAAAGCTTGCAGTTCACTGACTCTTCGAGCTGAAGTGACTGCTATGAGAAAAAGAAACTTCCATGTTACAAACTTTAAAGGAGCTGAAACCATTGGTTCAAAAGGACTGTGCATGAGCTGTGCAAGAACAATATTTAGATCCCATGGTGCGGGAGGTGGACGGAAAGGCAAGGGTCAGGAGAAGACCATGCATATATCTGGCTACTAAGGGGTGTGCCGAGATGGGGCGGTTCTCTAAAGTATGGAGGGAGGCCACAATGGTGGATAAATGTACTCGCACCAAGTTGGTCTTATGGCCAGAGGAGGACAAATGGAGTAAGTCCAGAATGGGACATGTGAAAGGATCTAGTGTTTTCTGAGAACACCAGATGGAAAACCTGCAGCATTTAAAAGCGTAAGAACATCTGGTTGAATCTTTTCTTGAAGACAGGAGCACCTGCAATACAGCCTCTTGAAGATCTAAGTGCGAGAGGACAAAGCACTCAGTCTCCAAGCCGTCAAGTGGAGAGTCTTGAGGATGGGGTGCAAAAGGTTCCCCAGTTCCTGAAAGAGTAGGACTGGTGAATAACCGAGCCTGAAGAGAGGTGGTTGAGCAAGTTGAAGAAGCAGACGAAACCACGGTTGTCTGGGCCAGTGAGGGGAAATGAGAATCATTTGTCCCCGGTTGACCTGGAGTTTGAAGAGTGTTTTTGCTATGAGTGGAAGGGGAGGGAAAGCATAGAGGAGATTTTGTCCCCAATGGATGAGAAACGCATCCGACGTCTCCCTGCGAGGGGAGAAGTAAAGAGGTCAAATAGTGGCATTCCCCAGAGGTGAAACAAGTATTGCACTATTTGAGATTCCAGCATCCACTCGTGTGGATGGAGAATCTGGCTTAGTCTGTCGGCTAAGTGATTCTCTGCTCCTGGAAGGTATACTGCATGAAGGTGAATTCCTTGAGGAATTGCCCAGTTCCAAAGGCAAATGGCTTTCATACATAGGGCCCGAGAGCCTGTTCCCTTGCTTGTTTATATAAAACATAACCACCTTGTTGTCTGTCTGTATGAGATGAGGCTGTCCCTTGAGTTGGGGGACAGAAGACTCTGTGGCATTGAAGACTGCCCTGAGCTCTAGGAGATTGATCTGGAAAAAGCGCTTCTTGAGTAGACCAAAGGCCTTGTGTTGTAAGACCATTGAGATGGGCTCCCCAGCCTATTTTTGATGCATCGGTCATTAGGGTATATTGCGGTGCAGACTTCTGAAAAGGTGACCCTAAGACCAGGTTCTGTGGTGTGCACCACCACTGAAGGGCTGTTCTCATTTGCGGAGTGATATTGATGAGGTCGGATAGGTGACCTGTGGACTGCTTCCATTGTTGTGAGAGAGGCCACTGCCCAATCCTCATGTTGAGATGGGCGTGGGTCACGACATAGGACTGTAGAAGCCATGTGGCCTAAGAGGCATAGAAATGTTATGGCCATAACTGATGATTGTTGCTGGACCTCTGTGGCTAAAGCAATGGACCTGTGTGGCTAAAGCAATGTGTCCTGTGTGGCTAAAGCAATGTGTCGGATAAGCGACCTGTGTGGCCTGCTTCTTACTGTTTCTAATCAAACTCCTATGAATTCGAGGTCCTGGGGTGGTGTGAGATGTGATTTTGGATAATTTATCCCGATACCTAACTCCTGGAGGACACGAATGGTTTGATTTAGGGCAGAGGTGACTGCTGAAGCAGTATCTGCCCTTAGCAGCCAGTCGTCTAGGTAGGGGAACAGAAAGATCTCCAAAGTTTGAAGGTAGGCTGCGACAACCGCCAAACACTTTGTGAAGACTCTGGGTGCTGAGGCCAGTCCAAATGGGAGGACTCTGTACTGGTAGTGGTTGTTCTGAAAAACGAACCTGAGAAACATTCTGTAATCTGGGTGGATCAGGATGTGTGTATAAGTATCTTTTAGATCCAGAGAGCATAACCAATCATTTTGTTGGAGGTATGGCAGAAGAGTGTCTAGAGAAATCATCTTGAATTTCTCCTTGACAAGAAATTTGTTAAGATTTTGGGGATCTAATATAGGTCTGTGACCTCCTATCTTTTTTGGAATTAGGAAGCATTGGGAGTAGAATCCCAGGCCCTGCTGAGATGGGGGAGCCTCCTCTATAGCCCCTTGTCTCAGCAGTGAAAGAATTTGCTGCTAAAGCAAGGAGGAGTGAAAGAGATCCAAGGAGGGTTGTCCCACAAAGTGAGTGGGAGGAAGATCCTGGAATTTTAGCTGTAGGTCCTGACTGACTAGATGTAAAGTCCAGGGCTCGGAAGTGATGTTGATCCAACTGTGTGCAAAATGCACCAATCTTCCTGGGATCATAGGAGGAAAAGGAAAGATCATGGGAGAATTAGCCATGCTCTTTTTGAAGCAGTCAAAAACTCTGAGGAAGTTGAGCAGAAGCTGCAGGCTGTGGTTTGGAAACCTTAGTTTTTCTGACCTGTTTCTGGCCCTGCTGTTGCTGTTGTGGGGCAGAGTAGCCTGATAAGAATGTTATGGAGGATAAAACCTTTTCTTTTTAGGGAAGAAAGGTTTCTTAGGGACTTGTTTACAAAGCCGCATTAGCGGTTTCCGATCGTTATCGGAGACGCGGCCCTATTGATTTCAATGGGGCTGCGGCTCCGATAACAATCGGAAACCGCTACCGCAGCTTTGTAAACAAGCCCCTTAGTGTAGTCTTCTTCTTAGAAGAGTCTGCTGTCTTCCTTGAAAGCCTCTTCATGGTGAGATCGTCAGTTTGTATCTCACCGGCCTTCTCTCTCCACCTCTGACCAAAGAGGTTTTCACCATTACATGGTATGCTGATCAACTTGTCCTGGACCCACTGTTCCAGATCAGATGCTTGGAGCCATGCTGTTTTCCTAGCCCCAATGCAGGCTGCAGCAGATCTGCTATTAGCCTCATATGCATTGAATGCTGCTCTTGTTAAAAACTTTGATGTATTCTGGGCATGTGCTACCAAGACCTGATGAGCTGCCTGCTTGTCAGGGGGCAGTAGGGTGGTAAACTCTGACAAGTCTCTTGAAATATGTTTGAGAAACATGCCCATATATAGCATTTATGAGTCTATCCCAGAGGCTAGCATGGTAGTTTGGAATGCCTTCCTTCCAAATGCATCCAGGGTCCTGACCTCTCTCCCAGTGGGCACTGAGGAGTGATTTTTCTGTTTTTTTAGCCACCTCATGCAGACTCCACAACCATGGAGTGGTGGGGGTGGGGGGGGGGGGGGCGTTGTGGCTTCTGGAAACCCGGGGAAGGAGGGACCCTAAAAAGGGTATCAAGCCTCTTACTCACCGCAGGGGTTGACATGGGGGCCTCCCACATCTGAGCCATTAGATTCTTTAAGATGTTATGCACCAGGAGGGTAGCAGCCTCCTTCGGCGCTGATGGGTATTGGAGAATATCGAACTCCTCAGCTCTCGGTTCCATTTCTGTAGCCACTGAAACATCGAGAGCTGCCGTCATGTCCTTAACAAAATCTTAAAAGGACATGTCCTCAAGCAATGAATTTTGGCGTTCATAAGGTGGCAATGGATCCCGACATTACCTCCCTATAGGTATCAGAATCAATGGACTCCACCTCGGAGGCCTCTTCAGAATCGGAGTCCAGAAGGAAGTCAAAATAATCCTTATGAGATGTTCGACATCTTTGCTGCACAGAGCTTCGCTGTTTCGATGTAGAAGGTAACGGACACGGTGGTGCTGAGAGCCTTGGTATCGACTGCTCCATGGAACTATGTGAGGCAGGGGATGCCTATATAAGCGTGTGCCGAGCTCTGTGGCTGTTGGCATTGGTGGAACTGGTGCCGACTGTGGAGCACTCGATGTCATCGGCCTTACTGCATCTAAGAGCTTAGTGATGCTGCACTCGATGGCGATGACATGGTCATCCAATGACAGTACTGGGGGAGGAGTGGCTCCAGACACAGCTGTGTGGGCCACAATGCCCGATGCCGGTATCGGGGGCTCCATCGAGGGTTGGACCTTGGGGGCATCCCCGAACCCCTGCATGGCTCTGAAAGGTGACACCTCCAACCAGGGTTGCTTTGATGGATGTCTGCATCGGAATGCGATGAATGATGGTGCTGATGCCGATGCTCGGTGTCCAAAGCAGACACCAAACTGGAAGTCAAAGACCTCGATGCCGAGGGTGATATCTTCTTTTTCTTAAAAACTATTGACTCTGAGCGATGCTTTTCCTTTACTGGTGAGGACTTGGATGCATGGGAAGACTTTGAAGGGGTCGATGCCCCTAAGGAGTACACCGAAGGAGCTGAGTCAGTAGGAAACAGCTTAGTCTTCTGTTTGTCCTGGTTTTTTCTACCTCAAGAAGTTGAGGCAAAAGGATGGCACAAGAATCAACACTGTGGTCTGGGACTAAACATTTTAGGTACCAAGAATGCTCATCAGTGATAGAAATTGGAGCATTTTTTTGAAACCACTCTGGGGCTTCTCCATATTAGGGAATAATACGGAGGCAAAATTGAACTGAGCAATGGTGCCCGATGAGGCCGTAGGCCTCAAACAAAGTTTGTGAAAAAAATGAAAATAAAATAAAAATTATGTAAAATAAAAAAGGGGAACGGGAATTGATAGGGAGTCAAGTCGGTCGACGGGAAGGCAACCTAAGTACCTTGATGATACTAGCGAAAAAATTATTTACGTCTCTAGATGCGGCTGATAGGGTCAAGGTCCCGATGGCTCCACAGAAAAAAAGACGACTGAGGAGACCAGGGGGAAGGCAGCCACACATGCATGGAGGAACACTCCCAAAAGCATTCCTAATGGATGCTGGGCTTTTTCGATGCCGACATCACCCATATGTGAAGACTGACTTCCTGCTTGTTCCTGGAGATGAATCAAAACTGATCACTTCAAAAAACACAATGGATGTTGCCATGGATGCTCCTAGCGATATGGTATTGTTATCAAACTAGATACTAATAGGCGGTGAATGCATTACCTTCACATGTCACATGCATCTGTGAAAATTCACTGTGCTGCAAGTGTCAGTGTTCAGAGCAGTGCAGTATTTCCAGGTTCACCAGAAAAGGGCAAGGCCATCCACCCTCGCATGTGCTACCCTGCCCAGCTGTTGGACCAGAGGCAACACCAAGGAGTTTCAATTCTGTTTTCACAAAAGATAACAAGACCTATTTAACTCCTAGCCTTTTTCTGATTAGGAAGATAGCTATGTGTTTACAGCAATAAGACATTTATTATTACTGGAGTTGTTCATAGCGGTATGGTGTTTGCATGAATGGTACATAATTAGCAGGGATAGTCAGGATCACATAGTACCGCTATGGAGACAGGCAGTACTGAAGGATCTGAATGCTAGTTAATGTTAATGAGCTGCCATGTGGGTGTTCACAGTGACAGCATACTGCCAGGCCCAGATTATTACTTAGTCCTAAAAGCTGCCTAATTAGAATGATCACAAACTGCATTCATAAGAAGTTCTGTGTTCGCTTGAAGCTGCATGATTCCTTGATGCTGGATCCAAATGCCTCAGGTCACTTAAAAATCCACGATGCAGGACAAAGGCATCAGACAACACAGAAGGGATGGAAGAGCAGAGAGGACAGGGACGGGAAAAAGAGGGAAAGAGCAGAGCGAGGAGGGGGCAGAAAAGAATTATGAAAGGAAGAAAGTGGAAGCTAGGGAGAGATCAAGAAGAGATGAATGGAAGGACTAGAGAAAGGGGAAGGATTGTAAGGAAGAGCAGAAAGAAAGGATAAGGAGAGACAGAGAATGTGAAAGAAAAAAAAAAAAGAGGAAGGCTGGAGAGAAACAAAGATGGAGAGAGACAGAAGTGAACTTTGCAAATTGATAAAGAAACCTTGCACGCAGAAGATGATGACTGAAACATTAGTGGGCAGGCGGAGTGAGGGAGGGCTACCCGGGGTTCACATGACAGTAGGTGGCTGCCTAGAGTGCCAGTGGTTCAGGAGTGGACCATTTCTGTCCCTCTCCAAGGGCTGCAGCGGTGGCAATCACCTCAAAAAGCCCCACAGCGCTTATCTTGAAACTTCAGCACCACAGGGCTATTTGGCTTCCTCCCTCTCCGACACCTGATGCTGACTTTCCCGTTTGATTGGGGGCAGAAGGCTGGATTGGACTGTCCCAGAGCTGGAGAAGCCCAAAAGTCAACAAATAGGAAAGGTATTAGGTCATAAATCAAATTAAACTGAGATGTTCCCTTGAAGTTTATTTCTTCAAATCTGAACTAAAATATTTTATATTTTGAAGTAGCAGCATCAAAACCACAAAACTACATATCTCAAATACTATCCATATTCCACTGCCTCCCGCTAACACCCTACAGCTGATGCCACACGAGCAACAAAAGGAAAAGTGAAAACCACAGCACAGGACCTATAGAGCAAATCTACCATTCCATAACAGCATTGACTTCCAAAACTCCCACAACGAGGAGCCTACCCTAAAAAAGGGCAGCAGCATAAATACTGCAGTAGGCTCTAGAACAGGGGTCTCAAACTCAAATTGCTTTGAGGGCCGAATGAGGACTTGTAAAGTAACCCGGGGGCCGCATAAGACACGGGGCCTCATTTGCATAAATATTTGCATAATGTTGCATAATGAGTGCATGGATAAAGAAAGACTAGAAAATTTCTATATTACTATAATCCAGTGCCAACCGCCAGGCACATTAGGAACTACTACTAACACTGCCCATTTGGAACCCATAGCAAACCCCCCGTATCATAACAGCACTACCAGGACTCACAAAGCACCAGACCCTACCTATCAAAAGGCAACACTGCAAATATTAAATCAATACATTTCAGAGAACAATACATGACCTACTGGGAAAAGAGAACAAGTAGCAATGTCAAATAGGAATTACACAGAATACCTCAGCACTGTAGAAATAAAACTATAAATTAATTTCTTGTACTAAAGCACAGACATTAATGATGCACATTTCCCAGAGCTGACATATTCCAGTTAATAAATTCAAAATAAAGAGATATTTTTCTACCTTTTGTGCATTTTTTTTCAGTTGCAATTGCTCCAGCCACTTCTGGTTTCTTCGTGTCTTCTGCTATCTCCATCGTCTGCTGTCCATTTGTCCTTTCTTCTCTCTTCTAGTTTTTTTCCATTCTCTCTCTCTACATCTGCTTTAACATACTAATCTTTCTCCTTTTGCTCTTTCCTCATTCCTATTTCATCCACTCAAATTTTACCCCTCCATCCTCAATCCCCACTTACTCTCCCAATACCTGGCCAATTGTAGATTTGTCTTCTCTGCCAGACAAAATATTTTTCCCCTCTCCATTTCACTTTCCCAGCTCCATCCCATTCTAATCCTCCCCCAACATCAGCTCCCTTCTAGTTCCAGCCCCACCCAGCATCTGCTCCTTTCTAGTCCCTGCATCAGTCCATTTCCAGTCCTATCCTAGCCTCACCGTCAGCCCATTTCCAATCCTAGCCCCCCACATCAGCCCATTTCCAATCCTAGCTCCCTCCCCTCACAGCCCATTTCCATTCCAAGCCCCCCTCCCCATCAGCCATTTGCAGTTCAAGCCCCACTTCCACTCAGCCCATTTCCAGTCCTAGCAACCCCCCCAGCCCATTACCAGTCCTAGACCCCCCATAGCCCATTACCAGTCCTAACCTCCCCATAGCGCACTTCCAGTCTTACCCCCCCATCACCCCATTTTCAGTCTTACCTCCCCTCATAGGCCATTACCAGTCCTAACCCCCCAATCAGCCCACCTCCAGTCCTAACCCCCATCACCCCATTTTCAGTCTTACCTCCCCTCATAGGCCATTACCAGTCCTAACCCCCCAATCAGCCCACCTCCAGTCCTAACCCCCATCTGCCCATTTCCAGTCCTAGCCCCCACCATAGCCCATTACCAGTCATAACCCCCCCTGCCGATAGCCCACTTCCAGTCCTAACCCCCATCTGCCCATGTCCAGTCCTAGCCCCCACCATAGCCCATTACCAGTCATAACCCCCCCCTGCCAATAGCCCACTTCCAGTCCTAACCCCCATCTGCCCATTTCCAGTCCTAGCCCCCACCATAGCCCATTACCAGTCATAACCCCCCCCCCTGCCAATAGCCCACTTCCAGTCCTAACCCCCATCTGCCCACCTCCAGTCCTAACCCCCATCACCCCATTTTCAGTCTTACCTCCCCGCATAGGCCATTACCCGTCCTCACCCCCCAATCAGCCCACCTCCAGTCCTAACCCCCATCTGCCCATTTCCAGTCCTAGCCCCCACCATAGCCCATTACCAGTCATAACCCACCCCCTGCCAATAGCCCACTTCCAGTCCTAACCCCCATCTGCCCACCTCCAGTCCTAACCCCCATTACCCCATTTTCAGTCATAACCCCCCCCTGCCAATAGCCCACTTCCAGTCCTAACCCCCATCTGCCCATTTCCAGTCCTAGCCCCCACCATAGCCCATTACCAGTTATAAACCCCCCCAGCCCATTACCAGTCATAACCCCCCCCTGCCAATAGCCCACTTCCAGTCCTAACCCCCATCTGCCCATTTCCAGTCCTAGCCCCCACCATAGCCCATTACCAGTTATAACCCCCCCCAGCCCATTTTCAATCATAACCCCCCCTGCCAATAGCCCACTTCCAGTCCTAACCCCCATTACCCCATTTCAGTCAGCCCTCCATAGCTCATTACCGGCCAGCGAAGGAGGGAAACAAAAAAAACCCCAAAACCCTGGCTTCTGCTGCTGCCGTTGCCGCCGTGGCAGCGGCAGAATCAATTGTCAAATTTAAAAAAAACTGACTTCTGCTGCTCAAGCAGCTGTCCTGCGGCCCCTTCCCCTCTGCCCGGAGATCCGACTCTGCTCTATCAGCGGCGTGCTTTTCAAGCCACGACGAGAGTATTCCCCTCTCGCGCGGTTTAAGCCTATTCACTTTTCAAGCCGCGCGAGAGGGGAATACTCTCTTCGCGGCTTGAAAAGCACGCCGCTGATAGAGCAGAGTCGGATCTCCGGGCAGAGGGGAAGGGGCCGCAGGACAGCTGCTTGAGCAGCAGAAGTCAGTTTTTTTTTTGAATTTGACAATTGATTCTGCCGCTGCCACGGCGGCAACGGCAGCAGCCAGGGTTTTGGGGGTTTTTTTGTTTTCCTCAGTCGCGGGCCGCACAAAGTTGTCTCGCGGGCCGCGTGTTTGAGACCCCTGCTCTAGAACATCCTTACACCTACTGGGAAAACTGAAGCAGCCAGATTCCTACATATCCCTAGATAGAGACTCCATGCCAACAGAACACCTGGCCTCAGTCACACACTTAGCACCAAGCACAGAGTACATCAGCACAAACTAAAAATAAAAAAAGTGTAGACATATATTAAACTGAAACCCCAAGAAGACAGACTGCATAAAGTGCAACAACAGAGAAACAGAAAGAGATGCATAGAAAGAGTACCTGTAAATTACAAAAGATACCAAAATATTTTCTTTTTCCCCCTGATTCTGCCTAGTCCTTAAGCTTGGTTTTAAAAGTTTGGGAGGACATTCTTTGATATAATATTACAATCAATATTTACTACCAACACTCTGTCATAGCATTATTCTCTGAAAATAGCTCTCTGGCCAGCAATAAGGGGGTTATAGTAGCTGGTCCCGCTCCTCTGCTGTTTTTGTTTGGGATGGTTTGTTAAATAGGAAAGCTGAAGACATGGAAGAGCTTGCTGTAATGACGGACTACGATCGGCTTTGATTATGAACCCGTCCCCTTCACGCGGCTCTGCAAAACAGGTGGGTGTGCTGAGGAGATGTCAGGGAAACTGATGGCTAGATGGCTGAGAATTGCTCGCCTTCATCTCTACAGAAAGCTAACGAAGAGAGTTAATTCTCCTCTTACGTGTGTTTGAGAGTGGGGATGATTTTTAATTATTTCCTCTTGTTATTTTAAAATAAAAATGAACCACTGACATATTGATCTACTTCTGAAGATACTGGTGAGTCGTATAGGGCTAAGGGTCTGACAAAAAGCCACCATACATGTATATCAATGTAATAAAGAGGGGTCTTTTACTAACGTCCGCTAGCTGGCAGCACGGGATCTGGAGCACGCTAAAGGCGCACTGGGACGTACACTGCCAGCTAACGCAGGGCAAGGATGGCCCAAGGGGTGTGCAGGGCCATGTGCGGAGATTAATTGCGGGAACTCATTTGCATAAAGACCCTCATTTGCGTAAATATTTGCATAATGTTAACATGCGCTTTTAGTAAACATGTCTCTTAATGAGTGTCTGAATAAAGAAAGACTAACAGATTTCTACATTACTATATTGCAGTGATAGCCGCCAGGCCGATTAGGAAGCACTACAAACACTGATCATTTAGAACCCATAGCAAACCCACCGTATCATAACAGCACTATCAGGACTCACAAAGCACCAAACCCTACCTATCAAAAGGCAACACTGCAGATATTAAAACCAGTACATCTCAGAGAATACCAATACATCTCACTGGGGGAAAGAGAACAAGTGGGACTGTCAAATAGAAACAATATGAACAGAATACCTCAGTTTGGTTACACAGAACATAGACCATCACCACACAAAGAACAAGGGATCACAGTTTAGAAATAGGAAGATGATAATTAAACTGGGAACCCCAAAAGCCAAACATCAAATGTATAACACTGGAAAAATAAAACTATAAATTAATTTCCACTTGCACTAAGCAAAAACGTGAAGATGTTAGCAATACACACTTCCCAGACCTGACATATTTCAGTTAATAAATTCAAAATAAAAAGTAGTTTTCTACCTTCTGTTTGGGATTTTATTTTTCAGCTGCAATTGCTCCAGTCACTTTCTTCTGGTTTCTTCGTGTCTTCTACGAGCTATCCGTTTGTCCTTTCGTCTCTTTTAGATTTTTTCCATTCTCTCTCTATAACTGCTTTAACAAACTGACCTTTCCCCTTTTGCTCTTTCCCCCTTTTCTTTCCTTATTCCTTTATCATCCACTCAAATTTCACCCTTCCATTCTCAGTCCCCACTTACTCTCCCAATACCCAGCCCATCGTAGACTTTTCTTCCCTCCCACACAAAATATCTTTTCCCCTCTCCATTCTCATTCCCCACCCCAACCCTTTCTAGTCCTCCCCCAAAATCAGCTCCCTTATAGTTCTAGACCCACCCAACATACGCTTCCTTCTAGTCCCAATCTCCCAAGCCACATCATCCCATTTCCAGTCCTAGCCCCCATTTGCTTTTTTCCAGTTCCATTCCAGCCCCCATCAGCTTGTTGCCACTCCAAGCTCCCCCATCAGCCAATTTCCAATCCTAGCCCCCTTGTCAGCCCATTTCCAGCCCTATTCCTTGCCCCAACCACTAGGCCAGCCCTCCTGGAGTGGAGGAGTGGCCTAGTGGTTGGGGCAAGGTACTTCAGGCCGGAAGGTCGGGGGTTCAAATCCCACTAGAGGACAGCAACCTTGGGCCGGAAGGACTGGGGTTTCTAGTCCCACAGGTGCTCCTTGTGGTCTTGGGCAAGTCACTTAACCCTCCAAAGCCCATGTTCCCTGTAAAATAGTTATCTCCAAGTTATAATGCCCTGTTCAATGTAATTTCAGTTTGTTCAATGTAAACTGCACTGATGCAGAATAGCATGGTATATAAGAGAATTAAATAAATAAATAAAATAATAAATATTCCAACTCCCCTCGGCCCGCTTCCAGTCCTATTCCAGCCCCCATCAGCCCATTTCCAGTCCTAGCCCCCATATGCTCCTTTTCAGTTCCATTCCAGCCCTCCCATCAGCCCATTTCCACTCCAAGCTCCCCCATCAGCCCATTTCCAATCCTAGCCCCTTTGTCAGCCCATTTCCAGCCCCCATCAGCCCATTGCCAGTCCTAGACCCCCCATATGCTCTTTTCCAGTTCCAATCCTAGCCTCCTCGTCAGTCCATTCCCAGTCCTATTCCAACCCCTATCAGCCCATTCCCAGTCCTATTCCAGCCCCTATCAGTCCATTTCCAGTCCTAGCCCCCCATATGCTCTTTTTCAGTTCCATTCCAACCCCCCCATCAGCCCATTTCCCCATTTCCACTACAAGCTCCCCCCATCAGCCAATTTCCAGCCCCCTTGTCAGCCCATTTCCAGGCGGCTGTGCAGAGGGAGCCGGGGCCTCACGCAGGCTTCCCCGGCTCCCTCTGCAGCCGTCCACATTGGGCAATAATGGAGTTTGCACGGGGCCCTGTGCAAACAACATTATCACACAATGGACAGGCCGGCCCTGACGCAGGGCTATGACAGGATGAATCCTGTACTAACTGTACAACCTGTATTAGAGACACAAGTGGACAGATAGGGGGTGGTAGGTGGCATTAGGTGCACCCTTGCTAATGCAGAGCGTGCTGGGGGACAGGGCTCCCGTGTTTACTGCCGGGAAATGCTTGCAGCGTCCCCAATAGTTAAGGCAGAGATGTTGCACTTAACGCGCTATGGTTTCAGTGCTATTGGCACGTTAGGTGTGACACCTTTAGTAAAAGTCCCGTGTTTCTATTTTCACATATTTTAGGATGGGATGAGGTTTGGATTTGATATTGTGCCTTTATAAAACAGGCGCAAAATATATATGTATCTGTCTTGAAAGTTTAGATGCCCTGATATAAAATTCCTCTCTTTGTGCACAAGATCTTTTATTTTGCTTGCAGATTTATGATTTCATTGTACATTTTTAATGATTTTTAATTAGAAAGAAAATTATCGTTTAAAAAGTGCAGCAAACAGGGGGATCAAATACATTTCTGGAGGAGAAAAATCTCTGTGCATGCAATTGTGGGATTATTCCCATGAACTGGCAACTGAAAATAATATCCCAATTTCTATTTTTTAAGTTAGTCCTCTAATGATGAGACACTATTTAAAAATGAGATTTTCAGGCTTTTCACGGCTGCTCTGTGACTTTGAGATAACATCTGCTCATCTTGCTAGCTTAAATCACTGATTCTACGCACAGTGAAGAAAAAAAAGGAAATGGGAGACTCATAGCATAAAACAATAAACCATAAAGCTTCTTTTCTTTTTTTCTATTTTTGCAGTCTTCTAACTGGCGATGTTGATTCCAAGAAAAATCAATCCTGAACTGTGTATTTTATTTGTGTGGTAAGAAAACATCTATAAACCCCAATATTTCAACAGGTTAACTAAGCCAAGATGAAATGAAATTCACAAGGCAAGCACACAATCATGCCAACGGTCTCATGTTCATTAAGTCAAGTGACTTAACAGAGAATTCCTTAAGGAGAAAGAAAAGCAATTTGGCTGGCCCAGTGACAGCACTGCCAGGAGGAAGGTCCCCAATCCCGTCCCCAAATCATGTCATCTGCTCTTGGAGTTAGCTGGGGGTGGGAGGAGGGAAGGCAACATAAATCACTGATTAAGGATCCCATCTAGCAGCTGGAGTAGGGCCCATAAATACAGGTTTTTGGAAGGAGCTTTACTGACTGCCCCCTCCCCTTCTTTTTAGCCCAGGACGCTTCCTGCAATGACCAGACTAGGCGTTTTGATGGTATTGTAAAATAGGGGACAAAATCCTGTAGATGAAGACTCACTGCATCATTCTGCAATCCTGGTTCTGATTCAGCTAAAAGTACAAAGGAGTTGAACTAAGCTACTACCCTCTTAATACTACAAGGTAAGAATCCCATTCAGTATCTAATTTGTTGTGTGGGAGACCACATTCAACTACCAGAACGGCCTCCTCCTCAAGCTGGCAGGGTCTAGGAACACCAGCAAGGCAACATTCCCAGCCCCAGCCACCGCTGACACCTACTGGCTGATATACAGGGGCATCTCAGCTGGCTTCTGGCTGGGGTTTGTGCCACTCAGCCACAAGACTGATGCTCGAACGGCTAGCCTAGCAGGAATAAGGGAGGGAAAAAGCCCCACATGCTTACCAAGGAATACCTAAGGTACCTGCATCCCTGAATTCTCAATCCCTAATGCTGGGGCACGCACCAAATCGACCAGAAGCCCGATGAATGGGAGAAAGCTGCCTAAGCGAAATAAGGTAAAGCAATTAAACCGCTACACTCGAGGCTCACTGAATCAATCACTTGTGAGTGCGGTGCAGAGTGCAGGAGCAAATCCTATCATTACCGCTAAAGCCAGATGCACTTTGCTAAGCATTTTCCTCTTAGACAGAGAAAAGGAGAAACCCTATTAGCCTGTGAGAAATCTCACTCACAGCAGTTGTAAGTCCAGACACACTCAGTCAAGCTATCTGACTGGACAGCTTTATGAGCGTGCCTCACTATGTGCCCTGCATGCCGGTAGATGGCATGAAAGCTGCCGTAGGCCGCACGCACAGAGGCAGCATTGATCTGCCGTTATTTATAGGCGCTGACTAATTCAGTACATGCAGAGAGCAGACACTGAAGAGACGAACTACAGTGCAATCAGGTTTCCAAAATGAGCACTGTAGTAAAAGAAAAGCCAGCAGGAGATGCCAAAAAAAAAAGAAAAATAGAAGACAGGAGAAGCCAAATACAAGGCATTTGTATTTTTCTTTTTTTTTAACATAATGAGACAAGTTGCTGCAGAGAACAAGCTGCATCGAAATCTCGGCTCTTAAAGCAGAAATGCTCACAACAAACATCGTTTTCTTACTTCTAACTGCAGCACATCTAAAGAAGGGGTGAACGTGGTCTCAAAAACTTCTGTACAGCACTGTCTCGGAGTAATTATTATTTTTCTCCAATAAAAGGTGTCATGACTTATAAGGACTCTCATATTCTCCAGGATCAGTACACAGTGCTCAGTATTCTGCATTCTCAATTTATAACCCGGTATTTAGCTGCCAGAGACTTGTCCCTTCTGGAAGGCAAATTCCTGCCCCCATAGGCATAGTAGATACAGAGGCATGCTGAATATCCAAAGATTAAGGTGTATTGTTTTCTAGATACATAATGGCTCACTAGCAGGCCGATGCAGAAAGCGGGCGCTAAAGTCGTGCGCTATCAGCTTTTTATGCCCATTTGCAGTGCACCGATAGCGAACGACTTCAGCGTGGCTATGCAGAAAGAGCAGAAAGGGGCCCAAATGCAAATGAGCCACGCAGTAAACTGCGTGCAAAATGGTAGCGTTAAACTGGGAAAGCAAGCCAAACACATGCGAATGAGAAATCAATGCTGGTTTGGCATGCTCTCCCAGAGAAACGAGCACTAATTTGCATATCAGCCATGAGAGGATTTCGATGGCATTGGGGCGAGCGCAACATCGCCCAGTGCCCCAGCAGAAAGTCACTCTCTGGTGGTCTAGCGGCCCCAGAACTTCTCCTGGTATCTGTCAAAGCGGGAGTGCTGCCTATCTGCTCTTGGTCCACCATCTTGGAAAATGGTGGCACCTCTGATGCGCCAGGTGAGGTCAGACTGCCAGGATGCATTGTGCAGGGCCAGGCGTTGCCACTTTCCAAGATGGCGGACCGAGAACAGGAGTGCATAGGCGACACTCCCGTTTTGAAAGATACCGGGAGTGGGTTCTGGGGCAGCTGGACCACCAGGTTAGTTTTTTTTTTAAAAGTGGGGTGGAGGGGTGGGATCGAGCCTCTAGACAACCAGGGAGTGACTTTTTGTCAGGGTACTGGCCCTCGACAGTATTTTGATGGCATCTGGGGCTTTTCCCGATGCTGTGATTGTCCCCGATTCCCAACAAACTCCTGTCGGGGGCACGCACTAGAGGTTTAAGCCAATTCAGACCCAGGCATAGAGAGACTGGCGCTAAAGCTGGTTGTGAAATCCTCTACGCCTGTCTGCATCGGGTGCAGCAATCATTGGCATACCAGATTATTATGTGCAGCTCATTTGCCTGCAATTTAAAACATTCAAATGGCGCTAAATGCGCACTAGTTTTTCCGTTGCCATTTATGTGCACATCAGTCTCTTTTCTGCATTTGACTTAAGCTTAAAGGTGCTTAAAGTGTGCTTAAGCGTGCCGTTTTTGGTGCTTAAAGGCTGCGCTAGTTTTCTGCATCGGCCTGTAAGAGCTTGATCTATCAAGGAGTTTCTTCCATTTATGTGGGAGAAAAGCTTGCCTCAGGCCCTAAATGTAGAAAAGGAATCGAAGTATGTTGATGAGAAATCCTGAAAGCACTGTCCTTCAATCCTGCTTCACGCAAATTTACTCAGAGTACCTTCAGAATCAGTCCAGATAAATAAAATGTTTTTATTACTAGTGATGCTTAACATTAGCAATTTGTTAAATTGTACTGCTGCTAGGGATTTTTTCCACTTTCACTCTGTTATGTGCACTATAGACTATTTGGTTTCTGAGTAGTAGTGAACTATTGAGTTTATTATTAGCTACACTACATATATAATCTGCAACCATTATTAATTTATTAGATTTTTAAACTATCAGTGTGCATTGCCCTTGTAAAATGCAAAACATATTGATACTGTAGGTCCGTCTGAATCACTATCTCTCCATGCCCCAACTATGCTCCCTTGCTGTCTGGATGTGGTAAGCATCCCCACGTGTAAATAGCAGCTTTCTAAAATTGCATTTACACGTATGTTTGAGTCTATACGCGTAAATGCCAATATGTGGGGATGGCTTCTAAAGTAACTCCTTTATTTGTGGACAGCATCAGGAGCTATATCTATAGTGGTGATGTTTTGGTCACAGGGAAGGTCATTTTGTAAACTTAATAGCGCACAGGGACCGATGAACCGGCACAAGCTGTCATTGGGTAATTGTTGGGAATTGTTGCCCGCTGACTTGTGCCAGTTCATTGGTCCTTGTGCGCTAAAGTGAAGCTTTGAGCATGTTCGTTCATAATTTTATTTAGCTGTATTTATATCCTGCTTTTCACTGGGTCAAAGTGGTCAATTGGGGGATACATTTAACACAAGGGGATATGAGACACATATGCTAATACTTACAGGGAACATGGGCAATGGAGAGTTAAGTGGCTTGCCCAAGACCACAAGGAGTGCCTATAGGACTAGAAATCCCAGTCCCTCTGGCCTGAGATTGCTGTTCCCAGGTGGGACTTGAACCCCTGGCCCTCCAGCATGAAGTACCTTGTCCTAACCACTAGACCACTCCTCCCTAATGAATCTGATTAGCCCCCTGAAGAAGTACTGGCGAAACGCCAAGGATGGCGTCATAGATGGTGTTGGAGCCACCATCATTTAAGCAGATAAGTGCAATGAGGTAATATATATATAATCTGCTTTTGTGCTATGCTAGCACTTGCATGAGGGATTGTATCTCTAGATCTTCTGGTACATGCTATGCAGGATGAGGAGGCATGTTAACTTTCTGAAATAATATTAATTTTTGAATTTGAAATAAAAAAAAATCGAAAATTAAAAAATTGAAAATTAAGAAGATGTTATAAATTGGATTGAGAAAGATTGGATTAACACTACTGAAATATTATTAAAGGAGTATTTTTGAGGATCATTGATGCAACGAGCGATTGCTAAAGGTTAAAATACCAAATGCCCATGCTAATTATGCTCAGTTTGGTCTGAGATCCTTTTTCTCCTCTTTAAGCAGGGTGTACAATTATACTATATGATAACCTAGGAGACTTCCTTTTGCTCCTTTTGGAGTGTCTGAATGAAGCATTTTGTTTTGTGATATTTACAGCTTCTTCATTCTGGGATTCGTGCTGCTTGAGATTGATAACTTACAGGCATAAATTTCTGCTCCGCCTTTGTGTATGCCCACATTGAAAGTACGCATAGGACTTGTGCACATGCTTACAGGATAGCGACTGACTGAAGCACGTGCGCAACCCTTTAAAATAAGGATGCATGTGCATAAATAGCATGTGACTTGACATGGCTCCCTTATAAAATCAGTCCCATAAGTACAGCCAAACAGTTTAATTTAGGACAGTCTGTTAATTAATTAAATCACTTGGCTATATGGTTAGTGAGATGGGGCATGTTAACTAAAGGTTAACACACATTTAGTGCAACTGCACTCATAGAAATTAAAGGGCTCTAGGCATTTAACGCGCATTGACTTTCCTTAACGTTAAATCCTTTAGTAAACATGCCCCTTCATTTTGTCACCACGTGCATAGCTTGATACAATGCCCTCTCGCCACTGCAGCACGATCTGGACCGCGTCAGTGAATTTAGAGGGAATTTCTGGTGGCACTATCCATGAAGAGGGATCATTTTATAAGGGATGCCTAAACTGGGCACTGCTTATGCACAGAAATTTTTATTTTATTTTATTTTATTTATTTACATTCTCTTATATACCGCGCTATTCTGCATCAGTGCGGTTTACATTGAACAAACTGAAAAATTACATTGAACAGGGCATTATAACTTGGAGATAACTATTTTACAGGGAACATGGGCAATGGAGGGTTAAGTAGCTTGCCCAAGACCACAAGGAGCACCTGTGGGACTAGAAACCCCAGTCCTTCTGGCCCAAGGTTGCTGTCCTCTAGTGGGATTTGAACCCCCGACCTTCCGGCCTGAAGTACCTTGCCCCAACCACTAGGCCACTCCTCCACTCCAGAAATCAAAGTATAGTAGTGGTTTACGTGCATAATGTGGTCAGTCACTATTCTGCAAGTGTACACATCGAACCAATGGTGTCTACTTTCACTGTCGGCATGCAGAGGGGCGGGGCTTGGAGGAGCATGGACGGAGCACATATTCATGTGCACAAGTTATCAAGTACTAGGACTTATGCACATTCTTTACAAATCTAGGGCTGGTGTTCACATTCATGCCTGGATTTGCCCTATTTTACCAAGTAGAGTATGCGTATACCTCATTTTATAAAACAGGTGAGAAAAATGAGTTTTAAAATGCATGGAAATCTAGCCAGCTCTTATAAAATTACCCCTATAATGCTGCTGAAAATTCAGTGATGGGGACTTTTTTTGTTTAGTGGCGGCTTGGCTAAATGTATTACTCCCTTTGAATATTAGCTTGATAATTTCTCGTAGGTCTTTGCTTCTCATCACACTCGCTTCCAAAGCCCCATAAAAGTTAATGATATCACTAAAACCAAAGAAATGTATCAGGAGGCATCATTCACAATTACTGGAGGAAAGACATTGCCATCGCACAGCAGTGACATCCTGAGGCTGGATGTAGGGCCCATGACTGCAGGGTTTCAGAAAGAGCATATCCCTACCCAAAGGCTATCACTACAATGACTGGACTAAAGTAAGTTGGGAGAGACATAAGGAAAAAAACACCAATGTGTTTGCGATTAAAGGTTCAAGACTTCAGATCCCAGCCCTGGTCCTGACTAGAATGAAAGCCAAAGAGCAGGAGGAAAATAAATAAGCACTTAAGATATGCCATACCGGGTCAGACCAAGGGTCCATCAAGCCCAGTATCCTGCTTCCAACAGTGGTCAATCCTGATAACTGAAATCTGGAACAGTGATCTCATGAATCTAAGAGATGCAGTTGGTCTCCTGTCTGAGATGATGGTTTATGAGACTGGGGGAGAGAGGGCGTTCATGCCCTGATGCTAAAATAAGTACAACTGCTTCGAAACACGACAGGTGTAGTCGACATTGTATGGATGAATCCCTTTAACGAAATCTCTATTGGATTGAACTTGATATATTTTTAAATGTTAGGCATTTTCTAATCGCTTTAAAAGAAAAAAGATGGACAAATACAAGAAAGAGCAGCTGATGGTTAGCGGTTTTTGGATTATTTTAGTCCGACAAAAAGAGATTTTTGTAAATGTGAGCAGTCCTTTTTAGCAGGATTTTGTGGGAGTTCACTGGTGAAATAATTAAGTCCTGTGTAGATCCAAACTCTATTACGATTATGGGTTTTTATACAACATAGAAACAATAATTCGAGTCCAAAACCTTCAGCAAAAATACCACCATTTATACGGAATAGTTATTTTGATTTCACTGTGGCCATCTGCTCACTAGTTGTTTTTAGTAGCAAATGGATTTGCATGCTGTAACACGGGCATGTGTTAGAAAACAGTTGCTTTTATAATAAACCCCAAAGCTGTTGCTAGCATTAGTGGGATACTGGCTTAGCATGCCTGAATTTTCACACACATTACAGAGAAAGAAGAGGAGGACTGGCTGAAACGAGACATACTTTCTTGCAATGTGCTATGGTGTAGGGCACAATATACAGTGCTGAAAGAATGATGCAGGATCACTGGTTGCTGGCCTTGTCAGAATATCCCTCGTGAACATGAATGAAAGATGTGCCTACAATGCAGACAGCATCTCATGCGTATTCATTAAAGATATGCTGCGAGTGAATACCACTGCTGTAGACACATTCTGAGACTGGTCTGCAGAGACTCTCGTCCCCCACTCACCAGCCTTAAGTAGAAACGACTAAGAAAAACCATCGCATAAATTGGTCTATGACCTGGCCACAAAGAACCAAGAAAGACTGGGACAATGCTGTACATGCCGCCTTACTTTCAACCACAGTCTAGTCTAGATTTCAGCCTCAAAGTGAAAGAGCTGGCGGATCACGAGCGAACACAGTGCCAAGCCAATCATTTTACATCTCCAGATCATTTCTGTATTAAGGCCAAGCACTTTATGAGAAGCACAGTTACCGTCTGAAGGGACCACATGAACTCCTCCTCTTCGATGTCTCTCTCAACACAGAACTCAATTCTCATGTTTGAACATACCACACATAGACTATGTAATATGAGGGCGTTGCTGAAACATATCGCTTTAAACAAAGCGGGAGGGTGGGAGGACACATGACTATTACTAGCTGCGACCCATTGAGAATTCAGGGGAGGATAGTGGGCCTCCTGCTCCCCAGAGTACATGTGCTTCACTGCTAGGTGCGCCCCCTAGTGATCAGAGCCAAAGAGCGCAGATGAAGGGATGAGTGGAAAATGGTTACCAAAGCAGGAAAATGCCCAAGCCCTGAAAAGAACTTCAGCCGGAAACCTAAAATTAACTCACATTTCAATCACAGTTTTTCCTTAAGCTTTCTCTGAATGCTAAAATTGTCTCCTGTAGGAAACGTGTATTTTAGCCATCATAATGTCAACCTCCTGACAAATTGGCCATAGTGAGATACTTCACTCACTGAGGCCTGGCACCACTGCTACAGATTGTGCAATCTGCGGAATGAACATTCCTGTGAACATGAGCTGACATAGTCACCGCCTATTCATTCGCACCTCTTCTGGCAGGAGAGAGAGAGAACGTGACGCGCACACTACTGGCCTCACAGCTGACTGGAAAACGAAAGGAAGATTGTATGTGTTACATTCCCATTTCTAACCTTTTCACTTACATATTGAGGAAAATGACAAGCATCAGTCTCATCTGGCTTGTGAAATATGCGGTTTATTTTTGTTTGCTTTATTGCAAATCGACATGGATGACTTTTTAACTGGAAAGGTGGCCTAGAACTTTGACCATCAAAGAAATATGCTAAGCACACCATGGATGGAACTGTCGGCTCTTAATTATCGGTGTGCTAATTTGTGTCATTGGTAATTTAAAGGGAGACTACGAGTTTTGAATACACGATACTACTAAAGGACCAAAATGTCAAAGGAACCAGATGTCCAAAGTTTAACAGTTAGAGTGCCTCATTCAGGGACACAAGATACAGAGTTTAAGAGCCCAGAGAGAACTGGAACCTTTGAAAGTTACAATAAGCAAAGGAGGAACCTATCTAAAACCTATGAACACCACCATCTGGATATTGATCCAACAAAAGATAACCCAACTGCAAGGAATTCAGTAAAATGCACAAACACATGCAGGTACATCTGAATCATACAGATCTGAGCATTTCGGGACCTTTTTTCACCAGGCATGTAGAAATGCACTACATAAAAAAAAGCAGCCATCACTATGGGTGTTGCCCAAGGAGGTCCCAGATAGATACCACACACAAGGGCTCAATTTCAGCACCTTCTCTGTAGTGAACTCTGTAGAGTGCGCACCCAGCTGCCACTATAAAAACAGCCTCTGTGCAGGATATATTTTCAATTAATAGCAGGTGCTGAGGACCGAGCTTGACAGTCATGCAGTGTGTCAACAACAAAAGATAGTGATATGCGGACCAAGAGGAAGCCACAGTGAATCAATTGGTGGGGACAAAAAGAAAATTCATATTTCAGCTCTGTAATACTCTCATGTGCATTTTAAAAATATAACATGCTCCAAAAACATTAAACTGTAGCAAGAGCAGGCTTTGACAAAATGCCAACCTTGGCTTTACAAGTTTTTTTTTTTTTTTTTAAAGAGATGAGCTGCCAACTCCAGACTTAGGACTGTGATCATAAGCCCCACCATTTCTCTGGGTATTCTCACATGCGAGGAGATGTGGCCATGACATTCAAAAGATCAAAAACTAATCACAAATAAAATAAAACTTTCCCTGATCACTTCTCTGGGGCATGCAGGAACAAGAATAGTTTTCAGAAGAAATTCATAGTTCTATTTCCCTGTATCTGATGTGATGAGGCTTATGAACATATACTCACTTCCCAATGGGTAGACACTGCAGAATTCTGCATATATTTCCCTATTAAATCAGGCTAATTCAGTTTTACCTTATAGAAATGAGTATGCCTTCAGACCTGGGAAGAGTGTTGGCTCTTGAAGGCTTATAAAGTCATGTATCACACTAGACCAATTAACTAGTCCTTACTTATTATTTTCTATGTGTGGGAGAAAACAAATTGTAGTAGGGTTTTGTTTGAGGGGGTACTCGGTGGTACTAATAAAGTCTGTGTCTATCTTAAAATTCTGTGTTTATTAAGCCAGTTAGGAGTGTTCGCTCCAGCACCTGTTGGAAGAATTCGGGAGGTATGGCCTCCTGGCAGGCTTAAAGCGCAATATGGACACGTCTGAGGCGCTGGATGTTAGTTACTCCTAGGGGAATTCTGCGCAACTGCATAGACTTCCCCCACCTGTGCAGAATCCTGCACAGGCACCAGCATCAACGAGCAGTGAGGCAGGCTCATAGCGCACAAGCTTTATGGGCGCACAAGCCTACCTCATCGTGCTACACTTCTGACACTGGCATTGCTATGTTTTAAACAGGTCAACACAAGCACTTCCTGTCCTTGGCAAGAAACAGGAAGCACTTTTGTTTACCTTTTTAAAACATGGCGATGCTGGCATCAGAAGCATAGCACAGCTGCGGTTGTGAAGGGAAAGGTTCCCAGGACTGTGTTTAAAATGTCACGATTAGGCAGTGGAGGTGAGGGGCTGGGAGCTGGAAAGGACCAATGGTGAATTGGGGGGGATGACTAGGGGCTGAAGAGGGATTGATGGTAAGTCAGGGGGTGACTGGAGGCTGGAGAGGGACTGATGATGAGCTGGGATATTTCTAGACGTTAGAGGGAGAGAGAAGTGGGGCAGAGTAGGCTGGGGTGTTGGGGAGAAACCTGTAATTTACACACCTGGGGGAATTCTGCAGAAAAGATGTACTAATGAAACAAGCAGAATTTTGCAGAATTTTAATATACTGTGCACAGAATTTTCTAAATTTTTCTGCAGAATCCCTCCAGGTGGTGGTCTGCAAGGGCAATGGGTTGAGAATTTCCCTCTAAAGTGGGTGGGGGAATTTTTTAAATATCTTGGGATTTGGATATCTGCTAACCCCCAGACGATCTATTCGTTAAATGTGTCCAGGCTGCATGACTATGTTCGGAATAAGATGTGGGACTGGAGACCGCCACTGCTGGTGGCCTACAAGATGATGTTTTTTTCCCAAACTGTTATACGTAATGCAGACCCTACCCCTTCAGCTGCTGAAAAAGAATGTTGACCATCTTGAGAAGGAAATTCGGGAGCGCGTGTCTCCTATTTTGTGCTTTGACAGGGGACATAAGAACATAAGATATGCCATACTGGGTCAGACCAAGGTCCATCAAGCCCAGTATTCTGTTTCCAACAGTGGCCAATCTAGGTCATACGTACCTAGTAGTTTCCCCAAGGGACACAGGTTCCACAATGCTTGTATTGGTTCAAGCATTGATATCCTGGGTCCCTTCTTAATAATGGTTTATGGACCTTTCCTCCAGGAACTTGTCCAAACCTTTTTTAAACCCAGCTACACTAACAGCCTTTACTACATCCTCCGGTAACAAATTCCAGAGTTTGATTACACGTTGAGAGAAAAAATATTTTCTTTTATTAGTCTTAAATAGTTTACCCTGTAGCTTCATTGCATGTCCCCTAGTCTTTCTATATTCTGATAAGGTAAACAATCGATCTACGTTTACCCATTCCACTCCGTTCATTAATTTATAGACTTCTATCATATCTCCCCTCAGCCGTCTCTTTTCCAGGTTAAAGAGCCCTAACCTTTTTAGCCTTTCTTCATAGGAGTATCCTTCCATCCCCTTTACCATTTTGGTGGCTCTTCTCTGAACCTTTTCTAAAATCGCTATATCCTTTTTAAGATACGGCGACCAGAACTGCACACAATATTCAAGGTGCGGTCTCACCATGGAACGATATAGAGGCATTATAATATCTTTTGTTTTATTTTCTATTCCTTTCCTTATCATACCTAGCATTCTATTTGCTCTCTTGGCCGCTGCTGCACACTGGGCCGAGGGTTTTAACATGGTATCCACAATGATGCCTAAATCTTTTTCCTGGGTGGTAGTTCCTAATGTGGAACCTTGCATCGTGTAACCATAATTTGGGTTGTTCTTCCCTAGGTGCATAACCTTGCACTTGTCCACATTAAATTTCATCTGCCATTTTGATGCCCAGTCTTCCAATTTATCAAGATCCTCTTGCAATTTTCCACAATCCTCATGGGTTTTAACAACTTTAAATAGTTTTGTGTCATCTGCAAATTTGATAACCTCACTCGTTATTCCACTTTCCAGGTCATTTATGAATATGTCAAAAAGCAGCGGACCCAGCACAGATCCCTGGGGTACACCACTATTCACCTTTCTCCATTGGGAAAATTGGCCATTTAGCCCTACCCTCTGCTTTCTATCTTTTAACCAGTTCCTGATCCACAATAGTACACTGCCTCCTATCCCATGACTCTTTAGTTTTGCCAAAAGTCGCTCATGAGGGACCTTGTCAAAGGCTTTCTGAAAGTCCAGATACTAAGATCGAGGACAGGTGAACTTGCCGGATCTGGGATTGTATAATCTAGCTTGCAGCTTGCGACATCTTCAGGATTGTTTTTTATTATTTATTCATTTTTATACCGTGCTCTTTAGAATCAGTGCGGTTTACATGTATACTAACAGGTACTTTTTATTCCCTTGTCCCCGAAGGGCTCACAATCTAAGTGTACCTGGTTGGCATCTACCTCTGTTTTTACCCCTTTGAATGTGGAGAGGGGTTTGACCCATCTTTGGAGTTTGCTGTGGGCCTTTTGCGCGAAGTGTGCGGCCTTTCTGGTTCATCTTAGGACCAATTTGATTGTGGGCCTTATTAAGGTGGCCTGGAATTATCTGTGCAAGAAGTGGAACATAGATTCTAATGTGTCCTTACTTTTTCCTATTCGTGGTAATGATGCATTTCCACCGAGTTTGGGGGGGGGGGGGGCGGCCCGTTCAGAATGTGGGGGCAGCAGGATCTTAGGAACTTGGAACAGTTGTGGATACTCAAGGCACTGTTCATTTGTTTTCCACCTTTCAGAATAGATACCACTTGGATAGTAAGCACTTCTATGTGTATCTCCAACTGAGACACTATGTGGGGTCGCTAACCCGAAAAAATTAGTGTAGGATAAAAAGGTAAAGGCAGAGGAATTCTTCAAGTTTGAGGACAGAAGGATTCTCTCTATGTAGAAACATAGAAACATGACAGAAAAAAAAGACCATATGGCCTATCTAGCCTGCCCTTCCATATCAACTACTGCAGTCCCTTTTTTTCCTTTAGAGATCTTTTGTGTTTGTCCCGTGCTTTCTTGAATTCAGATACTGTCCTCGCCTCCACTACCTCCACTGGGAGACTATTCCATGTATCTACCACTCTTTCCGTAAAGAAATATTTCCACATATTACTCCTGAGTCTATCCTCTTTCACCCTCATCCTATGTCCTCTTGCTGCAGAGCTTGCTTTCAATCGAAAGAGGATCTGCTCTTGTACAATTATACCACAGAGGTATTTAAAAGTCTCTATCATATCTCCTCTATCCCGCCGTTCCTCTAACGTATACATTTAAGATCTTTTTCTGTCCCCATATGCATTATAATGAAGACCACTAACCATTTTAGTAGCCACTCTCTACACTGACTCCATCCTGTTTAATTCCTTTTGAAGGTGTGGTCTCCAGAATTGCACACAGTACTCCAAATGAGGTCACATCAGGGACTTATACCGAGGCACTATTATCTCCTTTTTTTCTGCTGGCCGTTCCTCTCCCTATGCACCCAAGCATCCTTCTGGCTTTCGCTGTCACCTTTTCTAGCTGTTTAGTCACTTTAAGCTCATCAGAAACCATTACACCATGATCCTTCTCTTCTTTAATGGACAGAAGTACTTTGCCCCCTATACTATACTGCTCCCTTGGATTTTTGCAGCCCAAATGCAAGACCCTGCATTTTTTAGCATTAAATCTCAGCTGCCAAATACCTGACCATTCTTCAAGCTTAGCTAGATCCCTCCTCATGTTATCTACTCCTTCCTGGGTGTCTACTCTATTGAGGATTTTGTTATCATTTGCAAAGAAGCAAACCTTACCAGACAGCCTTTCCACAATATCACTAACAAAGATATTAAAAAGAATCAGATCAAGGATGGATCCCTACGGCACACCACTGGTAACATCCTTCCTTCTTAGAATGAGCTCCATTTCTGCCTATTATCGTTATTTATGGGAGGTGATGCAGGGCTGAATGGTCTGGCAACATTGTATGGGAAATGGTAGCAGGAGTGATAACTTGGATACAAGGGATGGTGGATGGCTCCCAACTTAGGGAAGTTCAATATAAATTGGTACAGGGGGCATATTTCTCTCCACTATGACCTCATCGAGCTGGACTGGCCCCTCACTCTTGTTGTGGGCAATGTGGGCAGAGTCCGGGCCACTTAGGACATATGCCCTGGGGATTCTTGCGCATACAGGTTTTTTGGAACCGTGTAGTGCAATATTTTCAAATTTTTCTGGGTCAGGATTTTGTTCTCATGCCAGAAGGGGCTCTTTTTGATGCTGTTAAGGCCTTGAGCGTTAGGGGGGGGTCTACCCGGCCAATAGTGCATTAGGCTTGCTAAAGTGTAGTTACTCACCTGTAACAAGTGTTCTGTGGCGACAGCAGGAATCAGTCCTTACATATGGGTGATGTCAGCACCGACGGAGCCCGTGCGGAAGCATCTCTCCAGCTTTCAAAGAATGCCTTTGGGAGGTGCAGCACGAATGTGTGATCCCCTTCCCGCCCAAGGGTACCATCTTGCCTCAGTCTAATAACATAGCTAAGATGGCAAAAATAAAATATGGCAAAGAAACAACTCCAAGGGGAGAAGGGAGGGTTGTGAGGATGATTCCTGCTGTCCCCGGAGAACACCTGTTACAGGTGAGTAACTATGATTTCTCCGGGAACAAGCAGGAAGTCAGTCCTCGCATATGGGACTCCACAGCTACAGGCTACCAAGAACCTGTAAAAACACCACGGCGACCTGCAAAGGGTGAGCTGTGATCAGCAGCAGTCGAGTCCCTACTCAGAGACTCTCGCAAGACCTAAGTGTCTAGCAGAGAACCAGCACTCTGGTAGCCCGAACACAGAAGGGTCAGAGGGCAGGAGTTGCCTACACCTTGAAGAGATTATGGAGTACGGCCTGGCCGAAGGCGCAGTCCCGTTGGGACTTCCTCTCCAGCAGTAGTGAGCTGTGAAGGTATAGAGTGAAGAACAGGTGGCAGCCTGGCAGATTTCCATCACGGGGACGAAACACAGATTTGCCATGGAAGTAGCCATGGTCCTGACGCAGTGGACCATCTGGTCCAGTGAGATCCCTGCTTGCTCGTAGGCAAGGGTAATGCAGCCCGCTACCTAAGTGGGTCAATGTCACATCAGGACATGCTAGGGAGATAAAATTTCTAAATGAAATAAATGACTGCTTCATTGAGCAGCTGGTTCATGAACTGACATGAGGGGAAACTATTTTACTACTACTACGCCTCCTCATTTGTATAGCACTACAAGGTGTATGCAGCTTTGTACATGTAAGACACAGTCCCTGCTCATCAGAGTTTACAATGTAATCAAGATGAAGAAACATTGTAAAACTGGGGACTAGAGTATGGTAAGATACACATAAGAAGTGGACAAGAGAATGAGGAGCATCAGGATACAAATGCAGCCTCAAAGAGGTTGGTTTTTTGCCTGGATTTGAATAGGGCTAAAGAAGAAGCCCAACGCATTAATTCAGATAGTTTGTTCCAGGTATATGGAGCAGCAAAGTGGAATGAATGAAGTCTGAAGTTGGACGTGGCAGAGAAGGGCACAGATAAAAGGGATCTGCCCGAGGAGTGAAGATACTGTAAGAGAGGAAAGGTAATGAGGAGCCGCAGAATGAATGCACTTGTAGGTAAGCAGGAGAAGTTTGAACTGGATGCAGAAATGAAAAGGGAGACACTGAAGTGACTTGAGAAGAGGGTTACATGAGCATAATGACACTGGCGGAAGATAAGCCGTGCTGCTGAGTTTTGAACAGATTAAAGAGGGGAAAGATGATTCAGAGGGAGACCAGTGAGGAGCAGGTTACAATAGTCAAGACAGGAGGTGACTAGTGAGTGGAAGAGGGTATTAGTAGTGTGTGTAGAAAGGAAGTAACAAATTTTGTCAATGTTAAAGAGAAAGAAGCGACAGGTTTTAGCTATCTGTTGGATGTGTGCAGAGAAAGAGAAAGTAGAGTCAAAGATGACCCCAAGGTTGCGAACTGAGGAAGCAGGGAGGAGGGTAGTGTTATCCACAGAAATCGAGAAGGGAGGCGGGTTTAGGGGAAAAGATAAGATGCTCAGTGTTGTTCAGTTTCAGGTGATGGTGAGACATCCACACAGAAATGTTAGATAAGCAGGCAGAGATCTGGGACTGGATTCCCGGAGAGATTTCAGGAGCAGAGAGGTAGATCTGAGAGTCATCAGCATAAAGATGGTACTGAAAACCATGGGAGAAAATAAGTGCACCAAGGGACTGAGTGTAGAGACAGAAAAGGAGAGGTCTCAAGACAGAGCCCAGAGATACACCAACTAAAAGTGTGAGGCAGTAGAGGCGGATTGACCAAAATATACTCTAAAAATGCGATAGGAGAGATAAGAAGAAAACCAGGACAGAACAGAGCCCCTAAATCCAAGCAAGGACAGGGTATCCAGCAGAAGGTGGTGATCAACAGTGTCAAAGGCAGCAGAAATGCCAAGAAGGATGAGGATCAAGAAGAGGCCTTTGGATTTGGCAAGAACAAGTCAGTGAAGACTTTGGCAAGAGCCATTTCTGTGGAATGTAGAGGATGAAAGCCAGATTGCAATGAATCCAGAAGAGTATGAGAGGAAAAGTCAAGACAGCGGCGGTGAACCGCTCGTTCAAGTAATTTTGAAGCAAAGGGGAGGAAAGAGATAGATCGATAACTGGAAGGGCAGGTAGGATCTAATGAAGGCTTTTTGAGGAGAGGTGTATCCAGAGCATGTCTGAAGGCCACAGGAACAGTTACAGTGGAAAGTGATAGGTTAAGGATATGACAGATGGAAGAGATGACGGCGGAAGGGATAGAGTTTAGGTGGGAATGGGATTAGAGTTTAGGTGGGAATGGGATTAGAGGTGGGAATGGGATTAGAGGAGCAGATAGTCAGTTTGGAGGAGGAGAGAAAATTTTCAGTTTCCTCCTCAGTGATTTCAGAAAAGGAAGAAAGAGTAACAGAAGGATTTGGGATTGAAGAGGGGGAAGATGAGGTGGAGGTAACCCTGTGGAGAATTCAAGGCTAATCGTCTGGAATTTGTCATGGAAATAGTCAGCTAAGGTCTGGGAAGAAAGTAAAGAAGGAATTGGAGGAGGAGGGCCCTTGAGGAGAGATTTGAGCGTAGGAAAGAGACAGCTAGGGTCAGAGGCAAGAGAGTTAGTCTTACTCTTGCTTGGTGAATGCTATAGCTGACTGGAAAGAGATTAGCATGAATTTGTAGGTAGTCAGCAAGGTACATAATTTAAGCCAAAGGCACTCAGTTGAGTGGGCACAGAAACGTAGGTAGCAAGTTGTTGAGGACAGCCAGGGTTGAGATATGGTACACCTCACAAGGTGTGGAATTGGAGGAGCAAGTGCATCCAGAGCAGAGGAGAGTACAGTGTCATAGAAGAAACTGCCTCATCTATGGATTCAGATGACATAGTGGAGGAAAGAGGTAATAATACAGCAGCGAAGATCGGGCGAGATGAAGATTGAGGTAAGAGTGAAGGTTAGCAGGTGATGGTCAGATAAGGGCCAAACTGAGGTGGAGAAGTTTGAGGGTGAGCAGTTGGAGAAGAAGACAATGTAAAGGTAGTCGCCATGCTTCTGAGTAGGAGCGGTAGAGCATAGCTGGAGGTTGAATGTGGAGGTTAAAGAAAGGAGCTTTAAGGCAGAAGGGTCATCAACGTGAATGTTAAAATTCCCAAGAATAAGAGAAAGGGAAGATGCATCCAGAAAAGAGGAGAGATTCAAGGTTGGTGAGAAAGGTAGAGGTGGACTTATAGGAGGGTTGATAAATGCCCCCCCCCCCCCCAGTGCTAAATGACAGCCATCCGGAGAAGTAGTGGAGAAAACAGGCGGATGGCATGGACTTTAAAGGAAGCAAAGTAAATAGATGGAGGCAGAAGGAGAGGCTGAAACTGGCAGAACTGACAGAGTAGACACCCAACAATGCTATCACGGCCGGTGGGCCGAGGTGTATGGGAAAACAGGTAGCCTCCGTGATACAGGGCAGCGGCCAAAGCATAATCTTCAGAGAGAAGCCAAGTTTCAATAAGAGCCAGGAGATGCAGAGTATTAGAGATAAAGAGATCATGAATGAAGGCAAGTTTATTAGAGACAGAATGTGCATTTCCCAAGACACATGAAAAAGGGAGAAAGGAGAAGGATATAAACTAGATTAGAGAGGTTATGCATTGATCTGTCCTAGGAATGTGAAAAATGTCTAGGGGGGCCAGGGTTGGGGTTGACATCTCCAGATGAGAGAAAGAGAAGGAACAGGAGAGAATGGGGGAGAGAGGAGGAGGCATGATGGAAGCGAGCGTGAGGTTCCCTCAGTCAGAGTGGAGATGGCTGAATGAGAGGAAGAAAATGGTGAAACTTGAGGGCAGATGATAATGTAGCAGACAAAATGGTAGGGGAGGTGGGACAGTAAGGAGTGGGTAATGATCTGGTGCAAGAGATAACGGTGTTGGGGCCACTCGGCAATAGTGAACATAACATGATCACATTTGAAAGGTGGGTCAAAGGACTATAAATGTTCCCTGGCTCACAGGCCACATGCCAACTGGTAACTACCACTACTTGGCATAGGTTCACAGTGAAAGTCCAGAGAGAAGGGGAAATGGCCATGTTTCTGTGACCCCCATCCACAGATGATGTGACTTCATTTGGGGTCCCGACCTCAAGTTTGGGAATCACTGGGTTAAAGATTTACATCAAGCATGGGTGGTGTTTAAAAATACTGTATAAAGGGACTCGAAGGGGGGCTGGGATCTCATAGGGAAAGGTTTAATGTGGGCGAACAGCTCTAAATATTGGTGGTATAGCGGTAAGCATAGCTTCCTTTCAAGCAGTTGACCTGGGTTTGATTCCTGGCAGTGCAGCTCTACTTTCTCTTTCTATGTTTCTATAAAAGGTGACAATTGTAGTTGATATGGAAGGGCAGACTAGATAGGCCATGCAGTCTTTTTCTGCCATCATCTTTCTATGTTTCTGTTTCTAAATATGTTGATAGTTTCACAGGAAGTGTTTATGAATAAGTGAAACACTCAAGGTTACATGTTTATGTTTATTAAAATCTTGATATACCGCTTTTTGCATAGCTAGCAGCAAAGTGGTTTGCAAATTAAAATTTTTAACTAAAAACAGAGCAAAAAAGAACTCCATAATTATTGCTAGAACAGACAAGAAGGGTTAGAGAAAAGATAGTAGCTGAGACAGAAAAAATATTCAATGGCATTATCTAGATAGTATTGCTGAATATTTCCACAGACCTTCTATGCACTATCCAGAGTGATGCTGACCACTGCAGCATTTAAATATTGGATGTTCTGAATATTGGGTCGGGGTTTTTTTTCTATGTTTTTATATTCAGCTGTACCCACACTGCTTTATAAACACAAAAAAAAAAAAAACCAGAGCAGAAAGAACTAAAAGACAAATCAAACAGATAGTCACTCCTTTCCACACTGGCTTTTTTTGCTCTTGCTAAGCAGGCTTCCCTAATTCTTAGTAAGCATTGTTTTTCTTAGTGCGCACTATTTATGCGGGCATGCACAGACGTTAATAATTACCATGTGTGTAAACAACATTAAGGAAACACATATGAACCCGACAACAAATGGAAGAGCTTCGCTAGAGCAGATATCCTTCAACATGGTATCGCTAAAAACCTTCCACAAAGTGCTTCTGGGCTGGCCACAGACTTGCGAAGCATCTCGCTTTTCAACCCAGGAGGAAGAGAGAGAGAGAGCTGAGGGCTGCCCTACTCAATGGCAATGCTGACTGATCCAGGCAGGGCATGGCATCTCTCACTGCAGTGGCCCTCCAGCGGTACCGCCTTCAAGGAAGGACTCCCCCCCCCCCCCAGTGCCTTTGCATGTTATCATCTCCCTTTGTTTTCCTTCTGTTTACTTGGTTCTCCTTTAGCCTTTACTTATTTTTTTTTTCTTTTTAAATAAACTTTTCTTTACGTGCTGCACCAGCCATCTTCCCCGCCATAGACAGAGCAAATTCTAGTAGGCTACCCTGCTGCACTGGCATATATAGTGGACGGAGTAGGAATTTGCACTATCTCCCCCTGCTGGACAATGGTATATTCCCACTAATATGGAAAGGTCTAGTATGGACAAAGTGGAATTCCCAGGCACTATTAGAGATGACTAATTGTTCATAATCTCAAGATTACCAAAGTCATTTCTGAATAGTTCCCATGTTATATTTGCTAAAGCTATTTGTAACTCAGGGTAGCCCCTGAAATGAGTGTTACTGTAGTGCAACTACCTTTACCTAGGTACCAATGAATCTATAAAGGAAAAGAGATTAAGATATTACTCAACTGAAGATTTAGGCAAAGGTAATCACTTCAGATGCATCAACACAGGAATTTCACACAAAGGCAACAACACAAGTAAATTATATGTTTTTAAATTAAAGTCCAAGAAGATAAGGTAGAGGGAAAGAAATATGTAGTAAAGTTTAATAAATTTGCCGCAGTCCATTAACAGCTAAACCTTTTCAGATTGTCTGTTGCAGTCTTGAGGCTGATAATGTCTTTCAGTTGTTTGCTCCTTCAAAAAGTAGAAAGACTAGGGGACACACAATGATGCTACAATGTATGAAAAGCACATTTAATACTAATCTGAGAAAATATTTTTTCAATCAACACATAATCAAACTCTGGAGTTCATTACCTTAGGATATACTAAAAACTGTTAGTATAGCTGGGTTTAAGAGAGGGTTGGACAAGTTTCTAGAGGAAAAGTCCATCCACTTTGATTGAATGATAAGGCGGTATATAAATACCATTAAATAAATAAACCATTATTAAAATGGACTGGCAAAATCCACTGCCTACTCCAGGGAGAAGCGGCATAGAATCTGTCTGCCTTCTGGGAACCTGACAGGGTGCATGTTATTAAAAGACAGCATGCACCATTACAAGAAGACACAGAACACCACAAACACAAAAAATCAAAATCAAACAAATGAAATGATGGCAAATTGTTCAGATACTGCAGCAGCAAAGCAGCCCCACATGATGATACCTCCACCACCCTGTTCAACAGCTGGGAAGAGGATGGCAGCGTTTATTTTTAGGCAAACATTTCTGCTATTATGACTGAAAAATTCAGTTTTGACTCATCTGTCCAATTGTCTTGTGGTCTTCCTGATGGTTTGACATGTGAATTCTCGCATCAGCCACAGCGAGAGAGAGATCTTCAGACGTTAGCCTGGGGGTTGCTCGTATTTCTGTAGATAATTTTCCAGTTTACTCGAGGATGACCTTGACAGGACAACCACTTCCAGGTTGAGTCACAGAAGGTGTCAACTTTTTCCATTTGTAAACTGACAGTGGAGAGATGGGCCCCAAAAGCTTAGAAATGGTTTTGTTGAGCAGCAACTACTTTTTTACGTAGGTCCTCTGAAATTTCTTTAGATCGTGGCATGAGGAGTTCCCACTAACTTTTATGGTGAAGACAACCAAATTCAAAGTCTTTTGCACCTTTATTTAGGACAAGATGCCCACACCCAGTCAGGCAGATTTACTCTACAAGGTGGTGTACTTGCTGCCCAATTATTTAAGCACCTGATTCTGATTAGCCAATTAGTGTAGTTACTCACCTGTAACAGGTGTTCTCCAAGAACAGCAGGAATCATTCCTCACATATGGGTGATGTCGGCACCGACGGAGCCCGTGTGGAGCATTTCCCCAGCTTTCAAAGAAAGACTTTGGGAATGCTATCACGCAAGTGTGGTCCCCTTCCCGCCCAAGGATGCCATCTTGCTCAGTCAGATGGCAGTAAAACAATATAGAGAGGCAACTCCCAGGGGAAGAGGGAGGGTTGCGAGGACTGATTCCTGCTGTTCCCGAAGAATCCCTGTTACAGGTGAGTAACTACGCTTTCTCCAGGAACAAGCAGGAAGTCAACCTTACATATGGGACTCCCTAGCTCCATGCTGCCGAGGACCGAACCACGACAGTAGCAACGGCGACTGGTCGGGTGGCTGTGAGTTGCAGAAGGTGAGTCCCTGCTGAGAGACTCTGCAAGACCCTAGCATCCAGCAATACTATCACTCCAGTAGCCTGAACACAGAGGCTCGGAGGGCAGGAGTTGTCTACACTCCAAGAACATTACACAATACTGCCTGGCCAAAACACTGTCCGTACGGAATTTGCTTTCCAGGCAGTAGTGTGCTGCGATGTGAATAGATGACCAAGTGGCGGCTCTGCAAATTTCTGTCACTGGCACAGAACAGACGTGAGCCACCGATGTGGCCATCGCTCTCACGCGATGCACTGTGATCCAGTGCTCCAGGGAGAGGCCTGCCCACTCATAGGCGAGGGCAATGCAGTCCGCCACCCAAGAAGATATGGTACGCTTGGTTACAGGGAGTCCCAGTCTGCTGGAGTCATAGGACATGAAAAGATGAGGTGCTTTGCAGTGGCCTTGGATCTGCTGCAGATAGAAGGACAAGGCCCGTTTACAGTACAGTGTGTGGAGTATAAGTTCCTCCCTGCTGGCAAGAGGCCATGGGTAGAAGGTGGGGAGGTGAAACGGGGATGCCACCTTTGGGAGGAACTTAAGATAAGTACAGAGCACTAACATGTTCTTGAAAAATCTAGTGTACGGGGAGTCCGCTACCAGTGCTTTAAGTTCGCTGACTCTGTGGGCTGACGTCAGGGCCACCAGGAAGACCACCTTCCAGGATAGGTATATGAGGTGGCAGGTGGCCAGTGGCTTGAACGGTGGCCTAGTGAGCTGGGAGAGACCACATTGAGGTCCCATTCTGCTGCCGGAGGGCGGACAGGGGTTTTGAAATGCAGAATGCTCCATAGGAAATGGGAAACCAGGGGCTGGCTAGATAAGGGCTTTCCCCCCACGGGTGGTGGTGAGCGGCTATGGCGCTCAGATGCACCAGGACTGAGTTAGATTTCAGCTCTGTGTGCGACAGATGCACTAGGTACTGTAGTACCAGCTGGACGTGGCAGGAGAATGGGTTCTCCTTCCTATCCACGCACCACAGAGCAAACCTGAACCATTTAAAGGAATAAGACCTCCTTGTGGAGGGCTTTCTGGAGGCTAGCAGGATTTCCTCAACCTCTTGTGGTAGGTTGAGCGGGGCCAAGGCTACCCTCTCAGCAACCAGGCCATTAAAGTCAACGACCCCACATTGGGGTGCAGAAGGGAGCCTCCTCCTGCGTCAGGAGGTTCAGGGCTCGGCCCATGGATAATGGGAGCGTCACCACCAGCGAGGGCAGTAGTGGGAACCAAGGTTGCCTGGGCCACCTTGGAGCGATCAGTATCACCGATGCCCTTTTGTTCTGAATTTTGAACAGAGTCTTGGCAACCAGGGGAGTCGGTGGGAATGCATACAGCAGTCCCTCGGACCATGAGATCAGGAACGTGTCTGCCCGCTACCCTCTGTGGGTGTGGCTGCCTGGAGCAGAAGTGAGCCAGATGCACGTTGTCTGGAGAGGCGAAGAGGTCCATCTCGGGCCAGTCCCAAAGGTGGAAGATCTTCTTCACAACACAAAACTATAGGTCACTTCAATAGAGCAAAATAACTGTTGAGCTATACTTAGAAAATGTTGCTCCAAAATTATCTAAAGAACTTCAGTTATTACACGTTCCCATTCATTCAATGCATGATTAAACTGTGATTTAAAGCAACAGGTCTCAGACTTATAAGAGCTACGGTCTTCATATAGCGTCGACCAAAATGCTCTATTTTGCATCAATGACCACTATTGTTGCTTTTGATCAACTTCTGACTTGAAAAATAAAGGATATGTGCTTATCTCAAATATGCCCTTGGGCATAAGCACATATCCTTTATTTTTCAAGTCAGAAGTTGATCAAAAGCAACAATAGTGGTCATTGATGCAAAATAGAGCATTTTGGTCGACGCTATATGAAGACCGTAGCTCTTTTAAGTCTGAGACCTATTGCTTTAAATCACAGTTTAATCATGCATTGAATGAATGGGAACGTGTAATAACTGAAGTTCTTTAGATAATTTTGGAGCAACATTTTCTAAGGAAGAGCTTCTTCGCCACTGCAGGGTCGAGATGCCACTTGTGAGGGCGGAGTTCTTTGCTGAGTCTCTCTGCCAGGTAGTTGTCCTGGCCTGAGAGGTAGACCACTCACAGTAGGATGCCGCAGAGCACAGCAAAGCGGAGGAGGGCTACAGTCTCCTGGCAGAGGGAGTACAAACCCATGTCCCCTTGCTTGTTTATATAGAACATTAGGACCTGGTTGTCCGTCTGGACTAGCACAGGTCTGTTCTGCAAGAGGGTGCGGAATGCACCTAGGGTGAGGAATACCAACCTGAGTTCCAGGAGGTTGAACTGTAGTAGAGACTCCTCCCTGGACCAGCAGCCCTGAGTGTGGTGAACTCCGCAGTGAGCTCCCCAGCCCTGGAGAGAGGCATCTGTGGTCGGGGTACATTGTGGTGAGGGGTGGTGGCGCCTGGAAGGGCATCCCTGCCTGAAGGAGGCTCTGCACCTACCATCAGTTGAGGGATCTTGTCAGCTGGTAGAAGACTCTGACCTTGTCCCAGAGTCGGCCAGTGGCCTGGGTCCACTGAGACAACAGGCACCACTGAGCTGTCCACATGTGCAGACGGCCTATGGGCATGAGATGAACCGTGGAGGCCATGTGTCCTAGCTGGCAGAGGAGAAGGTGAGCCAGCACTGTTGCACGGTGCTGGACCTCCCCTGCTAGTTGTTTGAGGCATTCTGCCCTATCCTGATGAAGGAGGGCTCTGACCTGCACTGTGTCCAGCTAAGCACTGATGAACTCTAGGTCTTGCACCGGAGAGAAATGTTATTTGGGGTAGTTCATGATGAACCCCAGGTGCTGCAGGAGGAGGATGGTACTTTCTGTGCCTTGACTGGACTCTGAGGCTGTGCCACCCTTGATAAGCCAGTCATCCAGATAGGAGAAGACGAAAACCCCTTGTTGGCGAAGATAGGTGGCTAGCACTGCTAGACACTTTGTGAACACTCTTGGCGAGGAGGCCAGGCCGAAGCAAAGTTTCCTGTATTTGTAATGGCCTCTCCCTACCACGAATGTCAGGTATTGCCGATGAGATAGGTGGACCAGGATGTGGGTGTAGGCATTGTTTAGGTCCAAGGAGCAAAGCTAGTCTCCCTGGTGGAGGTAGGGCAGCAGTGTCCCAAGGGAGAGCATTTTGAACTTCTCCCTCACTAGGAACTTGTTCAGGTCTCAGAGGTCCAGGATGGGCCTGAGACCCCCAATTCTCTTGGGGATAAGAAAGTACCTTGAGTAGAAGCCCTTGCCCCAGAGGTGCTGGGGAACAGGCTCTACTGCCCTGTCTCTTAGTAGACCTGCTAGCTCTAAGAGCAAAAGGGCCTGGTGAAGGAGACACACTTGCTCTCCTGGAAAATGCCCGGAGGTGGTAGTTGGAAGCAGAGGTGGGAATCCTCTTTCACCGCTTGGAGCACCCACTGGTCCGAGGTGACCTCAGGTCACCTGTGGGTGAAGAGTGCCAAGCGGCCCCCTGTGGGCTGGTGAAGGTCTCCCAGGGAGAGGGAGGCCCCGCCCTGGGAGTCAAAAGCTTTCGTTGGGTTGAGCCAGAGCTGGTGTCTGCAGCTTGGGAGCCTTGGGCTTCCTGAGTCCGTGTCCCTGGCCCTTAGGCTGAGGTCCCTGGTGCTGCTGGCTTAGAAAGGCCTGGAAGAAGTGACTCTGATGGAAAGGGCTCTTCTTCCTCAAGAAAGTTGGCCTTTTCCCCGAGGCTTTCTTACAGGGAAGAGTAGAGGTCTTCTTTGACACCACCTCAGCCTCAATCTCGACCACCTTGTCAGCCATAGGTTTTCCAAATAGATTCTCCCCAGTACAAGGGACATCCAGCAGTTTTTCCTGGAAGCACTGCTCAAGGTCTGAGGTCTGCAGCCAGGCCTGGCACCGAGAACCGATGCCTGCGGCTGCTGTCCGGGCTGCATCCTCCAACCCATCGAAGGCAGCCTGGTGGCTACCAAGGCCTAGAACCATTGCAGGGGTTCCCTGGCGAGCCCTGCTGAGAGGCCAGCGAGCTCCTGGAAGAGGCTCTTAAGATACATCGCTATGTAGAGCTCATAGGTTTGTATCCAGCAGCCCAGCATGGAAACACTTACGCCCCAGGGCGTCGAGGCCCTGTCCTCTCTACCTGGGGGTAGAGAAGATTAAGTCTTTTGGGGACTGTTGTAGTTGTTGATATGGAAGGACAGACTAGATAGGCCATGTCTTTTTTCTGTCGTCAAATTTCTCTGTTTCTATGTTTTGGCTCTTCAGCTTTTGCATCAAGGACTCCACACCATGGAATTGTGGGGAAGTTGGGCCTTCTGGAATCCTGGACTCCTCTTGACGCAGTAGATGGCATCGAGGCATCGGCTGACCACCGGCACCGAGGCCGGGGTTTCCCACATCCATAGGAACAGCCATTCAAGGATAGGTTGCACCGGCACCGATAGAGCCTCCTTGGGGGGAGACTTATACTGGAGAATCTCCAGCTCTTTGGTTCGTGGGTCCTCATTGGACTCAGTGGGGACTGAGAATGTACGAGCCATGTCCCGGATGAAGTCGTGGAATGCCACGTCCTCAGGTGGGGAATGGCGTCGGAGTTCCAGGGGAGACGGCTCAGAGGGGATGTCTCGGTGTCGAGAGGTCTCAGGGGAGGCCTTGATGTCGGTCTCCCAGTCTGACTCCGAGGGCGTCAAGGAGTCCGAGGCTCGGAACTCCCGCGCCTCGAGGCATGCATCGGGGAATAAAGATCCCCCGATCGGTCTTGGGTCAGACTCCCGGAAACTAGCCGGGGAGGACTGGACACATGAAGATCGGGATCAGGACCTCGATCGGTGCTGAGGGCTGGCCCGAGGCCGATAGCACTCGGGGCCCGGTTCGATGCCTGGGGACACCACCACAGTCGGGGGGTGCGGTTTTTGGGGTGGATGATGCTGATGAACCTGACATCATCACCTGCTGCAAGGCCAGGATAGCAGAGATACTCTGTTCTATGACCGCCATTCTGGCCTCAATGCCAGAAGGTACCAAAGCTTTTAGCGCGAGCACAGAGGGTTTTGAGCCTGGCGCCAGTGCTCTGGCAAGGACCGTGGCCTCGGGGAGCCTCGCACGGCCATCACCAGCCGAGGACTCCTTCCTAGAGACCTTAGGAGGACGCTGCTCAGAGTCGACAAGTCCCACCGTAGGATCTCACCAGGTTTCCCCGGTGGAATTTCGACTGGCTTAGAGGACTTTTTATTTTTCTTGCCAGGGTCCAGCGTCTTTCCAGAGGAGCCGCTGCCGCAGGACTCCTAAGATGGCCAGGCCTCACGGAAGGTGCTCAGCATCGGGGAAGCTGGAGCAGAGCCAGGCTGCAGGAACACCTTCTCCTGCAATTCCAACCGCTTATTATTGGTCCGAGGAGTCATGGTCTGACACAGGTCACAGGAGGTACTATCGTGGCCCGGGCCTAAGCAGTGCAAGCAGCAGTCGTGGGTGTCTGTGAGAGACATAATTTGACTGCAACGATCACACTTTTTAAAAACCACCAGGAAACATGGTGGATCACACCCGGATGGGGGTCAATGACCCTCGGGCAAAAAAGAGCATGAATGCTGGTCGAGGCTAGCCTCGATGAAAAAAGAGAAAGGAGCCGAGAACAGCACCAGGGACAGCACTGGCTCGAGGAGGGAAGAGGAACTGGTACGGAAACCGGTAAAAACTCACTAAGGATAATTTTTAAGGAATTTTTCCCGGGACACAGGATATCATCTGTTGGGCTCTGCGGAAAAAAGGAGACTGAGCAAGATGGCACCCTTGGGCGTGAAGAGGACCATGCATGCGTGGCAGCATTCCCAAAGGCTTTCTTTGAAAGCTGAGGAAATGCTCCATCAGCGCCGACATCACCCGTATGTGAGGACTGACTTCCTGCTTGTTCCTGGAGAAAATTGGACTTAAGAAACACGAAGTTCACTTACTAATTCACACACTGATTTCATATTAGTCTGCTCTTAGTTTGTACATTATTGTGTCTCAGGAAACACAGAAATGTTTAATTTATACCTTTGTTATTGCATAAGAAAAGACTGATTTCAATTAAAGAAAGCTATAATGGTATGAACTTGCAGCTCACAAACTTTCTTAGCACAGTAATGATTCATAAAAAATTAATGAAAATACTGTCAAATAAATGTACTTTTGTGTGGGTTTCTTTTTTTAAGATAAATTGCTGAAAATAGTATTATTATTTTAGTAAACCTGCATACACACAGCATGTATATCAGCTTTCTAATGCAAGCCTTGGTAGAAAAAAATAAAAAATCCTCTCACTCATTAACACCTTTTCAATAAATACACTTTCAAAATCGTTTCTTCCCCACAGTTAAATTCATTTAATAAAATACCCCAGCAGTCAAACTGAAAAAAGCGCTCTCCCTCAAAGGAGCCATAAATCCCCACAGACACACTGAATAAAGTAACTTTTGAAACAGCTACTTCAACATACTGCCATGTGGATTTAAAAGAAGCAATGACCACACTATAATCAACAACTATAGCGTCATTTACAGTAAAATTTAGAAATGTGTAAAACTTATGCACAAGATTATCTTCCTGACGGAGAGCATTAAATAATCCTAGCTCCTGCCCAAGGCCAGCCAAATACGCTTTTTAAATCATGAGAAAACAACATAGTGGGTATCTCTCAAGATATTTGACTACATACATAGATTAGCTCAGTAGGAGCCTTATGTATAAAAGTATGGTAAGATTTTGCAGTTAGTGAGAGTTGACAGCCAGAATTAATGTGTAATAACTACAAAGCCTCTGTGTTAACTATTGCAGATATTCCTACCAATTTGCCATTCAGTTAATGCAGAGAAAACTTCTTTACTCCATGTTAACGGACTGTCTAATAATTATGCAACACGGATAGCTACAGGTATTTAGGGGACAGTAAGTGTGCGGTTACCTGTTGTCTTAACAGAGGAACTACCTGTATGTTAAGGACAGTCACATTCTCGGCCTTCTTCCATATTAGTATGTACTAATTTCCATATTAACTGCTAAGGTGCCATTTTAACTGCTAGTCGTTAACACAGCAGGTAGAGTGTGCTAAGGCAACCTAGTAAATAGGCTCCTAAATGTACGAGAGGCCTATATTCACAGGCTCCAGTTGCTTGCAGCAGTACAAGGGTACTCTAGATTCTGCAGCAGGAGATGGAAAATTCTGCGCCATAATTTCTGAAACTCTGCAATAATTGTGTGGCACGTGTAAATTTGTATATACTTGCTTATTAAAATATGTACATTTGTATTTTAGTTTATAAAATCTGCAGGGTAGGTGAAGCCAGAAGAGGGAGAAATCCAAGGAGCATCACCATTGCCTGGCAACAGAGGAGGAATGTCCAGCCCAGGGCACTGCACTGCCATTGTGTCCTCCTCCTTTCACAAGCTCGAATCAACAAGAGGTGGGGAGGACGAAGAAATAGGACCGCAGCTGCCACATTCCAGCTCTTGGCCTCCCATGGCAATTCTTCAGGGAATGAGAAATTCCGTGGAAGGGCTGGATTCTGAAATCCCAGACTATTCTCATTTTCTTTGACCTGGCAATTTCCTCCTGTTATTTTAGGCTTCTAGCTCATTTGGGACCAGGGTTGGGATCTGGTGCTATGAGAGTTCATTCACAAGTGCCTGTGGATTTTATCACCATACTTTAAATCCCTCATCCAGTCTGGTCATTATAGGGAGTCCCTTATAGATTTCTTTGCACAGTTTGCCGGTACATTATAGAATCTAGTTTAAACTTCTTTGCTTGGTTTTTAGGGTCCAAAGAATTTAAAGGAAAAACTGTGACCTTATAGTAGCACTAAATAAATGATAAGTAACAGTAATTGTTATCTTCCAGTGAAAATACATTGGTTCTCTCAGTAGGGCCGTACCGATCGTGAAATGCGCCCTGTGCGACTTGCTCATCGGGCGCGCGCCGCCCCCCCCCCCCCATACCTCCATTTAGCCACTTAATGGGAGCAGGAGAGAAGAGGCACACCCGATGTGCAAGTCGCCGGCACGCTAAGCAGGTCTGGTCCCTGCTTAGCGTGCCGCGAGAAGGCTTAAGGGGCGCATTTCAGCTGTCTGTCGTTGCCTGCCGCCGCTAACAGAAAGAAAAGTGGCGGTGGCAGGCAACGCCAGACAGCCGAAATGCACCCCTTAAGCCTTTGCGCCCTGTGCGGCCACACCGCTCGCACAGGGCTAGGTACGGTCCTGTCTCTCAGCATGCTCTTTTACAAGCACTGAACAGGGTGAGGTTGCAACATACCTATTGCTTATGTGGTCCTTAAATTGTGGAATTGGCTCTTTTGGAACTTCATCTGGAGAAGAACGACTTGACTTTTCAGGAAAGGGCCAAGGCTTGCTAGTTTGGTCAAGTGTGTCAGTGCAAGGGGGAGGGAAATCTTATAATTTATAAAAGGGGTGAATAGTTGTGTGGGCATGTGACGAGTAGCCAAATCATTAGAAGGAGTTTGTTGAGAACCAAGGAAGCCAGGGTTCAAATCCCAATGATACTCATAGTGATCTTGGACAAGTCACTTAACCCTCCATTATCTCAGGTACAAACTTACAGGCCGATGCAGAAAGTTGGCGCTGAAATTGCACACTATTAGCTGTATATGTGCTTTCATAGCATGCTGATAGCGTGACACTTCAGCACAGATATGCAGCAAAGGGGGTGTATGGAGCAGGAAAAGGAATCCAGGGCCCGGTTAGAGCAACAGGAGGCAAATCTCATCCCTTTGAAAATGTAAGACCGTCTCGTCAAAGTCCTTCTAGAAGCCAACAGAACCTCCGTCACTCCCGCAGGTAGGTTAAGCTCAGACAGGACTAGCTGCTCAATATCCATGCTGTGAAGGCCAAGGACCAGACACTGGGATGGAGCAGGCTGCTATCCTCCTGTGAGATGAGGTATGGAGCAGAGCCCAACCATAGGGTCTCCCACCAGGAGAGCTGAAGGAGAAGGGAGAACTACGGCTGCATGGGCCAATATGTCATGATGAGGATCATTTTGCCCATGTCAGCCTCGAGTTTTAGCAGGGTCTTTGCTATCATATATATAGGAATGTATGTGTATAGCAAGTCCATCCCCCAGTGCAGGAGGAAGGCATCCAGCGCCAGTCTGTGACACAAGGTGACTCTGGAGCAGAACTGATCCACCTGGGAATTGTGCAGAATGAGGAACAGATCTATCGAGGAGGTAACCCTCTTCTGAAATTTCTGAGCCATTACATCTGCGTTCAGAGTCCACTGGAGGATGCGGCTCAGCTGGTCTGCCGGGAAATTCTGCTGCCTGGGCAGATAAGGGGCTGTCAACTCCATAACGCGAGTGATGGCAAACTTCCACAAATGGACCGCCTCCTAGCATAAGAGATACGACCCTGTGCCTCCCTGCTTGCTCACATAGTACATCACCACCTGATTGTCAGTCTGAATCAGAGCAATCTAGTTGGAAAGAAGATCCCAGAAAGCCCTGAGGGTGTTTGCTATGGCTCGCAATTCCAAGAAATTGATTTGATGGAAGCCAAGGCCATCCAGATGCATTCCCCAACCTAACCTGGACGTATCCAAGGATCCACCACCCAGGAAAAAGATTTAGGCGTCATTGTGGATAACATGTTAAAACCCTCGGCCCAGTGTGCAGCGGCGGCCAAGAGAGCAAATAGAATGCTAGGTATCATAAGCAAAGGAATGGAAAATAAAACAAAAAATATTATAATGCCTCTATATCGTTCCATGGTGAGACCGCACCTTGAATATTGTGAGCAATTCTGGTCGCTGTATCTTAAAAAGGATATAGCGTTATTAGAAAAGGTTCAGAGAAGAGCCACCAAAATGGTAAAGGGGATGGAAGGATACTCCTATGAAGAAAGGCTAAAAAGGTTAAGGCTCTTTAACCTGGAAAAGAGACGGCTGAGGGGAGATATGATAGAAGTCTATAAATTAATGAACGGAGTGGAACGGGTAAACGTAGATCGATTGTTTACCTTATCAGAATATAGAAAGACTAGGTAGGGGACATGCAATGAAGCTACAGGGTAAACTATTTAAGACTAATAAAAGAAAATATTTTTTCACTCAACGTGTAATCAAACTCTGTAATTTGTTACCGGAGGATGTAGTAAAGCTGTTAGTGTAGCTGGGTTTAAAAAAGGTTTAGACAAGTTCCTGGAGGAAAGGTCCATAAACCATTATTAAGAAGGGACCCAGGATATCAATGCTTGACCCAGTACAAGCATTGTGGAACCTGTGTCTTTTGCGGAAACTGCTAGGTACGTATGACCTAGATTGGCCACTGTTGGAAACAGGATACTGGGCTCGATGGACCTTGGTCTGACCCAGTATGGCATTACTTATGTTCTTATCCATCGTCAGTGTCCTCTGAGGGGCCTGCTTCTGAAAGGAGAGATCCTTGAGCAGGTTCTGAGGATCCAATAACCAGTGCAGCGATTGAACCAGAGGTACGGTGACGAACACCACCCGATCCCGGAGACAGCCAGTGGCCTGCTTCCACTAAGTACTCAGAGTCCACCGAGCTTGTCTCAATGACGGATGAGTCAGGAGAGTGATGTACACCGTGAAGGCCATATGACCGAGCACAGTCAGCAACCCACGAACTGTTATTTAACGCTTTTGCTGGGTATCACGGACAAAGTCTGTCAACTGTTGCAGATGATCCAGCAGAAGGCCCAAGCTTGCATCATATTGAGGAGGGCCCCTATAAGCTCCAGATGCTGGGAGGGCTGAAGGTGGGACTTTGGTAATTGACCACAAATCCCAACAGCTTTAGTACCTGAATGGTCAATCGTGTTGACTGTTAGACTCTGTCCAGAGTGGTGCTTTCTATGAGTCAATTGTTCAGATAAGGAAAGACAAAGACCCCCAAGTGTCCTAATATATAAGCGGTCATCACCGTGATGCACTTTGTGAAGACACGGGGCGCCGAGGCCAGTTCAAAGGGTAGTACCCAGTACTGGAAGTGATGTTTACCCAAGACGAATTTGTGATATTTCCTATGGGCAGGATGGATTGGTATGTGCGTATATGCATCCTTGAGACCCAGGGAGCATAGCCAATCATCTCTCTGGAGATAAGGGAGCAGAGTCCCCAGAAAGACCATCATGAAATTTTCTCGCACCAGGAAGGTGTTGAGGTTTCGGAGGTCCAGAATGGGCCGAACTCCTCCCTCCCCTACTGTATCTTTTTGGGGACCAGGAAGTACCTGGAGTAAAACCCCTGACCAACCTGAGTCAGAGGCACAGGCTCTATGGTGAGATCAGCCAGAAGGGCAGAGATCTTTCCTTCTAGGAGGCTGAGATGTAGAAGGTCGAAGGGATATGCCATCAGTGGGGAAGGGGCAGCAGTTCAGTGAAGTGCAGCATGTAGCCGCTTTGGACTATTTGCAGCACCCACGAGTCCAAGGTTATGAAAGGCCACTTGTGGGCAAAACAGATGATCTGCCTCCCTACAGGAGGGCCCCCCCGACTGCGGTCACTGGTTGATTGGCTATGCTCCAAAGGAACCCATCAAAACCCCACCCCCAGTTTGGGTTGCAGAGCGGGCTGAGACTTCTGCGGTTTCTCTCACTGCTGAGGGCGAGGGGCCTGTGCCTTGTTGTTGTAAGTTTTGAGGACTCAAGAAGTACCGGCGCTTACGCTGGTAGAAGGTCTTCTGGCCACACTGATACCTCTTGAAAGAGGGATCAGAGGTTTTTCCTGAGAGCCTGGTGAGATTGATATGCTGCTTTTCAATATCACCATCTTTTGCCTCCAACTGCTTTCCGAAGAGGTTCTCACCTTAGCATGTTCCAGGTCAGAAGACTGGAGGCAGGCAAGCCAGCAGGCCCCAATGCCCACCACCGCTTCTGCATTTCAGGCCGACTCAAAGGCATCAGGACCATGTTCTTCGAACAGTCCTTGTCGTGACCTAATAGGGCATGAAAGGAGTCCAACTTCTCTGTGGGGAGGTACGAGTCTAATTCGGCAAGATCCAGCATGATGTTCTTCAAGATCATGCTCATGTATAGCTGGTAAGAGAGAACTCTGACCACTAGCATGGAACTCTGGAAGCACCTCCTTTGGAAGGAGTCCAATGCCTGGGCCTCTCTGCCCAGGGTCATCAAGGAGTAAGTCCTAGAGCTCTTACTTCTCTTTAGGGCAGACTCCACTACCAAGGAGTGGTGTAGAAGCTGAGACTTTTCAAACCCAGGCGGCCTTTTGGACCTAGTACGCTGAGACCAGCCTCCTGCTGACAGACAGCACTGTGAGGGGATTCTTCCACATCCTCATTTGCAGCCTCTGTAGGATCCGATGCACCAGCAGCATTACTGCCTACTTAGGAACAAGGGATACTTAAAGATCTCCAGTTCCTCCACCCTGGGCTCATCCTCCCGAAATCCTAGAAGGGCATGTTCTCTGGAGGAGACTTCCAGTATTTGTATGGATAGGAGGGTCTGATGGAAGCTCAGGAGACTTGTTCTCAAACAGGACCTCTGATTCCACATTGGTCACCCAGTCAGCAGAGTCCGTTTCCAAAAGGAAGTCAAAGTATCTCTGAGACTCTGCCTGGCGCTCCCTCCGACAAGGGGAGTGGGAGCATCAATGGGATCGATGGAGCATTGAGCGTTTCTGAGATTTCATTGGAATATCAGCCCCGACACACTCGAGACAGAGATGGCCCCAAGTAGGAGCTGGCGTCAAATCCGTCTGACGCCCTGATATCGATGCTTCAGTAGACAATGCAAGTATCATCTGCACAATGTACGATAACGATGCCATAGGCACCGAAGCACCAACCTGCTGTTCCAGAGGTGTTTCTCCATGGCTATCATCTCCGAAGGTCTTGGGGCCTGAGCCGCTTCCACCGCTGATTCTGGCATTGCTGCAGGAGTATTGGCATGGCCTTTGTCATTGGGAGATAGTCAGTACCCCTCCAGAACCCTGGGGGTTCCTTTCGCTGGGGTACTTTGGCAGGCCATTCCCAGCAATCGCTCTTGACATTGCATTGGGAAGGTCTCCAATGCCGATGCACATGGGGTTAGCCCGGTGCTCAGAAGGATCCCTTTTCAACATCGATGGAGTCGAGGTCAAATCCTTCTTTGGTTCCAGACCGAGATCAATCAAGGGCCGATGTTTCAGGCCACTACAGCCCCTTGGCTCCGAATAAGCCCAGGAAACCCTTGATGTCGATGTGCTCTTGGCAGACCCTAGAGGGCCTATGAGGACTGATACTGGTGCTGAAGATGCTGAATCAGAGTTCTAACCAAAGAGGGATTCTCGCTGCTTTTCTCGACCCTTCAGGCCTCTCCTTGTCATTTACAGATACAAATTACAAGAGGAATGGTGATCAGGTCCCATAAACTGGAAGCGCCAGTTGTGCTTGTCAGTGACTGAGATGATCCTGGCACATTTGTTGGCTGGTTTTTGGGAGATGTCTGGGAAAATGGCCATGGAGAGATCAAATGGCTTGATGGTGGCAGCTATGGGAAATGAGAACAGAAGAAAAAATAAAGTTACCAAAAAGAGCGCTGTAACTGAAAGCAGAGCTGTGATTGATGGTACCAATGCTACTGACAGCAGGCAGAAAGAAAATCAAGTTGAAAACAACCCCTGAAGGGTAAAAAGAGGAAATATTTGCCGACTGACTAACAAAACACGTCCATGGGGCTCCGTGGAAAATGAAGACTGGAGAAGATGGCATAGTGGTAGGCAGGAACACAGGCCTCCCAAAAGCTTCCAATAGAAGCAGGGGAGCATTCCTGCATGGTGCTCCATCGGTGACCTCACCCATACTTGTCCACGGAGAAATGATTATACACGTGTTAATTAGAAAATATATGCACATACAAGAGATTTGCATACACTTTAAATTTTTAGGCACCCAAACGTAATGTGCGCACACAAATGCACACTGCTATCTAGGACTCCCTTTGTCTCAAGAGCTGTGAACACTGCTGTCGCAGAATCCCCAGCACCAGTCTCCTACATAGATAAGAAGCCGGATGTGAGGGAACCTGGCATAGTGGTAAAGGAGAACACCAGAACAGCACTGATAATAGAAGTGTCAGTTCCAAGTGAATATTCTATGAATCGTGTTGAGAGGGAAAAGATCCTGAAATACCAAGAAATGCAGACAGAGACCGAAATGATCTGGAAGAAAGATAAAGAAATATTTCCCACCAGTCACACCTTTATAAGTTGCCTATAGATGTTTCATCTTCTGAACTCCAGAAGGAAGGTCTCTTTGGCACGATGCTCATTATTAGGTGAGCGTTAGAAGTAAATTTGAGAGACTAAGATCATATTCCACATACCCTTGGCTTAGGAGTGAGGTTCATGACTGTCATGATACTGTATGTGCAAAACTAACCCATTTGGAGAAATTAACCCCAGTGAGAAGCACTGCGACTGAGCCACCAGGTCAGCCTATATTTGCCAGCAGAAAGAACTGTCTACAAGAATTCCTTTGCTAGGCTGAAATACTGCTGGCTCTGGGAATTTCAAATTATCATCAAAACAGCACTCGGATGATCGGTCTCATGTCGCTTGACATGAGCAACAAAGAGATTACTGACAGCCTTGGTATGCATAGCAACTATCTGTGCTTCCAAAACATGGTCATTAAAATAATGATTGAAACCATCCCCTTTATATAGGCAGAACATCCAACTACATTCTGGTTTGTAACTTGGTAAGTCTGCATTTATAAGCAAGATGTGAAACAGTTTATTTTGATATTGAAAAACTTACACCCAAGGATTTAGTAGGCTCCTTTTACCTTGCTATACTTGAGTATAGCAATATTATGCTGCAGAAACTGGAACTACTTCTCTCGCAGAAATATACTAACTTAAGTTTTGAAACATACAAATGTACAGAAACAGACAATTATGGCAGATAAAGATCATATGACCTATCCAATCTGCCAAAGAGAATATAAGATATGCCGTACTGGATCAGATCAAGGGTACAGCAAGCCCAGTATCCTGTTTCCCCAACAGTGGCCAATCCAGGTCACAAGTACCCGTCAAGTTCTTAAAAGGTATCCAGATTCCATGCTGCTTGTCCAGTGAGTAAGCAGTGGATTTCCCAAGTCCTCTTTCATAGTGGTTTATGGACTTTTCCTCCAGGAACTTGTCTAAACCTCTTAAATCCAGCTACACTAACAGCTTTTTCTATATCCTCTGATAACGAATTCCGGAGTTTGATTATGCGTTAAGTGATAAAACAGTTTCTCTGATTAGTCTTAAATGTGCTACATTGTAGCTTCATTGCGTGCCCCCTAGTCTTTCTACTTTTTTCAAGGAGTAAACAGCCAATCTAAATTTACCCGTTCTACTCCATTCATTATTTTATAGACCTCTATCATATCTCCCCTCAGCTGTCTCTTTTCCAAGCTGAAGAGCCTTAGCCTATCAAGCCTTTACTCATAGGGATATCCTTCTATCCCCTTTACCATTTTTGTTGCTCTTCTCTGTACCTTTTCTAATTCTGCTATATCCTTTTTAAGATATGGTGACCAGAATTGCAGACAATATTCAAGGTGTAGTCACACCATGGAGAGATACAGAGGCATTATAATATCCTTGGTTTTATTCTCCATTCCATTCTTTATGATTCCTAGCATTTTATTTGCTTTCTTGGCCGCCGCTGCACACTGGGCACTTTGATTTGCGCTTTGTGGTGTTTTTTTCTGGATCTCCTTTTTATTTCTTCCAACCCGATGGAAGTGGCAAAGATTTATACAAAAGGGATCAAGAATGTCTGGGGGCAAACTAACTCTCCGAAAATTTAACAGAATGAAATGAAACTTGGCAAGTGGTAAGAACTGGTCAAAAGACAAATGTACTTCAAAAATGGGTGAAATCATACTTAGTGTTCCAGAGAAATAAGCCACCCCAAAAACATAGCCCAATGCATTTCTATGAGAGAAGGCGTTCCAATTTCTGTAGCACAGAAACTTACATACAGCAACACATAGCAGGAAGAAAATTCCTCCTTTCAAACTGTCACTCCCTCTTCTCTGCTGTCCTAACCAAACTGCCGTCATGCCCCAAAATCTACCCCACCACCCCCCAACTGTCCCACCCCCCAAAATACCCTCCTGCAGTTCTCTAATCCTTCCCCCATGTCCTGAACCTGACCTTTCTGCTTCCAGCGTAACGCGCAACAGAGACCGTGGGTAGGATCCAGCCAATGGGAAGCAGCAGGATATGAAGAGTAAGGAAGGAGTCTAGTCCTTGGGATCCTGCTGGGTACTTGTGAGCTGCTGTAGCCATTGTGGCCTTTGGTCTGACCATGGCAACTCTTACGTTATCTTTTATTCTCTTATAAAATGTAAAAAGAAGTTGTGGATCGGATCAAAGATTCCTGTTTGACGTTTCAGACATTCTCTGTAGCTACTTCTGAACTGCCCTCGACTTAATCTAGGAGGTACTTGAGAGGGGCACCAAGAAGTCACTTCTATCCACTGTGGACTTTTCTTCCAGGAACTTGTTTAAGCCCTTTTTAAAACTAGCTATGCTAAACTGCTTCATCATCTTCTTGAAAGAAATTCCACAGTTTAATTTTGTGTTGAATTAAAAAAATTCCTCCCCCAATTTTGTTTTAAATGTGCTACGGTGTGCCCAGTACCTTAGAACTATCTGAAAGGGTAAACATTTCACCCCACTTATGATTTTATAGACGTTTATCATATCTCCTCTCAGCCATCTTTTCTCCAGGCTGAACAGCCCTAGCCTGTTTAGCTTTTCTTCAGAAAGAAGTTCTTCCATTCCCTTTATTTAGGTTGCTTTTCTCTGTACTTTTTCTAGCCTCGATCTATCTTTTTTGACATGGGGTGACCAGAATTGCATACAGTATTCAACGACCAGAAACACCATGGATCAATACACAGGCATTACACTATCTTCCGTTTTATTCTAATTGCCTTTATGAGTAATTCCTAACATTGCTATTTTGACTGCTGTCACACACTCAGCTGAGGATTTTAACATTGTCCACAATGGCTCCAAAATCCTATTGGTGGGTGGTGACTACTAATATAAAGCCTTATATCATGTACCTATACTTAGGATTATTTTTCCATTTATAGACACACAGTATTCAAGGTACGGTCACATCAGAGATCTATATGGAGGCATAATGATATTCTCACTTTCGTTCTCCGTCCCTTTTTGAATAATCCTTAACATTCTGCTTGCTTTTTCAGCAGCCACAGCACACTGGGCTGAACATTTCAATGCATTATCCATGACTTCAAGATCTTTTTCTTGGGTGGCGACTCAGCTCAGAACCCCGCATTCTGCACCTATAGTTGGGATTGTTTTTTCCCTATGTGCACGACTGCATGTGTCCACATGAAATTTCATCTGCCATTTAGACACCCAGCCTCCCAGTCTCATGATCCTTCTGCAAATCCCCACAATCCTCTACTATTTTAATGACTGAATAATTAGGTGCTCTTCATAAATTTGATCATCTCATTACCATTTCTATCTCAATATCATTCATGCATAGGTGAAATTGCACAGGTCCTACTACAGACCCTTGGAGTACTCTACTAGTAATCCCTTTTCATGTGGATAACAGACGATTTAGTTATACTCCGTTTCCTCTCTTTTAGAAAATCTGTAAGTCATAAAAGGGCATTGTCTCCTACCCCGTGGTTCTTTAATTTCCTAAGGAATCTCTTATGAGGGACTTTGTCAATGTCTTCTGAAAATCCATGAAATCCTAAGAAATGCCATATTGGGTCAGACCCAGGTCCATAAAGCCCAACAGTGGTCAATCCAGGTCACAAGTACCTGGCAGGTTCCCAAAAAGGCACATAGGTTCCATAATGCTTGTCTTGGGGTAAGCAGTGCATTTCATGGGTCCTTTTTTATTATTTATTTTATTTATTTGGTTTTATAATGGTTTATGGATCTTTCCTCCAGGAACCTGTCCAAACCTTTTTTAAACCCAGCTACACTAATAGCCTTTACTGTATCCTCTGGTAATATATTCCAGAGTTTGATTATTCAGACAGGGTTATTCCGAGGCACGAATAGCTATTCGGGCCCTCTTCCAACCCCGACTAACTTCCCCACTTCAGGCTCCAGGGCGTTTTCATCGTCCCCTATCTGGATGACTGGTTGGTAAAGGCAAGCACTGTCGCCAAAAGTGCAGCAGGCAACGAGCTGCACAATCCTTGTCCTGGAGCACTTAAGACTTTGGGTAGTTGACTATAAACTCCATTTCCAGTCAACTCAAAACCTGGAGTTCATAGGGGCACAGCGGGATACAGATTTCTTCGAAAGGACAGGGCACTGTGCCTCCAGGCGCTCACAGAAGGCACCCAGCGCTGCTGTTCAGAATCTGTCTGACACATGCTACGTCTGCTGGGACACATGGCATCCACGGTGTACATCCCCCCAGTCACCCGCCTGCAGATGCGGGTGGGCAGCCCAGTGGGCACTCCACTCTCAGTGGTGACAGGCCACAGGGCACTTGAGGGACTGGGTGATCGTTACTGCTCCCATGGCTGTCTCTCTCAGCTGGTGGCTGCACCTCCCGCATCTACTCATGGGGATGCCTTTTCAGACCCACACACCACCAAGGATCCTCACGACGGATGCCTCAAAATTGAGATGGGGAGCCCACTGCGGCGACCTCCACACTCAGGGCAGTTGGTCATCAGCAGAGAGCCTTCAGCAGATCAACCTCCTGGAGCTCTAGGCAGTTGCCTTAGCCCTCTGGGCTTTTCATCACCACCTACGGGACCAAACAGTAATGGTCCAGGCTGACAATCAGTTGGCAGTGCTCTACATAAACAAGCAAGAGGGCACGGGGTTGTCCCTCCTTTGACAGGAAGCAGTGCGCATTTGCACTTATACAGCATCAACAGGATGCTCCTGCAGACAGTATAACTGCCAGGGCAGGACAATGCTCTGGCAGACTGACTCAACAAGGTCCTCCAGCTGCACAAGAGGAGGCTGGACCCCAGGGTGCCCATTGGTTATTACGGCACTGGAGGCTCCCCCAGATGGATCTCTTTGCCAGCCCAGCTAATGCCCAGCCGCTCCACTTCTGTTCCTGACAGCCATACTATGTCAGGGTAGCACGGATGCCTTCCTGATCTCATGGGTGGAGGGTCTACTTTACGCAGTCCCGCCCACACCCCTGATCACCAAGACCCTCTTCAAGGTCCAACGCAACAGGGTCACAGTGATCCTGGAAGCTCCATGGTGGGCCAGGCAGCCATGGTTTCTGCTGCTTCTTCACTTGTCTGTGGCACCCCCGGTTCTCGTGGGGTGCGACCCAGGCCTACTGACACAGGAAGAGGGCTCTTTCCTGTACCCCAACCTAGAGTCCTTGACGCTCACGGCCTGGCTGCTGAGTGGGTAGCCCTGGCTCCTTTCAGGTTCTCTAGAGGTGGAGGTGGTGGTTCTGGCCTCTTGTAAGACCTCCACATGCCTGGCGTATGCCATCAAGAGGCAGAGGTTCCCCGTCTGGTGCGCGGAGAGGCAGATCAATTCCTTCTCCTCCATCCAGCTGGTGCTGCAGTATTTATTTCACCTGTCTCAGGCAGGCTTGAAGTCTAACTCAGTTAGAGAACATAAGAACATAAGATATGCCATACTGGGTCAGACCAAGGTCCATCAAGCCCAGTATTCTGTTTCCAACAGTGGCCAATCTAGGTCATATGTACCTAGCAGTTTCCCCAAGAGACACAAGTTCCACAATGCTTGTACTGGGTCAAGCATTGATATCTTCGGTCACTTCTTAATAATGGTTTATGGACCTTTCCTCCAGGAACTTGTCCAAACCTTTTTTAAACCCAGCTACACTAACAGCCTTTACTACATCCTCCGGTAGAAAATTCCAGAGTTTGATTACACGTTGAGTGAAAAAATATTTTCTTTTATGAGTCTTAAATAGTTTACCCTGTGCACCTCAGCGCATTGGCGGCGCACCACCATCTAATTAAGGGCAACCCCTCTTCACCCAGCCGTTAGTGGCACACTTCCTGAAGGGTCTTCTCCTCTCGAAGCCTCCCATCCATCCCCCAGTGATGGAATAGGATTTGAACATGGTACTTTCAAAGCTTACTGCACCACCATTTGAGCCTCTTGGCTCCTGCCACCTTAAGTATCTCACTTGGAAGGTGGTGTTCCTTGTGGCGCTCATGCCAAGTCAGCAAGCTCCAAGCATTGGTGGCAGACCCACCGTATACTCAGTTCTATAGAACAGGGTCATGCTCTGCACACATCCCAAGTTCCTGCCCAAGGTGGTGTCTCCATTCCACCTTAACCAGCAGTGGTGTTACCCATCTTCATACACTGAACTGTAAGTGAGCGCTCTTTTTCTACTTGCAGCGCACCCAGGACCACTGCTGAGCTCCTCAGCTCTTTGTCTCCTTTAACCCAATTTAATTGGGGACAGCGGTCTCTAAATGAACTCTGTCCACCTGGGTAGCGGACAGCATTGACTTTATCTACAAGCAGGCTGGTCTCTCGCTGGAGTGCTGTGTTATGGCGCACAGCATCCCTGCCATGGCAGCCTCGGAGGCAAATCTGCACTGTTCCCTTGCCAGAAATCTGCTGGGCCACCTCCTGGTCCTCAGTCCATACCTTCTCAGCTCATTACTGCTTGGAGAGGGAGTCCCATTAGGACAATGTCTTTGGGCAAGCAGTACTCTGTCATCTGTTCAGGGTATAGGCAGCTCCTGCCCTCCGACCCTTGTTATGTTCGGGCTACTGGTGAACTGGTTTCTCGCTGCACACTTGGGTCGCTCATGGTCCGTTGTCTTCTGACACAGTTGCTGCTGCTCACAGCCCACCCTTTTCTGGTCACCCTTGGCTTTTGACTTCCTGCTTGTTCCCGGAGAAAGCGTACTCACCTGTAACAGGTGTTCTCTACGGACAGCAGGAATCAGTCCTCATTACCCTCTCTCCTCCCCGTGGAGTTGTTTCTTGCTGATTTTTTTGCTGTCTCGTGCTATGATATCCTATTGAAGCAAGATGGTACCCTTAGACAGGAAGGGGGACCATGCATGCGTGGTGTACCTCCCAAAGGCTTTCTTTGAAAGCTGGGGAGAGATTACCGCGTGGACTCCATCGGCGCTTACAACACCCATAAGTGAGGATTAATTCTTGCTGTCCCCAGAGAACACCTGTTACAGGTGAGTAACTATGCTTTATCAAAATCTGTTTCAATTCTTCTGATTTATCACCTTTAAATACCATTTCTGACATGAGTAACTTCCCTGCATTTTCTTCAGTAAAGACCGAAGGAAAGAATTCAATCTCTCAATTATGGCCTTGTCCTCCCTTAGCGCCCCTTTTATCCCTCTATCATCTAATGGTCCAACTGACTCTCACAGAATTTTTGCTACGAATGTACTTAAAAAGTTTTTTTGTGTGTATTTGGTTAAACAAGCACTTCTTTTAGCATATATCTCAGACTATTTCAAATCAGAGTTCCTTTCGATAGAAATGTTTTTCAACCTTACTAAAGCATTGTAAATAGTTGCCTTTGTTAAATGTTTAACTATTGTATATTATTCCCCAGTTAACTCCTGTTTTTACTCCCTGTTACCTGTAAACTCAACTAGATTTCCATGTCTGAGTGCAATTTTGTTCATTGTAAACCGCACTGATGACAAATAGTGTGGTATATAAGAGCTGTTAAATAAATAAATAAAATAAATATTTGCTTCCATGGCAAGCTTTTTTTCAAATTCTCTCTTTGCCTGACTTATCAGTGTCTTGCATCTAACTTGCCAGTGTTTATGTTGTTTCCCATTTTCGTCATTTGGCTCATTTTTCCATTTCTTGAAAGATGCTTTTTTGGCCACAACAGCCTCTCTTGGCTTCACTTTTAAACCATGCTGGCAATTGTTTGGTTTTCCTTCCACCTTTCTTAAAGCATGGAATAGATGAAATGCACTACAACTAATTCACCATTATCCACTGGTTTGTTTACACCTTCAAAATATCTAATATATTTGAAAGGCATGCTGGCTGGTTCACATTAAAGTTGCATCTATCTATGCAGTCATTAATTATATGTTTTTAGTTAGCTTTAACCACTTTGCCAAACACCAATGTGAGGCTCACTGATCTGTAGTTTCTCAGATCACCTCTTGAACCCTTTCTAAAACTGGCATTATAGTGGCCATCCTCCTATCTGCTGGTATCATGGCCATAATTTGTGGAAGCTATGACATCGCTGGTGTAGCAACCATGATATGTCTAAGGGTGCAGAAATCGTGATGTGTCATAAAGGTGTGGAAGCCATGCTCTGTTTTGAGCAATATGGAAGCCATGTTTTGTTTCAAGGGCACGAAAGCTATTGCATGCCTCAAAGAATGATGGCATGGCATGACTGAAGGTAAGACAGTATGGCATGACTACAAAGAGCATAATAGCCATTACATGGCTGCTGAACTAGCATTATGGAGGCGGTGAGTGCAACAACAGCAACAAAATACAAAGGGCATCGGATAGACACAAAGGATCTTTATATGGCAAGAGGATATTATCAAAGCAGATAATTTCAAAAACAGAGAGGGCTACCTGTACGGAGTGGCGAGCGCAGATGGACCATGCTTGTCTTTATCTGCCATCATTTACTATGTTAGATATGATCCTTAGGTGAGATTCCTAAGATACACCATTAATGTATACTATACAATCAAGACCACAGGACACAGTCCAGGAAGGCAAAGCCCTGAAATTGAAGGTGGCTGAAGCCCTGAAGTGCAGGAAAAGCCTCAGTGATCTCAAAGAAAAAGAGCACACGTTTTGGCTGCCTACCAGACGGGAAGTACAGATCTGGTCAGAAAGCGCAGAAATACAGGCTCCGACAATCACAAGCTCCAGCAACTTTACAACAAAGATCCACATGGCAGAAGCATAACAAACAAATCTCACCCATGTCAGGAAGGCATCTGACAAGCAAGATCTTCATCAGATCCCTGCAGGAGCACAACATCCAGAAGTCTATAGCATAATTAACCCCTTGCCAGCCAATCTGGACAGAGGAGAACTGTATCCTAATAGGCAACAGTCATCTTCAAATCCAGAACATATAGCATGCATTAGTGCTGTAGGGAATTGTAGTTCACTGCAGACCCCTGAGGAGGGGGTCTCAACAAACTCAACAATTCTGAGCACTTAGCATTTTGTAATGTACCAACTGCAGACAAAGATAAGGCAGAGTGAGGTTTCTGTGTTTGCCAGGTTGAATATAACCAGAAGTAGCAGAGTTCCCATTTTCAATAAATGCCCTTCAACTGCATGATGATGGTGTGACTTGAGGAACAAACAGAGATACATCAGCCTTAACCCTCTAAGAAATCCTAGGGAATAGGTTGACATCTTTAACATAGGAATATTCTCCTACATAGCACTCTCATTACAAGAGGCCAGTCTGATCCCAAGGGCATTTATGCGTTATGCTCCATTGAGCCCACTTGTCTACAACTGGTGTTTGGTGTGGATTAATATTTTAATCATGTATTTGAATGTTGCTGTCTTACGAATGTCTTTGTGATATTTTCTACTTTATGTTTTTATGTATATTTGTCCTGCGTTGAACTTTGTGATTAGGCAGATTATAAATATTGTAAATTAAGAAATGAAATAAGTTTCTTGGGCAAGCTAGGAGAACTCTGCTGGGAAATCTCAGGAAAGAGTACAACATTCTCAGAGGAGGAATATTATTCTCTAGATCAGGAGCAGGCAACCTATGTCTGTGTATTAAATCCAGCTCATTGACACCTAAATTTTGGCATGCCCTGTATCACCACTTTTGACACTGACTGTGGGTTCTAAACCTACCCAATGGTTGTTCTGCCGACATAATCATTCAGAAGACTGAATGTCTACCTTTAATGATGCATGAATATGTCATGACCTAAAAAGACAGACATTCAAGGCTTAGAATGATGAAGTTGGTAGAGTGCCTGGCATGCTCCTGCCTCCGTTTTATTTATTGTCATAGGTGGCGGCATCAACACTGGAAAGACAGAGGTACCAGTTCAAATCTTGTTCCCTTTCTGATTTTCTTCACTTCAAATTTATGCTCACCTCCTTCCAGTCAGCCTTAGCACTTGCCACTTAGCATCTGAATAATTCTCTTGCCGCTGACCCCTGCCATCTTTTCTCTACCCTTAACTCTCTCAAGGCGCCTCCCACTACAACTCCTCCTTCTCTTTCTGCTCAAATCCTAGCCGACTTTTCCACAACAAAATCCACAAGATTACTCTCCAGTTTCCCACTAAAACAACTTCATCCCCTCTTCCCCCATCTCAATACCAATTTTTCCCATCAGTCTCTATTACCCTTTCCCATGATATCTGAAGATGAAAGCTCTTGTCTTCTTTCCTCCTCCAAGCTTACTACTTGCTCTTCTGATCCTATCCCCACCCATCTCCTTACCTCCATTTCCTCCTCTGTCATGTATTTATTTATTTTATTTATTTATTTATCTGTATTCATATCCCGCTTTTCACCGGGTCAAAGCGGTGGGACATATAACAGGGGGGGGAATCAAAAGTGGGGGGGGGGGGGCCATCACCGGGGGCTCAACATTAATGATTTAGGATGGACATAGAGACTGACAAGATAGACAGTTATTGGTCTGAGGATCTTGAAGAGAATAGGGGTTCCTATTCAGAGATGTTCTTGGAATAGGATGGTTTTTAGCTGCTTTTTGAATGAAGGGAGATCACCGTTGTTCTTGATGTGGTTTGGTAGAGAGTTCCAGAGGGATGGGGCATAGAGTTCAAAGGCTCTGTTGCAGGTCCGTTGTGTTACTTTGGTTCTTTTGTGGGGGACGGCAATGGAGCTGTTGGAGGATTGTCTGGTTGTTCTGCTGTAGGTTGGGCGAGGTAGTAGGGTGTGGAGTGGGGTGCCTTGTGTTTGGTGGATGGTTTTGTGGGCGAGTAGAAGAGCTTTGTACTTGATTCTTGCTTCGATGGGGAGAATATGAAGGTCTCTTAGAATTGGGGTGATGTGGTCCCGTTTCTTTGCGTTGTGAATTATTCTTGCTGTGGTGTTTAAGGCAGTTCGGAGGGGATTGGTTTGTGTGGCAGGTAGGCCATGGTAGATTATGTTGCAGTAGTCCAGATGAGGGAGTGTCAGAGCCTGCATTACTGTCCTGAAGTCCTGTAGTTCGAGGAGAGGTCGGAGACGTTGTACTGTTTTTGCCTTGTGGAATACAGTTCCGGTGGTCTTGTTGATTTGCTGTTTAAGGGTTAGGGCTTGGTCAATGATAATTCCGAGATATCTTATGTGTGGATGTATTTGAATTTGCGTGGTTCCCATGGTGAGGTGAGTGGGTGGTTTGAAGTCTGGGTCTTTTGTCACTATAAGAGCTTCGGTCTTCTTTATGTTAATGGATAAGTTGTTCTCTTGTAGCCAGTTGGATACGTCGGTGAAGCAGGCTGATAGCTGGTCGTTTTTTGAGTCTGTGGTTGTAATTGGGGCGTAGAGCATTATGTCGTCGGCGTATATGTGGAAGTTGATGTTGTGTGTGCGTATGACTGAACAGAGTGGACGGAGGTAGATGTTGAAAAGCATGGCTGATAATGTGGATCCTTGAGGTACACCTTGATGTTGCTGGAATGGGGGTGAGGTTGAGGTTTTGGTGCGGATCAGTTGCTGTCGGTTGGTTAGATAGGACCTGAACCATCGGAGTACAGTATCTTTGATCCCAATTGCTTGAAGTCTGTGGAGAAGGGTGTTATGGGAGATGGTGTCAAAGGCTGCTGATATATCCAGGAAAATTAGGATGTAACCTGAGTGTTTCTCTTGGGTTCCTATGATGAGGGTGTTCATCAGTGTGGTCATGAGTGTCTCGACCCCATGTAATGGTCGGAATCCGTGTTGCTGCGGGTCCAGTATATTGTTGACGTCCAGGTGTTCTTGAAGCTGACGGACTATCTTCTCGATTATCTTTGCGGTGAGTGGGAGGCTCGCTACTGGTCTGTAAGAGGCAAGGTCTAGGGGATCTAGGTTGTGCTTTTTTAGGGTTGGTCGAATGACTGTGGTCTTAAGGGCGTCTGGCATGTGTCCTTGGGTAAAGGATTCGTTTACGATATGGGTTAATGGTGTGCTCAGGTCTTCTTTGGTTTTCTTTATCCAGTCGGCAGGACAGGGGTCCAACGGGGAGGTGGTGGTGTTCATCTCTTCCATTTCACATATTCTAAACCTCCCCTATCCACTGCTACTGTCCCTGCAGCCTTCAAGCATACTGTGGTCACACCCCTACTCCAAGAAACCTTCTCTTGATCCTTGCTCTCCTTCTAATTATCATCCCATCTCCCTTCTTCCCTTCATTTCCCAACTTATTGAGTATGCCGTCCTCCACCGTTGTCTTGAATTTCTTTCCTCTCAAACTCTTCTGGATCTTTTTCCCCTTACTAAAACAGCACTTCCCAAAGTTTCCAGTGACTTGTTCCTGGCTAAATCTAAGGGCCTCTACTTTATCCTTATCCTTCTTGACCTTTCTGCTGATTTTGATACTGTTGACCACCACCTTCCCCTCGACACATTATCCTCACTTGGTTTTAAGGGCTCTGTGCTGTCCTGGTTCTTTTCTTATCTCTCCCATCGCTCTTTCAGTGTATGTTCTGGTGGATCCTCCTCTACTGCTATCCCACTCTCAGTTGGTGTACCCCAAAGGTCTGTTCTGAATTCTCTCCTTTTCTCTCTGTACACCCAATCCCTTGGTGCTCTCATCTCCTCCCAAGAATGTCAGTATCATTTTTATGCGGACGATTCTCAGATCTATCTTTCTACACCTGATATTTCTCTGACACTCCAGGCCCCTATCTTTGACTGTCTCTCTGACATTGCCACCTGGATGTCTCACCGCCATTTGACACTAAACATGGACAAAACAGAACTTCTTATTTTTACCCCTAAACCTTCCTATCCCTTTCCTCCTTTCTCTAGTTCTGTTGATAACACTCTTCTACTTCCTGTTTCTTCAGCCCATTTTATTTATTTATTTATTTATTTTATTTTATTTTATTTAGACAGTTTTGTATACCGCTTTATATGGTTAGGCAAATAAATTCCAAAATCCCAATTCTTTCCCCAATTCAAAATCTACTCATGCGTATCCTACGAAGCTCTAAGCCTATACTAATTTATTGTAAATAGTTGTAAATTATTTGCTGCTGTTATATTGTCTTTAACCCCAGTTATCCTTGTTCCATTTCCTGTTATCTGTAAACTTGACATACGTTTTTATGCTTAAGTTCAATGTTGTTAAAATGTAAACCGCACTGATGATGAATAGCGCGGTATATAAAAACTACTAAATAAATAAATAAATAAATCAAAGCGGTCACAGCACAATTGGGGGATACATTTAACACGCGGGGATATGAGACACATACACTAATACTTACAGGGAACATGGGCAATGGAGGGTTAAGTGGCTTGCCCAAGACCACAAGGAGCATCTGTGGGACTAGAAACCCCAGTCCTTCCGGCCCAAGGTTGCTGTCCTCTAGTGGGATTTGAACCTCTGACCTTCCGGCCTGAAGTACCTTGCCCCAACCACTAGGCTACTCCTCCCTTGATGTCATCTTTGATTCCCCCTCTCCTTCTCCTCACATATCCGACAGCTAATACCTGTTGTTTCTTTCTCTATAACATTAACAAAATTCATCCCTTCCTCTCTAAACACACTACTAAAACACTTGCCCACTCTATAATTACTTCCCATCTCAACTATTGCAACCTCCTTCTTGCAGGTCTCCCTCCGAGTCATCTCTCTCCCCTTCAATCTATTCAGAACTCTGCTGCGCAACTAACCTTTCGCCAGCCTCGATATATTCATATAACACCTCTTCTCAGGTCACTTTGTTGGTTACCCTTCTGTTTCTGTACCCAATTCAAACTCCTCCTTCTGACCTTTAAATGTATTCATTCTATTGCTCCTCAGTATCTTTCCTCTCTCCTCTCCCCCTACTCCCCTCCTCGTGAACTCTGCTCTTCTGTGAGCTTGCTCCTCTCTTTGCCCTTTTCTTCCACTGCCAACTCCCGACTGCGCTCCTTTCACCTGGCTGCTCCTTATGCCTGAAACAAGCTACCTGGGTCTGTACGCCAGGCTCCTTCTCTGCCCCTTTTCAAATCTATGCTGCATGCTCACTTCTTTGAGGCTGCATTTGGATCCTGGTCCCTTTTTTCTTGTGTCTCCTTACCCTTCCCTATTCTATCCTTCTTATCTTTTGTCTTGTCTATTTTGATTAGACTGTAAGCTCTGATGAGTAGGGACTGTCTCTATCTCTGTTTGCACAGCGCTGTGTATGCCTTGTAGCGCTTTATGAATGTTTAATAGTAGTGGCAGTAGTATTAGCACAGGCAGCAGCTGGTGGGGAAATCTTTTTTAGCTCTTTGTTGAAAACCTGCTGATCTTAGATATCCGCTGGGATCAAAGGGACCCCCCTCCACTCCATAAATCACAGACTAGACTGACCCGCAAACCCAGTCAAGACTCCCAATGTGGCCTCTTGAATCAAAATGTTTGCTCACCTCTGTCCTAGATACTGAAAGATTTTACTGTTATAAAACTATCAACAACAGATGATTTTACAAGAACAGCAAACTCATCAGTAGATCGAAAGAAAAATGCTGCAGTCAGGAGATGCTGCTAGCCCTTGTTGTTACCTGGCTATGGGGTATCCATGTCAAATATTCCAACTAGCAGCCTGAGAAACTCTTTCAGGGCAATGGTGGACTAGATCACATAAGCCATATGTGTGAAGCCATTACAAGTTCTTGTTATGACAGACTTATGAGAGATCAGGTCTCAGTTCTGAAGCTCTTCCTCCCCAAATTCTGATATAAGAACTATGCACTATAGATGGTTTACGCCAGACTATGTTTCATTAAAGCTGTTAATGGAGTTTATTTGAAATCATTACCTGAAGTACTCAATTTCAAATGCTAGATGGTGCTGTTGAGCAAGTTTCAGTGTCAATACATGGCTGTATGTGGAGATTTCAAGAGCTTCACTATACAGTACTCATGTTAGTTCAAGTCTGCACTTTCTAGCTTCTACTCTCCCTTGCGTACCCCCCCCCCCCCCCCGCCCCCCATCCTGTGCAGGCTATTTCTCTGCACCAGCACTCAGCTCATTTTTTTCTCCTACTGCTTTCTACCTCAGTGTCATTTTACCCTGGAACTCTTTCTCCCAACATCCTCCTCCTTTCTTGTTTTTATGTTTATTAAAAAGCTTTCCATACCGCCCTTCACTGAATATCATCGGAACGGTTTACATCAATTAAAATTTAAAAA